>CM076579.1:136391538-137013272 GCA_034641835.2 Pinus albicaulis
ATATGCATAATGCAATTTTTTTTGTTTTTTTGCAGAAACTTAAAGAAATGAATCAACTAGGGAAGAAAACAATGCATGCTTTGACACCTCCCCAACAAAGACGCCAAATAGTGATGAGACCTAGTATTACAAAAATAATTTTGCAATTCCTGAGGCTATTGACTTGAATGATCAACTTGGGGTTTGTAGAAACTTACGAGGGGATGACACTGTATGTAAAACATGTAATGTGTCCTTCTTTCGTTGATCTGCTGTAATGAAGTGAATGCCATGAAATAAAAGCCTAAACTAACTGGAGAAATGGATATGTTACTCTAATTGCAAGAAATAGAAATGATTCTCTCTCAAATTTAATGCTAATCCTAATTGTAGAAATGTAAAGACTATATTACTTAAAAAAATGTAAACATTAAACTACTTGAAAAATGTAAATGTTGCATTGAAAGGAAACCTAGTCTATGAGATGGAAATAAAAATGCTTAAAATATAAGGCATAACTTAAGAATAAAGAAAAAAAACTAATATAAATTGTATGAAGGAAATAGCATGTAATCAATCACTGAGTTACAAAGAGTTTAGATCCACTGACAGAGTTCACTTAGATTGGGAAACAAATAAAATCATTATTGTGCTATCCAATTCATAAATATGTCTACTAACCCAAATTGCAGGGGTTATTTGCAATAGAGAAGAGACAAGGATTAAGAGTTATTTGATCTTAATCAATCATGGATTCAAAGCCCAGGGGTCATGATTGAAGCCAAAGAGATAAAAACCAAGCTTTTGGAGCAAATTTGGTTAAGTTTACATGTGCTACAAGATATATATATATATATGTCCTAGGACTCCATTCCAAGTGGAATCACCAAAAAAAAACTTGTTAACATGTGCTAAAAAATAATAGAAGATTACTACTCTAAAAACCAGAAATTCAAGAATTAGTGGAGCTAGTTAACCTACAAAATTCCTAACCTAATAAAGTGAAAATTATATGGGATAAATTTTATTATTAACTTGAATGTTTTTAGGACTTTATACAAGTGGAATCAAGTCAAAAGGGCTTGTTAAAATGTGCTAAAAAATAGCAGAAAATTGCTACTATTTTTCTACAAGAGACTTCTAGAAATTCTAGATTTGTGAACTAGCGAACCAATCCAAGTAGCTCAATTATGGATATGAATTTTCAAAGTTGTTGTAAGGATGAATCATGATTTTGAGTCTATCAATAGCCTGAAAAACAACTCAATTCAATCCTTTAACCAATATTACCTACAACAAAATAAACATGAATAGTCAATGAAGAAATAAGAGATGCAAGTGAAAAATACATTCAAAGAAAATAAAGAAATTGTACAAGAGGGATCTAAGGCTCTTGGGATGGCCAAGCCCAAGGACAATCAGATTGCTATAAAGGAAACCAATCTTTAGAATCTAAAAATGGCACCAAAATACATTATTTGAATCAATCCAAGTACATCCCTACTAGAAATGAAAGTGGAGCTACTAAATAACTAGTTTTCTCCACAAGAAGACTAAGAAATACCTGCCCCTAGAGGAAAATTTGAATTGGTACTTATACAAAGTGATGAGGAAGAATTCTCCTTGAAGGGAGACAACTTTCCCCTCCAAACTCCCTCAAAAAGTGGATTTGGTTTCCAACACTAGGAATCTTCATTAAATGACAGGGAATACATTCATAGAGCTTCTCAATCAATGGAGCTCCATAATTTGTCAATAATTTCATGATATTCTGTTAGTTTATTATCTAATATTTTCCCATCCTGTAGCAGGGAGAAATTCCTTAGATTATCTCACCCTCCAAACCTTCATAATCTGCACAATATTCTCACAATATTCTACAAAAATAAATAATATTAGGCACAAATATGAAATTATCTTTAAACCTTCCTATTGAACATATTAAAGCTAAAAAATGTCATTTAATGAAAAAAAGAGGTTTCATGTGTTGAAGGATGGTCAAATGGGCCTTAAATTGTGTCTGATTTGGAGGCCCATCACCTTTATAAAAAGTCCTCAAGATTTCTTGATCTTTATAAAGAGAGTGTTTCACAATCAATTGCCCACTGTTGGTTGCTACTTCTTTTATAAAAGGTGGAGGATTTAGGTAAAATATTTCCTAACTTATCCCTAAGTTGAAAAGGCATGCATGTTGATTTGAAAGTGTAAATTTTTTCCTCTTTTTTTCTTTTTTTGAAATAATAGCTAATGTAGGAAACTATTCGTTTTTTTTTTTTTATAATTCTTTTTGAGATAAAGAGTAATGCAAATAAATTGATGATAAGTAAATAAAAATTCAGGTTTCTGACACGTCCCTAGAAAAGATTCAAAAATGTGATGAACTCTAGAAATGATAGAAATAACTATGTACTCCTATTATTCTAAATTGTAATTTCTAACTTGAGGTTCATACAAACTTAATAAGTGTTGTGCACTATATGTGAAAGTGACATTTTTTTGTACTTATGATGCAACGATTGATCCTAACTAATGAAGGCTAATGCCACTCTTATGGCTCACGTGAAAGGAATCAGTTCATGGTTGGTCACTAAGACTCATTCAAAGCTATGTCTACTGAATCAACTCAAAACTAACTCTACTTGAAAGTAAATAAATATGCCATCACTAAGTTGAAAAAGTAAATACTTTCTTGCTAAACTGTGGGAACTAAAATATCTAATTTTCAGAAATCAAAATATAACAAAAAAATCATTCATAACTAAATTCAAAAGAAGTCAATCCAATTATTGATTTGCCTCTTATTAAACCATGTTTCCTAGTGCCATTGATGAAGTGATAGACATAGTATGCATTGGGATGAAGAAAAATAATTAAAATGTAAGGGTTCAAGACTGTTCTAAAGGGATAACAACAAAACTACAAGAAACTTTGCAACACTACATGAAAATCCTACAAGAAATTCCCGATTGAAAATTAAAGAGAAAACATGCTTTTCTAATACCACATATACATCACAGAGCCTAAATCATTCATGTAAAAAATATAATACTTACTTAGGAAGGTAAAAGCGTTGTTAATTCTACCTTTTAGAAACCTCCCATACACTGATTTGCTTGCAATGAAAGGAAATGAATAAACACTTTCAACATAAGAAAAAAAGTCAGTGGAAAGTACAAAAGGGTCCCTAGAGCTCTTGTGTGTGGGCTGTCCCCAAGGTGCTTAGATACCTTCAAGAAATCACAATAGTTGGATGAATAACATAAATGATTCTTCATTAGTTTGATTAAATGAAATACATAATTTATTGAATACAAAACTTGAAATATGCAGAGTAGGAGGACTGATATAAAAAATTGACTAAATTTTGAGGCTAAGGCTTGAGTTATACTTATGCAAGGTGTTGGGAACAAAATTCTTGTGAGGAGCGTCAGTTTCCCTTAAAATACATAAATCAAGGCCCAATTTTTAGTGATTTCTCCCAGTCATCGAGATAGGTTCCTCTTAGTAGGTTGAGTTTCCTTAAATGCACACAAGTGGCTAAAGACTATGTTCTTATAAATGATGGAACGCTATCCCTAAATCTCTCGCTACTATTGGCTGAGATCATCCTCATTTAAATTATGTCAAATCATTCAATTGATTTGGAGAAAAATTCAAAATATCGAAAAAGGTGGACTAATAATTGTAGAAATTAATGTGTAGATTCGAAAATGCTCATGAAATTTACTAAATGACAAGACTCAAAGTTACTCTACTGATATGCAAAATTTAATTCACAATAAAGAACACATAACATCAACATGAAAGACTAAATATTACACATCCACAAAAAATTATCTAGGGGAAATCAACTGATCGAAACCCATTACTATATATATTGCATTAATAAAAGAATAGAGATGAAGTACAATGCTTTCCCAAGCCTGAGCACAACCTACAAGTGTATAGTCTATCCCTCTGCCTGACTGAATAAACTTGGTCAACACTTAGCCAATTTTCAAGCCCTCCAAGCTCCTAATTCCTTGCGTTGTTCCCTTCAGAAATTGACCCCTATTATTTAGGAATTTCCCACTATTTAAATGCAAAATTCCATTAGGTCATTCCTTTGACTACATGAACCACATGTACACATTGGAATACTCTACAATTGATAGTGCATTTCCTTTAAATCTCAATCTCAATTGGGTAACTCAAATTCTCTGCATGCATGAGCTAATTTAGGCTGATTTATTAGCTATCTGGATGATCACTGAGTGTGGTTGAAGTTCCACTTCCACAAATTGAACTTCCACTAGTTCCTCCAATAGTTATAACTAGTTTAACTAACCATAATCCAATTTAATTGAATTAAATTTCTACAATTGAAATTAACTCAACCTAGGCTCCTAAAATTTAGGAACCCACTACACACAAATTAACTTCATGCCCCTAACTCAAATTAACTAAGCTAGGCTCCTATTTTTTAGGAATCAACTCAAGTAAACTGAAATTCAACTCATTAACTCGAATTTACTGTTCTTAACTAAGTGAAAAGAGCCATGTCCCCTCAATTAACTCCTCCAAGTTGTCTATTGATGTTGAATTTCAAATTTCCTCAATTTGATTAAGGAAAAAAAAAATCAAAATTGAGACTTTCTTGTTGCATTTTCAACACTCCCTCTCAGCAAGAAATGGATTATCAACCACCCATATCCTATACTTGTGCAATGTACAACATGCAATACTTCTCATTGTTGCTACTGCTTCTGCAACACTTGCAATTGAGAAGCATCCAAAAAAACTGAATCAAATGTGTCTGCAACTGTCTACTGGGAAAAATGTGTTGTTTCTGACTCTGCTACTGTGCCTCCTGCTATGCTGTCAAGACTCATATGCACTCCTCATTATCTAACTGACACTGATCCTCTTGCTACTAAATACTATGGGTTGCTGTAGCAAGGTAATTATCCATGAGGAGAACGCCTTAATGGACCCTGCCCAAAATTTGCAAGTCTTGGAATAGGGCTTCACATTTCCCCACCTCACACCTGGAGATATAAATGCACGTGCCCCCTCTTTCCACTTGGCTCAAAATCTCCCTTTGCTGGAGGTATCTGCTTGAGTGGATGTCTCCATTCTTCCTCCTATCTGATTCTCCATTTGTGGATGCTCCACAAATTTCTAAGGATTATTTTGAGGCTGCATGTTGAGATGTAAATTATCCTCCCTCTTAACCACCACATCTCTTGTAAATGAATTTCTACTTAAGGCTTTGCATGCATATTCTACCTCAAGTGCATGCAATTTCTTGAATTGAATCCTAATCTTCTTCACTTGCCCTGTGGCTATGTGTCTCAAGGGTTCCTTTCCTTTGCTGAAGATCACATCATAACCACTATCTTCCAAAATTGAAATGGAGACAATATTCTTCTTTAAACCTTAAAAAAACATCACATCCTTGAATTTTAGAGGGGAGTCCAAATCCCTATGAAAGGTGACTGTACCAATCCTGGTCATGCTGTACCTTCCATCATCTCCAAAATTAATGTTCATCTGGAGATCTTTCTCCTACAAGTCACTAAAAAATTCTCTATTCCTCGTCATGTGGAACGAGGCACCACTGTCCAAGTACCATACACTCCCCATCACTATGCTCACTGTGCATGTAATGAGAGTGAAGTAAAGATCGAAATGTGAAGCTAAAGCTTCACCTGCTACTACTACTACAAGCTTCTTCTTGATTTCCTTCTTATGTGGACACTTCGTGGCATAGTGCCCAAATTCATGACAATTGAAACAATTGATTTTGGAAAAGTCTTTCTTCTTGCCCTATTGGCTGGAATTAACCTTACATTGGGACTTATTCTCTTTTTCCTTCCTTCATTTGCAAATTCCTCTTCCTCTTCTTTGGATGAGGTCCCATATTTGGTATTCTGCCATATTTCGTCTTGTACCAAGTCAGACCATAGGTGCTCCCAATTTGGTAGTTTCTCCCTCCTATTCACTGAATCCTGGTAGTTGTGATAGCTCTTGGGAAGGCCTAGAAGGGCTAGGATCACCAAATCATCATCTGGGAATGTGAAATCAACTCCTGCAAGTGCATCACAACATTATGTGAACATGCTCAGATACTGCTGAATTGATTAATTATTCTGCATATTGGTACTTTGAAGCTTTTCCATGAGCACCGACTTCCTATGGTAATTTCTATTATGGAATAGATCTCTCCATGCTTTCCACATTGCATACAAAATCTATTTCTAGTGGATATTTGAGACAATATGGTCTCGTACTCCCTCCAATATGATTCTCCTCGCCTTGGCTACACACTTCTTCCATTTTGCTAGATTCTGAGTATCAACTGCTGCTGGTTTGAGATTATCCGTATCGATGAATTCCTTCAAATCATTATCTTCTAGCACTACCTCCATGTGGTATTTCCAAGCAACATAATTCAAGCTTCCATCAAGGGCATACTCGAGTCTTAGTCCATAGAAAGCCATCCTTCTAGCTCTGAAGAATTTATCTCACAAATCTGATCCTCCTGCAAAGGCAACTTCAAAATGTATTCTCTAATGTGAATCCTTCTCTAATACCATGAAGAAATTATGATGTAGATTTGGAAATACTCATGAAGTTTTGACCAAAATAATAATACACAAACCTACTCTACTATTATGTGGATATTATTTCATAATTTACAAAAAAAATTTCAGACATGCAATAAGAAATCACACACATGAAAAAAATATTTTTATCTGGGGGAAAAAAACTGCTCAAAACCCCTTACTATCTGTATTTCATTAATCAAAGAATATATATAAATACAATGCTTTCTCAAGCCTGATCACAACCTGTAAGTGTATAGTCTATCCCTCTGTGTGACTGAATGAGCCTGTCCAACACTTAGCCAATTTTAAAGCCCTCCAAGCTCCTAATTCCTTGCATTGTTCCCTTGGGAAATTGGCCCCTATTATTTAGGAATTTCCCACTATTGAATTTCGTAACTCCCTTATGTCCTTCCTCTGACTACATGCACCATATATACACATTGGAATAGTCTATAAATGATAGTACACTACCTTAAAATATACATCTTAACTGGGTAACTCAAATTCTCTGCATGTATGAGATAATTTAGGCTAATTGATTAGTTATCTGGATGATCACTGAGTGTGGTTCAAGTCCCACTTCCATAACTTGACCTTCCACTAGTTCCTCCAACAATTAGAACTATTTTAACTAACCATAACTCAATTTAACTGAATTAAATTGCTACAAATGCAATTAACTCAATCTAGGATCCTAAAATTTAGGAACCCACTGCACACAACTGAACTTCATGCCCCTAACTCGAATTAACTAAGATAGACTCCTATTTTTTAGGAATAAGCTCAAGTAAAATAAAATTAGACTCATTAACTCGAATTGACTGTTCTTAATTGAGTGGAAAGAGCCATGTCACCTTATTTAACTCCTCCAAGTTGTCTGTTGATGTGGAATTTCAATTTTCCTCAATTTGATTAAAACAAAAAATAAAAATTGAGACTTCTTTTTAAATTTTAAAAAATAATTTAAGAAATGATAATGAACATATAAGAATCAGTCATCTATTGAAATGTTTGTTAATGCAAAGTAAAAAACATGTAGAATATATAAATATCATTAAACATGGGCCTATAGAATGTACAATATGGGGGCCCATCAAGGTGCTAAGATTTCTTCCAAAAAATTGCTATTTATATTTTTGTTAATGAATATGCTATTGTTTGTGATAGTGTTAAACATCAAAACTTGTTAGATTAATGCGTAGGAAGAGTTCCTCCCAAGTTTTGTTGTTGGGGGCCGTAGTTAAGGATGCTTGGGAACCCTATGTCTAGATTTGTATGACTAATGGGATTTTGACAAAGGGATTCTCTTAGTTTTCCTTCAAGGAATAATGTTATGCCTTTGAGGTTGTCATGCATGGCCCCTGGGCATGTCATAATACCATTGTAGTTTAATTTTAGTGCTATAAAAAATTCTTAATTGATGAATATTTTCAACTTTATTATCTCATCCAAGTTGAATTCCTTAGCTTCTCCATGGAATACTATGATTCTCTCGAGTGAATTTCTAATCCCCTTATGAAGCTCATTAGAGCCAAAATGTATATTTTATCCTCACCCTTAGAAGCATATTTATATTTGAATTAGTGTTTGAACACCTCTATGAACAAGTATTTAGTCAAGATTTCCGAAAATTTATCTATCAAGTTGTAGGTATATAAACCTTATAAACACTATTTTATAATGCTAGAGTCCTTATCGCAGGATTAAGGATTTCCCTTTATTTATTAAGGATGGAACATATAGTACTCCTTTTATCACTACTATTAATTAGGCTGAAAAGACCTTGTCCTCTATAGATGGTGAAGCTAGGATTCATGTGCTCAAAAATGGAAACAAAGGGAATGTGGTTTTCAAGGATCCACTTAAGAGCCTGCCAATTTTTGGGTTGTCCTAATCCAATCCTTCAGATACTATAGTGGATAAAGTCCCACTATCTCTTGTCAACTTCTTTAACCTACACAATGTGTGTTGTGGGAGGTAAAGTGTAATAGTGGAATGGTTTAGTATTTTCATGCGTGGGTGGGCATGCACATAACTAACAATGATAAATATGTACAAATAATACCAAATAAAATCACCATTAATGGATGGAACATACATGTGCTTAAGAATAAATATGTCATGCATCAATTAAAAAGATTTAATTGGTAAGGAGGGTGAGGAGATGAACATCTTTGTGGAACATTATGGATGAATGTTTTATCATGGAATATGAGGGGTATTTTTCACATAATAAAAAAGACCATGGTTCATATATTTTTTCAATGGTTTCAGAGTTGGATATCTAATGTATTCAATAAGTGTAAGTTTCTAATTTTACATTGAACACAATCTTGTACTATATTTGGATTAGGGTAGATTTTCTTCACAAATTTTGTGAGGAAGGTAGAGGGTGGGTTTCTACCCTAATATTTCCAAAATTATAATCTTGTATAATTGATGGAATTATCCAACATGGTTGTATGGTTTCTTTTGAATCTTTATGTCAATGTCCTCAATCTTTCCTACTTGTATGGCTCGATTAGAAGACATAAAAGCCACATGAGATTAATTAGTTAATACATATCAAAAGTTGACTAGATATTATGTGGATAATTTAATAATATTGATTCATAGGATGATAATAATGGGCTTGAGCTTGTTTGCATGCCTTGGAGGGAGTGTAAAATTTGAAATGGCCTTAGGGCCACACTTTACCTCTATGATCCCAAAAAGTATGGGAAGGAAAAATCTTACGAGCTATGGTTCAATTGGTCTAATCTTAGGGCTGGATCTAAATGGGTTAAGAAGTGAGTTGGTAAAGTTATGTTGTTGAGAAAAATAAAAATTTCTTTCAACTATGGAGGGGGTAAATTATTTCAAGTGCGAGGGGAAATTACCCTTTCTGATCATCAATCCATTTTTTTCCCAATATCCTAGGAAGAGATCTAGATGTGGATGTTGAAGTCTAGATACTTTCTCAATGTCTTCCATTTTCATCACCCAACATGTAGCCAAACTATTAAAATAATTTGAATTTTTTTTCCTAGGCCATTAGGGAGGATGGATGGATTTGGTGGTGGAATTATGCCAATGGAAAAACTATGTTATTATTATGCTTAGTTGGTTAGCAACTAGTGTCTATGCGATGCTCACACCATAAAGTGATCAAATAAAAGTTTTGAGAGGTTTTTTAGTGGTTTTATTTCACACTATATGATGAAGCAATGTATGAGAGAGTTGTTACATTTAGACACTTTTTGAAGGTGGATGCAATTTGACAAACCTTGGGTACCTAAGTTTTCTCTTAGCACCATTGGATTAATACTTGGTACCGACTTACAAAGGATCTTTTCAAACATATTCCTATAAATGGAGCCTATAAAATAACACAAGACTTGAAATATTTGGTTGGAAGTGGAAACAAAAAGGAGGACATTGAGTGGGAATTTATTACACTATGATATTGTTTTTCAATCTCAAGGTATGATTGATGCACATAGGGTGGACATGCAAGTTTCCATTGACCTTGTTTTTTGAAAGGTGTCTCTAAAGAAAAAAAATACGTGAGATCTAGATTTAAATTTATCAAAATTGAGATAATTCCTAATGGTGATGGGAACTGACACATCGCCTCAAAAGAATGGGTACCTATGTGTTTTCGTTGCACATTGAAACACATTTCATGTGTTTTCTTTTAGTGTTTTGGTCCCTTTTGCGATAATTTTTATTTATTTATTTATTTTTTTAATTTTTAAATTTTTTTTATTTTATTTATTTATTTTTTATTTTATTTTCGCATGTTAAAGGTCACACGATGTATATAAGTACACGGTAGTATATAAAAATGAGTTGATACTACCATGTAAACATCTATCACACTCATTCTCAAAGTTTTAAACATTGTCACACAAGTGTCGTCATGGTCATCATAAAGTGTATCTTTAGTGTCACACTTTTCCTATGTTGTTGTAGAGTTATCTCACTAGAGGAAGTATGTTTTTCATGTGTACTGGATGATATATGTTGTGGTGTCATCAAGTATTCTAAGTGTGTGATCACATTCAAAGTCTTATCACTATTCATATCTACCTCACCGATCCCAAACTTAGTTAATTTTTGAAAAGATTTCCGATACATCAACTTAGCCTCATCTGACCCTCCTGAACTACGCATTGCGTAGTCTCAACCCTCTATCTATGACCTTGCCTCTTGACACTACACAATGCACAGTTCCAGCCTCCCAGGACCATGCACTTTGCAGTTTCAGTGCTCAAGCTTGGACCTTGATCTCCAAAATTGCGCAATCCATCACTCTAGCTTGGCCTCAAATATGCATTCTGAAATATCTGACCTCAATCTCAACCCTTGAGCTCTTAAGTTGCACAATTACACAATTTCCTAGCCTCATCTACCTTCCAGAACTGTGAAATAAGCTGAACTAGTACCCATCCCTTCATCCTGCCACACCGAGCTCTCCCTAGTCTAGCGTGGACTGCGCATTGCGTAGTATCAAGGATAAATCTTCATCCCTGACTACCTAATGTGTACAATTGTGCAATCACCGAGCTTCTTTCTCAGCCAGTTCCAGCTTAGTGAGTGGATGCCCATGAATTATATTATAATAGGGGTTTAACAGACGAATGTCGTATCATCATGAGTTAATTGTAGGTGTAGGTACCTTATCATACCATGATAGGATGATGAAGAAGGGAAACATGATAAAAAACATCTTTGTAGATTATTATGCAAGCTGATCAAATAAGAAAAAGAAAAAGGGACACCAATTTATGACCACAACTAAAGAGTCAATATCATTGAATATTCCTTACCTCTAAGCCATACAAAGTTAGATAAAAGAGCATTATTAAGTAGACACATAGCAAGGAGTAACAATACTGGCTTGACATTTCCACATCATCAAGAATTCGTGTCAGCAATGTCATGTCATGTCATTTCATGAGTTGTCACATGCCACACCATTATTGTGGATTATGTAAATTATCTTTCAAAAATGTATTGTAAAGTGGAAGCCCAAAGGAAATGTACAAAATATCAAGAGTCATGTAAAGTTGAAAATTCATAGGAAGTCACACAATCATGAGGGTAGTAAAAGAGTTAGAAGGAAGGTGAAGCATCACCTCCTCATTGGTTATATATACACTGTCATTGTATGAGAAAATGAATTTTCACCTTGGCTCCTCTCGCAAGGAATTAGAGAGACAAGATAGTTCTTTTGGGGAGCAAGGAGTGGCTCCAACACTCCACTATTGGAGCTAGAGGTGTTCATTGTATAAATGTGTCTTGGAACTTTTACTTAATATCATAAGCCTCATGACCAACACGTTCTTCATTCATGGATTATGAATATTTGTAAGACTATTATATGGATGTTTGCAATTCATGTTTGATTTCATCTGTGCTAAAGTTGTTGAACTATTTCAGTTATTTTAAGACTTATGATATTGAGAATGTGATGTAATGGTTGCTATAGTTGTTGCATCCTTATGAACTATTCCACTGGATGTTAGACATATATTTCTTGTTATAATGGTTTTAATGATCGTTGCATATTTTTGGACTATTCCGCTGGATGTTAGATGAATCCTTCTTGGTTGTGTGTGTCTCTACTAGGGTGCTACTATTAATTCTCTCTTAGAGGCTCTCATATTTCTCTCCCTCCGCAGTAGAATAACCTTCACATGCCTACAATTGAACGCTCACCAGGCACACTCAATCACTTTTCAAAGGTGCAATTGTACTCCTCTCTCTTACTGATAGTTAGAGCCAAGAAAAATATTTAAGAATTTGACAACTAGGCATTCTATATGGGGATCCTATCCAAAATGGTGTGAGGTATAATTGGGACCACATATTGGGGAGACCCATTGAATGTTAGTGGGTCCAACATCGTCAATATTTCTGGCACTAGGAGGTAATCCAGATTTTTATGGATGATAACCTTACACACCCTAATCTTACATCTTTTGGTCACGACATTAACATCCCCAACACCTCCCTTGCTTATATTATTGAAGTTAGTGAAAATTATCAACCCGAGCTTGTACAAACTTGTGAAATATATTACATTCAGATCTGTTCCATCCATCCCATAACCATAAAGTTTTCAAAAGTTATTGGATTGATTTCGGGAGTACACAATCTTCCTTATTTTCCGAAGAATAATCCAACTACCCCCACCGAGATAGTGGTTTATACTATTGAATATTTGGTTCTCACCACCCTTGAATAATTATAAGACTCTATAGAAAACATAGAGAAGTCATAATGAACTCCATATTACAACTACGGTGAAAAAGATAACATTCTACTCTTAGACGATACTTTCCGTAGGTTGGGAGGTGATGAAGAAGAAGAAGAAGAACCATCATATTATGAAAAAGAGGAGGAGGAAAACGATGAATATATGGTGGACCAATATTTGGATTGGATTTCCTAGGGCCCACTCGCAATGCCCGGAGTTTTGTAGAAGATGCCAAGGCACCTGGAGAAGCTATTATCAAAGTATAACTTGGATAAGGCAATGAAAGCGGAGGGCCATTTGGACAACTTCTACCTACATCTATAAATGCTAGAGGTATGCTACGATGATGTTGCATGTAGAATTTTTCCATGTACCATAGATGGAAAATAAATTGTATGGTACCACAATCGTCCTCCGAATTCTATCCAGAATTGGAAAGGGTTTAAGAATATTTTTCTTGAAAAATTCATTGATGACAAAATCTCCGCCATGTTGTTAAAAGAGCTGGAAAATCTTAAGATGGAGCACACCAAAAAAGTGAAAGATTTTAATCAGAGGTTTAACCATATCTTGAATAAATTTTGGGAAAATATGAAACCTCATGGCTCCATCACTATTGATTATTACACATCTACCTTACCAACAAGAGTTGCACAGTTAGTGAAAAGAGCTCCGAAAGAAACCTTAGAAGAAAATTATGAAGAAGCGATCACAGTTGAAAAGGAATTTCGTGTTATTGGATTCATTGTAGACGATGAACTATCTAAAGGCTCCAAATACCCGAGAAAAATATCTCAGGCCTCATAAGCAAGGCCAAGGACAAAGAAGTTGTCGATCTTGAGAGCTTGACCCGCATTATCAAGTCTCTGTCCAATGAGTTGGAAGAGTTAAAACAAAGGTCAAGTGAGACCACTGTGAGAAGAAAGCCTCCTAAATTCAACATCCTGAGAAGGGCTTCCAACTTCAACAACAACAACAACTTTATGGCCAAGTCTACACAAAGCTTAAACGTTGTGCTGCATGTTGAGAGTATGGGCATGGATGAATATTTCTCATTTAATCAAGAATATCATTAAGAAAAAACATGCCAACAATGGAACCACAACATGGACGCTCTTTTTGAACATATCATTGATACAATAGTTTCTGATGAGTAGATCGAGCCTGCGGAAGAAAAGGAAGAAATTGATGAAACCAAAGAAGCAGTATGTTTTGGGAACATAGTGAACACAACCAGTTGCGAATTCACATCTGAAAAAACATTGCTGAAAGGGAGCCGCCGAGTGATGGCCCGACCCAAAAGAAAAACAATCAATATAACCCTAGAAACCAAGGGCTGACCACTAAAGAAGTGTTGACGAAGTAGGAATTGAAAGAGCATTTGCGAAGGAATATCAATTCACCCGTCAACTCAACCTAGAACACTTAGAGCAAGTTTGGAAATATGGCTATAATGAAAAGTACTTCCGAAAGAAGTGAGAGCAATTCCATCACTCTAGAAATAGAAGACCAAGTTACTCCTCCAGAAACTTTGGAAATGTATCTCGAACTTGATTATAATATCATCGAAGACATGAATAATATCCATTCTAACATTTCACTCTTCGAACTTACAAGAATCACAAGCCAATGGGAGATGCTCATCTATTCCCTTGAACAATCCGCCTTAGGTAACAAAGCTTCTTCACAGAAGGGATATGAATATGGTAAGTCCTCTGGTTCCCTAGATTCTGTACTTAATGCTTTAACATTGGATGCAAATACACTCTACCCTCCATTTTTATTAACATTCGGAATTTTTAATTATAATGTACATAATTTCTTAGTTGATTTTGGTGCATCGGTGAACGTAATGCCTTTATTTGTGGCAAAGAAAATCAATGAAAAATGGGATAAAAAGATGTGCAGATCATTCAACTAGACATGAATCTTGTCCATGCTATAGGTTAACTCAGAAATGTGCTTATCATTTATCATCCAACCTGTTGGGGTTCCCATGTTTTGGCCAGATTGGCAAGACCAAAAGATGAGACAACATCAGAACTGCTTTGGGGCCCTAGGATCTAGCCCTCCTAGACCCGGAGAGGGATCTCTCCAATATAACAAAGAATGATATATCTTTGAAAGCTCAAATGAGATGTTAGGCTAGGTATGAAGCACAAAGGGGGGTTTAAAATGATTTGGTTGGTTGGTTGGTGGGTTGGTCATGAGATCATAGATAGAGAAAGTAATGGGAGAAAAGGAGCAAAGTAATAGGATGTTTCAGCAAAAGGGTAGGTCAAGAGAGTGCCATCCATTGGGCTATGGAGTCATGAGAGGAGATTACATGCAACAACTAGCCAAGGCTTTCAGAGGGCAAGACATCTACACTAAAGGATCTTTTTAGATAGATGATGGGATGGAACATTAAGGATTGAAAGTGAAAGAAGGAAAGAAACCCAATTTCTGTCTATAGATCAGGTCAGAGGTCATTTAACTCCAAACCTGCTTGGACATACTCAAAGGTAGATCTCAAAGGAGGGACAAAGGGGCAGCTGATAGGTCGGACTAGAGGTCATTTAACTCCAGGTCATCTTTAGCATGCTCCAAGGGAAAACAGAGATAAGTTTAACAAAGAGATCTTAGAAAGGCCAGCTGGTCGCACAAGGATCCTAGTGGATAGGGCTAACTCTAATCCCTAGTGTTCCCAAATCTTCCAACTTAAACCCAACAAGAACATCTAAGAACTGATCCATTCAATTCATACAACAGAGAGCAGGCAATAACATCCACTACACTGGTTAAATTAACTGAAATCAACCCTTAGATAACACATACAGCAGAAAACATTTAAGGCAAGGAGAGCAGAGGCATAGGGTACCTAACAAGGGTAAATCCTATGCCATATTTCTGATGTAAGCCCAGAAGAAAATGAAACAACATGGAAATGTAATTAACAGAGTAAGAAAAACATCACCAATAGTAATAGACCAGGATCCTGTGAAATATGCTTTGATTAATTGATGCAAAACCAGTCACATACACTGAGCTCAATGGCTATTTCAGTCCAGACTTCTCCTCCCAGCCTACTACAAAACAACTACTCTGCTACTCTCTCCCAAGACTGTTCTAACAGTCGAAACTGAATCTCTCTACTACAACGGCAGCAGCCGAACAACAACCCTTTACAATATGTTCTCGGGGGTTCTTATAGGAGAAGATGAGCCGAGGAGGTAGGTGGAAACTAAATGAAACATTAAAATTAGAAAAGAAAGAGAGGGCCGAAGCCCATTCTATTTTAACTCTCTGCATTTATCTTTGGTATGGCTCTGATGCACTCTAGTGCTGTAGTACTCTGCAGGCTGCTTGGGAAGCCTTTGTCAGGTCCAGATTTGACCTCTGATGTTTCTTTGGAGTCTTTCAGGTGTCTGGAACTCTATGCTGCCTTCTGAATCTGGTTAACTGGATTAAAGTCTGCGGGCCTTCTCCATACCTCAATAACTGCTGTCTAGACACTCTTAAAGAAGATTCTGTCCGTAACATACGTTTAAGGGCTCGAGGAGGCATGGAGATTTCTTGTAGGAAGGTGTCTTGTCTGGAGAAGAGTACTTTGCTGATATTAAACACAGATAAGACTTTGACAGTGTGCTTAAATCTTCCAAATGTGTCTTATCCTTTGAA
Organism: Pinus albicaulis; assembly: GCA_034641835.2. NCBI lineage: Eukaryota > Viridiplantae > Streptophyta > Pinopsida > Pinales > Pinaceae > Pinus > Pinus albicaulis. Next base: position 136,408,012 of record CM076579.1, read on the forward strand.
TGCGGGGTTAAAATTTAATTATATCAGTAACAGTCATTAACCCCCTTTGAATCTCTTCTGTTGGTCCGCTGGCACATGCTGAAATGGCCTCTCTGTGCTATCTGCATAATAAAATAAACCTGTTACAAACCTAGGCAGTGGTGGCGGAGGAACGTTTTGGAGGCCCAGAGGGACAGTGGCAGAACAGTGGAATAGTGAGAAAGCGACGGAAGAAATGATAACCGGTGTAAGACCCAAATATTAACTCTTGGGGGAAATACAAAGGAAATGAACGAAATGTAATGGAAAAGCGATGGGAATGGTAGTACGAGGTGGGACCCATATGGAATCGAAAATCGCAATTGGAGACAGGAGCGGGGACTAATCGCAATCGCAGGAAACAGAACTTGCGATGCGATCGAAGGAGCAGGCGCGATCGGAGGATCGGGGAAAGGGGTTTCGATCGGGAGGAAAGTGCGATTGGAGGGAAGTGCGATGGGCGGATCGGAGGTCGGAGCGATGGTGCGATCAGTCGCATCGCAAATATTTGCGACGCGATCAATCGCATCACAAATATTCACGATGGATGATTGGAACATTTAAAACACAACATGCGATTGCGATATTGCGATCGGGCGGATTTGCGATCTATCAATCGCATCGCAGAGATTTGTGACGCGATCAATCGCATCGCAAATATTTACGATGAGTGATCGGGGCATTCACAACAGAACATGCGATTTTGCGATTTGCGATTATGCGATCGACCCCCAAGGCATTAAGCGCTTGGTTTTGGGTAAGGGTTACATGGGGAAGTGGTTTAAAAGGGGCTGGCGGGAAAGGGGCTAAGCCCTATTATAAAGCGGAAAGTGGGTTTTGGCCCATTTTAATGCAATTTAATGCCAAGGAAGAGTAACGATAGAGGGAATAAGGGTGAATTAGACTGAACAAGGGATAGGGGTAGAACTTAAAAGGGATTTTGGGAGGATTTAGAGGGTTAGAAGGGAAATTGAAGGGGAGACAAGGGGATGAAATCAGAGTTTTAGAGGGAAAGAAATAAGAGGGAAAAGGAGGCCTTTGGGCATTTATTCACAAACAAAGAGGCTTTATAATGGAAATCAGCAGAGGGGATTTTATCAAAGGACAAAAGGCATAAGGAGGCTTCAAGGATGATGTGTTTTCAGGGGAAATGCATTCCTTGAAGGCTCAAAAAAATTTTAGCCCCCTGTTTGCTTGTCAAAAATTTATGGGGGGCTAACAGTGGCTCCACATGGGGATGGCTTCTTCTTGAAGGAGTCAAGAATTTAGAAAATAAATCTTTGGTGTAGGCCATATGCCTGCTGCTTGGCACATCCCTTTCTTCTTGGATCAGCTGCCACAAATCATGAAGACATCATATCAGCATTAAAATTTCTCCCAAACTACTACCTACCCATACTATAGTCCTAAAATTTTTTCTGGGTGCATTTGGACTAGCATACCCTTTACATCATCAATTTTTACAAACAGGAAAATAAACCTATTCTACTTCTACCCTTACTACTCCATGAGACCAGATTAGACTGTTGGTCTCATATGTTTCTCTACCTACACTACTACCTGCTAGAATTAGACTGTCTAATAGGTTTCTTCTCTACATTCTAAGACAGAAGTTGAAAAACAATCAAGCCAGGATTATACTGTCTGGCTTGCTGGACTTTGTAGAAATTAAAACAACTAACTACATGCCCACAGCTGAGCTTTATTGAGCTTTTCTACCTACCCTAATCTAATTGGAAATCCCTAACATTGTAGGTGATACAATAATGCCAATGCAGCCAGTCAAGTAATAGCAGAAAGGGGAAGAAGAACTGACTGCTCATCAGAGACAACCGTAGGATGTTCTGCATGTGGATCTTCAAAACTGAGGCCACCAACAGTGGTGACCAATTCTGATGTAATTGGTTCTTGCAAAGGATTGATGCTTGAGGAGCTGAGCCAATCAAGGCCTCCATGTATTCTGCCACAGGATCAACGAACACATGATGTATACTTTCTTCTTTTTGGCCTGCCATGACTGGTAGGAAGTCTGTGTCCCAGGCAGCTTCGATCACTGCATCTGTAGTGAGGCCTTTGTAATCACACTCCTCCTCTTCCTGGTTGGGAGTATTTGGCATATGGGCATCAACCAGGAATATCTCTTCTTCCGCTGGATCCAGACGAAGATGTCTGTGGGAAAGAAGGTCTCGATCATCTTCAATGCAACCTGAGCTAGAGGGCTTATTATATTCTACAGTGCTACCCTCTAGTAACGCAGGCGGGTTCTGCTGAAACGGACTGAACTCTGTGAAAAAATTAACATATTATTGAGTGGGGGTTTCTTTGATTACCTTAATCCTTTCGGGAGAAGGCTTAGGATATTCGTTCCACTCAAGATTTTCTTCATTTATTTCCTCCTTGTCCTTTGCACTGAAGAGCTGTCAGCTTCCGTCCTCTTGGAAAGTATAACTGATGTTTGGATATAAAGCAGAGAGAAGATTCAATGAATCTTCGTCTACTATCATGATTTCAACACTTTCTCCATCAGTATCATAGATGGCCTACATTGGCTCATCATTTTCTTGAAGTTGATGGTCGTGATCTTCCTCCCATGGAACTACTGATGATACCCCTGCAAGCTCAGTTTCCCTTTGGAAAAAGTCATCATCAGACATGTCAGAATGAGAGAAATCATAATTATAAGCATTGTCACCCATCAAGTCTTCAGGACTCTCAACAAGTCTTTCTTCACAAAAAACTGCAAGTTCATCTTCTGATTCAAATTTTTGTTCATTATACATGCTTTACATGTGACTTCTATCTTGTAGTGATCTGATTTGTCTTTCTTGAGGACAAGGAAAAGGTCTTTTCCAATCATCATTCCTGGTTTCAGCCTCATACTCTTCCTTTTCTGTGTTCAGCAGGATATTGACAGTCTCTATCAATCTTTCCAGCTTGTTTTCTAAAGAGATCTGCCTTATTTTCTCTGCTTGGTCTTTATTTGCTACCTTTAATCTTTCCTCCCTGCACTTCAGGTTGTATTCGACAGTAATTGCTATATTATGCATTTCTTCCAGGCTCGAAGGTTCTCTTTCTCTTATATGGAATTCCACCTCAGGGTCAAAAGAACTTGGATAGTGCAGTAGAGCCCATCCCAAAGGTGGTTTTATATTAGAAGGTATTGCAACATATACCTTATTGAGCCTGGCTGAGAATTCTTGTACTGTCTCTCCTAGATGCCTTTTCAAATTTTGATACTCTCCCAGGATGAGGGGAGCATTCTTTGGGGCTGCCCACCTATCAAGGAAAACTTGAGAAAATTGATGAAAGCTGAAAATGCTTGCCACTGGAAGGCCTTTGAACCAAATTTTAACATTCCCTTGTAAAGACAAGGCAAAAATTTGGATGCACACATCATCTTCTTCTATTTCATACAACTCAAGTAAATCCTCAAGGTTTTGAACATGTTCTTCAGCAGTGGCCCCTTTATTTTCTCCATCAAAATGAGGCAGTTGGTTTATAAGTTCTGAAGGAAGGGGTTGGAAGATAAGAGGTAAAACCAGAGGCTTATATCTTTCTATGGCCTTTGTAGGTGTAGGTGGTATAAAAATGGGCTCATGGCTGCTTGAAGCTTCTTTAAGGGTGGGAGATACAACATGAGCTTCTTGTTCCACCAGGTTTTTCACAGGGGTACATGTCTGCTCGTGATCTAAAGGCTGAGGCTTGAGCTCTTTCCCGTGCTCAATGTGGATCTCTTCTTGGTGCACTAGATCAGACTTGAAGTAGGATAGAGCATAGTGATAGACAAAAACAATGAATTCTTTAAACCAAATCCAACCCGTATGTTCTACCCTTCTATGAGGTCTGGCCATCTTTCAGGTTCTTCCTCCAGTGGAGTCTTTGAGAGTTATGGAGTGTGGAGTCGCCAGGTGGATGTATATGAATGTTGAAGTAGGATGCTATCCACCATCAGCAATAGAATTCCAATCTAACCAGAGATCTTGGGTCTTTGAGTGCCTAAGAATGCTTAAGGTGTAATGCACTCAATTTCCCCAGCGGAGTCGCCATTATGTTGGGGTTCCCATGTTTTGGCCAGATTGGCAAGACCAAAAGATGAGACAACATCAAAACTGCTTTGGGGCCCTAGGATCTAGCCCTCTTGGACCCAGAGAGGGATCTCTCCAATAGAACAAAGAATGATATATCTTTGAAAGCTCAAATGAGATGTTAGGCTAGGTATGAAGCACAAAGGGGGGTTTAAAATGATTTGGTTGGTTGGTTGCTGGGTTGGTCATGAGATCATAGACAGGGAAAGTAATGGGAGAAAAGGAGCAAAGCAGCAGGATGTTTCAGCAAAAGGGTAGGTCAAGAGAGTGCCATCCATTGGGCTATGGAGTCATGAAAGGAGATTACATGCAACAACTAGCCAAGGCTTTCAGAGGGCAAGTCATCTACAATAAAGGATCTTTTTAGATAGATGATGGGATGGAACATTAAGGATTGAAAGTGAAAGAAGGAAAGCAACCCAATTTCTGTCTATAGATCAGGTCAGAGGTCATTTAACTCCAAACTTGCTTGGACATACTCAAAGGCATCTCTCAAAGGAGGGACAAAGGGGCAGCTTATAGATCGGACCAGAGGTCATTTAACTCCAGGTCAGCTTTAGCATGCTCCAAGGGAAAATAGAGATAATTTTAACAAAGAGATCTTAGAAAGGCCAGCTGGTCGCACAAGGATCCTAGTGGATAGGGCTAACTCTAATCCCTAGTGTTCCCAAATCTTCCAGCTTAAACCCAACAAGAACATCTAAGAACTGATCCATTCAATTCATACATCAGAGAGTAGGAAATAACATCCACTACACTGGTTAAATTAACTGAAATCAACCCTTAGATAACACATATAGCAGAAAACATTGAAGGCAAGGAGAGCAGAGGCATAGGGTACCTAACAAGGGTAAATCCTATGCCATATTTCTGATGCAAGCCCCGGAGAAAATGAAAAAACATGGAAATGTAATTAACAGAGTAAGAAAAACATCACCAATAGTAATAGACTAGGATCCTGTGAAATATGCTTTGATTAATTGATGCAAAACCAGTCACATACACTGAGCTCAATGGCTGTTTCAGTCTAGACTTCTCCTCCCAGCCTACTACAAAACAACTACTCTACTACTCTCTCCCAAGACCGTTCTAACAGTCGAAATTGAATCTCTCTACTACAACGGCAACAGCCAAACAACAACCCTTTACAATATGTTCTCGGGGGTTCTTATAGGAGAAGATGAGCCGAGGAGGTAGGTGGAAACTAAATGAAACATTAAACTCCGAAAAGAAAGAGAGGGCTAAAGCCCATTCTGTTTTAACTCTCTGCATTTATCTCTGGTATGGCTCTGATGCACTCTGGTGCTGTAGTACTCTGCAGGCTGCTTGGGAAGCCTCTGTCAGGTTGAGATTTGATCTCTGATGTTTCTTTGGAGTCTTTCAGGTGTCTGGAACTCTGCACTGCCTTCTAAATCTGGTTAACCGGATTAAAGTCTGTGGGCCTTCTCCATACCTCAATAACTGCTGTCCAGACACTCTTAAAGAAGCTTCTGTCCATAACATACGTTTAAGGGCTCAAGGAGGCATGGAGATTTCTTGTAGGAAGGTGTCCTGTCTGGAGAAGAGTACTTTGCTGATATTAAACACAGATAAGACTTTGACAGTGTGCTTAAATCTTCCAACTGTGTCTTATCCTTTGAATGCGGGGTTAAAATTTAATTATATCAGTAACAGTCATTAACCCCCTTTGAAGATTTTCTGCTGGTCCACTGGCACATGCTGAAATGGCCTCTCTGTGCTATCTGCATAATAAAATAAACCTGTTACAAACCCAGGCAGTGGTGGCGGAGGAACGTTTCGAAGGCCCAGAGGGACAGTGGAAGAACAGTGGAATAGTGAGAAAGTGGCGGAAGAAATGATAACCGGTGTAAGACCCAAAGATTAACTCATGGGAGAAATAAAAAGGAAATGAACGAAATGTAATGAAAAAGCGATGGGAATGGTAGTACGAGGTGGGACCCATATGGAATCGAAAATCGCAATCGGAGATGGGAGCAGGGACTAATCGCAATAGCGGGAAACAAAACTTGTGATGCGATCGGAGGAGCAGGCGCAATCGGGGGATCACGGAAAGGGGTTTCGATTGGGAGGAAAGTGCGATCGGAGGGAACTGCGATGGGCGGATCGCAGGTCAGAGCGATGGCGCGATCAGTTGCATCGAAAATATTTGCAACGTGATCAATCGCATCGCAAATATTTGCGATGGATGATTGGAACATTTAAAACACAGCATGCGATTGCGATATTGCGATCGAGCGGATTTGCGATCGATCAATCGCATCGCAGAGATTTGCGACGTGATCAATCGCATCGCAAATATTTGCGATGAGTGATCGGGGCATTCACAACAGAACATGCGATTTTGCGATTTGCGATTATGCGATCGGCCCCCAAGGCATTAAGCGCTTGGTTTTGGGTAAGGGTTACGTGGGGAAGTGGTTTAAAAGGGGCTGGCGGGAAAGGGGCTAAGCCCTATTATAAAGCGGAAAGTGGGTTTTGGCCCATTTTAATGCAATTTAATGCCAAGGAAGAGTAACGATAGAGGGAATAAGGGTGAATTAGACTGAACAAGGGATAGGGGTAGAACTTAAAAGGGATTTTGGGAGGATTTAGAGGGTTAGAAGGGAAATTGAAGGGGATACAAGGGGATGAAATCAGAGGTTTAGAGGGAAAGAAATAAGAGGGAAAAGGAGGCCTTCGGGCATTTATTCACAAACAGAGAGGCTTTATAATGGAAATTAGCAGAGGGGATTTTATCAAAGGACAAAAGGCACAAGGAGGCTTCAAGGATGATGTGTTTTCAGGGGAAATGCATTCCTTGAAGGCTCAAAAACATTTTAGCCCCCTGTTTGCTTGTCAAAAATTTATGGGGGGCTAACACAACCATCGATTTCACCAGTGTATAAATATATTAATTGTGTACATTCTAGAAGCATGTGGAGTTTTGTTGAGTTGAGACTGGTCCAAAAAACTACAAGGGTATTTTTCTACGGACTGGTCACATTTGTGGCTTCCGTGCAAGGGCATAAATAATAAATTTCGGATAAAATCAGAATCTTACATGTAGCATATTATCACTTCATTCGATGGTAATAATGAACCAGTTGCTTTCACAAATATTATCCTTGGAATTGTCTTCTTAGAAACTAATCTAGGGTGCTATATCACCCAAAAATCCCCAATCCTTCTTGACTAATCTATATGAGATCTTAATGAAAATTTTCTTGAGGTTTTATAAATTTCAAGTGCTAAAAACTGAGTTTTATGAGCCTTTATGTTAAAATTTTAAACACATAAAGCGTAAATTTAAACTATGAAAATGCAGAAACAACATACAAAACACCATAAAATAACCACAACACAATAAGTGATGAAGGATTTCACACCTCCTGGGCTATGTATCCTTGGTCCAGCTTCCAATGGCTTTGTCCTATATCATTATGCTCAAAATGGTGATTACATAAATTTACAGTGCTCCAGAACTACCAAAAATGCCTGTCCAGCCTCCTTCTGCTCCAAACTTGTCAAAAACTGGAGAAGTTATGAGCCTCCCTAGATTTTCTACTAATCACACCACAAATTCCCCAAATATGGAACCATCCTACAAATTCGCACCACAATCTGCTAACTGAGTGCCATTTTGGTGGAAATCTGGGAGAAATTGTCAGACAATTAATTTGCATAATAATACAAAAAATCCGCATTTAAAACCATAACATTATGGTTGAATTAATTTTTTTTAAGAACAAAATTTGGCAGGTAAGACCACACCCTTGGTTCCGCGCCGGTAGTCACATGGTGTCATATGGGGGGGCCGAGGCTAAGCCGTGGCCCCTTACCCCAAGCCTCCTCCAACATACATGTTATATAGATGTTTGGTTGCAATGTTTAACAAGGACTAACGGTGGCCCGATGGTTAGAACGCTGTGTTGTTCGGAGTGAGGTCCGGTGTTTGACCCCGCAAAGGTGTATTTTGGAACTTAACAAAATTTTGGTGGCCCCCGTGCTGCCATGTGGCGACTTCCGGTTGGGTCACATGGTAGTATGTGGTTGGCCACCAAGAAAACAACCAAAATACGCCAACCAACACCACCAGAATTCAGAAAATTTGTGAGGCCTGATTGGCCCAACGAGCCCAATCAACCTTGATCAGTAAACCATCCCCAGTTAGTTGTATGGATTGCTGACTGGACAGCCTGCAAAAGTTTTTCCAAAATTTTACCCATTTAGGAAAACAAATAGAACGTGTTTCTGGGAGCATACGACGTCAGTTTTCCATGAAACGAATTGAGCTGGATTCAGAATGACGAGATCTACAAGTTCGTTCAGGTTTCACACAATTCTAACAACTTTAATTTTTGAACATATTTTTGATCACCTGATCACTTCTCCCCACTAGAAGCTTTTGAACCCAAAAATATATTTTATTACTGGAAATTTGGATGAGGGTAAAAACTCCTCACCCTTCCAGTCTCAATCTAATGGAATTTTACTGATTTCAAAACTTTGAGCTTTTCATGAAAACTAACCTTTTTCCTTAATTTTGGAGACCTTGTCTTGCTGATACCATCTTGATACAATTTCCCAAAATTTTTAGAACAACAAACCATCCTTGAAGAAACAAACATGTTCCCTCTTCGGTCTTCAATCAAAGGAAACTTAAACAACTTGAAATTATTCTCACCTCAAACACTGTCGACATGACGATGTTTAGCTTGTCTTACCTTGTGCTTGGCTCGACTCTTGATCAAATGTGATCGCCATCGCCATGAAACATCCCATTTCAAAGAAAACACTTTGTGAATCCCACAAGAAGAAATTTTGAACACAATTCCCTCTTTTTCAATTTTATTTTGCGCTTTCTCTTTGATCTTTGCACTTTCTTGCACCCACATCACCGCTCAACAATGATGCATGCTGTTGCAATTTTTCTGCATCTTTTTTACCTCTTTTCGAAGGAAACATGTTATATTACTGAAACATATTATCACAACCATTAGAAAACTCAATTAATTTAGAATTTTCATTCGATGTATCACCTTGAAAGGCCTCATTCGCAACATCTTGATGCTTGGACATTAATAAAGCAAAATTTTGACTAGCATTCACAGTTCTCTTTATTTGTCTAGCATGGATAAGAGATGAATTCATCTTCTTACTATGTGCTCTAAAAATGTACTCAATCCCATTCTTGAAAAAGTGATACTTATTCTCATGGCGATGAACTATTTCTCTCCTATCATAAAGATATGGGCTACCCAAAACAATACCAGAAATATCAAGCAGAACAACATCAAGTTCAACTTCCTCAAGAAAGTTTGCAGTGATTGCAAATACAAGTATGCACCTCCTCGTCACCTGAAAATATGAATTCTTTATATATCCAACTGAAAAGGATAATATCTCGGATGAGTAATGGTTTCTAAATTAAAATTCTTGACTAAGTATTCAAAAATACGGGTTTCTTATGAACACTATCAAATAGGGTGTCAATCTTGGTATGCTTTGAAATAACTCTAACATGGAAAATTTCAATTCTTGTTTCATCGTCTTGAGTACTATTGAGAAAAATTGAAGAACTAGTACTTGAAATGTCATTACCTTTCAAACCCATTGCATTGATCTTTGTTTCATCTCTGGAATCAAAACCTAAATCATGAGTTATTGTTGCAGCTTCCTTCTCCTTCTCCTTGTTTTTAAGCTTGTTGTGTCTCATCTCTGGATGAAGTTTCCAACAATGATCTTCATCATGCCCATATTTGGAACAATGTTTGCATGTGATTTTTTCTTTCTCCATCCTGATGGAAGCATTCTTCTTACCTTTACCCTTGAACTTACCCTTTCCTTTCTCTTCAGACTCAAAGGTATCATCACTTGTCTCATCTGAAACATGTTTCCCTCTTGCCTCTAGAAGTGTGGTTTGTACACACATCTAAATTTTGAGGATTAAACATGAGAATAGTATAGCTTAGGTAACTATGCAAACCTCCAATGTAATTTAGAAAAGTTTCCTGAGATGTCAAATCTACACCCAAAATTAGTGCTCTTCCCGTAAACTCTTGAGTATATTTTTTCACACTTTGTCCTTTACCTTGCCTAAAGTTTTTCCAGTCCATTATAGCCTTTTGAATGTATGCTAATGGATAAAATTTTCTCCTTAAGACATCAAAAAAATAATTCCAAGAGGTTAAGGCTTTACCATGTTTCTTCATGTTCTCTTGAGTTTTGGTTTCCCACCAAATAAGAGCCGCACTTTCTAATATTAGTGAAGCAAGATGAATCTTGGTGTCATCATCCTTGATTATTTGTATCATGCAATACAATTCAAGCTGACCTACCAAATTTTCTAATCTTCAACATCTTGTTCACATCACCGCTAAACAATTATACATGCTGTTGCAATTTTTTTGCATCTTGTTTACCTCTTTTTGAAGGAAACATGTTATATTAATAAAACATCTTATCACAACCATTAGAAACCTCAATGAATTCATAATTTTAATTTGATGCATCACCTTGAAATGCATCATTCACAACATCTTGATGCTTGAACATCAATAAAGCAAAAATTTGACTAACATTCACAGTTCTCTTCATTTGGCTAGCATGGATAAGAGATGAATTCATCTTCTTACTATGTGCTCTAACAATGTACTCAATCCCATTCTTGAAAAAGTGATACTTATTCTCATGGTGATGAAATATTTCTCTCCTATCATAAAGTTATGGGCTACCCAAAATAATACCAGAAATATCAAGTGGAACAACATCAATTTCAACTTCATCAAGAAAGTTTGCAATGATTTCAAATATAAGTATGCACTTCCTCGTCACCTGCAAATTTGAATTCTTACATATCCAAATGAAAAGGATAAGGTCTTGGATGAGTTTCTGAATTAAACTTCTTGACTAAGTATTCAAAAAAAGGTTTTCTTGTGAACCACTATCAAATAGGGTGTCAATATTGGTATGCTTTGAAATAACTCTAACATGGAAAATTTCAATTCTTGTTTCATCATCTTGAGTAATATTGAGTAAAATTGAAGAAATTGTACTTGAAATGTACTTACCTTTCAAACCCATTGTAGTGATCTTTGTTTCATCTCTGGAATCAGAACCTAAATTATGAGTTATTGTTGCAGCTGCCTTCTCCTTCTCCTTGTTTTTAAGCTTGTTGTGTCTCATCTCTGGATGAGGGTTCCAACAATGATCTTCATCATTCCCATATTTGGAACAATGTTCGCATGTGAGTTTTTCTTTCTCAATCCTAATGGAAGAATTCTTCTTACCTTTACCCTTGAACTTACCCTTTCCTCTCTCTTCAGACTCAAAGGTATCCTCAATTGTCTCATCTGAAACATGTTTCCCTCTTGTCTCTATATGTGTGGCTTGTACACATACTTCATCTAAATTTTAAGGATTAAACATGATAATAGTATGTCTTAGGTAACTATGCAAACCTCCAATGCAATTTAGCAAAGTTTCTTGAGATATCAAATCTACACCCAAAATTAGTGCTCTTCTCCTAAACTCTTGAGTATAGATTTGCACACTTTCTCCTTTACCTTGCCTAAAGTTTTTCTAGTCCATTATAGCCTTTTTCATGTATGATAATGGATAAAATTGTCTCCTTAAGGCATCAAAAAAATCATTCCAAGAGGTTAAGGATTTACCATGTTTCTTCATGTTCTCTTGAGTTTTGGTTTCCCACCAAATAAGAGCCGCACTTTCCAATATTAGTGAAGCAAGCTGAATCTTGGTGTCATCATCCTTGATTCTTTGTATCCTGCAATACACTTCAATATTACCTACCCAATTTTCTAATATTTCAACATCTACCTCTCCATCATAAATAGGAAAATCAAACTTAATTTCAAGATTTAAAAATGGAGTTTTACCATGACCTTTTGGAGAATGTGGAGGTGTTTGTGAAGGGCTTGTTGTGGAAGAACATGATGGTGAAGATAGTGACGAGGATGCTGGTGAGGAGAATGGTGGTGTCAAAGGTGGTTTGTCACAATTCCTATTACCTTTTGGCACCTTGTATCCATCTAATTATTCTCCTTTTGAATACTTGTCTCCCTTTGGAATATTTGAGCTCTCACCTTGCATCCTTGCGCTTCTCTCCTGATAGAGAAATTTCACCATTCTTGTCATATCAAAGAATTCTTTCTTGAAGGCTTTTTCATCCTCTGACATATTGTCAGGCTCTCCTTCATGTGACATACTTGCTAAAGCTTCAACTACAATTTGAGGAAGAATTTGTGGTGGAGATTATGGAAAACTTGCTCTCCTTGTCCTTGATCACCTAACTTGAGGACTTGCAACCACAAGCTTTTCTTCTCCTCTCTTGAGCTTCAACCTTGTAAGCATAACATACACATGAAAAAAATTAAATACTCACTGCAACAAGAAAATCAAAGCTCTGATACCAAACTTGATCTATATGAGATCTCAATAAATATGTGCTTGAGGGTTTATAAATTTCAAGTGTTAAAAAATGAGTTTTATGATCCTTTATGTTAAATTTTTAAACACATAAACATAAATTTAAACTCTGAAAATGTAGAAACAACAGAAAAAACCACCATAAAAATAACTATTATAACACATAAAGTGATGAAGGAGTTCACCCCTCCTGGGCTACATCTCCTTGGTTCAAATTCCAATGGCTTGGCCCTATATCATTATGCTCAAAATGGTGATTACACACATTTACAATGCTCAAATGGCTTCAAAACCTATTCCATCAGCTCCATAACTATAAAAATGCCTTTCTAGCCTCTTTCTGCTCCAAAATTTGTTAAAACCTGAAGAAGTTATGAGCCTCTCTAGCTTTGCTGCTAATAGCACCACAAATTCCCCAAAATTCAGAACAGTCCTAAAAATTTGCCCCATAATCCGCTAACCGAGCATCATTTTGGCAGAAATCCTGGCGAAAATTCCACACAATTTATTTGCATGATAACGCCTAAAATCCACATTTAAAACCATAACATTATGGTTGAATTATATTTTTTTTTAATAAAAAAATTTGGCGGAAAGGATTGTGCCCTTGGTTCCACACCAGTAGTCGCATGATGTCATATGGGGGGGGCATGGCTAAGCCCTAGCCCCTTACCCCAAGCGTCTGCCAACATACACATTATATAAAGGTTTTTTTGCAATTTTTAACAAGGACTAACGATGGCCCGATGATTAGAGCGTTGTGATGTTCAGAGCGAGGTCTGGTGTTTGACTCTGCGGAGGTTCAGTTTGGAACTTAACAAAATTTTTGTGGCCTCGTGCTGCCACATGGCACCCTCTGGTTGGGCCACATGGAAACATGTGGTTGGCTAGTAAACAATCGATCAAAATACACCAAACAACACCACCAAAATTTGGACAAGTGGCAAGGCCTGAATGGCCCAACAAACTGAGACAACCTTGACTAGTCAACCATGCCCAGTAAGCTATACAGACTGCTGACTGGGCGACTTGCACAATTTTTTCCAAAATTTTACATGTTTGGGAAAATGAATAGAACGTGTTTTCGAGAGCATACGGTATCGGTTTTCCATGAAAGAAGTTGTGGCGAATTCAGAACGACGAGATATACGTGGCTGTTCAGGGTTCACACCATTCCGACAACTTTCATTTTTGAGCATATTTTTAAGCACTTGATCACTGAGACACAGTTGGATCTCCTTCCTAGTCCAATTGGCGAAAATGACATATGTACAGTAAGTAGTAGTTGTAGTAGTATTAGTGTAGTTCATAGTCCTTGTACATATGATGTTTGGACATTGTATTTTGACAGTTCAAATATGTAGGAGGGCTCTAGGGATGTTTTGTTTTAGTATACCTACGATAGAGAAAACATATGATCTCCAGCTTCTTGGAATTCAAGTGCACAAATAACACAACAAAATATGAAGAACTCATCTAGGGCTTACAATGGGCCATTGACCTCAAAGTTTGAATTATCAAAGTAATAAGCGACTCCGAAATTGTCATACGACATGTATGTGATACTATACACTGTATGTCACCTCATAGGAAAAGTTACCAACAAGAGGTATGGTGTTTGATTTCTCATTTCCCATCTTTCATATTATTTCTGTTCCTAGAATACACAACACAACTACAAATGCATTAGCAAATGTTGCTGCTAGGTTATCACCGCTTAGGGATGATTTGTATGTAGAAATTCTTTATAAACCATCCATCCCTGAAAACATCGCTAACTTACGCTTTTTCAATGATGACCAACAAATACTAAACTTTATTGTGAATGTTGATGTATTCAAGGATGCATCTATCGATGAAGATGAGCACAAGAAAGTGTTGCAGGATGCAACTTATGCAAAGAAAGAGAACCCCATTTTGAAAAGCATGGTATCATTGGAAAATATGTATGACTTGCATAACCACTTCTGAGGGCCAGTTAATTCAAAAGCCCATAGTTAAACACTGTCACACGAGCAAATAAATCTTGGGACAAAAAAGGATCCGAATTTTTTCAATCTTGGTACTTGCTGCACACCATAGGAGTGAAAAACCTTCATCTGCTTATTCAAGCAGTACCAAGATGTATTTAAGTGGACATATGACGAGCTCAAAAATGACGACACACAAATAATACAACATGTTATTCCAATCAAATAAGGGGCTAAGCCTTTCCAACAAAAGCTGTGGAAGGTACATCCGAAGTTTGAGCCTCTGATTCAAAAGTAGTTGAGAAAGATGCTGGATGCTCAGATCATATATAAGGTGAGAAATTAAACCTGGGTATCAAATATGGTCCCAGTGAGAAAAAATTTCAGGGAAATCCACTTGTGTGTTGATTTACACAACTTGAACCGCACCTTAAAAACAAATAATTATCTGGTTTTGTCCATGGAATAGATACTGTAAACAATATCAAGGTAAAAAATGTTCTCTTTGCTAGAGGGATTTTCACGTTACAACCATATTTTGGTCTCAGAGTCTGATAGATTCAAAAAAAATTTCCACACGAAGTGGGGAACGTTCGCATTTAAAATAATTCCAATTGGGCTAGTCAATGCCGGTGCGACATTTCAGCGTGTGATGGACATCACATTTCATAGACTGTGTTATCACTCTCCCTGTTTCTCAAGGCTGAGAATGGAACTGAAGGAGGTAACCAAAAAACCAATATTTAGCTCTGGTAGCTAGCCCTACAAAAACTAGAGAGGTCTCTCTCAATTTCACTTTTGTGGCCAATGAGATGACTGGATATGTAATGATCTTAGGCTAGTTATAAAGCTCAGTAAATTATGGTTTTGTTTGAATTTTTCAGGATAGAAATGCCAGTAAAGGAACTAGATCTAGGTTTTAGGTCTGATTTCAAAGGTTCAGTTGCAGAGATAAGGATAAGGATAGGTAGGTATAATTAAGAACATAATTTAAGTTTTCATTGTGTATAGGGAGAGAGTAAGAATGAGCATGAATACATGAGTTCATTCATCAGAAGAGGTAAAACACATCCATGAAATCTTATAAAACAAAGCATAAAAAGAAATATTTCTGTTCATAAACTTATAAGATCATCATATATAAGAATACATATGATGGAAAGAAAACATAACATTCAAATTGATGAGGTTACAAAGAAAAAATAATGCTCACAATCATACCACTGGAGTCCCAATATTATAGCTGCAACATGCCTTTGATTTCAGTGAAAAGGTTTGGACAATAGATCCACATTGCAAATAACAACTATCCCACCTCTAAAATGACTTGAGTTGGGATACATATAGAATAGAACTCACGACACCTGATTGGGTCGAAACCTGATCCAAAATACATCATAAATGAACTCTATGAGTCATTACCTAAAATCTAGGGAAGTTAGAAACAATCCCCTGAAATTTAGCTAATAACTAGGAGTGTATGTCTCCTTGATTAATTACATGATTCCTCCATAATGAGAGGAAAAAAAAAATTCCCCACAAAAAAACCTCACAGGACAGCTACACCTCGAAATTTGGAGTTTTCTGGCTTGACAAATGTCCAAAAGGAATCCAAGACAGAAGTGTCGCACCAACTAGCAGAACCGTAACACCACTTTGAAGATGAATTTCACTGAATTTTAGGAATCCATTTGAAAATATGAAAGTTATGCAAGGTATCCCCATGTGTCATATTTCCATCCCAACCATCAAAATAAGAAAATAACTCCTATAAGGCCTCCAAAAAGTCAATCTCCCAACCTCACTCCATAAGCTTCGCGCACAAGCAAAATGAGTGGCGAAAACATGAAAAAGGGCTATTTTTTGGATTTTTCTTCAAAAATGGAGGGTGAAATGTCAACCTGAGGCCATATATATGATGTATAAGTCAAAATAAATCTAACATATAAAATTTCCTCATTTGGATGCTTTGAGGAGAAGCGTCGCCACTGCGCGATGCTTCTGCACAACCAAAATTGTCAAAATTGCCAAAAAATCCAGAATTTTTGAAAACATTTTCTGCAAAAAAGGGCTTAAATATGGATCAATATCTCTCTAACCATAACGATTTTTTCAAACTCGAGAGAGGTTTTTATTCTTTGAATTTTTATGAACAAAAAAATCCTCCTGTTTTCCAAAATACTTTCCCATTTTTTCAGAATCCAAGTTTTAAGTTGGTCACTAAAAGTTGAAGAAGTGTAGCGCACTCTGAGTAGAAGCATCACGCCACTTTGAGAGAAAATTTAGAGGCCTTCCTAGAGGATTTTTGGGATGAAAGTGGTATGGTTGGAAATATTATGATGTTTTCTACACTGTTAGCGCTCAAATCTACCTTAGGCTGAAATAAGGTAAAACTCAAGGCTACATCAAACCACGCTCAGCCTCGTAGCTAGCCCTACGAGGACAGGAGAGGGCTCTCTCTGGGTCTATCTCGGAAAAAGGTCTTCAAAGGGGCTGAGATGACTTATAATGGATACTGATTTTAGGCTAGTAAATAGATAGGAAGGTTTGATTTAAATTTTTTGGGTTTTTGTTGGAAAAATGGGAAAAACAATTTTGGGCTTGGGGATGAGGCCAGATCTTTGCAGAGTTTCGAATTGGGGCAGGGTAGGTAGTAGTCTTGATGCTTTTGATTATGTGTATGGATGGATCAGAATGACAAGGAGCTGAAGAGGGCAAGGCGGAACAAGGATCCTCTCCAAACTGAAGAAAACATATAAAACTAGAAAAATTTAAAGGCAGAGCACTGAAATTAATGGATTCTACCTCATTTACTCATTCATTTAGTTTCAGAAGCAAAAGAAGGGAATGGCATACATTAAACATTAAAGAACTTACAAATAACTGAGAGAAGCACACCATCAAAACTGAAAGCCAAAAGAATCCCAACAGGTGCTGCAAAACCTCTGATCTTTCCTTAGCCAAAATGCAGAAAATATGTACAATAGTGTGCCAAACTTTTCCCAAGTATCCAACCAGTCCAACCTTTGAAAATGATTGAGAAATTACATCATATAGACTATCCTAACCCCTTACCACACCTCTAGGGGTCGAATTCCTCCTTCTAGGAGCAGTTTCAACCAATTCTAAACATGGAACTGAAATCTAGGCATCCAAACAACTTGCCTCTAAAAGGAAGGAAACTGATTCATTCACTTGATTTTTACTTTTTTGAGAGTGAATCATCTAGAATAGGTAAAAGTGAGTCAAAATTACATTACAACCATAAAATTACATCAAGGTAAGTCAAAAATTACATCCACAATCAAAATTGGTCCAACTGGCCGAAATTCTGAGCTGGAAGGTGAAAAATTGACCAAAAATCTCTATGCGTCGCGCGCCTTTGGACCTGTTTTTGGGGCACTTCCCAGAGTCAAAATTGAGCTCATGATAGCTCTTTGGAAATCCCTAGATGTTGGCTATCCAAACCAAGTGGAATTTTTCAATTTTGAGCTCATTTTCTCTTCCAAAACTTCATTCTCCCAGAAGTACTTCCTGCTGGTGCAAAAGGTGGCAGAAAGGTGATTTTCATGGTGTTTTTGGGCCTTTTGATCATTTAGAACTTGATGAAATGCTTTGGCCATACTGGAGCATGCATAAATTATCATGAAAAAACCAAAAATATAAATTTTTCCTCCAGGAAGTGTCCCAATCATAAGCGCGCGCGTCGACGGGCTACGCGTTGGGCTGAAAAACCTGTTTTGAGACCAAAATTTTCAAAATGACAAAAACTTCTCCAAATTCCTTGAAATTTGGACTGAGTGTCCTCTATCATATGAAATTTTGGGCCAAGGAAGCGTTCGCCAAGATTCGGAGTGGATCATGTGTTTCACGGCGTTTCAGTATCCTCCTGGTGCATGCAGTTTCAGTAGTGAAAACACTGTCTCTGTTGTGATGTGTCGGTCTCTGTCATGGTGTCACAATGTGTATGAAAAGTATGCTGATATGGTTATGATGAAAAAAATAGTTTGGTGTATGCTCCAATGTCAGATGTGTCACATATATGTCAAGGTGCTATAGGAAAACCACAATGATAAAGGTACTGTCAAATGAGTTTGAATGGAAAATAGCCACTCCTTGACTACATGGGGATTTGACAAGTGAATAGGAATGAGTGTAGTGTAGTGTAGGTCAATAGAAATAGCCCTTGCAGTGTTTGACAATGTCAATGGAGGATGTGGACAAGTGAAAATGAGACTATGTCATAACATGAATGATGAATAGTGTGAAAATGACAATGGCAATAACAATGAGAGCAGTGATGTAATGGCAAAGAGAGAGCGTGAGGCTGAGGTAAATGATGAGCAGGGACACCACTGACAGTAGATGCATGAGCATATATATCAACCACACTAGTTTGCAAACCCCCACACAATCACTCATATTTGTTTCAAAACCCGAAGAAGTGAATTTGGAAATAAACATAGGGTTTACATTTCTCCACATTAAACATTTGTTTCTCCACTTTCAAAACACCATAATCATGTCCAAAATTCACTGAGCAAACGTAAAGAACCTACTTGCAAGCAGTTGGAGGCAATTTGGCATGAAACTGGACGCAGGAGCGAAAATTTCTGGCTCTGAGATTATATGAGTAGCGCGTCACCCAACGAGTAGCGCCAGTGTAATTTTACACTGAAAAATTTCGCTATATGAGTAGCGCGTCACCCAACGAGTAGCGCGCCGATCCAACACACAATTTGGCTTCAAAACTCATTTTTTTTTACTTCCTTGATGTGTCTTGGCCTTTGCTGATGTTAAAACATGGAAAAACCAAGCAAATTTGATATTGAAGAGAAATGGCAAAATTTTTTTGTGTTCTGGCCCAATGAGTAGCGCGCACTTTTATATGAGTAGCGCACTACATAGTGCATTTTGCAGGAGGCTTTTGGAGGCCTTCCCGGTGTCAAAATTGAGCATGTGATAGCTCGTTGGAAAGATATTGGAGTCTAATTTCCAACCCAAGTGGAATTTTTCAATTTGGAGTTCATTTACCCTATCCAAAATCAAATCTCCCAACACTACTTCCTGCAAGTGCATCAATTCTCCTGAGGCAACGGTATTCTTGACATTTATCCAAAACCATTATACCTGTGTAAAAAGTGAAGGATTTTTTTCTTCCTTGGCATGTTTTGGACAAAAACCTCTCTCAATTTTCCAAAATGCATCTTTTATTGCTCTGAAACATTATTTGAGTGAAACCTATCCCGATGTGTGAAACAAGGGATTTTGTCGAAATGAAGCGAAATGAAGGGGATAAGGGGCTTATAAATTCTTGGGGAAATTTTGGGAAGTAGGGAGGGATGTTAGGAAGCAGGGGAAAGTGGAATCTCAGAGATTGAGTGAGGGGAAGGGGTCCAAAAGGGAAAAACACAGGCCTAGCCTACAAAATTGCCAAGTTGTGGCAAGAAACTAGGGTTTGTGGAAAAATGAGGAATTTGGGGGATCTCAATGATGGGAAGTGTTTAATAAGGTATATTAAGGATAGGGGAAGGTGTTTGAACATTAGGATACAAGTTTTTTCGATGATTTGACCATCCAAGAGAAATTACCTCCAAAACCCTAGGAGAGGGAAATGGACCTTACCTAGGCACAATTGAAGCATGAACAAGCTGTAAAATGACCCAATGGAACTTGACATGATGATGACAACCCTTTGAATTATGATACACTCAGCTGAATGGTGACATGGACCGACATTTGGACAACTTTGAAAAGAGTGAAAAAAAACCCTAGACCTAATGCCTAGTGACCAAATTTTGCTTGAAGACTCATTGAAATGAAAAGATTTGACCTTGACACCTTAAAATCACTTTGTAAGAGCATGTTTGATCACTGAAGGAAAGCTGCAAAGGCTGACTCTAACATTGGCTCCAATGGGGATGGTAGCTCCTTGGAGGTGCCAAGAACGATAGATCTTTGGGAGAGCAGACCAGTGCCTTATCCATTGGGCAATGGAATCAAAAACTCAAACTGAAATGCATGACTGAAAACTGATGACTTGACGACACAAACTGACTCTCACTCAACTAAGAACTGACTCGATACTTAAACAAAACCGACAAACTTGAAATATGCTCAAAGTAGAGCTTATTCAATACAACCTACTCTAACAGTTTCATTCATCACCTGATCAAGTGAAATGAAACAACCAATGCAACCATGTAAGCATGCTGGCTGATATCTTAATTCTCCGCAAGTGCTTGCTTATGAACAACGAGAAATAACTACTGAAAGGCAACTCCCATGGAAACTTTGAACCAAGTGGACTGCTGATAAACTTGCAAAGCACAAATTGACTGGATGACTGCAAGAATACTGCGAAAGGATCTTCATAAACATAGCTCTGGTCCAGATAATCTCCATACCTTGATCTTAAAATTTTCGTCACATCTGCGGTGCTTTTCTTTGGTGATTGCAGCAAGCTGTCAAAAGGATCCTGAAATTCATGAATAACCAAACTCTGTTGCTGATTCCAAACTGAAAAAAAGCCTCCTTTATCAATCTCCTCATATGAAAAATCTGTTGAACAACACAATGAAATTGAATTTTGAACAAGATTATTATCAACATTCTTTTCCGGCACATGGTTAGCTAATGGAGCAGAATTTTTATAGCAAACATCATCCAACACATGAGCAATAGGATCATCAAAAACTTGAGAAGAATGCTGCACTGTATCCCTTGAAACTGTATGACATCTTACTGGCTATTGATCTTTTCCTTGAGATATATTACGAAGATTCTGCCTTATAAACTGAAATGCTTCGAAACAAAAGGGTATAGAATTTTCCTGCATCATCAAATCATGTATTTCATCTTCCACACCTTCATCTGTAATCTGACCTTCATTTTCATTTGGTGGCTGCAAATCTGATACTACAAGCTGCTCATCTGAAGATTTACTATACAATTTATCTTTCAAAAGCTGAAATGATTCAAAACAGAAAGGCACGGAGTCACCTTGAATCATTAAATCATGTGTGCCCACTTCCAAGTCTTCAGCTGCAACTTGACAATCAATGACTTTTGGGGGCTGCAAGTCTGAATATGAGAATTTTTCGTTGCCCTCAAGACGATCCAGATCAAGACTTGTTGACGTTTGATTTCTGATTGCATGGAAGTTATCTCTAATGAACTGAAACGAATCAAAACAAAAAGGCAAAGATCCTTCACTTACATCAAAATTTTCTGCACTTTCCTCATCAGTGCCATAGCTGATATGCATCGGTTGATCACTGTACTCGAGCTGCTGAAAGTGAACTTCCTCCTCGTACAAACTAGCTACTGATTTGTCTGCAAGATTAGCTTCTGTTTGGAGAACATAATCATCATCATACTGATCAAACTGAGGCAATTCATCAGTATAAAACACATCATCAAACGTATACATCATATCAACAGCTCTCTCTTCTTCACAATGATCTATAAAACAATCACTATGACAACTGGGATCAGAAACAAAATGTTTTGGGTCAGCCGCTTGTTCTTGAATGTCACTTTCATTTTTTGCAGTCATTTTCCGCACCATCTCTTCTACTGCATTTACGAAAAGATCAAGCTTTTCCTCTGAAAGTGTCAGCTGCTCTGAAACATTCTTCTTTTCTTCTTCCTTCAACCTTGCCCTCCGGATCAGCAAATGAGCCTCTACATTCATTGCCTTGTTCTGCATCTTGTGAAGTGTTGCAATATTCTTTTCCCTCAGCTGAAACTCCATTTCTAGATCAAAGGCACCTGGGTAGTGCAAGAAAGTAGATCTAGGAGAAGGTCTTATATCAACTGGCATCGAATAATAAACTTGATTAAATCTGGCAGAAAACTGTTGTGTTGTCTCCCCTGGCATTCTTTTCAGCTGATTATACTCTTCTATAATAAGGAAAGGATTCTGTCCAATCATCCACCTGTCAAGGAAAACTTTGACCAACTATTGGAAATCTGAGATGCTCGCATCAGGCAGGGCTTTGAACCAACTCTTTACTTGGCCTTGCAAAGAAAGAGCAAAAAGCCTAATACTAACATCTTCATCATCAACTTCAAAAAGATCTAGAAAAGTCTCAACATTCTGCACATGTTGCTCAGTGTTGACATTGTTACATTCACCGTCAAATCTTGGTAGATATAGGTCATAATTTTTAGGGAAAGCATGAAGAACAGAAGGTAAAACAAGAGGTTTATACCGATCTGGGACTATGAAAGGTGTAGGAGTATATACAAGAGCTACGGGATCAGTTTTGTTTTCTTTAGGCTCATCACTCTGAAGAGAGTCATCATAAGATGTGGGAAAAGTAAGGAGACCAGGATCAAAGGGAAACTCAGCATTTGCACTTTTTGAATGGGTCAAGTGAAGATTTTGATCACCTTTCTCATATAACAAATTCTGAAAAACTTTCAGGACAAATTCAAGAACAACAAAGAAATAGTTTACAAGAAAGCAGATTAGATCCTGAATACCATTCCACTTTAGATACCTGAACTTTGTGTAAGATCCTTCCATTTTCTCAGAGAAAGAGTCAGTCCTCCAGACTTTGAATTGGAGTCACCAGGTGAATGATTTCAGCCTTCTTATGTTTGATCGTTGTCCACCATCAACCATCAGATCTGATCTTGATACATATACTGGGGCAATTTATAAGTTAAGTGTTACTATTACAAGCTAGACCGGAGATCGACTGAAGAACCGTTTATCTACTATGCACTCACAGAGTAAGAGCAGTTCAAAGGCTACCTGGCGTGACTTCAGACTCCGTCTGTAGCTTATAAAAAAAATAACACCCACAAGAAAACCATGTTCTTCCTAGTATGGTCGCCACTATGTTAGCGCTCAAATCTACCTTAGGTTGAAATAAGGTAAAACTCAAGGCTACATCAAACCACGCTCAGCCTCGTAGCTAGCCCTACGAGGACAGGAGAGGGCTCTCTCCGGGTCTATCTCGGCAAAAGGTCTTCAAAGGGGCTGAGATGACTTATAACGAATACTGATTTTAGGCTAGTAAAGAGATAGGAAAGTTTGATTTAAATTTTTTAGGTTTTTGTTGGAGAAATGCGAAAACAATTTTGGGTCCGGGGATAAGGCCGTATCTTTCAGACCGAGTTGGGGCGAGGTAGGAAATAGTCTTGATGTTTTTGATCAGGTGCATGGATGATCAGAAACGAAAAGGAAGCTGAAGAGGGCAAGGGAGAACAGCAATCCTCTCCAACAAAGTAAAAACATGTAAAACTAAACAAATTCAAAGGCGTTATAATCAAATCAATGGATTCAACCTCATCTACTCATTCATTTAATTTCAGAAGCATAAGAAGGGATGGCATACATTTAACATGAAATAAATTACAATAAGCTGAGAGAAAACACCATCAAGAAACTAAAAGCCACAAGAATCCCAACAAATGCTGAAAAACCTCTGATCTTTCCTTAGCCAAAATATGAAAAATATGTACAATAGTGTGCCAAAAGCTTCCCAAGAGTCCAACCTATCCAACCCCTGAAAATGATTGAGAAATTACATCATATAGAACATCCTAACCCCTTTCCATGCCTATAGGGGTCGAATTCCTCCTTCTAGTAGCAGTTTCAACTAATTCTAAACAAGGAGCTAGAATATAGGCATCCAAACAACTTGCCTCTAAAAGGAAGGAAACTGATTCATTTACTTGATTTTCACTTTTTTGAGAGTGAATCTTCTAGAATAGATAAAAGTGAGTCCAAGTTACATTAAAAACACAAAATTACATCAAGACAACTCAAAAATTACATTCACAAGGAAAACTGGTCCAACTGGCCGAAATTCTGAGCTGGAAGGTGAAAAATTGACCAAAAATCTATATGAGTAGCGCGCCTGAGCTATATGAGTAGCGTGCCTTTCAGCCTATTTTTGGGGCACGTCCCTGCATCCAAATTGAGCTCATGATAGCACGTTGGAAAGCCCTGGATGTTGGCTATCCAACCCAAGTGGAATTTCCCAATTTGGAGCTGATTTGCCCCTCCAAAAATTCATTCTCCCAGAAGTACTTCCTGCTGGTGCAAAAGGTGGCAGCAAGGTGGTTTTCATGGTGTTTTTGGGCCTTTTGGTCATCCAGAACTTGATGAAATGCTTCTGAAATACTTTAGCATGCATAAATTACCATGAAAAACCTAGAAATATAATTTTTTCCTTCAGCAAGTGTCCCAAATAAAAGCGAGCACGTCGAGGCGCTACTCGTATAGCTGAAAAACCTGTTTTGAGGCATAAAAAATCACAATTGACAAAATTTTCTCCAAATTTGCTCAAATTCGGAGCAAAGACCCTCCATCAAGTATCATACCCAGCCAACGAAGCCTCGGCCAAAATCTGAAGTAGATCAGGCCTCTTTCTCCGTTTCAATATCCTCCTGGTGCATGCAGTTTCAGTAGTGAAAACACTGTCTCTGTTATGATGTGTCGGTCTCTGTCATGGTGTCACAATGGGTATGAAAAGTATGCTGATATGGTTATGATGAAAACAAGAGTTTGGTGTATGCTCCAATTTCAGATGTGTCACATATATGTCAAGGTGCTATAGGAAATATCACAATGGGAAAAGGACTGTCACAAGGAGTTTGAATGGAACCACTCCTTGACTACATGGGGATTTGACACATGAATAGGAATGAGTGTAGTGTAGTGTAGGTCAATAGAAATATCCCTTGAAGTGTTTGACAATGTCAATGGAGGATGTGGACAAGTGAAAATGGGA
Organism: Pinus albicaulis; assembly: GCA_034641835.2. NCBI lineage: Eukaryota > Viridiplantae > Streptophyta > Pinopsida > Pinales > Pinaceae > Pinus > Pinus albicaulis. The sequence goes on from CM076579.1 coordinate 136,433,284, forward strand.
CTATGTCATAACATGAATGATGAATAGTGTGAAAATGACAATGGCAATAACAATGAGAGCAATGATGTAATGGCAAAGAGAGAGCGCGAGGCTGAGGTAAATGATGAGCAAAGACACCACTGACAGTAGATGCATGAGCATATATATCAACCACACAAGCTTGGAAATCCTTCACAAGAATATCAACATGTCTTTCAAAACCCTAAGAAATGAAATTGCAATGAACATAGGGTTCACTTTTCTCCACATCAAACATTTGTTTCTCCACTTTCAAAACACCATAATCATGTCCAAAATTCACTGAGAAAATGTAAAGAACCTACTTGCAAGCAGTTGGAGGAAATTTGGCATGAATCTAGACAAAGGAGCGAAAATTTCTGGCTCTGAAATTATATGAGTAGCACGTCACCCAACGAGTAGTGCCAGTGTAATTTTACACTGAAAAATTTCGCTATACGAGTAGCGCATCACCCAACGAGTAGCGCGCCAGCCCAACACACAATTTGGCTTCAAAACTCATTTTTTCACTTCCTTGATGTGTCTTGGCCTTTGCTGATGTTAAAACATGGAAAAACCAAGCAAATTTGATATTGAAGAGAAATGGCAAATTTTTTTTGTGTTCTGGCCCAATGAGTAGCGCACACTTTTATATGAGTAGCGCGCTACATAGTGCATTTTACAGGAGGATTTTGGAGGCCTTCTTGATGTCAAAATTGAGCATGGGATAGCTCGTGGGAAAGCTATTGGAGTCTAGTTTCCAACCCAAGTGGAATTTTGCAATTTGGAGTTCATTTACCCTGTCAAAAATCAAATCTCCCAACACTACTTCCTGGAGGTGCATCAATTCTCCTGAGGCAACGGTATTCTTGACATTTCTCCAAAACCATTATACCTGTGTAAAAAGTGAAGGAGGTTTTTCTTCCTTGGCATGTTTTGGAAAAAACCCTCTCTCAGGTTTCCAAAATGCATCTTTTATTGCTCTGAAACATTATTTGAGTGAAACCTATCCCGATGTGTGAAACAAGGGATTTTGTCGAAATGAAGCGAAATGAAGGGGATAAGAGGCTTCTAAATTCTTGGGGAAATTTTGGGAAGTAGGGAGGGATGTTAGGAAGCAGGGGAAAGTGGAATCGTAGAGATTGAGTGAGGGGAAGGGGTCCAAAAGGGAAAAACACAGGCCTAGCCTACAAAATTGCCAAGTTGTGGCAAGAAACTAGGGTTTGTGGAAAAATGAGGAATTTGGGGGATCTCAGTGATGGGAAGTGTTTAATAAGGTATATTAAGGATAGGGGAAGGTGTGTGAACATCAGGATACAATTTTTTTCGATGATTTGACCATCCAAGAGAAATTACCTCCAAAACCCTAGGAGAGGGAAATGGACCTTACCTAGGCACAACTGAAGCATGAACAAGCTGTAAAATGACCCAATGGAACTTGACATGTCGATGACAACCCTTTGAATTATGATACACTCAGCTGAATGGTGACATGGACCGACATTTGGACAACTTTGAAAAGAGTGAAAACAAACCCTAGACCTAATGCCCAGTGACCAAATTTTGCTTGAAGACTCATTGAAATGACAAAATTTGACCTTGACACCTTAAAATCACTTTGTAAGAGCATGTTTGATCACTGAAGGAAAGCTACAAAGGCTGACTCTAACATACACAACGGAGTCATCAAGCACTGCAAAAAACTTCTCCAAACCCCTGACAAATGGACTTGAAGACAACCTATTCAAAAGTGCTGAAAATGACCTGTAGAAACTTTATTTTTGGATTTTATCTCAAATCATAACACCTATGCATAAAATGAAGGAGGTTTTTGTTCTTTGGTCTATTATTGACAAAAACCTCTTTCAATTTTGTCAAATTCATCTTCATTATTTTAGAAAGTAAATTTTAAGTAGGACTTTCCTTGTGTGCAAATTAAACCCTAGCAAATGATCACGAAGCTCTAAAAATGTTGCCATGGGTATGAGTTGGCTCAAACCTAGAATCATGAAATCCCTTATTATACTTTCTCTTCTCACATTCCATGATTTTTTTCAGCAAAAATAAACTCTAGCTTGATATGAAGGAAAGGAAGGGTGAAAACTAGGAAAACAAGGGAAAATGGGGCAACAAGTTTAGGGAGGGAAATGGAGGGGATAGGAGTTAGGAAAAAATATGAAAAAATTAGGGGAGATAGGTTATTGTGTTAGGAACACATTATAGGTGGAATTTTCGGAAATGGATAATGGAAAGAAGGAAAAATGGACACTGAGTTGACCTAGTATCTATGCAAAAAGCATAGTGAAGATTAGTGTTTGAGTGAAAATGGGAGAAATGAGAGATATGAGTGATATGGAATGACTTGGTAAGGTATATGAGTCATGTTTGAAGGTTACTAGATGATGAAACTAGGGATTTTATTGCTGAAGCAAGCTAAACATCAATAAAACAAAAAATGTAGTTGAAAACCCTAGAAGAGGGAATCCACCCTTTGTTGAAGAAATTGAGCTGAATGAAAGGTGAGGGATGATCAATTATCGACTTGGAAGCCTATGAAACTTGAAAAATGATGAAATGACCCTTCTAATGGATATTTTGAGCTTGACAAGTAAAAACGTAGGAAACTGCCAATCTTTGGATGGCTGTGGAGAGTTGTGAGCACGAGAGAGGAGATCTTTTGACCATGTATTATACTTATTTGAGAAAATAAAAATTGCCTTTACTTTATTTTATTATCTTTGCTAAATCCAAATGAGGATTATTTGTATGGTGAAAATGACTCTTTTCTTTCTTTCTTTCATGACATGATTGGACATTGTGGTGGCGAAACAAATGAGACCTAGACCATAACCTACATGGAGGTATGTTGATCGATCTATGACCCTAGGTGATTGATGGATGACATGACCTTGAAATGATGATGACCATGAATGGAGTGAAGGAAGTAGCATTTTAGACCTAGACAACAGTCAGTGAACAAAATTAAATTTGAGAATTGGTTTGAAAGCATGAAAGTTTTACCTAGGACCACTACCAAGTAAACCTGAAAGAGTGTATTTGATCAATGAAACATTTGGACACTAACATTGGCTCCACCTCAGGATGGAAACTTATTTTAAGAGTGTTGGCTTGATGGGTCTTGAACCAAGTTCAAATTTTATGGATAAACAAACAAACCCTCCAACGATTGGCCCTTTCAGCAATGACCTACTTGCACAAATCAAAGTCTCACCTGAAGCAGTATGGGGGGGTTCTGGAACGAGGTTTCCGCACCCTGAGGGAGAAAATAATGAAGTGGTCCTAAGAAAATAGAATGTAGACATATATCAATCACAAGTAGATGCACGCAATAGAATAAAGTAGAATCACATAATGTGCACAATCCTTAACAAAATAAGACAGTCGCAGATTGATTCAGCACAAATAAGCATAATAGAATGAGATCCAATGCAATTACTTAAGTAGATTAATCGATCATCAATAAGCATGCATAAAAATAATTGATATATTCACACAATAATCAATAAGCAACACAGAAACAATGTGATATGAACATAACAAAAACAATAAATAACTCAGATAAATCACAACAAGTTTGCCAGAATCTGTCCTTTATATTAACTTCAGATCCTTTCTGTTAGCCACCTATAAAAATTTGTCATATCAAATGGTGGCTAAATCATTTTTAAGCCTTCAAGAAACAATTTTATGGTCAAATAGTGAGTTCTTAAAGTCTTATAAAGATAACTAATCCTTTAGTTAATCTTCAGTAATGTTTCCCTCATAATCCTGAAAAATCTGCTGTTTGCAAGGATAAAGACTGCTCAAAAACCCATTTTCCCCTTCATTTTACCCTCCTTCCATTCATTAATAACACCATTTTCATCCCCTTTTTCTTCATAAAATTCCTCCATTTCCCTCATTTTTCCTTCATTCCCTTCATAAATTCCCTTTGATAAGGTTTAAAACCCCTTTTTTAACCTTATCGGAACCCTCAAAAACCTCTGAAAAACCCTCATTTTGGCCTAAAAACCTTCAATTTTCTATAAGGCCTTAAGCCCCTTTCGGCCTTAGCCCCAACCCCCTTTCCATATAAAACTAACACCGAGACCAAGCGCTAAGCGCTTATCGCATCGGAAGTTTTAATCGCATCGCAAGTGAAAAATCGCATCGCAAATATTCATTTCACCCTTTTTTTTGGCTACTTGCTTTTCTCAGATGCGATCTCGCGATCATTTCTCCGCCGTTGATCTAATCTACTCCACCCAGATCCCACGGTCCATATCACTCCATTCTCCAAACCCGCCGTTCCGCCTTTTTCCTTTATGATTAAATCTCCACCGTTGATCTAGCTTTAAGATCGATGACCCTTGCTCCATCGCAAATCGGCAATCGCAATTCCTTTTGTCCGTTCCCTTTCCCTCCTCCGATTGCGATCTTGCGATTAAATATTGGCCGTTGAATCCATAAGAACCAATGGCTCAGATTTAATCGTGCTCCGTCATAAGCCCTTCGATATAATCCTGCCGATTTGATCCTAGCCGTTGATCTCTCCTAGATCTAACAGCCCGCGGTTAATCGCATCGACGCATTTCATTGTTGCTTTACCCTTTGTCCTCCGCCGATGCGATCCTGCGATCAGATCTAGACCGTCCATTCCAAAGATCTAACGGCCAGGATCTTAACTTGACTTCCCTTTGTTATTTCATAAGCTCGACAGTTTAACTTCTCAGTGAAAATCCACCATTGATCTTTGTAGATCAATGGTCCTCATTGCGCCCAATCTCCACCCGATCCCCTGCCTTATATTCCTTTCATCGCCCCATCATTAAATCTGGGCCGTTCATTCCTAATATCTAACGGTCGAGATTTAACCCGATAGGCCCAACTCCTTTGGGACCTAACTCCGCCTCAAAAAACATCTGTCCATTCACAAGCCGCCACGTGTATTCCATTATCACCCTGCCCTTTTCATTTCTTCCCCATCGATAGATCTCAACCGTCCATTCCTGAGATCCAATGGTCAAGATCTAAACCACCTCTGGCCCTCCCCACCTTTTCCACCCACGCATCTTACCCCATCGCGCTCTCATTCCCACCGTCAGATCTCTCCGCCTTTCATCCGACGGCTGAAACTCCATATCGCATAATTTTGCGCCTGAAATTTAATGCCAAAAAATTACGTGATATGGGTGGTATTAAAAAGACACGTGTCGAGCGCAGAACCATATCGCGTTTTTTTGGAAAAATTATAAAACCACCTCAGATCTGTGCGAAATCCATTATGGTTTTTCACCAAACCACCCTTCCTCACAGCATTGGCCTTTCAGTTTTTAATCCTGGCCATTGATTATTAGGATCCGACAACTCATATTATTTCTCGATCCCAAGTCATTCACCCCACCTTTTCTCCCAAAGCATTTCATTGAGAAATCTCCACTGTCGATCTCTGAGATCTAACGGTCTCGATTTAATCTCACCACCAACTCATCGCCCTTTCCTTTTGCTCCCAAACGCCCCTTCGAAGATCCCGACCGTCCATCATTTGAATCCAACAGTCCAGATCACTCTGCGTCCCCAAACTTTATTTAACCCCATTTCGCTTCCACCAAAGATTTTTCCCTTTTTTCATTACATTTTCTTCCATTCCATTATAACATTTCTCCCCGCATTATAAAACTATCGATTAATCTCAGTCGTTGATCAATCTAGATCAACGACTCGGACTTAATCTTTCCTCCTTTCCATCCAACCGCCTCCCCATTGAACTACATCGAGAAATCTCTACCGTTGGTTATTTCGATCCAACGGCCACAATTCAATCTCATACCCAAAACCTCCAAAGTGGCCTTTGACCTATTTTCACCGGATTTTTCATAGTTTTGTTCGTTTTTTGCAGGTTTTAAGGCTTTTCCACAGTTTTTAAAAATGAAGTCAAGGTCCGGGGATGATGATTCCCCAGGCCATTATCCACGAAGACAAGGATCTGCAGAGTTATAATTACCATTTTACCTGTGCCTCATGAGAACTGGTAACGTTATAAAACCATCTGCGCACTTGCAAAAACAACAAAAGCACAATGAACCTTAATTTTACAGAGAGTATCAGTGTCAAAGTATGGGATCATAGCAGAGATGAAGAATTAAAGGTTTTAACACAGTTTTGAGGGATTAAGGCATAAATTCAACTATCACAAGCCTAATCCACACAGTTAAAGACATGTATGAAGACCTGAAGATAGAGATTAAGCCAAATTAGGCCTAAAACACAAATCAAAAGCAAATTAACAGTGTTTTAGGTTAAAACAATGAGATCTACCAGTCTGAGAAGCCTCCACTGCCACATTAGAGGCTAATTGAATCTTCTCCAGCTACCAAAAGCCACCTGCAGCCTCGAAGAAATCACAGAAGGCATAGTTATTGCCTATTCAGAAGATATTTGCCTAAAGACACCTGAAAAGTTATTACCAAAGAAAAAACAAATTACAAACTGTCAGCAGAGTTATTACAAAGAAAAGAAAGAGCCTTGAAGTAAAATTTTTTAATCCACTAAGCCTTAAAAAACAGAAACAAAGTTATGAGACAGAGTTCTAAATTCGATGCTTTCCTGCCTTATGCCTTGCATGGTTTTCAAGGCTAGGAATTGCATTAACTGTAGAATTAATGATACTTAAAACCCTAAAAATTCTTCCACCTCCTAATTTTCTTATAAAATCTTCTTGAGGAGCACATTGTAAAGGGTTGGTTGCTGGACTTTGATGTAATACTTGTTGCTCGAAACTTTGTACATGGAAATATTTTTCAAAGGCTCTTGAAGCTCTGTTTGTGATCAAAGAAGTTAGGCTAAGAAGAGAAGATGATTACTGTACTGAAACATTGGACTTGAAGTATGTAACTGGATTGACATCAATATACAAGCTGATTCTTGGGATCCTGGTCTATATCATTGGTGAAGTACCTCTTACTGTTATTGTTTTCCTTTCATGTATGCTATTTTGTTCACTTATTCTTTGATAAAGAACATCAAATATAGAGCTAGGATTTACTATCAAAAGTACCCTACTCTCACTGATAAGATTTATCTTTATGTTTTCCTCCAATTGTGTATTTAAGAATGAATTAATTTAAGTGTAAACATTATCAATGAATGTTGGTTAGTCCATGTCTTGATGTGGAAAACTTGAAAGGAAGTTCTTGAATGATATTTTCTTTACATGCTAAGTAGAGTTAGACCAGAAAAGTTTATGGTTTGTCCTGTCTTCTAGTTTCTTTCTCCAAAGGTTGTTTTTAAGGTTTCCCTAAGAGTATGCTGAAAGCAGGCTTTGATTTTAATGTATCTTGCTTGATCTTAAGCTGCACTTCGTTTTCTTATCTGTTTTCATCCTTTCTGAAAGTAGTCATGTGGATTATTGGATTATTTGTCTGATAAGTTAGCTTTAATGCAAGCTTGTCCAAAGAAGTTTATGGAGGAGATGATGAAAAAGATGAGAATACTTGAGAGAGCACACGCTAGTCAAAACCAATCAGCTCCTCAAAACATAAATCAAAATCAAAATCATAATTTTAGGAGAAATCAGCCTCAAAATAGACCAAGAGACCCTGATCAGGAGATTATACCTCATTTTCATAAAAATTATGTGAGTGAGGTTGAAGAAACAATTAAACAAACAGAGGAAGATGACATAAACATGTTGGGAATAGAAAATGATAATTTTGATGTTCATTACAATAGGAAACAAGGTCTTTACACACCCTATGATGATAAAAGAGAAGAGGATGAATATTACTACCAAGAGCTGGAAAATGTCATCATAGAAACTCCAAAAGAATATGACCTTAGGAGTAAAAAAAATCAGGAAAATCCCAAAACTAAAACCTTTGAAAATTCTTCAAAAAACAGTCCTGTAAACAAAACCAAAATTGCAAAACAGAAAGATAAAACAGTGGCTATAAATTCTGATCAGAACAAAGAAAAAGGCACTCAAAATAATGAAAAACAGAGTGCAGATCTTAGCAGCGTTAGCACCTCAACTAGTGCCCCTATTGAAACAATTTTGACCAATGTAAATAGAGGAAATCAGAAAACTGATTTTGCTGATAAAATGGTGGTTAATAAGGCTGAAACAAACATTTTAAAAATTCAGCTACCTTTTAGTTTGGAACAAGAAATTTCCAAGATAAAAATATTTGTTCCTCTTACTGAATTAGCCACCCAAGATGTATATAGATCACAAATTTTGAAGGCTTTTAACATAACAGAAAATAATGACACTTTCAATCTTAATGATGACCAACCAGAGCTTTTATTTGGTCCTAATATTGAGGGAAGATACAAAGAAGGGCCAGTTCCTCCTTTTTATGTTAGTTTGAAGATTCATGAAATTTTTTTACACAATGCTATGCATGACTCAGGGGCCTCTCATAACTTAATGCCTAAATCAGTGATGGAGAGCCTAGGCCTTGAAATTACCAGACCATACAAAGATCTATACTCCTTTGACTCCAGTAGAGTGAAATGCCTAGGTTTGATCAAAGACCTTTGTGTAAACTTAGCACAAATTCCAGCCAAGTGTTTAGTAATGGATATTGTAGTGGCTAATGTACCCCCAAAGTATGGTATGCTGTTATCAAGATCTTGGGGAGCTAAATTACAGGGAACAATTCAAATGGATATGACATATGCTACTATCCTTGTTTTAATCAAACAAGAAGACTTTATAGGGAATCTCATATGCAATACATGGTAAGTAGCCAAGAAAGACCAGGAAACTCTCCTATCTATTCTGTACATATAGGCTTTGACTCATTTATTCTTTTCAATCATGAAATATTTAATAAGCAAGAAAACTTAACTGATTTAGTGGCCACTCCTCACTGTAATGTAGTGACAGACATAGAAAGTGAAGGAGACTTGACAGAAAGGTCAAAACAGTGTGTCAAAACAGAAAATCACTGTAAACTAATCACAGGTCTAGAGCTACAAAACAATTATCCATTACTTGTTAACTTTGAGAACCAAGACAAGAATCCTCAACTTAATGAAGAACATGAGGAACTGGAACAATTTCAAAACAATACTGACTGTCAAGAACAATCTAAAAACACGCAAGATAAAGAAGATAGTAGTCAAACTGCTGAATCCGGAACTAGTCCTCTTTGGAGTATGAATTTTTATGGGTCTTGCACTAAGATCAATGCAGGTGCAGGCATTTGGATTCATAACACTGAAAACAATCATACTGAAGGCCATTCCTACCGATTAAATTTTCAATGTTCAAATAACATAGCTGAGTATGAATCCCTCCTTTTAGGCCTACACTTGTTGAAGAAATTAGGAGCCAAAAGGATAAAATTTCATGGGGATTCAGAGTTAATTGTTAGGCAAGTGAATGGGGAATATAGTGCCAAACACCCTACACTTAAAGCCTATAGAAATGATGTCATGGAATTACTAATAACATTTGAGCAATCACAACTTATCTTTGTCCCAAGAGACCAAAATATCCTTGCCCATAGTTTAGCTTTTGCTGCTAGAACATGTTTAACACCTTATGAAACCAAACAATGCACAACCCAAGTTAAATTTAGACCAGCTGTCCCAGACAATGAGAAATATTGGCAAGTATCTGATGGAGATAAACAAATAGAAGACTTCCTACAGTCCAGAAATGAATTTGAACTACCAAGTTCAGATTTAGATTATGAAAATGACTGTCCTATTGAAGAAAACCCACTTGATGAAGAAGAAAACTCTCCAAAGATTGTTGTTATAAATCTGCTAGCTAATAAAATTGAGCATAACACAAAGATTAGTGTAGATTTAGAAAAAGAACACTTAGAAACACTGCAATATAACACTCAAAGTTTTCCAAAAGGTCTGGTCCCATTAGAAGAGTTGTTTGATTTCAATGATGTTGCCAAAAAACCAAAGATGGAACCTATTGAAATTGAAGTAGAAGAGTGCAATATAGGCAGTGAACTAAACCCAAAAATGATCAAACTGTCTAAAACTTTGCCAGCTCACATCAAGCTGAAATACATTGAGTTGTTTAAGGATTTTTCTGATGTATTTGCATGGAGTTATGAGGATCTAAAGTCCTATGAAACAGAAATAATTCAGCACAAGATACCCCTCAAAGAAAACCAAAAACCTTTAAACAAAAATTGCACAGAATCAACCCTGTTCAATTACCTTTGGTTGAGAAGGAAATCAAGAAAATATATGAAGCTAGGATTATTTTCCCTATTAGATACTCAGAGTGGGTGTCTAATATTGTGTCAGTGAGGAAAAAGACAGGAGAAATAAAGCTTTGTATTGACTTTAGAAACTTAAACAAAGCCTCATTGAAGGACAACTACCCTTTACCCAAGATGGATCACATTTTACAAAAGGTAGTTGGGTCTAAAAGAATTTCTTTGCTAGATGGCTTCTCAAGATATAATCAGATTTTAGTACATCCTCATGATCAACTCAAGACAACCTTTACTACACCTTGGGGCACTTTCATGTATGTGAAAATTCCCTTTGGTTTAATGAATACTTGTGCTACATTTCAGAGAGCCATGGATATTTCATTCTCAGAAGAATTAGGCTACTTCATCATTATTTACCTTGATGATATCACTGTTTTTTCCAAAACAGATGAAGAACACTTAGAACACTTGAGAAAAGTCTTTGAGAAATGCAAAAAATTTGGGTTATCTTTAAATCCAAAGAAAACAATGTTTGGTCTCCAAGAAGGTAAACTACTTGGGCACATCATATCAGAAGAAGGAATAAAGATATACCCAAAGAGGATTCAGGGTATATTGCAAATCACCCATCCTAGAAACATCAAGGAACTTCAATATTTCATTGGAAAGATTAATTTCTTGAGAAGGTTCATACCCAACTTAGCTGAACTCCTTAGAAACATAACAAACATGCCGAAAAAGGAAGAAGGAGTTAAATGAACCTTAGAAGTAAAGAAATCATTTGAACTGGTAAAATAAGAATTAACCAAAACACTAGTTCTTATAAGTCCTGATTTTACAAAGGATTTCTTCATTTTTTCATTTGCATCAGAACACACAGTGATTGTTGTCCTATTACAGAGAAACTCAAAGGGACAAGAGCAGCTAATTGCATTCTTTAGTAAGGCATTGAGAGATGCACCTTTGAAGTACAATATCATGGAAAAACAAGCCTTTGCCTTAGTCAAAGCCTTAAAAGACTTCAGAGTATACATTTTACATTCACACATAATTACATTTGTGCCAAATTCAATTGTGAAAGATATTCTAACCCAAGATCCAGATGGCAAAAGAGGAAAGTGGATAGCTGTGATACTTGAATATGATTTAGAAATCAAGCCCACTAAACTCATAAAAGGCCAGGGATTAGCAAGATTAATGGCTGAATCTAATTTTGAAGCTCTTGATATTAACATGATAGATGCATTAGATGAATAGGAGGAATTTCCAACTCTCATTGTTGAAGATCATTTTATGAATTCCTCTTGGTATGCTGATATTTTGTATGTTTTTCTCAATTTGAATACACCTACTGGCTTGTCTAAAACAAAGACAAGATTTTTAAAGTTGAAAGCTGTAAATTACTGCATTGTAGATAAATGTCTATATTGGAAAAATGCTAGTGTATTATTGCTTAAATGTTTTATTGAGAATGATGCAGATAGGATCAAGCATGAGTTCCATGAAGGAGAATGTGGAGGCCACCTCTTTTGGAAGACAATTGCCAATAAAATCCTTAGAGCTGGTTACTATTGGCCCACCCTCTTTCAAGATGTCCATAAAATGATTATTTCCTGACATAAATGCCAACTCTTTGAAGGCAAAAGAAAATTGCTTCCTTTACCCTTTCATCCAATCACTGTTGAAGCTCATTTTCAACAGTGGGGTCTAGACTTCATAGGGGAAATCCATCCACCCTCATTTACCCAACATAGATGGATTCTCATTGCAATAGACTACTTTACCAAATGGATAGAAGCCATCCCTTCTAGGCAAGCCAATGACTTTTTCATCATAAAATTCCTTGAAATTCATATCCTATCTAGATTTGGTTGTCCTAGGAAGATTATCACTGACAATGCTGCTACATTTGGATCCAAAAATATGGTTGAATTCTGTCACTAATATCAGATTACATTGGGCCATTCTATTGCCTACTAACCTCAAGGTAATGGACTGGCAGAATCCTCAAACAAAATTTTGGTAAATATAATCAAGAAGTTGCTGGAGGAAAATAAGAAATCATGGCACACAAAGCTAGTACATGCACTATGGGCTGACAGATTAACACTTAAGAAATCAATTGGAATGTCACCCTACCAACTTGTCTATGGAGTAGATGCAATTTTTCCAACCAACCTAGGAGTGCCAGTTATGAAGCTGACCCAAGAAGTACAGTTTGAAGACAATGACATGGTAAGAAGAATTAATCATACCATAAATCTTCAACAAACCAGAGAGGAAATCTACAACAGAGCATTACAAAAGCAAGAAAGCATCGTGATTTCAGCATTGGTGACAAATTTTTAAAGTGGGATTTAAGGAGAGAAGATAAGGGCAAGCATGGGAAATTTGATAACTTATGGCTTGGCCCTTATCTCATTCATTCTACTGCTGGTAACAATGCTTATTTTTTGCAAGAATTGAATGGTGCTGAACTTTTTGGAGGTCCTGTTAATGGCAGGATGCTCAAACATTATTTTTCTTGACCATATTAGTTTGAAAGCATTTTTTCTCTCATTTTGAATATCATACTCATCATTGCATTCAAATTTAGAAAAAAAAAAAAAAACACAAAAACAATAGAAAGAGAAAAGAGGGCAGATTGTAAAAACAAGAAAGGTACAGCCCCATACCAAAAAAGAGAAACAAAATATGAAAGTGTGCAAGCTCAAATGCCACTCCTAAGAAACACACTCCTAGTTAGTCATATAGCCTAATCATGACTAATTAGTTTTCAATTTACTGCTGATAGGTTAGTAAAACAGATTTTCCAAACAGTTTAATCTTGGCTTATCAGTTAGGTAGATTAGGATAGAAGAAAAAGGTTAAAACAAGCTAAAAATCTGAACCTATAAATTCCAAAAGAAAGAATGGCTCTAACTAGATCAAATATTGAGCCAAGGATAGAAGTAAACTGGTTTTGATATGCTCAAAACTTGAACCAGATAAGAAAGAAAAACAGCTCAAACAAGCCTAAAAACAGAGCTGAATAAAAGTGAAGGATGTTCTTTTTCAGATCTTAAGCCTTCATCATTTTTGTTTTAGTTTTCTGCAAATTTTAGTCTATGTGCAACTTGTTTTTATGCCATAGATTAGAAACAAGTTAGACTGATCAATCCTAGCTTGTTTGCTTTTAAATTTCTTGTCTTAGAATCTAGATAATAAAATTTGTCAGATAGTCTAATCCTGACAGATAGTAGTTAGGTATAGAAGCTTATGAACTCAACTGCTTAATCCGAGTTCATGGAGAAATAAGGGTAGAAATAGACTAGTTTAATTTTTGAAAGTGCAAGCTTCTGTGATCCATAACATATTAGATATAAATCTTCTGGGAAAATCACATGAGAATTTTAGGAATGACGCGTTTAGAAACGCGTCGTTCCTAAAATTCTCATGTGATTTTCCCGGAAGATTTATATCTAATAGACTAGTTTAATGTTTTCAAAAAGAATAAAATGTTGATGAAAAGAGTTTGCCAATCCAAATGCACTCCGAAAGAAGAAGAAATGTTAGATTATTAGGATTGGGTAGGTAGAAAGCTTGTTTTGTTAGAATTCCATTGTTTTTAATGGCTGCTAACATTGTCAGAGTAAAAGAAGATCAGCAAAAGAAAGGAAAATTGTAGCCCAATGGATGAGGCATTGATCAGCTTCCAGAGAATACATGTCTGAAGTTCTTGAGACCTTCAAGAAGGTGCCATCCCCATGTGGAGCCACTAATAGCCACCTATAAAAATTTGTCATATCAAATGGTGGCTAAATCATTTTTAAGCATTCAAGAAACAATTTTATGGTCAAATTGTGAGTTCTTAAAGTCTTATAAAGATAACTAATCCTTTAGTTAATCTTCACTATTGTTTCCCTCATAATTCTGAAAAATCCGCTGTTTGCAAGGAGAAAGACTGCTCAAAAACCCATTTTCCCCTTCATTTTACCCTCTTTCCATTCATTAATAACACCATTTTCATCCCCTTTTTCTTCATAAAATTCCTCCATTTCCCTCATTTTTCCTTCATTCCCTTCATTTCATAAATTCCCTTTGATAAGGTTTAAAACCCCTTTTTAAACCTTATCGGAACCCTCAAAAACCTCTGAAAAACCCTCATTTTGGCCTAAAAACCTTCATTTTTCTATAAGGCCTTAAGCCCCTTTCGGCCTTAGCCCCAGCCACTTTTCCGCATAAAACCAGCACCGAGACCAGGCACTAAGTTCTTATCGCATCAGAAGTGTTAATCGCATCGCAAATATTCATTTCGCCCTTTTTTTTTGTTATTTTCTTTTCTCCGATGCGATCCCACAATCATTTCTCCGCTGTTGATCTAATCTACTCCGCCCAGATCCCACGGTCCATATCACTCCATTCTCCAAACCCACCGTTCCGCCTTTTGCCTTTATGATTAAATCTCCACCGTTGATCTAGCTTTAAGATCGATAGCCCTCGCTCCATCACAAATCGGTAATCGCAATTCCTTTTGTCCGTTCCCTTTTCCTCCTCTGATTGCGATCCTGCGATTAAATCTCGGCCATTGAATCCACAAGAACCAACGGCTCAGATTTAATCGCGCTCTGTCATAAGGCCTTCGATATAAACCCGCCGATTTGATCCTAGTCGTTGATCTCTCCTAGATGAAACGGTACTCGCTTAATCACATCGACGCATTTCATTGTTGCTTTACCCTTTATCCTCTGCCGATGCGATCCTATGATCAGATCTCGACCGTCCATTCCAAAGATCTAACGGCTAGGATCTTAACCCAACTTCCCTTTGTTATTTCATAAGCCCGACAGTTTAACTTCTCGGTGAAAATCCACTGTTGATATTTGCAGATCAACGGTCCTCATTGTGCCCAATATCCGCCTGATCCCCTGCCTTATATTCCTTTCATCACGCCATCATTAAATCTGGGCCGTTCATTCCTAAGATCTAACGGTCGAGATTTAACCCGATAGGCCCAACTCCTTTGGGACCTACCTCCGCCTCAAAAAACATCTGTCCATTCACAAGCCGCCACGTGTATTCCATTATCACCTCGCCATTTTCATTTCTTCCCCATTGATAGATCTCGACCATCCATTCTTGAGATCCAACGGTCAGGATCTAAACCACCTTTGACCTACCCACATTTTCTGCCCACACATCTTACACCATCGCGCTCTCATTCCCACCATAAGATCTCTCCGCCTTTCATCCGACGGCTGAAACTCCATATCGCGTAATTTTGCGCCTGAAAGTTAATGCCAAAAAATTACACAATATGGGCGGTATTAAAAAGACACGTGTTAAGCGCAGACCCATATTGCATTTTTCTGGAAAAATTCTAAAACTGCCTCAGATCTGCGTGAAAACCATTATGGTTTTCCGTCAAACCACCCTTCCCTGCAGCATTGGCCTTTTAGTTTTTAATCCTAGCCATTGATTATTAGGATCTGACGGCTCATATTATTTCTCGATCCCAAGTCATTCACCCCACCTTTTCTCCCAAAGCATTTCACTGAGCAATCTTCGCCGTCAATCTCTGAGATCTGACGGTCTCGATTTAATCTCACCACCAACTCATCGCCCTTTCCTTTTGCTCCCAAATGCCCCTTTTAAGATCCCAACCGTCCATCATTTGAATCCAACGGTCCAGATCACTCTGCATCCCCAAACTTCATTTAACCCCATTTTCGCTTCCACCAAAGATTTTTCCCCTTTTTCATTACATTTTCTTCCATTCCGTTATAACATTTCTCCCCACATTATAAAACTATCGATTTATCTCAGCCGTTGATCAATCTAGATCAACGACTTAGACTTAATCTTTCCTCCTTTCCATCCAACCTCCTCCCCATTGAACTACATCGAGCAATCTCTACCGTTGGTTATTTTGATCCAACGGCCACGATTCAATCTCATACCCAAAACCTCCAAAGCGGCCTTTGACCTATTTTCACCGGATTTTTCATAGTTTTGTTCATTTTTTGTAGGTTTCAAAGCTTTTCCACAGTTTTTTAAAATGAAGTCAAGGGCCGGGGATGACGATCCCCCAGTCCATTATCCATGAAGACAAAGATATACATGGTTCGAATTACCATTTTACCCATGCCTCATGAGCACTGGTAACATTATAAAACTCTCTGCGCACCTGCAAAAACAACAAAAGCACAGTGAACCTTAATTTTACAGAGAGTATCAGTGTCAAAGTATGGGATCACAGCAGAGATGAATAATTAAAGGTTTTAACACATTTTTGAGGGATTAAGGCATAAATTCAACTATCACAAGCCTAATCCACATAGTTAAAGACATGTATGAAGACCTGAAGACAAAGATTAAGCCAAATTAGGCCTAAAACACAAATCAAAAGAAAATTAATAGTGTTTTAGGTTAAAAAAATGAGATATATCAGTCCGAGAAGCCTCCACTGCCACATCAGAGGCTAATTGAATCCTCTCTATCTACCAAAAGCCACCTGCAGCCTCGAAGAAATCACAAAAGGCATAGTTATTTCCTATTCAGAAGATATTTGCCTAAAGACACCTGAACAGTTATCACCAAAGAAAAAACAAATTACAAACTGTCAGCATAGTTATTACAAAGATAAGAAAGAGCCTTGAAGTCAAAACTTTTAATCCACTAAGCCTTAAAAAGCAGAAACAAAGTTATGAGACAGAGTTCTAAATTCGATGCTTTCCTGCCTTATGCCTTGCATGGTTTTCAAGGCTAGGAATTGCATTAATTGTAGAATTAATGATACTTAAAACCCTAAAAATTCTTCCACCTCCTCATTTTATTATAAAATCTTCTTGAGGAGCACATTGTAAAGGGTTGGTTGCTGGACTTTGATGTAATACTTGTTGCTCGAAACTTTCTACATGTAAATAGTTTCAAAGGCTCTTGAAGCTCTGCTTGTGATCAAAGAAGTTAGGTTGAGAAGAGAAGATGATTACTGTACAGAAACATTGGACTTGAAGTATGTAACTTGATTGACATCAATATACAAGCTTATTCTTGGGATCCTAGTCTATATCATTGGTGAAGTACCTCTTACTGTTATTTTTTTCCTTTCATGTATGCCATTTTGTTCACTTATTCTCTGATAAAGAACAAAAAATATAGAGATATGATTTACTATCAAAAGTACCCTACTCTCACTGATAAGCTTTATCTTTATGTTTTCCTCCAATTGTGTATTTAAGAATGACTTAAGTTAAGTGTAAACATTATCAAGGAATTTTGGTTAGTCCATATCTTGATGTGCAAAACTTGAAAGGAATTTCTTGAATGATATTTTCTTTACATGCTAAGTAGAGTTAGACTAGAAAAGTTTATGGTTTTCCCTGTCTTCTAGTTTCTTTCTCTAAAGGTTGTTTTGAAGGTTTCCCTAAGAGTATGCTGAAAGCAGGCTTTGATTTTAATGTATCTTGCTTGATCTTAAGATGCACTTCGTTTTCTTATCTGTTTTCATCCTTTCAGAAAGCAGTCATGTGGATTACTAGATTGTTTGTTTGATAATTTAGCTTTAATACAAGCTTGTCCAAAGAAGTTTATGGTTAGCCCTGTCCTTTGGTTGGTTTCAAATAGTTGCTTAAAAAGGCTCTTCTTGTATGGAAAGTTGATAAATCCTTGTTGAAATTATTGACTTTTTCCACCTTCTCAACACTTTTAATGTTCCATTCCGTCATTTAATCTAAAAGATATTTTGATATAGATGACTTTCCCCTTGGACCACTCTTGAAATTATTTCACAATTAAACCCTTTTATGACTCCATAGCCCAATGGACTAAGTGCTGTTTCATACCTATCTTATCAGTTGAATCTTCTTCGGATTATTCACACCTTCACCCCTTTGAAAGTCTTTCATTTTTAAGACTTTCCTCTCCATTAAAAATCATGCTCAACCATCCAAACAAACAAAAAACCCTTGTTCTTAATAACTCGCCTAATATCATACCAAAAACCTTAAAATATAAATCAATATTTGCACTTATAGAGAGATCCCTCTCTGGATTCAGGAGGGCTAGATCCTAGAATCCCAAAGTGGTTCATAATGTTGTCTCTGCAGCTTTAGTCTTGCCAATCTGCTAAAATTATAGGGAGCTAACACTTACAATTCATATCATACTTTCCCTTACATAACCCTTCCACGTACACAACCAACGAAGTCTGCACACAGCTAAGACTAGGTCTTCACGCACAAAAACAACAGGAGCCTTTCAACCCAACCCAGAAAAAACACTTCACAACATATTACAGATGCATAAAATTATCGAACATCAATAATAGTCTTCTACTACTTTCCTTAGACTCAACCTATCTATTTATATTCCTCTTTTACGTAGATACTATGGTCTCAAACCATTGTTTGAGGCCCACAATTTATCCTTAAACCCATTTACATCAAAATTAAGGACTTTGACCCACCCAAAGCCCCTTGAATTATTCGTGCAACATGCATATACAAGACTTATACAAAATTACATCAAAAAGTGTGCCCCAGGGACCCAGCTCCAATAGGCCCCCAACACAAACGTGTGACTCGTCCGAAGTCACTGAGGCACCTTCTCCTTGATCTTGGATTGGAGCGTGCTGACAGAAGATTTAATATGGAGCACTAATTCCAAACCTTGCGTTGCGATGCCTTGCGCTTGCTGAAGCAAATATTCTGTGGTGGGCCCTTCAGTGGCCATTTCTATGCTACGTTTTGTCTGCTGAATATTCTTCAAAGTGTTGTCCAATGTCCGTTAAAGTTGAAGAATTTACTTAGCCCACGGTTTCATGTGTGCTTATAGCAGTTTTTCTTTGTGGTGAAACTCTCCAATCTCTGTTTGTATCGTCCGACACTCCTGCAGACGAGCTAGGTGCTGTGTATGAACCAATGTTGGCGCCAGTGCCTTGATCTCTTCAAATTGTTATTCATTCTGATGCAATACATCCCGAAACTACTTAACTAATGTATCATTTTGCACTGATGTCCATACACTCATGGCTTCATCTAATAGAATGTCACAATGGGTGACTGCAATAGTGATACTGTATCTGGCTTGCTTCACCTCAGTTGCTCTTTGGGCACGAACCTCCGGTGGAGTCTCTAGATGCAAATTTGTCTGTATATCTGCAATTTTTTTCTCATACTCCGTTCAGACTATCTTCTCCTCAGTTCGTGATGCTTTCAACGCGAAAAATGGTCCCTCTAATTTTTCCTCTGGCGCTGCTATGGCTAGGACAACTGGAACATCTTGACATACTTGGTGTATCTCTGCCTCTAGCGCAACACACCGGGCTTCTGGTTTTTGCTGCTTTTGCTGTGCTAATGTTCTGCTTGCTGCTGGGCTTCCATTTTATGGGTGTGAGAAATAGACTCTCTGTACTAGAGTTCATCTGTGATCATTGAGTGCATCAAGTGCAGCTTCCCTGCAGGTAACATAGAAATTTTAATATTTATATCACCTGTTCCCCGAAATTAGGCATGTCGGATGGTGTCCACTTGAATGGCTGGGGCAGGGATTTTCACAACGCTAGAATCCCCGGTGGCTGGTAATGAAACATATAATGGGGTTGTGCTTGTGACTTGCATGCTGGGCTGGCTTGCCTGAGCTACACGCGCTTGTATCTGGCTCGCCTGCATATTCAGCTCATGTATTCCAACCTAAACAAGCTCCATTGCAAACTTGTACTGCACCTCCATGTTGGTCCAACGATCCTTGGTTGCAGACATGAAAATATTGGCAATTTCATGTAGATCATCTTCTGTCAATGTCAGGACCTCCTACCTGGCCTCTTTGGAAACCTTCCTCTTCTTCTGCGATCCCCTAGCGGCCTGAGAGTTGCGCTTGGTCCCCTTAGAGGTTTCAACTTCTGTTGTGTCCTTTGGTGCATACCCATTATTTTCTAGCTCTGTTTCTTTTTCTAGGTCGATGGTTTCACCAGTGGTAGTTGGTGTTTTCTCTTTCTCTGTCACCTTCTCTGTGGGTTTCTCGATTTGGTTGCTAGTGCGCAGCTTCGTAGGTGTGATAGGGGTCAACCATGTGGGCGACCATTCTACTTTCACTCTAAGAAAATCATATTCTATTACTAAGTAAGGTAACTCATACCATACTCCTTCCACGACACCTTTCACGCGGATGTGCATGTTGTGGGATGTATCTTTGAAATCAACTACCATCTTGTACTAATCGTATAATGTGAGTGATAGTCACGAATTTGATTGCACATATTGATAAAGAGTGGCATCATAAAGAACCCAAAATATATTGTTTTCCTTGGCGCGCATCGGGTCTGAAGAGTTCAACAATGTGGCATAGCGCACAAACTCGCACATATGAGGATTGATCTCCAGGAACTGGGTGTCTTCAGGGGTTTTCCACCGAATCAATGCGGTCAACAATAAAATCTAAGAGTAATGAAACTGCTTGCCTTCCTCGTATGATTCACACACATTTTCTAAAAATTCCTTGCAGAGATAACTAGACCAGTTGCAAATAACACCTTTCTTGCACCATCCATCAAGCACAATGATGTGTACAGGAACCTCCTTTGGTATGCACTTGTGCATGATCTTGCAGGCCAAGATGATCGTACCAAATCAAACTGCTGGGTCATTTATTTCATCGACCACAAAACACAAAATATTCCACGTGACTTGATATTTTTTCTTAATTTGGTCCACAACGATTTTCTCCTGTGCCTTACTGTTGAAATCAAGAATAGGGTCAGCTCCTTTAGCAGGCAGCCCGGTGATCCTATGGATCAATGCAACATCAATAGGGATGCGCTCTCCCAACCATAGTGCATCCTCATGTACTAATGCGAGCAACTGTCTGACACAAATTTCATTTATGGGGCTGCGCCCAAAATGAGGGATCTGGAGCAAGTTTAGCATGCCTACCTTCTGTAGATCTAACACCCATATTTTTGGATCTAGGTGCACAATGCCTCCTTCATAAGTGATTTTATCGAGATATAACTCCAGCGCAAGCTATGGGAATTTGAAGACATTTTCAATGTCCCAATCGTCGAATCTGAGCTATGTAATTTTAGCAAACATGTTCCCTTCCATCGAGAAACTCTCAAGGATTAATGGCATCTGGATGCTTGTGTGCACCTTCTCGAGCTCTTTGCGAATTCAGACTGAGGGTCTGCATGGTGCAACATAACTTGGCAGCCACGAGAATGAGACCACTTCGACCACATCCTCCTTTCCCTTAAAAATTGTTTCAGGGACCTTGACCATAGGCCTTTTCAGCTTCTTAGTCGTAATAGCGCACAAATTTGGGGTCTTTTCCCTTGGAGATTTTATTCTTCCAGAAAACTGCCCCTTCTTATATCTGGAGGGCATAGGTGTTTCAAAAATTGGGACCTCAAGCGCAGCAGGGTCATCTCCAAGTCTCGTGGCCATCATACTTTCAGGACAAGTGTAGCCCAACCCTGCTCGGTGTCCTCGAACCCCGGATCAAAACTAGACATATACACAAAATATGCAACAACAATCAGGGAGTTCAAAGCAAAGAATTCACTCAGAAAGAAAAGGGAACTATTGTGACCCCATAGGTCATATTTATACTTGTGGCACATCTTCAATGACTCATTTTGCATTAATGAGTCTCCATTACTGACAAAACGGTCCCAAATTTGGAAAAATACCTTCATTAAATGCAACCTAGATGCTCCCATATACGGTAATAAATCTGTATTTTCTAGTTTTACTGTTCCAATGGCTAGTTTTTGACACCTCTGCGACCCAGTTAACCTCCTCACGCAATTATCATGTGCGCATCGCACCTTACTGCGCATTTTCCATCCCCTCTGCGTAGGCCTGATACTTCGGGCATATAGTCATTTGGTAGGTAGAGGGTCATCCCTGTATGGCTTCAACTAGCTCCCATTGACGTACCCATGAAGGTCTTTGCCGCTCACTGTGGCCAAGTGCACCGCACCTCCATCAGTTATTTCCTTAGCAACATAGGGCCCTAGCTAATGCATCTTCAACTTCCTGGGGTGGTGCGAAAACTTGCTGTCATACAGTAAGACCAAAACATATTATTTGAACACATTTTGTATGATATGATGATCATGCCATTATTTTTTGTGCGCTGTTTGAACCCATTGGTGATAATTTGCAATAAAACTATCTTCTTCCAAAGCAATCAAATATGACAACTGGTCTTCCAGAGCATCTTCTTCAACTATATTGGTAAATGATGAAATACGTAGAATAGGAACAATGAACTCCATTGGAAACATAAATTCTTGCCCATATACCATCCTAAAAGGTGTTCTTCCATTGAACTTCTTGCAAGTGGTCCTATATGCCCAGAGAACTGGTGGAACTTTCTCATCCTAGTCATTTCAGTTAGCATTGCACATCATGGTTAGTGTAGTTTCCAATATCTTATTGAATGTTTCAACTGTGCCATTCACCCAAGGATGATAAGGAGAGCTCTTCTGATGGCGTATATCGAATTCTTCGGTCAATGCTTCAATGGTGTCATTTAAAAAATGTGTACCCTGATCACTTATCATAATCTTAGGACAACCAAACCGAGTCACAAGAATCTCAAATATAAGATGCGCAAAAGTATCAACAGTAGAATCCTTCATAGGTTTGGCTTCAGCCCATCCGGTGACATAATCCGTCGCAGTGATAATGTAGCGAGCACCGCTCTTCTTTCCTGGAGGATTAATAGGTCCCACAAAATCTATAACCCATTTCTCAAAATATTGCAACACCATATATGGATGCAAGGGCATATCATCTCTGCGCGATGGCTTTCTTGTCTTCTGACAGACATCACATGCATGGAAATGCTTATAGGCATCATTGTGTAGCGTGGGCCACCATAACCCATCTCGCAAAATCTTCTACACAATGGCCTTACCTACATAATGACCCCCAAAAACCCCTCCATGAGCTTCATTTAGGATTGCACGTCTCTCATACTTCAGGAAATACCTTCACATAACCTTATCCACACCCATTTCATAAAACTGTCCAACAATAATGGTGAAGTCCGCTACATGTGCCATGAGCTATTTCTTCTGCTGGACAATATATTCCTCACACGAACTTCCAGTGGTCAGAAATTGAATGATATTAGGGAATTCTCATCAACCACATTTATTGCAAACAACTGTGCATTTGGTAATCCATCTTCCAAATTTGTAGGTTCCTCACATGTTTCAATGCGCGACAGATGGTCTGGCCCAACATTCAATCTCCTTGGTTTTACCATAATCTGAAAATCATATTCCTGGAATAAAAACAACCACCTGCAGATCTCCCCCCCCAACACAGGCTTATTGACTAGGTACTTCAATGCAGAATGATCAATTAACATCTTAAAGTGACCTCCTAATAGATAGTGGAAATTTTTTTGTAGTGTGTACACCATTGCGAGCCCTTCCCTTTCTGTTGTTGAGTAATTCTTCTTAGTGCTTGAAATTTTGTGGTTTGTATAAGCAATATGATGATAAATTTCACCCGCTCCTGGTTATGCTAATATAGCTCCGAGTGCAATGCAGGAGGCATCCACAAGTACATGAAATGCCTTGGACCAATCTAGGAAGACCAGGATGGGTGCAATGACCATCTTTTCCTTCAATAGCTCAAAAATCTTCTCACAATCCTCATCCCAGCATAATGTTTCATCCTTCTTGAGAAGTTTTTCCATGGGTGCAATTATCAGTGCATAGCCCTGAATAAAATTCCTATAATACCCAAGATGCCCAATATTGGGTGCAACTGCTTAACATTCTCAAGTACCTCCAAATAACTATGAATGCGATATTTGCAGGATCTACCATCAACCCTTGCTGGTAGGCAATGTGTCCAGTAGTATCCCAAATGGTACACAAAATAAACACTTCTTCAAATTCAAGGAGATTTGATACTTCCAACCGGTATCCAGAATTAAGCGCAGATCTAAAACATGCTTCTTTAACAACCCAAATACAGTCCAATCATCAAAATATACCTCCAAAAACTCGTGGATAAATTATTTGAAAGCAACAACTACTACGCACGAGAAAATGGTGGGATAATTATTCAATCCAAACGAAATGACTATATATTGGAAGGATCCCCATTCAGTAGCAAAGGTGGTCTTACTCCTATCTTCTTGCGCAATTTAGATCTGATGATATCATGAAAACCCATCTGTGAAGGAATATTCTTCTTGGCCTCCAACATTATCCAAGATTTCATCAGAGAATGCAGTTGGGAATGGATCATGCACACAAGCATCATTCAGTTTGCGTGAATCTACACAGATCCTAATTTCTCCCTTGGTCTTCTTATCCTGCACAACCATTGGACTTACCCAGTGAGACTCTTCTATAGGTTCAATGATGCCTGCATCAACCATTTTTTTCCAACTCTTCTTTCACCTTCTACTTATATCTTGGGTTCAACTTGTATGGGCGTTGTTTCACTGGGTGCGCATCAGGTTTCAATGTGATTTTCATAACTCCAAGTTCCCAAATGATTCCTTTCAACTCTAAAAACTTTGCAAGGAACAAATCCTGATATTCTGTTAGCAACTTAGAAACCTTACCTACTGTATCTTCATGACAATAGTCTCCAATATTTTCGAACTTAGGTTGTTCTTCAGATCCAATATTCACCTTCTTGAGCTTTAGGGAATTTGTCACATCTAGCACTGCACGCCGCCCCTCAAATTCAGGGATCATGATATTCCTTGGATTCTCTTCATTCTCTTCAATTTTTAGGTTGCTGAAATTCACAATAGCTTTCATCTGTGCATCCCAGGTTGGTGGAGAGCACTCGATTGCAGGTTTTGTTGTATCAAAGATGAATTTTTGAATATTATGAAAATCTTGGCCAACCATATCAAATCCAGTCTCAAAGATAAATGTAAGAATAAAAATCTCTGTCAGCGCAGACTATTCACTAGTGCCTCGGCACAACTCTCTCTCCAAATACCATTCAATAGGCACCTTTCATAGTGTGTGAATAAACATATGGACCCAATTAGGTCTTGGTTCTATGCCCCATAATTGATTCCATCTCGCTAAATGTCTACGTAAATCCTATTTTCCAGAGTATACATCTTCCATTTTAATGACTGGACATTGAAACCACAACCTCATCATGCGTGCACATTCCTCCCAATTTCCCATGTTATCCTTGTGAGTTTCCCACCATATTATTGGATTAGCGAACAAGATAAGATCCAAAGCATGGAATACCTGTCCTTCAGGTACGGTCCTTTCAAGCTCTCCTATAAACATGTTTATATCAGTTAATCCATCATAGTGTGGTAAATCATGTACCTCATATGTTATACATCACAGAGATCGGGTCACGCGATTACAATGTAGTGCAGACACCTCATGCAACCAGTTCTGCAAGTTTTCTTGTTATTCATCAGAGCTTGAAAAACAAGAGTTATCCTTCTCCCACTTAAGGTTTCCATCTGTTGTTGGATTAATCCAATCTTCTTCATGCAAAGTCAGCTTATAGATTTGATCGATCTCATCATTAGTGCACACTGGTTCAGTATATCTTTTTCCTTCTACATGATCTAGAGGAATGCTTACTCGAACTCCATTGCTTTCAAATTCCATCCTCCTTTTCTTCAGATTGATAACACCATCCATGTCAATGGCCTAGTCTAATATTAGCAACGAGGATAAGGATCAATATCATCTACAATTTGTATGACTTCAAAGTCTGCCATCACCTTAACACCTTCTATACTAACTATAACTTGCGAAAACCTCCCTAAAGGAATGATCTTCTGTTGATTAGCCATGCAGAGTATTTTAAATGTAAACACCAATGTAAATATCCCAGCTAACAAAACTATACATAATACAAAAAATCAAAAAGACCTTGAAAAGAAGAATTTGAAATACTCCAACTCAAAGATAATAATATGCCTAGAGGGCTTATCCCTTTATAGGAGTTATTTGACTTTAATGAGTATGATTTAATAATTATTAGTTGCTCTTAAGTCATTACTATAAGCACTTTTCCCCATCCCATATATTCCACTAAGCTATAAACACCAGAATTTGAAGCTAGCTTTCTTTGCATTTGCTCTAAAATTTGATGCATACTCCCAACCTATTTTGACTCCATAGCCCAATGGAAGCTGTTTAGAGGAATCCCCTTAAATCTGACCACGAAAAATCAAACAAAAACAACTCCCGCACCCAATTTAACTAGCCTAATATCAGTAAACTCAAACAAATCTAAATCCTATAGAGAGATCCCTCTCTGATTCTAGGAGGGCTAGATCTTGGGCTTCAAATGGTTTTGATGTTGTTATTTATAATAAATACATCCACCACAGTACGATTTTTGATATCCGTGGGCCCCTCCCTACCACGTCACCTTCCTCTCCCCGCACTTCGCACATCACAAGTTTTAAGTTTTACCTCTACCGCTCATAACTAAATCCGCCAATGTATGATTTGTGATAGCCGTTGGGTCCCACCTCCTTGCCACGTCACACATTCCTCCCGACGCTCATCCTTGGAACCCGACCCATAGTCCCATCACCTCGCCGCATTAGCACTAAACACCTCCCACCTTACCCTCCATCTCTGCCCCTCACCTGACCATTGACGACCCTTAATCCATTTCGGCCCCCCCTCAGCCGCCAGACGTTAACAAAAGGGCGGGGGGTCTGGAATGGGTGGTATCCATTACCACCTACTCCTCCACATGTCACACTCCCACAGTTTCGTACCCCCCTCTCTATTATCCCTTACCACTTGAGCCCCCCTCCGAAAGGCTATTTCCGCCATCCTCCAAACCACTGCCGCCCTATGACCATTACCAATGCCTCCGCACCATGTCCTCCATCACCTGTCCACTTCACCCCGTCACATCCCCTCCCACCAATAACACCGTTGTGCCATGAATGGTCGGGCCGTTATCCAACTGACCCACACTAACTCAACAGTTACCCTCCAGCCACATGTTAAAGCCTAAATTCACTGCGACGCTAAAGTTTGCATTTCTTCTAATATTGAATTTCTACAGGTTGTGATATTTATAGACAACTGCAGAGGAGATCAGGACTAGCCACCTTGGCCAAAGGGTAAATTGCACATCAAATAAGGAAAAATCAATGCTCTGTGAACATGGTTACATTTATCATTTCAACTAATTCATTTCCGATCATGATCCCCTTCTGTCTTACCCCTTCCTTAGTATCAATTCATACTATTTCCCCCTTCTCTATTCCCCTTCACTTGCAGCCTATTCTCTATTGTCAGTGAAACAAAGAGAGAAAAAGAAAATCATGCCTCCCAAGGCAGATCAACAACCTTTGAATCCCATGGTCTACCCCCAGGTAGACTTAGATCATATTCCCATGGCTGACAGTGACTACAAGATCCACTAGACATAGTCAGACCTTGACCTGTTCGATGTCTACTGCTGGCTCGAGGATAAGCTCCTTGATGAAGAATATAATATCAGTCTGTGGGAGACCAAGCTTCCGCATTACATCTTCCCTAGAACCCATAGCTACCCTAACCTAATTAGAAAATGTCAGTCTTTCTATGACATTAAAAAAAGATCCATAGTTAAATCTGTAGGAGAGATTTTGTTTTATGTAAGTGCCCCATCCATTCAAGAGATGTTGTAGGCCCCCATTGTTGAGAAAACTCTCCCTTTTTCATATGAGGCCCTTATAGGACTATACCAAGGATTAGATTTTTCCAGCAGGGCCAAAACCTTGGATATTTTCATGACTCCCAATGCACTAATGCCTACCACAAATCCCCCATATCCATCATCCACCTTCCCGGAAAGGAACAAGCACATTTTCACTACCCTATCTTATTTGTTAGGTTATCATAATGATCAGTGGATAGATGAAGCCATAATTGGTTTCTTTCCTATCCTCTCTACAGATGCCAAGCCCACTGTTATGTTCAACTATGCTCAGTTCCTTGCTGATGCAATCCACGATCAGTTCTTGAAATTTCAAACAGAAGGGGTATTCAAATACACCCGTGTTGGTGTACATGTTTACCTATTTTCAATCCAGCAAGTTTAAATTCGAAAAGATAAAGCAAGATGAAGACTCTCAATCCCAATCTGTCATTTTTTGGACAACTCTATTGAGAAAGGAGCAGGGAGACTATTCATACAAGAGCTTTGTGTACCTATTTTTTCATCCAACAATCAGTGCACTGAACAACACCATAGATCCCAGGGTTAGTGAGAAAATCAAGAAAGTGATGTAGTTGACAGATCAGATCAGGAAAACAGAGTGATATCTCTACCAAAACTACATGGAGATTAGGGTTTATGGCAGTGAATTTCCCCCCTATAAACTACCCAAATACCTCTCCATGAGGATCTTTGCCCTTGAGTATATCAGACAAATGATAGATGCTGATGAGGTGCATTTTATTTATGCCAAGAAGAAGTC
This sequence comes from Pinus albicaulis, assembly GCA_034641835.2. Classification (NCBI taxonomy): domain Eukaryota; kingdom Viridiplantae; phylum Streptophyta; class Pinopsida; order Pinales; family Pinaceae; genus Pinus; species Pinus albicaulis. The sequence continues at coordinate 136,461,909 of CM076579.1, forward strand.
ACAATTAAGGATCAAATCCCAAATCAACCCATTCATTTGAAAAAATAGGGCAATAGGGGGAGAGGCGAATAAAATACTAAAAGAGATGAAATTCACACATAGTTTCACCTGGTCCTATGATCCAATGGGGATCATCTCTAAGAAGAAGGTGGAAAACAAGTCCACACCCTACATCCATACCCACCGACTGGAGATAGAGAAGTACATGAACCAATAATAATGGGTGGAAGACACACTCCAGGAGGCTGAAGAGCAGGTCATCTCTACTTCAGGAATCCAAACACCAACTCCAAAAAATAGGAAGGTGACAGGAGTTCAATATGATAAAGGAAAGGAGCCTGAAAAGGAAATAGGAAGTAAGAGGACTAGGGAGGATCAAAAAAACATGGACATCGATCCCTCCACTAAGTATTTCAAAATAAAATATATGAAGAGAGCCAGGATGAGCATGGGCCTTGACCAAGGCAATGAGAAAAGCCAACAAACTGTCATCACAATTGGGGATTCACCAAGTTCATCTCCAACAGGTGGCCACCCGATCCTCTCCACATCCTCTACCACCGTGCCATCCCAACAGTAGAATGTGCAAACTCCCACATCTACTTCCACTCCAGAACAAAAGGAGGAAGACATCTATGACACATTCAGGGAGATCAAGATAAGGAATGAGGTTCTCAAGACCAACACCTACAATCATTTTTGGAAACAAACAGGCAAATCCCATAGTAGACTCCTATCAACCTTTGAATCTGAGAAGGGAAGAATGAGGATGGCATTCTTGGAGGCACAAATTACTCAACCCAAAGGTGCAACAGACTAAAAGAAGATATCTTTTGAGTTTTATGCAAAGAACATTCACCCAATAGACTAGATGGATATGCACAAGCCAACTGGGGAAATGACATCCTCCACCCTAACTAATACAACCATGAGCCTCTCAAAACTACAGGTGACTTTTTCCAATGCACAGTCACAATTAAAGTTGGAAAAGGTCTCCGCCCTAGCCAAAGATTCAAGGATAAAATCTCTGGAGGATTTAGTGATACAGCTCGGGTACAATACATCAAACATAGTAGTGGCAGAAACCCTTGTGAGGAAGAAGAATGCAGACATAACTGCTTTGAGGAGGAAACTTAAGATGCCAGTGCCAGAAGACCCTATGGCCAAGGAGATAGAAGCAACTGAAACATAGAAAGCAAAAATGCTGCAATTAATTGTTGAACAAACATAGCAGATCAAGAAAATGCAGGATGAGATGGATAAAATGATCAAATAAATACAAAAAGCAATAAGGGATGCAGTGAAGGGATCAACAAAAGAAGCAGCTAAGGCCATGATCCCCCTACAAGCAGTTCCTCTCACAGTGATCCCAACAACCACAACATCCACAGGAGCACCGGGGGAAAGTACTGAGCAGCTAGCCAAGGCGATGGAGAACATGTCCTTACAGTCAGCAGAGATTAAAAATCTGCAGGATCAACTCAGTAACCTACAAGAGAAATCAAAAGGAAATATTCCGCACATGCCATAGAGTTGTAGATTAGCAAAAAGCTAAATGAAAGTTTGCAGAAATCTCTTAAGGAGTCCTCAATTGGCAGCATGGTGGGAAGAGTTAAGAAAATCATATGGTTGGATATAATTGAGTCTGTAAATGATATATGGCCCTCAATTCAGATAATTTTTGAACAAAGGGATCTAATTGATGTAGTGAAGGTTTCCATTGAGAAAACAAATGAGGAACTTGGATATAAGCCCCAAACTGCCAACAACATCATCAGATTCTTGAATTCCAAGAGCAACCATGAATTGGAGCAACTGGAAGTGGCTGAAAAAACAACCTCTGTTCTTGAAGTTAAAAGGGTGTTGAATAAGAAGAGTTTGGTCACACACCTAGAAGAAAGATGCCATCAGTTGGAGATTGGGGTGAGTAGGTTTTTCAATAGGATCGAGCCACTAAAAAAAAGAGGTTTTCCTTCCTTATTTGTCATCAACGATAAACTGATGCCCAGGACTAATTATGTAAAGAGGCTCATAAAGATATTTCAGGACACATCCAAGCTAACAAATCTAAAGAACACCATGACTGGGAAAGCATTCTATGAAGTCATTAGCAATGATGTCTTCATACAACATGACGTGAAGCACATTTTTCAGCTGAAACCAACATTCGTAAAGTACACCGAGACTGATGAAGTCTACAGGAAGCTGAACAAGACCAAGATCTTGACTCCATAGAGTTGGGAAAATCTATGCAGGCTCCAGGAAGGATGACATCTCAGTTCAGTGACAAGGCTGGCGGCCTAGTGAAATGTCAGTGTCAACACATACAGTGTATCAGATCCGCTAGCATCAGATCGCCACAATGTTAGATAACGGCTCCACAAGGACATTGGGCACCTGCCAAGAGGGCCGTTACAATGAAGGGACACTTCCTCTTTGACTTCAGACACCTGCCTAAAAACAGTCACAATGCGTCCATGCATGAGACGCGCAGACCCATTTTCAGTTACTCTTATAGCAAATGAACCGATTTCCCTTTCGATAACGATAAGCCAGTGCAAATAGTTTAAATATAAGTTTCCATTTTGTAACAAGGGTTGACCCTAGTTTTGTAAGCACTTTTCATTGCAAGTATTTGTACTTTTTAAGTTGGAGCATCAATAAAGAGACCAGTTTGCAAGATTCATGTGTTTTATTGTCCTGGCGATGTTTTTCCTTATTCATGTTTAATGTTTTCCCACTGTAATACTTTCATGTGTTTCATTTATAATTCTATTTGTAAAGTGGGACAATTATATTAATATTTTCTATTTCAGAGTACCTTAATTATGAATGTCTTTACAATTCCAATGTTTTCTTTTGATTTATGCTTTAAGAATTATTAGATGCTCTTAAGTCATTACTGAAAGCACTTTTCCTCATCCCATAAATTCCACTAAGATATAAAAACCAGTATTCGCAGCTAGCTTGCCTTGCATTTTCTCTGAAATTTGATGCATACTCCCAGCCTATTTTGACTCCATAGCCCAATGGAAGCTGTTTAGAGGAACCCCCTTAAATCCAACCACGAAAAATCAAACAAAAACAACTCCCACACCCAATTTAACTAGCCTGATATCAATAAACTCAAAAAAATATAAATCCTATAGAGAGATCCCTCTCTAAGTCTAGGATGGCTAGATCCTGGGCTTCAAGTGGTTTTGATTTTGTTCTTTAAAATTTAGTATTTCCAATATTTTAATTATAGAGTGATAACACACAGTTGAATGGTAGACCATTCCAACTTTGGCTCTGACATGCACTTCCATGATTTCTTAGGTAGAACATTAGCATCCAATCTGAGATCTAGAATAACTTGGTCCATTTCGTAAGGACCAATCTATGCGGTCATACACATCTACCTACCCGTTCTCTTTTTTTTTTCTTGTATATTTTGTTGACTTCTCGGTGTTCTACCATTGGATGTTCTTTTTTTACGCAATTATCTATCAAAGCCTGAAGATTTTTTACTGCTTCTTGTTGCGCAGTAACTTTATACATGCTTGTATAAATGGTTTCATCTCTTCATCTTCTCGTGCTTCCTACATAGGTCTTCATGATGTTGACACACTTCTTTTTGTAAATTCTTTCCGCGCTTCAATAAAGGTCTCCTTCGCACGCTGAAGATTAAACCCTTCTTTAGTTTCAGGTGCCTTACGGATCCATACATTAGTGGCTGGTTGCTTTTTTGTATCTTCATTGGTTGCTAGACCGCTCTTGGTAACCACATTCACACTGGGAACTTCACGGGTTTCAACTCTCACCATATAAATATTTTGTGTTGGATTCTGTGTCTTCTTCTCTTGCATTTTAGCAATCAAGACAAGACAATATTCTATTACATGATCAAATTGTCTACAGTACCAGCAGGGCTGTCGTGCTAGATTCGTAAAGTCGTGTGCATAATTACCAACATCTCCAAAGTTATAGCAAATGACTTGTCCTATTTCTCAGCTAGCTGATCCACCTCCTCGGGCTCTTCCTTTGCCTTGAAATCCTTCGTGCCGAGAAGGGGATTCTGGTGATATAGGCTCAGCCTGCATTCTATATTTTTCAGATTTATCTAACATTATATCATAAGCACGACAATTCTTCTCATCATGCCCTAATGATGAACGGAATTTTCAAAACAACTGCTTCAAGTCAGTATGATACTTTCCGATCCTTGGGTCGGAACCTGTTTCATGTAATCTAGAAATTTGACAGATTGTGCACCACACAAGACTCTTCAACGGACTAGGACCTCCAGGATTCATATAATTGTTGAAGTCATGACACTGATCTTTATGGTGTCCAAAAGCTTTACATTTTATGCACCAAACCTCTGCGCATACCTCCTTTCCTTTGTCCTTGCGCAGAATTTGAATTTCTAGACGCATGGCTTCCAACTAATTCTGAATATGTTAAGTTTCCAGCGCAATATATTTTGGGATAACCTCTAATTTCATTGAAACCTCCACAGCCTCAGCTTGTGTGGCAATATTTTGTTGACCTAAGGGCTCATGCAGATGTGGGAGCACCATAGAAATGAATGATTCCTTACGTTAAGTATCATCAATAACAAATCCACCATATTTGATGGTGCACTTCAACCTTTGATCGACCTCTGATACAGAATCATTAGTCTCCTGACAAATCTCTTTCATTTATGTCACCAGTTGCGCATATGACTTAGGCTTATTAAATTGTTCTTTTAGGGCCACTTTTATTTTTTCCAATGTAGCATTAGGGTTTGCTTGAGCATACTTGATGTACCAATCTAATGCACAATCTTTGAAAGAAGTAGCCAACTGCGCCTTCCTAATATCAATATTGTTAACTTGTTGAGCCTACCACACTGCCTCAGTCACAAACCAAAAGTGGTTAGTATCCTCATTTCTAATGCCTCTGAAATTAGGTAGCTTCATTGATGCAACCATGTCTACTTCTGGGGAAGGTGGAGGTGGTGGAGATGTACTGCACGGTGGAGTGGGTGATATGTGATGTGAGTGTAGAAGTGGAGTGGATGGGGTTAGAAACAGACTCAAGGGTTTCTGGTGTGACGAGCTTTATCCTTCCGAGTCACTAGAACTACTAGTTTCTGGCTCACCTTCACTCTTAGATATAGGCTTCAAAGGGCTATAAATAAAATTTTCAGAATCTTCAAAGTAAAATTTTCCATTGTGCATAGTTGAGCCTCTCCATGAAATTTAAGAAATATGTTTGCACAGACAGCCCCGTTCACATAATAGCATTTTCAGCAATAATTTCAGAGAGCGCAGGAACTTACCTCTAGGGCCTTTAAAAAACCTTCTTTCTGCTTCAGACTATGACACAAATTGATCAATGGAAAATTCGGTCACAAATCCTCCTAAGAGGTGATCGATCCGAGTGATCTACTGTGTAGGTGATCTTACTATTTGCTGGATCAATTTAGGAGTTCACTCAGTGACTGCATCATCCTTTATGCATGTATTGAATTCAGCTAAGCATGACAACCATTCCTGCAACTCGTGCACAAATCTTGATGATAAACACCCACCTAATGAATACATATATACAAAATCATGCAATATGATCCCTCTAGTGTAAATAATCCAAAAAAATGGCTACTTACTTGAATCATGCTCACACTTTCCTCGGTAAGGAAAAATGAAAAAAAGATAGGCAACTCAAAGTGTCCACTGAACATCTGCTCATGATCCATAAATATAAGAATATTCATCTTTCCAGACGACTGCAAAAAACTGACCAAAGGATCATGAAGAACATGCAACATAAGCCTTTTTGGATTATTTGAAACATGAAAACAAACCTCCTTCCAAACTGTTGTTTTTTCTATGTGTTGAAACTGATCACCTTCATCAATGAATGTTGCAACATTGACCTTCGTTAATGGCTGTAACAAACTGGTAATATGGTCTTCAAAATCATGCGAAAGGCATTTAAATTTTCACCCGGAACTTCATGATCATTATCAAAATGAATGAGTGCATCTTGGTAAACTAAATATTCCTTCATATTATTTCCAAAACAAGACTCTTAATGTTCATGAAAGGTTTCAATATGAGCAATCATATCACTATGCGCAAACAAAGATTTTTGATCATTCAAATTTGCATCGATACATTTTGCGAAACAACTTGTGTATCAAAAAGTTTTTTGTCATTATTTTTAATCACATCCTCATGAAAACCTTCAAGTATAATAGCCATATCATGTATATTAGGACTGTTCTTTTGCGGATAAAAAAATTATGATGTAATATCATTAGATAATTCTTTTTGAAGACTATCATCTTGTTTTTTATGATGAAAAAAAATATTGGATACCTGATCCTCTTGCAACTTTGCAATACTGGCTACATTAATCAGTTCACTACTTGCACCTTGATAATGCAAAAACTGAGAAACTGGTTGCAAATTTTCACTCATATTTGGAGAAAGGATATGGATATCTACATCAAGTTCTTGATTGATTTCATCTTCAACTAAAAGAGAAATTGTTGATGGTTGTAAGTTTTCTACATGTTGTAAATCCTCTTGATAATCATGACAACTAACCTGAGAAGAGAATTCATAAAGTGCCTCTAACATATCCTTGTCATCCATAAAATATAGATCCTCATCAATACTTTGAAGACACTGAATGAAACCCTCAAAATGATCACAGCAATTCCGTACCAACAACAAATATGGATACTCTTTATAATTTTCAAATAAATTGAATGAAAATACTTTAAAGAACATATATTAACTGTTCTCAACTATTCATACCATCTTCTTGATTTTCCTTCCAAAGTAGCCATACATATCTTCATTAACCAATCCTAAGGAAACTTAACTTTAAGTATACATACATGCATATGAAACTTGATCAAGTGCAAGGAAACATCATATTTCTTTTCATCTTTCAACATGGGAAGATAGGATAACCAATCAACATGAGGCATAGGATTTGGAAAGCCAGGGATATGAGACTGATCCATAGGAGCATACCTGGAATTCCTTCTTGCAGCTGAACCCATCTTGAAAACATTTAATTCACCAAAAATTTCTTCAAGCTACCGATTTTTGAACAATGGAGTTGCCATGAAAACGATGAAACTTTTGATTCTTCGACACTGGAGTCGCTAGGTGAAAGATGCACAACCTTAATTGTACCTGACCACATTTCACCATCAACAATCATAGCTAATATTTGTCATTATTTCCCAAGAATTATTTAACCTTCGCTCCCCGGAAACGATGCCAATAATGTTATAACTCCCCCCGTTTCCCAAGGCTAAGAATGGAACTGAAGGAGGTAACCTCAAACTAATCTTTAGGTCTGGTAGCTAGCCCTAAAAAAACCAAAGGGCTCTCTCAACGTCACTTTTGCATCCAATGAGATGACTGGATATGTAATAATATTAGGCTAGTTATAAAGCTCATTAAATTATGGTTTTAGGTCTAGGTTTTGATTCTTTGACACTTTTCCAAAATGTTTTTCGCAAAAATAGGACTTAAATATGGATCAATATCTCTCTAACCATAACATTTTTTACAAAAATGAGATATTTTTTTTTCTTTGGCATGTTATGAACAAACAAGCTAATCTAGTTTTCCAGAATACTTTCCCATTTTTTCAGAATCTAAGTTTGAAGTTGGTCACTAAAATTTTTAGAAGCATAACACACTCTCAACAGAAGCGTCGTGCCACATTGAGAGGGATTTTTGAGGACTTACCATATGAGCTTTTGGATGCACATGGTATGGTTGGAAATATTAGGATGTATGCTACACAATGGAGTCATTAAGCACTGCAAACCCCTGCTCCAAACCCTTGAAAAATTGACTTGAGGACAACCTGTTCAAAAGTGTAGAAAATGACCTGGAGCAACTGTATTTTTGGAATTTATCTCAAATCATAACCTGTTCATAAAATAAAGGAGGTTTTTTTTCTTTGTTCTATGATTGAAAAAAAAATCTTTCACTTTTTTCAAATTCATCTTCATTATTTCAGAAAGTAAATTTGAAGTAGGATTGTCCTTGTGTGCAATGTAAACCCTAGAAAATGATCAAAAAGCTCTAAAAATGATGCCATGGGTCTGAGTTTGCTCAAACCTGGAATGATGACCTCGATTATTATACTTTATCTTGTCACCTTCCATGATGTTTTTCAACAAAAATAAACTCTAGCTTGATATGAAGGAAAGGAAGGGTGAAAACTAGGAAAATAAGGGAAAATGGGGAAACAAGTTTAGGGAGGGAAATGGAGGGGATAGGAGTTAGGGAAAAATATGAAAAAATTAGGGGATATAGGGTATTGTGTTAGGAACAAATTATAGGTGGAATTTTTGGAAATTGATAAGGGAAAAATGGAAAAAGGTCCTAAACACAAAGTTGACCTAGTATCTCTGCAAAAGCGTAGTGAGGATTAGGGTTTGAGTGTAATGGGATAAATGAGAGATAGGAGTGATATGGAATGAATTGGTAAGGTATATGAGTCATGTGTGAAGGTTACTAGATGATGAAACTAGGGGTTTTCTTGCTAAATCAACCTAAACATCAATGAAACCAAAAATGTAGTTGAAAACCCTGGAAGAGGGAATCCACCCTTTGCTGAAGAAATTGAGCTGAATGAAAGGTGGGGGATGATCACTTACTAAATTGGAAGCCTATGAAACTTGAGAAATGTTGAACTAACCCTTCTAATATATTCTTGGAGCTTGAAAGGTAAAAGCATAGAAAACTTCCAATCTTTGGATGGTTGTGGAGAGTTGTGAGCATGAGAGAGGAGCTCTTTTGACCATGTATCATACTTCTTTGAGAAAATAAATATTGAATTTAATTTATTTTCCTATCTTTGCTAAATCACAATGAGTATGCTTTGTATGGTGAAAATGAATCTTTTTTTCTTTCTTTCACGACATGATTGGACATAGTGGTGGCGAAACAAATGAGACGTAGACCATAAGCTAGATGGAGGTATGTTGATTGATGTATGAACCTAGGTGATTGATGGATGACATTACCTTTAAATGATGATGACCATGAATGGATTGAATGAATTATCATTTCAGAACTAGACAACATTCAATGAACAAAATTTAATTTGAGAATTGGTTTGAAAGCATGAAATTTTGACCTAGGACCAGTACCAAGCAAGCCTGAAAGAGTGTATTTGATCACTGAAACATTTAGACACTAACAGACTGATCGAGCATATCATAGTGGTCTATCTTGATTATTTCATGGCGTTTTCGAAGAAGAGATCATACCGCTTATTCCATTTGAATAAAATTTCCGAGCGATGCTGGAAATATGGAATATCCCTTAATCCCAAGAAGAGAATTTGTGTAGTGTTCGAGGGTAACCTCTTGGGACGTATTATTGCAAAAAGCGGGATTAAATTAGGCTCGAAGAGGGTCAAATAAATTACGTAGATTCCATTCCTTGTGAATAAGAAAGCTATGCAGTCCTTCCTCGGGAAAATCAATTTTCTCCGCAAGTTCATCTATGATTATGCTCATATCGTGAAACCTATACATGAGATGGTAAATAATGATGCATTATACAAGTGGAATAAGATGGAAAAGGATGATTTTTACCATATAAAGCAAGATATCATAGAAGCAACAATTTTGTATAACTCATATTTCAAGAAATATTTTTTGCTCTACACTTTTGCTTTTGATACTTCTCTTGCCGCTGTGCTTACACAAAAGGATGATAAAAAAAATGAGCGACCAATATATTTCATGAGTCCAACCTACAAGGACTTGATATTAACTATCCCGCTATTGATAAGCATGCATATGTAGTTTACAAGGTGGTAAAGCATTTCCGACCCTATCTCTTGAAAAACCATTGCATTATTCTTCTTCCACACCCAGTATTCAACCCACTGTTTGTTCAGCAAGATATGGGTGAGAGAAGAGAGAACTAGATGAATAGTCTACAAGAGTATGATTTAGATTTCAAGCTAGTTCACATGATCAAGGGCCATGTTCTATGTCAACTAGCAGCAGAAGCGGTGGATGTGAACGAAGAAGATCCTTCTGGATGGGAGTAGGAGATTTAAATGTATAATGTTGAGAGAACTTCCCTCACTACCATTGAAAACTATTGGTACATGGATGTGTGCCAATACCTTGAGCATGACACCGTTCTCTCCCACTTATCTGCATGCCAAAAGAGGGCACTTAAACTTAAAGCATTATCTTATCAATTGGTACATGGGGTGCTTTTCAGAAAGCACCATTATGGAGTGTTTCTCAGGTGCCTGGAAGCACATGATTTGGAGAGAGTACTATGTGATATCTAGGACAAACTAGCCGGGGGACACTTTTCAGGTGACACAACTACACATAAATTTATATTGGATGGTTTCTATTGGCCCACATTATTCAAATATTTTCACGTCTATTACCTCAAGTATCCTGTCTACCAGAAGTGTGTCGATCGAAACAAGAAGTTATCTGCCCCATTGCAACCTATTATAGTGGAAGAACCATTTAATTAATGGGGTCTAGATGTTATTGGAAAAATATTTCCACATTCGTCAAAGCAACACTGCTAAATCCTCATTGCTACAAATTACTTCACATAGTGGACATAAGTAGTTCCACTAAAAAAAGTGAATGATCAGGAATTCATCAACTTCCTTAAGAAGAATATCATTTCCAGGTTCGACATTATGACTTCACTTGTTTTTGAAAATGCAACATATTTTTCATTGTTAATATTATATGATTATGCAATAGAAAATGGAATTGTATTGAAACATTCAACTAATTACTATTAGTAGGGAAATGGTCTTGCTGAGTCTACAAATAAGAACCTCATCCATATCATAAAGAAGACCCTCTTCTCTAAACAAAGGAACTGACACTTCGCTTTGGTAAATTCCCTATGGGATGACCTAGTCATGTGAAAACCCTCTCTGAATATGTCTCCTTACTTCCTGGTGTACGGAAAATAAGCCTTCCTTCCCCCGAACATATATTTGCCTTCCCTCCAGCTTTCACATGAACCCTAGGGTAAGGCATGTTTATTATTTCAACGTAAGGTGGACACTCTTCGCAAGTTGCAAGAAGAAATATTGAAAGAAAAATATTTTTTTTCTCTTCACCAAAGTCGTATCAAGAGGTGGTTCGACAAGAGGTTTGTAGGGAAGAATGAATCCAGTGTGGGTGAATTAGTCTTTAAGAGGGAAAAAGCCCACAATTGAAAAGGAAAACACACTAAGTTTTAATCCCTGTGGATTGGACCATTCACCATACACGAAAATCTTGAACAACACAAATATTGTCTACAATCAATAAACAAGAAGATTGACTCTCTCCCCATTAATGTCCAAGAATTGAAACATTATTTTCAAGGATGATCTGAGGCTATGCCCTATGCTATGTACATAGTCTATTTTCTTGCTTGTTTGTTTGGTTTTGTGTTTTGTTTTCTTTATGTAAATAAGTGTCGTGTGTGAATGTGTTTTTCGGCTTCTTTGTGTGGGGCTGAATTGAAAATATTCTTGTGAAACTACATCATTTGGCTAACCTTTGGTCCTCCTTCCTTGTGTTAGTTACATATTTTGGTTGATGAAGTTTTGAAGGAAAATATGATTCGTTTGTGAGGAGCGTTTTGGTCAAACCATGATAATTATGTTTATTCAGGAAACCTTATGCCCACACTCAATTATTTATGTTTCAATGTTTTCACGATTATACAATCAAGAGAAGAGGATAAAGGGAAAAATATAAATGAGAAAGACTAAATCGTAGGTAATCTGTACACTTCTCTGAAGGAAAAACCTCTCCTTCTCTCAGTAAGTCACAATCCCTCTTCTGCCCATAAAATGAATAAGTGCAAATGCACAGTCCTATAAAAATAAATAAATAAAGGTGAAAGAAGAGAAAGGATTCATGCACAAAGAGGTGAAGCAAGAAACTTCGTCGGGGTGCTAACTAGGCTTGCTAGTAGTGGAGAAATGTTTGTAATCCTGTAGTGACTCTGTCAGGCACTATCCAAGCTTGCTGGTAGCAAAGCAACACCAGATATTATACTCTAAAAATACAAATCTCACGAAATTCACTACCCTTTCCACTTCGAAACATTGCGATATTGCTGAATCTTATGTTGTGTTCAATAGAGAAGGTACAAATGGGTCCATGTTTATTCACGGGTAAGTGGAGAGACAAGAGTGATTTACACGATGGATAATAATCCTCGGAGAACTAAAACCTTGCACAAAAGAGTCAACCGAGACAGAGAAGATGGAATTCTATTAGTGTCACTGCTACAACACCCTCCAAATTTTGTTATGCACCAAATTTCAAAGCCTACTTTGATCTTTTATATTCTAGTCACAAATATTGAAATCCATTTCATGTGTTTTATTTTAGGGTTTTGGTCCCTTTTGCAAGAAAAGAAAAATGTCGCATTTTCGCATGTTAGGTGCCGCACAATGTATATAAGCTTGTTTTGGTGGTTTCAAGAGTTATGATTTTGAAAATAAGTTGATGCTACCATGCAAACATCTTTCACACTCATTCTCAAAGTTTTAAACACTGTTACACAAGTGTCGTCACAGTCGTCGCAAAGTGTATCTTTAGTGTCGCACTTGTCGTAAGTTGTCATAAAGTTTTTGCACTAGAGGAATTATGTTGTTCATGTGTCCTAGATTATCTATGTTGTGGTGTCATCAATAATTCTAAGTGTGTGATCACATTCAAAGTCTTGTAACTATTCATATCAACCTCACCAATCCCACACTTAGTCAATTTCCGAAAAGCTTTCCAACCAAGCAACTTAGCCTCATTTGACGCTCTTGAAATATGCATTGTGAAGTCTCAAACCTCTAGATATGTCCCTGACTCTTGAAACTACACAATGTGTAGTTATTTCCTCCCACGACTGTGCAATGTGTAGTTCCAATGCTCAAGCCCCGACCTTGACCTCCAAATTTTCACAATCCACCCCTCCAACATGGCCTCAAATGTGCGTTGCACAATCTCTGACCTCAAGCTCAACCCTTTAGCTCCTGAGTTTCACAGTTGTGTAATTAAAAAAACTCCTATGCCTTCCAAAACTGCACAATAAGCTAAACCAATGGCCATCCCCTGTGCCTTTCACACTGAGCTCCTAGATTGCGCAATTTTCTTCCCTAATCCATCTTGGACTATGCATTGTGCAGTATCAAGGATCAAGCTTAACCCCTGAATTAATGAGCTGCGTAATTACATAGTCACTGATCCTTTATCTCATCCCATCAATTGATTTTGACTCAGTTAGTGGATTAACATGCACTATCTTAGACTAGGGGTTTATCAGAATGATGTCATTTCATCATGAGTGAATTGCAGATGTAGGTACCTTATCATACCATGACAAGATGATGAAGCAGGAGATGAATAAGGGAAACATAATAAATTATATCTTTGTATTTTATTATTAAAGTTGATCAACCAAGAGAAAGCAAAGGGACATCAGTATATGACCACAACTTAAGACTTGATATCATTTAAGACTCCTTACCTCTAAGCTATATAGAGGTAAATAGAAGATAATTCTCAAGCAGACAAATAACAAGGAGCAACAATAATGGCTTGAAATTTCCACATCATCAAGAAGTCCATGTCAGTAGTGTCATGTCACAAGTTTTCACATGCCACACATTTATTGTGGATTATGTAAATTATGTTTTGAAAATATATTGTAAAGTGGAAGCCCAAAGGACATGTACATAATATCAAGACCCATGTAAATTTGAAAATTTATAGGAAGTCAAACAGTCATGAGGTTAGTCAAAGAGTCACAAGGAAGGTGAACCATCACCTCCTCATTAGTTATATATACACCCTCATTGTATGATAAAAGGACTTTTCACCTTGGCTCCTCCCGCAAGGCATTACAGAGACAAGCTAGTTATTTTGGGGAGCAGGGAGTGGTTCCAACGCTCCATTATTGGATCTAGTGGCGTCCATTGTATACATGTGTCTTGTAACAATTAATTAATGTTGGCTTGAGGGGTCCTGACCCAGGTTCAGTGTGCAAGGTTTGCCAACAAACCCCTATACTACTGGCCCTTTCGGCAGTGACCTGCTTGCGCAGGTCACAGTCTCACTCGAAGTAGTATGGGTGGGTGTTGGAACCAGGTTTCCGCACCCTGAGAAAGGAAGGGTAAGGCAAGCAGGGTTGCGTTCTGTTCATATTACCTCGTCTCTGCGCAGGGTTAAATATGTATCCTATTGCATCCTCGTGCACTAGATCTATAATTATATGCTTTTCATAACATCAACACAACAATACATAACCCGAACATAAAAAATCTAGATTTACTTCAATACACAGACTTTCGCAGCATGATATAACCAGAGCAGAATAGATCCAATCATTCAATATACAGACCTTCGCAGCGCAAAGACAGAAAATGCTTAACACCGTACTTATCAACAATCCATTCAATAGTACTTACAGATTCAGACCTAATAATCCTGCATATTCATTCATTCATCACCCTTACAATTCCCTTCCCAACCTGTGCACACATCAGCAGGGTCCGCACACAGTTGAACTAGGATCTCCGCACACACAACCAGCAAGAGTCTGTTCCCCAAAACCCAAACAAATCACTTACACAATAGATCACATCAATAGCTCATAAAATCCTACCTCTTACAATTTGAAATGTCTCTCTATTTATAACAATCTAGCTTTAACATTCCTATGGTCCGCAACCCATGGTTTTTGGACCTCTAGTTTACCCTTTAACCCCATTACAATGCTTTCAGGGCTTTGACCCACCCCAAAACCCCTGTGCTATACTAAATATGAAAAAAATAACCAAAATGGAGTGGTTTCATAGCTTGTTAGGAGACCCTGTTCCAACAGTCCCCCAACACAATCTTGTGACTCGTCCCGAGTCACTCCACTTGTGTGTCACTGACTTGTGTGCGCACGGTATCCAGAGAGCGGGAAAGAAAAGGGAGTACCCCCTGGCATTGAGACACAACTTCGTGTGCGAGAGTGACCATATTTTGGGAAGGTGGATCATCAGTAGCCAGGGTAACACTTGCTAATAACTGATTAAGGCACTTATTGGCATCATCAATGTCATGCGTTAACTGGAGGGCCGAAGTAGTCCAGGGCTTTAGGCATTCTGTGACAGTGTGATGTGTCTGCCAAAGCTTCGCAATCTCATCCTAGAGGTAATTGCTGGTTTTCAATCAGGCTAAGTGCTGGGCCGGTACCAAAGTAGACAACGTAGCACTGATTTCGTCCACAACTTTCTCATGATTGTGTAATTCCTGATTGATTTGTTGAAGAATGGGATCACGCTCGACCCGGGACCAAAGTTGTATGGCTAATTCCATCAGAGCGGTACCTTGATCTATTTGCCCCTTGATCTTTGTAGTGGCTTCTGTGATAAGTACAGTATGCTAGGCACGGGCTTCTGGTGGGGTGCTAGGCTGCAGTCTGTTCTGTAATTCTGAAACCTCTAGGCGGGAGGCTTTGAGACCAGCCACCAGTATTTCCACTTTACTTCTAGGCGGGTCCTCGGCCGTGATTCCCTTGGTGACCTCTGCGCACAGCTGGTGGATGGCAGCCTCCAGCTCCGCCTGTTGTGACCGGGCCTGAACTATTGCCCGAGTCTCCTGGGCCAGGGTGTGTTGGGCATTTGCAAGCTGTTGGTTGGTGGCTTGAGCACGATCGTTAATTTCTTGGGTGACACAATGAAGGAGAGACTCCATGGCTGCGGGGGTCAACCGATCGAGGGCCAACTGAATTTTGGTGACTTCTGGGAGCTGCATCCCGATTAGGGCACTGGTAGGGATGTTCCAGAGTCGACCTATTGTCTCGACCTGTGTCAAATTGTTATTGACTATCAGAGGTGGTGCTTGTCTGGCCTGGGATGGATATGGATGCATGTTGACTTTGAGGGCATGGAGGTCTTCCGGAAGAGATGTAACCCCAACTTCCCACTGAGCCATGATAAGTGCCCATTGATCCTCAGTTGCTAGAGTGACCACATTTGTGATTTGTTCCAAATATACCCCTGTTAATGTGACCGTCATGTCATAGTGCTCGCGCTGAGCTTGTTGCTTCATTATTTTCCAGGGACCTGACGTCGGTGGCCCTGTTTGCTTAGTACCGGGAGGAGGAGCGAAAGTGGTAGTAGCTGCCAGGTTTGGGGATGTGTTAGACTGCTGCAGTGGTTTATCTTTGGAGCTGGTTATAACTATTGCTGGGGTATCAGAGAGGCATTTTTTCCACTCGGGGGGCCATAGGGAAATTAGTAGATCAATTTCCTCATCCGGTACCATATATGCTAGCTCTGTCCAGGCCTGATTGGCGAGACTGTGAATCCAGACTTGATGCATAGTGATTTGAAATGCTGCGATATGCTTTTATTTGTCATATATTGTAGGGGATAATCGGGGCCAGGAGTTTATGGTAGTGGAGACACTGCTCTAGAAGATGACCTAAAAGATCTTATTATCCTCAATGCATTGTTTATCCTTAGAGTCCCATAGGTGGGCATACCGAGCGCCTTCGCACATCCCAGCTGAGAGCTCGGGGACTATTGACTCTTCTGGTTTGTCCCAGGTGACCAGTGCGATGAGAAATAACAGCCATGAGTAGAAGAACAGGGTCCCATGCTCTTCAGATTCGCGGACATTAGCGAGAAATTCTTCACATAAGTATCGAGCCCAATTAAAAAACTCACCTTTTGCACATTGTCCTGCCAGATGGATGACATAAGCGGGGACAATTGCTACCTGGCACCTTCGCATGAGTTTGCAGGCTAGCAGGTGAGTGCCTAATTCTGTACCAGGATCGTTGATGGTTTGGATTACAAACACCCTTTGGTTGTGCTGGACCACATAGGTCTTCCAGACATATGACGCTTTAGCAGCTTCATACTTCTTTCCAACTTCTGCAAGCGGGTGTGGTCCCTACTTCGGAAGGCCCGTAATTTTGTGGATCAACAAAACATCAATAGGGATTCTGTCACGAATCCATAAGCTGTCATTGTGAAAGAGGGCCAGTAGCTGGCGTGCCCGCCAATCTGTGATGGTGTAGCGGCCAAAGTAGGGCATCTGGAGCAAATTCAACAGTCCAGATCCTGCCATGCCACAGACCCAGCATTGCAGGACCACTGTGGTTCCACCATCTTCATGGAACGTCTCGAAGTATAACTCAGGGCTTAATTCAGGGAAGGCGTCCTGGTCCATGAGATTATGGTCATCAAACTTGACTTCATGGAGACGTCGACAGGGATCACCGATGATAGTGACTTCACCAGGGGTCAGAGGAGTCTGGAGGTAAGTGATCAAGCCATCCAAATTTTTTGGTATCAACGTAGATGGTATTTGTAGGTGGACAAAGTTGGGTAACCAATTAATTGGTTTAGCCGGTAGTGCCCCCTCCTGGGCATCAGCAGCTGGAGGCCTGGGACGTCTTGGGGAATTTTGGGGCCGTTTTGCTGCCTGAGGGTCAGTCTTCAAACCTTGAACTTTTTCCTTGCCTTTTCTTGTGGTTTGCGGGAGGGGGGAACTTCTTCTAGCTCTGGCTCATCTTCCAGAATTTCCTCCACCTCCTATTCCGTCAGGGTGGAGGGTTTAGCAGCAGTAGTTGGCATTCTTGGATGGAAGATGAATCCAGGCTTTGGTTAATTACTTTCTAATGGAGAGGGTTTCTTATTCATGAGATGGACGTTGTGATTGCAACAAAATTCGCTATGGGATAGCTTCCATGAGATGCTTAAAGTAGGCTGCTTATCTTTGTGAGGCCAACCCTCTTTTAAGGAATGGTTGTTAGATACCAGTGGGGGTATTTGACGCAGGGTGGGATCCCCCAGGAATGGTAAAATCCCCCCGTAACTTGATCGGCCAGTTGCTCAGGACCCGCTCTATTCAACAGTAACTTCTGCTTTTTACCCGAGGTTACTTCCAATGGCTAGCTATCTTATCCCCTGGAACTCAGGTGTATTAGTTATGCTAGGGTTATTGCTTGGCGACAATTGTCCGCCTTCCCCCAACATAGGCTTGCTCCCTAAGGAGCTTTTGGTCCAAGGCCATAAGACCTGTTGTACCTGTCTCATTAAGGCTTTAAGGGGGGTTGATGCTGGAGCCAAAGGTCTGTCCCTTAGTCGTGCCACCGTTGTAAAGGTAGTTTGGCACATAAGATCATTACTTGTGGAAGCTATACATGATGTTGGGAACTCGGGTCTTGTGCGTGGGTCATTCAAACCCTTCCTGCAGATATTCAAGCCTAGCTCTCCTTCCATCCTTCCCTTAGGGGTTTTAAAGAGGGTTCCTTTATGATACAAAGACATCGCAGTGTGGAGGCTTCCCCTAACCGGTTCCACCATGCTTCTAGCTCCTGAATGGGATCCTCAGTGTTGTGTAACCAGCTCCAAAAATAGAAGAAAAGAGATATCAACGCCTTAGAAATAAGCCACTTCGAGGGGGCAACCTCCAATACATTACATGAATGAACAATTATTTTCACCATTATGAAACATTTCTTGTATCAACTTTGTCAAACCTTCTATGTCTACTTTTAGATCATTCTTCATGTTTTCCATGTTTTCTTTCATGTCATCCATCTTAGCTTCCATTCTAGCTTCCACGCCTTTCTTCAAAACTTCCACTTCATTTTTTGTTGCTCTTTGCGAGAGCGAAATTTGGTGCACTTGCTCTTGTAATTTTGATAGATCATGTTGCAATTATTCATCTTCATGAGTCATAGTAGAGCCTTCTGAAGGCTTAATGGGTGTTGAATTATTTTTATGGGGCATATTTTATAACCCAATACTAATATCTATTCTACAATATGCGCTTGGAATCAATTCAAATTGATTCTTCAAACAAGACTTATGCAATTCGGAAAAAAATACACACCTTTTTCTTGCTTTTGAGGAGCTCGATTTTGAAATTGGATTATCTTTGTTATTGCAACACTTCAATAATTGAATTTCAGTATTGACGTAGCCCTTTGAGTTCTCTTTCTAATGCTATAGGTCTGACTTGATTTGGATTCTCCAAGACAAATTTGTGCACAATCTCCCACAATGAACTAATTATGGACTGGTTCAGTAGAGCGAACTTGTACGAATTTCCACATGCAACTGTTTCATCTTTCAACTCTGAAATTGATATCCAAGAAACTAAAGTCTGTTTACTTGTGGCCACTTTTTACGGCACTCCAATCCGATGCTCAAAGAGAGAGTTATGAATCTTTTCCCACGATCACCTATTTTAGATGAAATTCGGGAGCCTAAACAATCACTACCTTCCATAGATCATATCTCCGAAAATATTGTGAACCAAGCTCTGAAACTTTTTGATACATTTCCTCATGATTTTAGCTTCGCACCCTAAAAATTTCCAATTCTAAACCTTCGTAGAAAAAAAATTATAGCGCAAATTCCACGATGACTTGTTTAGGAGCCTGAAAAAAGACCTCACTTCCAGAGATCATATCTCCGAAAATATTGCGAACCAAGATCTGAAATTTTTAGACAATCTTCCTCAGGATTTCAGCTTTGCACCCTAAAAATTCCAGCTTCTGAAACTTCGTAGAAAAAAAGTTATAGTGAAAATTCCATGATGACCTGCTTCGAGTAGCGAAACCCTAGAATCCAAAGCTCTGATACCAAATGTTGTGTAACCAGCTCCAAAAATAGAAGAAAAGAGATATCAACGCCTTAGAAATAAGCCACTTCGAGGGGGAAACCTCCAATACATTACATGAATGAACAATTCTTTTCACCATTATGAAACATTTCTTGTATCAACTTTGTCAAAACTTCTATGTCTGCTTTTAGATCATTCTTCATGTTTTCCATGTTGTCTTTCACTCAGTATCTTCCTTGTAGCCTAATATGTCGCCCTGGGGCAAGCTACCCTTGTCTTGAACTACCAGCTTGTAGATATATTCCTCCTTCGTTGGTGCAAACTCTATATATCTTTTAACTTGTGTCCCTTGGCTGCCTATTATCAAGTTTTCCAGTAAAGTCTGCATAGCCTGCAGCGCCTGAGGATTGCGCAACAACCTTATGCATATTTGTAAGAAAGTTTTAATATCCTCCATTGGTTCCATATCTCCTTGGTGCGTGGCTGGTGAACACTTAGCCTCGAAGAGGTCCCTTCGTGCTTTTATAAATGTTTCCTTGATTTTACCCAAGTATAATCCTTCCTGGTTGTCAACTGACTTGCGGATTAGTGAGTTAGCTTCATCTGTTTCCTTGGTTCCCCCAGTCGCTAATCCACTACGTGTTATTATATTGAATTTTTCCTCTTGACCTTGGACCCTGCGCTTCTTCTGCACAGAAAAAAACTTCTTTTCCTGTATCCTAGTTTTTAGGGCTGGGTAGTCTTCTAGTTAATGGTTCCACTGTCTACAATATCTGTAGGACTATTGCAGGCAGTCTCTTGAAAAATGTCTTGCGTTCCCATAGTTATAACAGACCAGATGGCCTCTACTCCGACCTACACTTCCACCTTGGCTTTTATCCCTCTTTTCATGGGGGGAGTCATCCTTACCCGAGGGGGTTCTCGGTGACGTAGGGTCATCTTTCCTGTTTGCTCCTTTGGTACCACCCTACTTTTCATGGTCAACTGATCGGCAACGCAGGTACTAGCATTTTTTTCATGCAAAAATGGGGGTGCCTTGCGATCTGGCTGCACAACTTTCCTCGTGCCAATGTAGAGGCCCCTTTGAGCTCCATTGTTCCGGGCTATATGCTTCCGGTGTTGCTGTGTGACCTTGGTCCATACCATCCCCTCTTCTATTTCCCTGCTGTAGATCTTGGATCTGTGGGCATAAGGTAACCAGGGAGCGAAGGAGGGGTGGAAGCACTTCCTTGATTTGGGCCGCCGCGTGTTGCGCAATATTGATCATCATCGGAGAAGCAGGCCCATCGAGATCCGAACCAACATGTTCCAACAACTGGTGGAGGCGTGCAATGGCAGACTACGCATCATGTGCAAGATGGAGTGCAGCATCAAACCATGGTTTCAACTTTTTGCACGCAATATTCTTGGAGTGACGAAGGTCCTCAATCTGGTGCATGGTGGCCAGGTGCTGTGCGGGGCCGAGGGAGGTGTGGAGGCACGAATTTGATCTAGAGCATCTTCTGCCTGCTTCAATTCCCATTGGGCATGTTAAAGCATGGGGTGGTGTTGTGCTTTCATCCATAGCTGCATAGCTTCTTCAAATAATTGGGCTCCCTGCACTAGTTGTTCCTGAATAATGCGTGTTGTGTTAGTGACCACGACAATTTGCTGGGCGCGTTCATTCGGCGCCATGACATACTGCTTGCGCTGTTCTTGGTCATGATGATGTACTTATTGCATTACGCTAGCAGATAGTATTTTTAGCTCTATAGTAGATAGCTTTGCTAAGTCTACTTGAATGTCCCCAGGACTTGGTTCAGAAGTGTGAATTTTGACAGTGTGGGGGAGTAAACATATGTTGCTTCTAGCGGGCGGGGCCTGGAAATGGCAGAGATGTCGTAGCAGGTCTCAGTACCGCAGCGTTCCTGCCGAACTTGGTAGCTAATATTCCTAGGTGGCGGCCTACGTGCACTCTTATTACTGCACTCAGCGTCTCTCGGCCCTCTTATCAGTTCCTCCTGTGAGTTGGGATCCATAACAGAGAAACGAGCGTTATAAATCGTAGGAATAAGTAGAAAAAACCATAATGCAGGTAGCCAATATCGCTTGACAGTTGAATAAATAGCCCGAGCCAACATCTTCTAGCCATCCGTGCACCAATCAAAGCTAATTAATGGTGAGGTAGCTTGTAAGTGGCGCGTACCCTTTTTCAGCGTCTATAAGTGTCTTTTCGCATTAACTCAGGATGAGATGACATTCTTCCTTTGTATCCAAGGGCGTGTCCTTGTAAAGTTAGGGCATGGTTGACGCGTTGGGTGTCCTTCCGTATTTCGACAGAAGGTTGACACACGGTGATCCTACAAGTCGATCGGGAGTCTTTTCAAAGAATTTATGTTGTTCGTGGAAGGAGAAATTTTGTGTAGGACGGCTGCGTCATACGTTCGTAGGTGATTTAATTATTTAGTCATTCGAAAATTCTCCCGGATACTCATGATTGTAGACAGGTTCATAATTTGGTCGGGCAAGGGTCGAACGCACCCTTGAGTGTTGCGCGCAAGCAAGTAACCACTTGGGTCAACCGATGTTGGGGCCCATCTGGCTAAGGGGGTTTCTATATGCAGGATCACCCTACTCCAATACTTCCTCTGGGTAGGGGAGACAGGTCCCTGCGTAGGTGCTTTATATCGGGTTAGTGGTAGTGCCTCGGACCTACATTCCATGGACCCCTTAGGCTTCGTAGGCTACGAAGTGTCATCTGTGGCCTCTTGGAAAGGCAAAGTTCTTTCCGTGGTAGAAATGCGATGGAAGCTTCTGACGGCCTGAAGGTTGCGAAGTGCCGAAACCTCATGCAGTCGGCTCTGCCAATTCTCCAGCTCCTCATTAGAGTCAGAAAAACATTCACTATCCTTTTCTCAACAGAGCATCCCTTCATCCATAGGGTTAACCTGATCTTCATCTTGTGCAGTTATCTTATAGATATGATCTAATTCTTCCTTCGTATGGACAGGCTCAGTATACTCGGCACCTTCCGCGGGATCCAGGGGTACTATGAGATGCGTGCTTCCGCTTTCAAACACCATGATTCATTTTTTTAGGTTAATAATGCTTCCCATGTCCATTTCCCAATCTAGTTCGAGGAGCGCATGGTAGGGGTCCGCATCTTCAACTATCTCAATTACTTCAAAGTCAGCTAGGACCCTTGCTCCTGCAATGTCAACCATAACCTTTGGTAACCTACCCAAGGGAATGATTTTCTGTTGATTTGCCATGCACAGCTGGATAGTGGACCATTCCAATTTGGGCTTCCCCATTCGTTGCCAGGTTTGCTTAGGTAAAACATTTGCATCAGATCCAAGATCCAAGATAACCTGATCCATTTCATAGTCCCCAATTTGTGTAGTAAGGCGCATTTCTTTCCCTTTGTGTTTCTTAGAGTTGTACAGTTTGTGCACGTCCTTGGTCTCAAGAATTAAGGTGGGCCGAGCTGCGCAGGTATTCATTAATGCCAGAAGGTTTCTTACAACCTGCGAGTTCCTGAGAAATTTCAGACATGCCTTAAAAAAGGTCTCAGTTTCTTCCTCGCTTTGAGATTGTGCAGGGGCTACTGGTAGTGCCTGCTCTTCGCAGGGTACCTCTTTGCTTCCCTTAGTGTCGAGCCCACTACGTGTTATGACCTTTACACTTGGATCTACTTCTCTTAGCTCAGTTTTAACCCTTTGTACGTTCTGCGTAGTGGTAGGCTTCTTTTCCTGCATTCTAGGTATCAAGATCGGGCAGTCTTCTACCTCATGGTCCAGCTATTTGCAGTATTTACACGACGACCTGGTGGGTTTAGGGAATTCTATGGAAAAATTCCCTATTTATCCACAATTTTAATAGATTAGTTGACCTCGTCCTTGGCCTACACTTCCTCCCCAGCCCCCTCTGCCTTTGGCTGGTGATCCTCCAAAGTGTACAGTTAGTCTAGGCGATGCATGGTCTAATTGCACCTGATATAAGTTCCCGCGATCTATCATCAAGTCATACGTTCATAAATTCTGCTCGTCATGTCCTACAGATCGACAGAATCAACACCATTTTTGTTTTAGCTTTGGGACATATGCACCCAGTCGAGGGCAATGGTTTGTATCATGTAGGCCTGCTACCCGACGATCATCACACCATAGCGCAGATCCGCTTGATCCTGGTCGCAACAGGACAGGTTCCCTACTTACCCCTAGGCACAGCGGGCTAGGTCCTCCAGCTTGGATATAATCAATCAGTAGAGGGCACTGATCCTTTTTGTGACTAGACACTCAGCAATGTATACACCAGAGATCTGCGCAGATGTCTTTTCCTTGATCTTTTCGTAGGTTCTGTATCTATAGGTGCATAGACCCAAGTTGTTCCTGGATCTGTTGGAATCCTGCTGAGGTATCCTCCCGGGGAGTAGCTTCTAACTTCATAGAGGCTTCTACAACTTTATCCTGCGATTCAAAGGTCTTTTGATTCATTGGTGTGCGCAGGTGAGGTAACAACATGGCAATGAACCATTCCGTATGTTGTCTATCATCATACTCGAACCCCCCTTCCCTGAGTGCCTTCTTTAACCATTGATCCGCCTCCCACACTAATTTAGACGCACCTTGTTTGAATTCCTTTACGTCTGCCACTAACTGGGAATAGGACTTTGGTTTGCGGAATTGTTGCTTCAGATCATCCTTAATATCTTGAATGGAAGCAGTTCATTTTGGGAAACATATCGCATATACCAGCTCAGAGCACTGTCTTCGAATGCTAAAGACAGTTGCACCCTTTTTATTGTATCGCTTGCCACATTCTGCGCAGTCCAGATAGAGTCTAAAATGAACCAAAATCGATCCATATCCTCATCTCCTACCCCATTGAAGGTAATTAGTTTCAGATGTGCAGCCATATCACTATCCAGGGATGACATTATAGGTTAGTTCTTACCCCTACGTGCTCTAGGTGGTGATGTGGCCGGTTCCTTAACCGGGCTATAGGTGGCCCTTCCTTCGTCAAGGTTGGTCCAATAATACTTACCACTGCGTGTCACACTCCCGTCTGGATCCGAGGTCATTCATTTGGTATGGCTACACAAAATGCTCTTTTTGCACAACAACTTCTTGATCAATAATGGTAACGTCCTCAGAAACTTACCCCGGAATCCTTGGAAGAATCGTCACTCG
Organism: Pinus albicaulis; assembly: GCA_034641835.2. Taxonomy (NCBI): domain Eukaryota; kingdom Viridiplantae; phylum Streptophyta; class Pinopsida; order Pinales; family Pinaceae; genus Pinus; species Pinus albicaulis. Next base: position 136,486,722 of record CM076579.1, read on the forward strand.
GCCTCAGAGTATGATACATATTGATCAATGGCAAGCTCTGTCATAAAGACTCCTAGTAGACTATCCACCCAGTGATACAACATGCGTGTAATAGTGTTATCGGTTCTCTCTAGCTGTTCAAGCAGATCTGGAGTCCAATGAGTGACTTGCTCGTCCTTCCAGCACTTCTGGAATTCTACCAGCCTGGCCAGCCACTCATGGAGCTCAATTGCAAAGTTTACAAAGAATATTTTGTAGCTTTTAGTAAGAACGTACCTATTCTTCCACCTTTCCACCGTTAATTTTTCACTTCGGTTTTCTCTTACTTCAAACTCCTGGATCTGCCTTTCAAACCAGTTCTCGATCTCTTTTCTTTCAGGCTTCCAATATTCTCTTGTCATTACCTGATCCCTTTCTCAGATCTCTTCCGGTCTCGGAAATGGAACCATTTTTTGGCTTGAGGGGTCCTGACCCAGGTTCATTGTGCAAGGTTTGCAAACAAACCCCTATACTACTGGCCCTTTCGGCAGTGACCTGCTTGCGCAGGTCACAGTCTCACCCGAAGTAGTATGGGTGGGTGCTAGAACTAGGTTTCTGCACCCTGAGAAAGGAAGGGTAAGGCAAGCTAGGCTGCGTTCTGTTCAGATTACCTCGTCTCTGCACAGGGTTAAATATGTATCCAATTGCATCCACGTGCACTAGATCTACAATTATATTCTTTTCATAACATCAACAAAACATTACATAACCCAAATAGAACAGATCTATATTTACTTCAATACATAGACTTTCGTAGCATGATATAACCAGAGCAGAATAGATCCAATAATTCTTTTCAGCAATCCATTCAATAGTACTCACAGATTCAGATCTAATAATCCTGCATATTCATTCATTCATTACCCTTACAATTCCCTTCCCAGCCTGCGCACACAGCAGCAGGGTCTGCACACAGCTGGACTAGGATCTCCGTGCACACAGCCAGCAAGACTTTGTTCCCCAAAAACCCAAACGGATCGCTTACCCAACAGATCACATCAATAGCTCATCAAATCCTACCTCCTACAATCCGTAATGCCTCTCTATTTATAACAATCTAGCTTTAACATTCCTATGGTCTGCAACCCATGGTTTTCGGACCCCTAGTTTACCCTTTAACCCCATTACAATGATTTTGAGGCTTTGACCCACCCCAAAACCCTTGCACTATAATAAATATAACAAAAATAACCAAAGTGGAGCGGTTTCGTAGCTTGTTAGGAGACCCCGTTGTTAGAAAATTAAATATTACAGAGCAATGCAACATACAAAATATGCGGAAAACACAAGCACACAAAACACATAAAACCAAAGTGACACAGATATACGTGGTTCACCCAGCTTGGGCTACGTCCACCCCGAACAGCCAGTCCTTCCTTTCTATTATCCAGCAAAAATGAATAGACACAACCTACAACAGATCTGCTGTAATATCCTCTGTTCTCTCTCACAGTCTCCCTATCTGTTTCTCGCTCTGAGAATACACACACCATCCATAGCCGCAATACAATACCCTCATAAAAGCAAGGGGTTGCCTTCTAGGGAAAATAACCCTAAACTAAACATAACTTCTACCATCAGATCATCCGCCTAATAAATGGCCTAGATTGAATAGAAATTACTATACTTTTACAAGGAAATTTTACATCTGTTCTTAGCTTCGGGGGCACTGCCCCCGAAACCCCCCGCCAAGGGGGGCTCCATAAAGTCGTAGCCGCCCCCCCTGGACCCCCCAGGCAGCATTTAATTACGGGTGGCGTTACCGCCCCATTAAGGTACAAGGTTCCAACGCTGTGATACAAAATCAACAAGACAATCAGGCTCCACACCCAACAGTCTCCCACTTGGAGACTGATTGTAGCAACTGCACCACTGCTTCATTTGCTGGACAATAACTCTTCTTTGGACCTGGCTGTTTCTCATCTTCATTTTCATCCTTGAAGACCAATTGAAACTGAGCATAATCTCAGTTTCTCCCTGGTTATAAATTTTGTTAGCATATCTGCAGGATTCTAGCTAGTGTGTATCTTTTCCAGCTTCAACTATCCATCTTCCAATACTGACCGTATGAAATGGTACTTGAGCTTTATGTGTTTAGTCCTGGAATGAAATGCTGAGTTCTTTGCAAGATGAATGGAACTTTGGCTGTCACTGTATAACGTGCCCATATCATGCTTCTTACCCAGTTCATCCATAAACCTTTGTAACCAAATCATTTCTTTACTAGCCTCTGTAGCAACAACATACTCTGCTTCTGTTGTTGAAAGTGAAACAACACTTTGGATTTTTGAAACCCAACTGACAGTTGTTCCACCTACAGTAAATACATATCCTGTAGTGCTCCTCCTGTTATCTCTGTCACCTGCCATATCTGCATCAACATATCCCCGTAGAGCAATGTTTGAACCACCAAAGCATAATGCTTGATTTGTGGTACCTCTCAAATATCTGAGAATCCATTTTACTGCCATCCAATGTTCTTTTCTTGGATTGTTTATGTACCTGCTTACAACTTCCACTGCATGTGCAATATCAAGCCTTGTGCAGACCATTGCATACATTAAGCTTCCAACTGCTAATGCATATGGAACTTTAGACATATATTCCATTTCTTCGTGGGTCTTGGGGCACATCTCCTTACTAAGTTTGAAATGGCTAGCAAAAGGTGTACTAATTGGTTTTTCATTCTGCATATTAAATATTTTCAACACCTTTTCTATGTACTCATTCTGAGACAGTGTTAATTTGCGATTTTTCCTGTCTCTAGTTATCCTCATACCAAGGATTTGTTTTGCAGCTCCCAAATCCTTCATTGCAAATGAATTTGCCAATTTTCTTTTGAGCACATTTATTTCCTGCATGTTAGACCCCGCAACAAGCATGTCATCTACATACAATAACAATATAATATAGCTGCCATCATTTTTCCTTTTCAGATAAACACAATGATCAGAGTGACATCTAGTATAACCTTGTTCAGACATAAACTTGTCAAATTTTAGATACCACTGCCTTGGAGCCTGTTTTAAGCCATACAAGCTCTTCTTTATCTTGCACACTAATTTTTCTTTCCCTTTGACCTCATATCCTTCTAGTTGCTCCATATAGATCTCTTCCTCCAAATCTCCATGGAGAAATGTTGTCTCTACATCTAACTGTTCAAGATGTAAATCTTCCGTTGCTACAAGACTTAAAATAGTTTTGATTGAAGTCATCTTAACAATAGGAGAAAATATTTCATCAAAATCAATACCTTTATTTTGTGCAAACCCCTTCACCACAAGTCTAGATTTGTACCTCTATTTTCCTCCATCTTCTTCCTTCAGCCTGTAAACCCATTTATTCTGCAATGTAGTTTTACCTGCAGGAAACCTGACTAAGTCCCAAGTCTGGTTATGCATTAAGGAGTCCATCTCTTCTTCCATGGCCAGCTCCCACTTCTTCCTTCTTTCAACCTGCATTGCTTCTTCATAACATTCGGGTTCACCAGAAACAGTCAACAATAAATAATATAATGACAGATAGTATCGTTCAAGGGGTCTACTTATCCTGGTAGATCTTCTAACACCACTTTCAGGTGTTTGAGGTTGTTGTTGTTGTTGTGGTGGTTGCTGTTGTTGTTGATTATTATTATTTTCAGGCACCTTTACTTTTTCTGTGATCTCATCAAGAACTGTGTATTCTTTGTTTTCTTTTTCTTGTTTCTTTTCCTGCAACTGATTCTTATACAAGACCATTTCATTGAATATTACATCTATGCTCCTAATGACTTTGTGATTTTCATAATCATATAAGCGATAACCAAAATCATTAACACCATATCCAATAAAGTTACATTTATTTGATTTTACCTTAAGCTTTGTTCTCTTTTATTTATTAATATGGACAAAGGCCTCACAGCCAAAAGGCCATCCAAGGAACTTGAAGGCCCTTTGTTTATTAGATAAAAAACAGTATCTACAACATCTACCCAAAATTGTAAAGGCAATCCTGCATGCAATCTCATGCACCTTGCACGCTCCATGATTGTTCTGTTCATTCTTTCTGACACCATTTTCTTGTGGTGTTCTTGGAACTGTCTTCTCTCTACGAATTCCATGCTCTGAACAGTACCTATCAAACTATTTGCTGCAATATTCACCTTCATTGTTTGATCTGAGACACTTCAACTTCTTTCCTATCTCAATCTCAACCAAAGCTTTCCATTTCTTGAAAATATCAAATACATCAGATTTATTCTGAGTGCAATAAATCCATGTTTTTCTAGTTGCATCATCAATAAAAGTAACATAATAACAAGAGCCAACAAAAGATGATACCTGAGCAAGTCCCCATACATATGTATGCACAAGCTCTAATTTTTTGCTCTTCTTTTCTTTACCAACTCTTAGAAATCTGACTCTCTTATTTTTTCCATAAATGCAGTCCTCACAGAAATCCAAATCAACCTTCTTCAAACCTGGCAACAAATTTCCTGAGTGAAGAATATTCATCCCCTTCTCACTCATGTGTCCGAGCCTATAATGCCATAATGCTGCATCTACTCCTTTGGAAGTTAAAACATTAAAAGAGTTAGAAATACCATTGCATAAATACAATGTACCAACCTTTTTGCCTTTTGCTATTACTAGGGCTCCTTTGGTGACCTTCCAAGTTTTATCTGTGAAAGTTGTCATGCAACCTTCACTGCCTAACTGTCCTGTTGAAATCAGATTTTTCTTCAGATCTGGAACATGCCTTACGTCCTTTAATAACCATTGGTTTCCATTTTGTTGTTTTACAATAACTTTACCCATTCCAACAATTTTACAGGGTTTATAATCACCCAAATGGACTTGTCCAAAATCTCCTTGAACATAGTCATGAAAATATTTCTTATCAGGTGTGGCATGGAATGAGGCCCCTGAATCTACAACCAAGGAATTAGTAACATTTTCGAAAGAAAGAATCAAAGCATCTTGTAACACATCACCTGGTCACATTTGCTTCATGATTGTTTTCTTGCTGTGCATCTCCTTCTTTTCCCTTCTGAGATCTACAGTCTTTCTTTAGGTGTCCTTTATTTCCGAATTTCCAGCACACTATCCCCGATCTGGACTTGGATCTGCCTTTCCTTGATTTACTGCGATATCCCGAGCTCTTTCCTCTTTCCATTCTTCTTCCGCTAGACTCTTCACTCAAAGAATTACCCGATGTCTCACCGGAGCTTTTCCATCACATTTCCTTGCTAAGGATAACATCGACAACATCAACAAACTTTAAAGTACTAGATCCAGAGACAGAGTTACTAATGGCCATAACTAACCCATTCCAGCTTTCTGGCAATAAGCACAGAAAAAAAAGAGCCCTAACTTCATCATCAAAGTTTACCCCTAACAGAACTTAACTGACTGGTAACTATATTAAAATAATTTAAATGGTTTGCAACAGATCCACCTTCCGACATCTTCATATTAAATAAACGTTTCATAAGAAATACCTTGTTTGAGGCCGAGGGTTTTTCATATAGTTTCACCAACGCCTTAATCAAACCCTCTGTTTTTGTTTCCTTCTAAATATTGAAGGCTATCGACGCCGCGAGGCACAACTCTACTATTTCGAGTGCTTTTCTATCAAGAATATCCCATTCTGCGTCTGTCATAGTCGTCGGCTTCTTTGTTTTTCCGCTCAATGGTAGGTACAGATCTTTCTGATATAGATAATCTTTGATCTGCATCTTCCACAGCGGGAAGTTTTGGTCGTTAAATTTCTCGACCCTAAACTTACCATCTTCTTCCATTCCTCCCACTCTAACCAGGAACCCTTCTTTCCTGCAAGTTTATCAGCCAAATAGACCTTCGGCTATGATACTAGTTGTTAGAAAATTAAATATTATAGAGCAATGCAACATATAAAATATGCGGAAAACACAAGCACACAAAACACATAAAACCAAAGAGACACAGATATATGTGGTTCACCTAGCTTGGGATATGTCCACCCCGTACAACCAGTCCTTCCTTTCTATTATCCAGCAAAAATGAAGAGACACAACCTACAACAGATCTGCTGTAATATCCTCTGTTCTCTCTCACAGTCTCCCTATTTGTTTCTCGCTCTGAGAATACACACACCATCCATAGCCGCAATACAATACCCTCATAAAAGCGAGGGGTTGCCTTCTAGGGAAAAAAACCCTAAACTAAACATAACTTCTACCATCAGATCATCCGCCTAATGAATGGCCCAGATTGACTAGAAATTACTATACTTTTACAAGGAAATTTTACATCTGTTCTTAGCTTCGGGGGCACTGCCCCCGAAACCCCCCGCCAAGGGGGGATCCATAAAGTCGTAGCCGCCCCCCCTAGACCCCCCAGGCAGTGTTTAATTACGGGTGGCGTTGCCGCCCCATTAAGGTACATGGGTCCAATGCTGTGATACAAAATAAACAAGATAATTAGGCTCCACACCCAACACCCATTCCAACAGTCCCCCAACACAATCTTGTGACTCGTCTTGAGTCACTTTGGTGGCGCGCCTTCAATCTATGTGCAAAGGAGGGGTGGAAGAACTTCCTTGCTTCAAGCCGCTGCGTGTTGCACAATATTGATCATCATCAGAGAAGTAGGCCCATCGAGGTCCAGACCAATGCATTCCAACAACTGGTGGAGGCGTGCAATGGTGGACTGCGCATCATGTGCAAGCTGGAGTGTAGCATCAGACCATGGTTTCAACTTTTTGCATGCAATCTTCTTAGAGTGACGAATGTCCTCAATCTAGTGTATGGCGTCCAGGCGCTGTGCGGGGCCGGGGGGAGGCGTGGAGGCCCGAATTCGATCTAGAGTATCTTCTACTTGCTTTAGTTCCCATTGGGCATGCTGAAGCATGGGGTGGTGCCGTGCTTTCGTCCATAACTGCGTAGCTTCTTCAAACAATTGGGCTCCCTGCGCCAGTTGTTCCTGAATAATGTGTGTTGCGTTAGTGACCACGACAATTCACTAAGCACGTTCTTCTGGGGTCATGACATATTGCTTGCGCCGTTCTTGGTCACGGCGGTGTACTTCTTGCAATACACTAGCAGTGCTAATTCTACTTGAATGTCCCCAAGACTTGGTTCAGAAGTGTGAATTGTGATTGTCTGGGGGAGTAAACATATGTTGCTTCTAGCGGGCGAGGCCTGGAAATGGCGGAGATGTCGTAGCAGGTCTCGGTACCACAACATTCCAGCCAAACTTGGTTCATAGCTAATATTCCTAGGCGGCAGCCTGTGTGCACTCCTATTACTGCAACCAGTGTCTCCCGGCCCTCTTATCAGTTCCTCCTGTGAGTTGGGATCCATAACAGAGAAACGAGCATTATAAATCGTAGGAATAAGTAGAAAAAACCATAATGCAGGTAGCCAATACCGCTTGACAGTTGAATAAATAGCCTGAGCCAACATCTTCCAGCCATCCATGCCCCAATCGAAGCTACTTAATGGCGAGGTAGCTTGTAAGTGGCGCGTATCCTTGATCTGTCGAACCGTGCTTATCATAAATGGTGATATTGATAATCTACCGCCCTTTTTCTGCGTCTGTAAGTGTCTTTTCGCATTAGATCTGAATCTGTAAGTACTATTGAATGGATTGATGATAAGTACTATGTTATGCATTTTTTTTCTTTGTGCTGTGAAAGTCTATACATTGAATGATTGGATCTATTCTGCTCTGGTTATATCATGCTACGAAAGTCTGTGTATTGAAGTAAATCTAGATCTGTTCTATTCGGGTTATGTACTATTGTGTTGATGTTATGAAAAGCATATAATTATAGATCTAGTGCATGTGGATGCAATAGGATACATATTTAACCCTGCGTAGAGATGAGGTAATCTGAACAGAACGCAACCCTGCTTGCCTTACCCTTCCTTTCTCAAGGTATGAAAACCTGGTTCCAGCACCCACCCATACTACTTCGGGTGAGACTGTGACTTGCACAAGCAGGTCACTGCCGAAAGGGCCAGTAGTATAGGGGTTTGGTGCTGCCCTGCTTTTCATGGTCAAATGATCAGAAACATCGGTACCAGCATTGTTTTGGTGTGAAAATGGGGGTGCCTTGTGTTCTGGCTGTGTAGCTTTCCTTGTGCCAGTGTAGAGGCCCCTCTGAGCTCCATTTTTCTGGGCTATATGCTCCCAGTGTTGCTGTGTGACCTTGGTCCGTACCAGCCCCTCTTCTATTTCCTTGCTACAGATCCTGGATTTCTTGGTGTATTGCTTCTACTTGTTCCTGGATCTGTTGTACCTCTAGCGTAGCGTCCTCAAGAGGTGTAGCTTCCAATCTCATAGCAGCCTCCAAGGCTTTGTCTTGGAACTAAAAGTTTGGCGATTCATGGGTATACGCAGGTGAGGAAGCAGCATGGCAATAAACCACTCCATATGATGCCTATCATCATACTCAAACCCTCCCTCCCTAATTTCCTTCTTTAACCATTGATCTGCCTCCAATATTGACTCTGACATACCTTGTTTGAAGTATTTTACGTCTGTTACTAGTTGGGAATAAGATTTTGGTTTTCGACATTGTTGCTCTAGATCACCCTTAATATCTTGAATGGAGGCGTTTCCATGCTGGATAATGTATCGCATATACCAGTCCAGAGCTCTATCTTGGAATGCTAACGACAACTGCACCCTCTTTATTGTGTCATCTGCCACATTCTGTGCAGTACAGATAGAGTTCACGATGAACCAAAATCAGTCCATGTCCTCATCTCCTATCCCCTTGAAGGTGGGTAGTTCCAAGCGCACCATCATGGTTTCTTAGGAGTTTCTTTTCAATCTGCCAATACCCCACTTCTTTCTTAGCTCCCTTTGCGTCTCGGCAACGAAACCATTTTTTGGCTTGAGGGGTCCTGACCCAGGTTTGGTGTGCAAGGTTTGCCAACAAACCCCTATACTACTGGCCCTTTCGGTAGTTACCTGCTTGCGCAGGTCACAGTCTCACCTGAAGTAGTATGGGTGGGTGCTGGAACCAGGTTTCCGCACCCTGAGAAAGGAAGGGTAAGGCAAGCAGGGCTGCATTCTATTCAGATTACCTCATCTCTACGCAGGGTTAAATATGTATCCTATTGCATCCACGTGCACTAGATCTATAATTATATTCTTTTCATAACATCAACACAACAGTACATAACCCAAACATAACAGATCTAGATTTACTTCAATACACAGACTTTCACAGCATGATATAACAAGAGCAGAATAGATCCAATCTTTCAATATACAGACCTTTGCAGTGAAAAGACAGAAAATGCATAACACAGTACTTATCAACAATCCATTCAATAGTACTTACAGATTCAGATCTAATAATCCTACATATTCATTCATTCATCACCCTTACAATTCCCTTCCCAACTTGCGCACACAGCAGTAGGGTCTACACACATCCAGACTAGGATCTCTGCATACACAACCAGTAGGAGTTTGTTCCCCAAAACCCAAACATATCGCTTACACAACAGATCACATCAATATCTCATCAAATCCTACCTCTTACAATCCGAAATGCCTCTCTATTTATAACAATCTAGCTTTAACATTCCTATGGTCCACAACCCATGGTTTTCGGACCCCTAGTTTACCCTTTAACCCCATTACAATGCTTTCGGGGCTTTGACCCAACCCAAAACCCCTGCGCTATACTAAATATAACAAAAATAACCAAAATGGAGCAGTTTTGTAGCTTGTTAGGAGACCCCGTTCCAACAATTAAGATCAAAAGCCTCATGGCCAACACATTCTTCATGCAAGGATTATGAATATTTGTAAGACTATTCTGTGGATGTTTTTAATTCATGTTTGCTTTTATATGTGCTAAATTATTTGAACTATTTTTTTTATTTTATTACTTATCATATTGAGAATGTATTGTAATGGTTAAATATAGCTGTCACATCCTTGCGGATTATTCCGCTAGATTTTTGACATATCTTTCTTGTTATATTGGTTGTAGTGAATGTCACATATTTGTGGACTATTCTGCTAGATTTTAAACGAATCCTTCTTGGTTGCGTATGTCTCTTCTAGGGTGGCACTATTACCTCTCTCTTAGAGGCTCACTTATTTCTCTCACTTTCTTTTTGAAGGAAAAATTGCACTCCTCTCTCTTGCTTACAGTTAGAGCTAAGGAAAATCTTTAAGAATTAAAAAACTGGGCCATATTCTAGATGGGGATCCTATCCCAAATGATATGAGGTCTAATTGGGACCACATTTATGGGAGAACTATTAAATTTTGGCAGGTCCAACACCATCAAAAATATGTGAATGTTAAAGTCCACATGGGATATTTTTAGGATGGACATTCTCATTGTATAGAATCAAACTGTTCACTAAAAGTATCTTAGGTATTTTATTCACAAAGGATTAATTAAATTTATTCATAAAGTGAGAGACCCAAAAAATATGACTCTTTAGAGGTTTTGAGGCCTCAGAAATCTGTCGCAACAACAAGGGGGATAACCACCCGATTCGGACCTTAAAAAAATTCCTTTTCCTTTTGGGATAGTGGCTTCGACTGGGGGTAATGGGACTAGTTTCCCAACTTTGGGTTTTATATGATTGTTGGGTTTCTTTCAAATGATTTGCAAGGAGAATAAGTAAAAACTAAAACAACTTTATTCTAAGATGCAAAAATTTGAATTAAATCTAATCTAATCTAACCCGAGATAATACTGATTTTATGCGATCTAAAATGATGTCTATTTAGTCTGTGATGATTTAGATCAATCACAGACTTAATAGAATTAATACTTTTGTAAGATAATCCTTTAAAAAAAATATTTAATCAGAGGAAGATGTGAAACATATCACATATATTCTGATGATCATATATGAAACAAATCAATTTCTATTTCAATATCATACAATAGTGCAATTGATACTTCAAACAGAAATAATTAATTTCATACATAATTCATAAAAAGATAGATTTATCACTAATGTTAAAACATAGTTTAGCATACACAATAATAGTACCATATGTGTGCTGTCCTGCTCATCTAACTAGCGATAATAGACCACAATCAATCTTCTATCAATAATTCTTTCAGAGAATACAATAGTGCATCAAAAGTGATCAACCAAGATGATATATAATTGAAAATACCATGTTCCATGATCTTATCTAGACATCCAAAAACTTACAGTAAAGCATTTTTTGTAAATGTTCTTAATAAAAACTTGGGACCCTTCTCTAAATGCATGAGAAGGGTTTAAATACTATATTAACTACTTACAAAAACAGATTGTACAAAATATCTTATGAGGCGGTTTCAAACAACCTTCCTCATTCCTAGTATCTAATTGCTAAAATTGAAATTGTCAAACAAACCATACTCATGATCATGCTTGATGATAGGCTAGTGCCATCTCTGCTTTTCTGTTCACAAATATCAGACATTAGTTGGACTTGTGGAGGCTTCCTGAACTGTGTTTTCATATGTCTAGTAAATATAGCATCAAGTAAAAGTGGAAGCATTTTCTGTATGGAATCTAGAGAACAATTCAATGTCATTATTTGACTATGAGGCTTAACCAATAGTTGCCATTATGCTTCCCAATTAGTATTTTTCAGCTATGTAATTTATTTTTCTCATATTTGACCTGTATTTTTCCAACTTTGCTCCAATATTTTGAGATCAGGAATTGATTTGGGATCTCCTTCTTTAATTAAACCAGAGGTATGAAACACGTGGTTGATCGTTTTGACAATGGTCTTTGATATGCCTGATGCTCTAGCTATTGCCAATTCTTCCTGTTTTATTTGTGTATCCCAGTCAATAAAGAGAATATCTTTATAAGTTTCTTTGATCTTTGGGAGATTTGACCTTCTCCCTTCCTTTGAATCCTGCCATTCAATATAGTTAGAAATTTTGGTATTGAGTTCATTAAACTCAATTATTTGGTCAATGACTGTATTAGTCAATTGTTCACTGATTTCCAAATGTGGAACTATGTTTGATATTTGTAATACAAACAAGTTTAGTTATTTTGAGAGTAAGGCATTTAATGCCAATGCTTCTTTAATGAATTCCTCTGCAGTAGGAATGCCTTCATACTTTATAAGATTTTCTCTCAATTCTTTAATCAGTGTGTCTTTGCTGGATAAGTCATTTTCATAACTTATCTTAAGTACTTCCATATTTTGCTAAAATTTAAAGAGTTGCTGCTCGGCCTTTTGATTGAGATTGTTCCTTTCTTCATCCAGTTGTTGTTGTAGTTGCATTATTTTATCATCTTATCTTGAACCAAAATGGATACTTTGGCTACTTTGTCCATTTTTGCGGTAGTATATGCTCCAGCATATTGTGATAGCCGAGTTAGGTTGTCAATTGGGTTTGACGGGGTGTCTTTCCATACAACTCACATAATCTTATTACCTGGGGGTGTTTCAATCCTTCTTCTCTTTCTCTATTTCCTGACTACAACTTTATGAAGAGGGTTGTATAATACATCCAGTGGAGGGATATCAGTTACCTTTAGAATAATTTCATTAGTAGGAAATGCAGGGATAAATTTTGTATATTGGGAGCTTGTCCTAGGATTTTCAGTGGTTTCTTTTGCTAAAACTATCTGACCCTGGGGGGTCTGAAATCCTATGTTTTTCTGTGTAGATGATCCCTCGGGGGTATCCATCAATGTATTACTAACTGAAGTCCAAAATTTATCTAACTCACTTTGATTCTGTGGGTCTGATTCTTCTGTTCTGATTACCTTGCTTGGTTCAGTCATATAACTAGTAATCAAGATATTTTGTGGAATACGCTTGAGTCTTTGCTTTGTATACTCATGGAATATTTGTAATTCCTTTGGGTTTAGATTCAATATAACAAATTTTTGAACTTCTTCGAAAGTTTCAATATATTTCAAATCGTCTTCAAATCTATCATCTGTGTGTATGACAGGTTTGATTTTGACTGACTGAGTAAATTTATTAGCGATCTTCTCTGGGTCGAATTGTCTTGGCGGTAAAACAAGGAGCTTCAAAAGTTGAATATTCTGATATTCTCTTGATGCATGATTGAAATTTCTAACAGAGAATGAACCACACTAAATTCGGAAACTTGGCCATAAAGATTTTTTACTATCTTTCAGAGTTGTAGTGAGTCCATTGCCAATAGTTTGGTAAGCCACTTCTCTTTCCATTAGTTTATCTGAAACATACAGAGGAAGCACATGTGGAGGAGTGGAGCTTCCGAATACTCTGATGTATGAAAATGATTCTTCAATGAAACGTCTTCCTATCATTTGGAGATATGTGATGGCTTCCTTAGTGAAACTGGGGCTCTCTCTATTAAACATTAACCGATTTAATAGTAATACAACCCCATAACATAACCTGTGGAAGTGTAGTACAAAATGATGTTCTCATATATGTTTATAACTTAAATGAATAGGGGTAGGGTCTTTGGGAGTCCATTTCCAACCCATAATTGGAAAGTTGGTGGAGAAACAAATGGCATCGAAAACATATGCGCTCATGAAAAATTGGGGGATGGCTTTGGAAGAAAAAGCCCTTGCCTGGCGATATTCATTAATCACTTTGGCTAGGTTTTCAGAAAGAATGGTTTCCAAATTCATGATGTGAGAATTAACACAAGAGTAAATCAAGGGAATCCAATTTATAAAAAACTTGGTGTTATTAGGGAGACCATATAATCTGCAAAGCATTGATGCTGCAAAATTGTAGGGATTTGCAAGTGAAGCAATAGGATACATACCTGATTTATCATGCTTAAACGTTTTATCCATTTTCCTCCAAACTTGAATCATTTTGAAAGGGTCTTCATTATTCTTTGCAAATTTTTGAACAAACTGGTTGTCATAGATATCTTGTTGGTCGGGCAGTTTGTACATGAATTTCAAATCCTCAGCTCTAAAAGAACGTGTTAGCTCCCCGTAATTTGCTAGATTGATTGAGATACAAATGGATAGGGGTAACATCAAACCAGTCTTTGGAGTCTGAGGACCTAGCCTTCCTGGACTCAGAGAGGGCTCTCTCTATTAGATGCAAATGATGTAAACTTGTTTGCTTTTAAAGGTTAGTTTTAGTATAGTTATGAAGTGTAGGGTTTGTTGATTGTTTTGGATGGATAAGATGGTCAAATGTAATAAGAGGAGTGAGAGAATGTCAAATACATTGGGATATGGAGTCAAATAAAAGTCAAGAATGTCTAAATGATGAAGCAGAGTGTGTTGCAGGGCTGATTGAGCAAGGTCAATGGATCCTTAAGGTAATGTATGGTGGTGTAATGAACATTAAGTTGGGGAAAAGACTACGAGATCTTATACATATATAATCTGAAGCATAACTCATGAGGTAGGGAAAACCATTGATATTATTGAACAATACTCAAAATGATAAACATATAAGATGAGCATTCCAGTGAAACATAGAAGCATTAGAACTCCTAACTTTAGAAATTCACCTTCAGATTTTGGGAAAACATACAAGATTTAAAAAAATAACTTAATCTATAAAGAGGGAACTGCTAAACATCATATTTCAAGCTATTGGGAACTATGAAACATGTTGACAAGAATGGACAAAGGGCAAGATCGAACGAGACCTCTTTGACTTAACCTAATCAATCAATATTTCACAGAAAGGCTTCAAGATAGGGTTTTGAGAACTTCAAATAAGTAGGGCATACCATAAATCTTACTTGTAAGCTAACATACTAACCATGCATGAAAAAAAAAATTAGGGGAGCCTAAGGAGCAGTTAAGAATTCCTTAGTTATGACCCAAACAGAGGAAAACATCAAGGCTATAACAAACAGGAGGACTGAGGTGCCTCAATGAACATGTCTCAACCTATACTTTTCTGTTTAATAGAAGCTAAGAAACATGAAACATAATGATGACAAAGAAAACAATAGAAAAATTAGGAAAACATCACCATTCACCAAGCTATGGAATCCTGCAAACAAGCTTCTCCATCATCCAAGCAAACAAGCCATTCATCCACTTCACAAAACCAATTTCTTCTCCAAGCTCATGAAAACCATATATTAATCATGAAACTCATCAAATGCCAACATTTACAAACAATTACTCATGCTCTATTTAAATTAGCAAATGAAGAGGTGGAAACCATAAGAGGCTTCTAGAAACCCTAAAAAAATCATAAATGTCATTTATGGCCAAGAGACCATGCAAGGCCCAAGCCACATAATATCTTATGAAATAAATGCCATAATAACTATTTGCACCTATTTATAGATTTTATAGCCTCAAGAAACCCAAAAATATCATTTTTCCATAAATGAGTGTGCTTTTTTAACTTTTGGTCCAAAACACACTATTCATCACATTTGCGTAGCGACCTTCAGCAGAAAATTGGGGCTTTTGTGACCTAGTTTTGGATCCCTTCCCGATGTCGAATTTGGCTCTGTGATGGCTCGTTGGAAAGCCTGAGGAGCATACTTTCCAAAAAATCTTGTGTTTTCCTGATACATCTCATGTAACCTGGTCAAAATGTCAAAATCCCCATACTAGTCATTTGCGCAGCACCAGTCCCAAAATAGGGGCAGAAAGGTAAAAAACGTGAGGTTTTTTGACCTTTCGAGGGGTCAAACCTGCTCCAAAACTTCTGAAATTTGGTGAGAATGATGTGCAGGCTGAGAGAAATCCAAAAATTTAAAGTTTTTCTCCTGGGAATGCTCCATGTGTTTGCGTAGCGCCAGTGGCGCTGCACAAATGAGACCAAAAAATTAAAAAAAAAAAACAAAATTTTCTCCAAATCTTCTCAAATTTGGTGGAGATCTTCTCTAAGGGGTTCTGATCAACTGCTGAGAAGCCTAAGCCAAAACTCCAATTATGTTACGAATTTTTTCCCTTTTTAGATTTTGGACTTCAAGGAGGACTTCATTTAGTTTGGCATAAGGAAGCTTGTGTTTCTTGTCATAATACTTTGTCATTTTTCTTTGCAGCCCTAAGCCTTCATTTGCCTTCATCAACTTGGCCTCTAGGTGTATAATTGCCCTCTCAAGCCTTGGAGTTGATGTAGTTGGCAAGGTCCCTTGCCTTTTAGAGGCAACAAACACTTGTCTTGGCCCTCTGTGGTATGTGTATGTGAGAGGAGAGATGGTGTTTCTAGAAATGTTTTCATCATGGTTGTGACCCTTGGTGTTGTCACCAGCTTATTTATTTTCATTGTGGTCACTATCAGTTACCTCATGTTCCATTTCATCACTGCTTTTCTGACCTTCAGAACCATCATCAACATTATCTTCCTCACTACCTTCAATATTGTCACTTTGGTCTTTAAATTCATCACCAGCCTCTGTACTTACCTCATTTTGACTTTGTTCCTCATTAGTGTCTTCTTCATCAAAAAATTTTTCTGCCTCACTGATTTCTTCTTTTTGTTTGCCAACATTCTATTCATCATTTGTGCTTATGTATTCTGCCCCATCATGACCCTCATCACTTTCACCTTGGTCATCACCTTGTTCATTATTACCAGCCATTTCTGCATCTTGGGATGACTCACTTGTATTTTTACCATCATTTCCTCCCTCTGATTTGTCACTTTCCTTGTCTTCACTATTGCTATGCTCTTTTCCCTCATCCTTTGCTTCATTTCCTTCTTGCTCCTCTTCATGGATTTCTGTGTTAGCCCCATTGTCTTCTTCATTTCCCCTGTTATTTTCTTTCTCTGTATTTCCACGGTCACCCTCTTGTTCATTATTATCAATTCCATCCTCTTCATTTGAGGCATCAATAGAAGGGAAAAAATTGGGGTTTGATGGAGACAAAGTGAAAAATGTGATAAGGTAAACTTTGGTGAATGAGGGGTATGGAGGTTAGGGTTTTAGTGGCTTTGGAGCTCTTAAGGAGGCCCTTCTCAACTGAGTTTGTAGGCACCTTAACTCACCCACACTTATATGATATCAAACTGTTTGCAAGAGGTCATTTAAGCACATAGTTTCGTTTGCATATAAGGCCTAGGGTTTACATACCTAGGGTTTTAGCATTCAAAACCATAGAGACCAAAATCAATTTAAAAACTTGATTGGAGAAAAGGAAAGGGCATCATTACCAATTCTTGGCCTTTTCACAAATCCTGGAGGTAGCTTGGAGAGTGAAAATTTGATTTAGGGCAAGGGCTTTTGACCTTGGCACTTCCCAGGCATTTGTGTAGTGCCTCTGCTTGTGCTGTTGGGTGAGGTCGTTTGCGTAGCGCCGGGCAGGGTCCGCATAGAAGTTTGTGCAGCGTCGACAAAAGGGCAGCCCTCGCACGTGAGTTTGCGCAGCGCCGACAGGGTTGGCAGCTTTTGCACATCGCCTAGGCGGGTTGGGTGGTTGGTTAGCGCAGCGCCCAGGTGATTCGTGAAGGAAATTCGGGTGAAATGGTTGATCTGTGCATCCTGGGCAAGTTGGGCCAAATTTTGCGCAATGCTCCAGGTTAGCGCAGCACTGAGATTTTTTTACGAAGCGCCTTGAAATTTTGAACGAGAAAAAGGGTTGTTTGTGCATCACGACCTCTATTTTTCGTAGCGCCAACAGAACTCTGCCCAAAAACAATCCAAAACACCAGTTTTTCTCCTCTAAAGTCCTTTTCTTCTTTGCAAGCACCAAATGAACCAAAAATGAAATTTAAACACCTTTACATCCTTTTGAGAGAGATAAATTAAATTCAAGAACCCACTTTTCTTATGTTTCAAATCTTTTGTCACTTGACTGATATGTTTTTTATGTTTTTGCAGGGGTTCTGAAGGTTTTCTCAAGGTGCCTTGCCTTCTTCTCCTGTTTTGATGGTTGGCTAATGCCGAGGCTCCTTTTACCCTCTTTTCCTTGAAAGTAGGGACATTGTCCAAACTATCTTTGGCATGCACTTTGACAAACTGAATACATTGTTCATACTATTTTGGGCCTTTTTGATTGTCAGTGACCTGAAGAATGCCTTTTCAACTTTCTTCTGTTTTTAAGGCAATAACAGGTCTATTTTGCCAAAAGTTTCAAATAAATCATATTATGTCATGGGTTTCATTTGGCCACTTCTGATTTTGTGTAGGTGCCTATATTTCAGTTTCTCTTGATCCCTTAGTGCCCTTTTGAAGTTGAAATCTCATTTTCTGAACAGTAACCTTATGGTTTACCTTGTTTTCTCTCTTTGATATTTAACTCTATGCTTGCCTTTCCCTTTGATTATTTTATAGGCCCTTTGACTGCACTTGAAAACATTAGCCTCTTAAACTGATACTCTTTGCATGCCCTTTGCTTTTAAGAAGGAGGCCTTGTCATCTTCAATTGAAATGTCTTGCCAATCTGTCCAAACTCTTAGTTTTCAGGGCTGTTAGAGAAAAATAAGGAGTGTTGCCTTCTAAGTTCTCTATAGCCTTTCAAAACTTGTTTATCATTTGTAAAAAAAATCTTCAATGTGCACTTGATGGATTTGAGATGGCTTCTGTCCTTGTAGCCTTTGTGATGGTCTCTTGCTTGTCAGCACCATTTTGTTAACCAATCACAAAAACCTTGATTCTTTTTAAACACAGGCTTGCCACCTTTCTCTTTTTTGTGGATGTCTCTTGGTTATGATTTCATCCTATTACCTTACCTATTCTTATTGTTGATGGAAACCTTGATCATTTATTGCAAAAATGTGAACAAGGGACGCTGTCCCTTGTAGTATTTATTCTCTAAGACAAGGAGGTCTTTCTTGAATTACTGTTGATCAGTCTTGGATAAAATTGCTTGAATTTATTCCTCTTTGAATACAATCTCTTCATACAGGAAGACATAGTTTGTAGGGCACCAAATCCATCCTATGACTTCGTGAGACCTTAGGTGACCTAATGGGGCTTTCTTGGACTTGGCTTTTGGACTGAGACTTAGACTTAGGGATCACCAAGTGTAAGATATGATCCATGATAATCTTAGTGTATTGAAGATCCAAAATCCAATATACTTGATTTATCCAAAGGGTCTACACGGACAATTTGAGACCATTAGTGTTTGAAAGTATCATGAAAGACAAAACAAAGCTATTTGATTAGTAGGCTTAGGTGATAGTGGGGAATTTTTAGGCAAAACAAAATAGAGAATTTGGGCCAAAGGTGAATACATTTGCACAGAATGGGTTATACAAGCCTCTAATGGGTTTTCTGGGACTGGTAAGCAAAGCTAGACATTATGGAGTGATGAGATAGTGAAAAATTATCTTGAGGATAATTAAGGCAGTGATATTTCTAGAACTGATAATGTTTACAAACCTTGTTTCTAGAAATCTTGGGATAGTTATTTAGTCATCATCAAGGCAAAAAATTACTGATGACTAACAGTGGCTCCACTTGGGGAGGGCAACTTCTTTTCGGGAGGTGTCCAGAACTTCATATTTCTGGCTTTATGGAGACATGTGCCTCATTCATTGGGAAGATTTTACCTCTTTCATTTGCCAATGTTTGCTTTGAAGCTATGGTCTCAGTATTCTGAAAGACATGGTCAACACAAATCCATCTCTACCTACCCAACCTACTTGCCTAACATTTTTTCTTCTTTAGGTGCATTTGGACTAGCAATCTTGACATCTTCTTGTTTTTTGAAAGCAAAATAAACTATATACTTCTACCTTATCTCTTCCTAGAGCTCATTTTATGCTGATGAACTCCTTTGATTATCTACCTATGGTATTCAACTGTCAAGGTTAAACTGTTTGACAGGATTTATTCACTAAGCTATAAACATAAAATTGAAAACATGGCTAAATCAGGATTAGGCAATCTGACTTACCATGGGTTTGTGACATGAAAACAAGCTGCACACAAATGTTATTTTTGTACAAAAAAAAACTAGAAAAATCAGGGCTAAGATATATTGTTTGCTATTCATCCCCGTTTTCCTCTTTGGTTCCTGTTTTAAGCATGTGGAACCAATGTCTTTCTTCCTTAATCTATCTTTTGACAAGTCAAGTTTGAAAATTTTGACCTACTATTTTTCCACTAACTTATCAACAATCAATTGAAACATGATCAGCCATGATTAGGGTAGATGGATGAACAAGATTTTTTGGAACAAGTAGTGGCATTTAAGCTTGCACACTTTTAGTAGTTCTATTTTTTAGACATGGGGCTTTACCTCTTTTCAAATCTGCCCTTTTTTTTCTGTTTTTGTAATTTTTCTTTTCATCAAACAGTGGTATGTACAATGAAGGAGAAAAACAAACTAGGAATCTAAATGGCTATGGTATTTGATTATCCTGTCATCTACAGGATCATCTACCCACCCTTTTTCATTCAGCTTTTGGAAATAAAGAGCATGGCTATTTATTCTTGAGGGCTTTGTACAATATTTTTTCCAAAAATATTCAACATGCCAGATTCTCCTTTACATATCCCTTTTGAGTTTTGTTGCCAAACCTTGCTTTTGTGAAAGAAACTGTCTAGGTGAAGAAGGTATTCTTCATCAGCTCCCAAAAATTTGATAATGTCATCCATGTATATCATAGTAAAAAGGTTGAAAATAGGTGCCATGGCCTCTTGAAAGGTGTCTTCAACAATCCTCATTCTAGGAAGAATTTGGTCAAGCTTGTAGTCATCCCAAGGGGATTTGTCAATGTTTTTATGTTGACTGATTTGTAGTGGTACCCTCTCATGAAAACCTGAAACACTACCAATCAATGCTAAACTGTTAGAAATTCCTATTTTTGGCATAGGGTGATTTATCTTGGGAAAAGGGTCTTGGGACTCCATGGAGGCTTTGCCTAAGTGCCTATAGTCTATACATAGTCTGTATCTTTTGGTTTTCTTTGTTAGTGATAGAATTTTCCCAAAGGTTTCATAGTTTTTCTTGGAAAAAGGCCTGTATTGAACAATGTCTATGTCATCAAGCTTCGAACTTTTTCTTCTATATACAAGGGCATCTTGAAATATTTTACATAACCTAAAATATTTGATCTTTGTGTGTAATGGAAAGGCTTTGGATAAGTTGATTACCTTAGGTCTTCTTAGGCTTCCTATATTATATCCCTCTATATTAGTTTCAACGGACATCCCTTTAGGATTTATGGAAATATCAGTGAGAGTCAACAACTTTTTCAGCAAGACAAAAATTTCTGATGGTGAGGTATCCATATAAGGCAAGAACATCAGACTCTTTGGATTCAGATTCCCAAAGTTTTCTATTAAGTGAGGAGATTTTAGAACCTTGGGGTTGGAAAAAGGAGATAGTTGTGTTCGTGATGTTTGTCCTTTATTTGAGCTACCTAATTTGTATTCTAAATTGACTTTTGTTTCTGAAATTTTATTTTTATTTTGCAGAAAATAAAGTTTAGTTTTATTTTCATGAAGTTTCTTGGGGCTATTGTAGTTTTGAGAGGGTTGGGGAGGTTTTTCCTTATTTTCCCACATGTTCATGAATGTCTGGTACAGAGAAGGGATATTATGTATGCTACTAGGAGTTAAGCTTCTAAACCATTTTCTGGCTTCTCCTACTAAGATTCGGGCAAAGATCCTCATTTGTATGGTCTCTTCTTCAAATTCCATGATGTCAAAGGCTTCGAGCATTTTGTCTACATGTTGGGAGTGGTATATTTGGTTCCAGTGAAGTAGGGAATTCTAGACTGACAACTATTTGGCAGAGGAACCAGAGGTTGTGGTAGTAGTAAGGGAGAAAACCATATTTCCATGCTGGGAGTAAATGGAAGATTTATAAGAGGTGGGTTTGACTGTTGTAATGTGCCCAGATCTTTGTCATTTTCATCCAATTGTTCACATAAGTCATTTTCATTATACAAGATGAATGAATCCAAATCTGAATGAATGGAATAGATGGGGGTGTTTTTTGGTCTTTCAAGGCTACTCACCATGTACTTCATGTGAGACTCTTGGTATAGTCTCCTGGTCTGGTTAAAAATAGGGATGGTAGCATAAGACATGTCAAGTTGGAGGTTTCCCAAAAATTTTTCTCCCCAAGATCGCGACAAAAGCATGCCATACTTAGGAGGAATGTGAATACTACTATGTCCATGATTAGGCTCTTAGCTGGGATTTGTGTCAGATTGACACATAAATCTTTTATTAGGCCCAAGCACTTAACCCAGATTGAATTGAAGGAATATAAATCTTTGTAGGGATTGGTTATTTCTAAGCCTAATTTCTCCATCACTACTTTTGGCATGAGGTTGTGGGAGGCACCAGAATCTATCATGGCATTATGCAAGATTTTGTCATGTATGTTGAGGCTGACATAAAAAGGGGGAATGGGTCCTTCTTGGTATTTTCCATCTATTTCGGGCCCAAACAACAGCTTTGGTTTGTCATTTTCCAAGTTCAATGTATTGGTATCATTTCCTATGTTCAGGACTTTTAACTCTTGAGACCTATACACTTCCTGGGTAACCAATTCAGTGAGAGGCATGGTTATATTGATTTTAGCAATCTCCCCTTCAAACCTGAAAGGTATTTATGTTTTGGGAATATTTACATCAATTTTATCAGCCATGAATCTTTCTATATTTTTGATTTGCTGATTCTGATTTGGGGTTCTAGATAGGATAGTTTTCTCAGGGGCACTAGTAGAGGTACTAGGGCAACTTACATCACCACTTGGCTAGTTGGTTTTGACATGTTTGGTTCAGTCTTCTTAGCCATGGTGCTAGTATTGTCTGTTGTCTTCTTAGGAGCATGTTCTGGTGTCTTCCTAACAATAGTGTCTATTTGGTTTCTCTTGGTGGCGTCTCGGTTTTTTTTGCTCCTAAGGTCATATTGCCTATGGAATTCCCGATTAGGGGAATTTTGAGGTCTAAAATGGGCCTCCTAAGGAAATAATAAAATAATAGCTAAACCAATAAAATAATATTTATGAATTTTCAATTCACTTTTTGCACCACAATCCATGTAACCATAGTTAAATTTAATTCATAATTTGTACCAAAATAAAATTAATAAAATAATTTTATCGATGTGACTACAAATGAGAATGAGATTTTCAAGAAAAATTCATTACCATTAAACAACAAATGCATTTGTCCTTTGTACTTAAATAACTTAAAATAAAACATAAATATAGATTTATAAATTCTTAATTATATTATATGCTATTAATTAAAATTTATATTATTTAAATTGTATAATAACATGTAATTAATATATTATATAAAAATAATATAATATAATATAATAAATGTATAGGGATATGCATTTTTTCTTTCAAAAAATATGAAATGACAATAATATATTTTTATTCAAAAAGTGTGAAATGACATTTATTATGAGTACTTTACTTTGACTTTAAAAATAATTAGAGCACTACCATGGTTAACCATGAGTTTTTATCTACCATTGAGAATGTGACAAGTAAGTACCTTTAACTCAAGCAATGCCACCTCAACCATTGGGGATGATGCCATCCCCTAAAATGTGATTGGTTCTCATAAAGTGAATTTTGATTGTACATTTTCCTTAGGAGGCCAATTTTAGACCTCAAAATTCCCCTAATATTATGGCATTCTCAAATCCCAACCGGTAATCTTCAGATTCCTCATATTTTGTTTCAGTTTGATCTGGGGAAAAAAACTCTTCTTCTTCTTGTGTGAGAAATACTTCCTCTTCATTATCAGAGCCTACTATATTTACATGCTCCTCTTCTAAGTCTATGATTTGTCCTTCTTCTTCATCTACACAGTTTTGTTGAAAGGGAGGTCTAATTTGTTGGTCATTCTCCCTTGGTTGATTTGAGGAGTGTCTCTTCTGAAGTTTGGAGTTCTATTTCTGTTTTGGAGGTTGGCTTGGATTTCCCTAGGAGGAGTCCTTTCACTCAAGTTTATCCTTTCCATCATTCTTTCTATGGTTCTAGTTAGGCTGTCTAGTTTAGCATCAGATGAGGAAGTAGAAGGCATGATTTCATCCTTGTAAGTGACCCTTTTCTCTGACCTCATTTTAGCCCTTTCTCAATGAGATTGCCCTCTACACTCACAACTCCCTTTTGCATGTATTCTAAGGTTATGTAGTCTCTTTCTCTTAATTGGTAAGTCATGTTAGTATCAAAGCCTTCAGGAAATTTCACTAGTGTTAGGCCTTGAGGGGGTTTCATGTGAGGTGGGAGGGAATTGTAGACACTATTAAACCTTGTGCAATAATCTTGCACACTCTCTCCTACATTCGTCGTAAGATTTTTATATTCAGAAAGGATTTGGATGGGATTTTTCTTGACTTCCCACTTGTTTATGAAAGTTTGGTAGAGGGAAGGTAGATCATGACTGGTGTTAGGCTTTAATGCTTTGAACCATTTTTTGGCTTCACCTCCTAAGCTTTGTGCAAAGATCCTAATTTTAATGGTTTCTTCTTATATTTCCATGTAATCATAGGCATCATTGATCGTATCTACATGTTGTTGGGCAGTGATGGATTCAACCCCTGTGAAATGAGGAATCTTAGATTGGTAGTCATTTGGTAGAGGGACTAGAGGTTGTGGTAAAAACAAGGGGGCATACAAAGATGCCATGATGGGAGCTAATGGGTTATAAGGTAGATTTTCAAGGGGAGGTTTTGTGATAGGTGGATGGGAAAGAAGTGAAGTGGTTTGAACAACAGAGGTATGGATGGGTGTGGTGGAACTGCTTGGACCAGCAGGCTGACTATGAGAAAATTTGGTATGAAAAGAGCTAAAGTGATGGAGAAGTTGAAAGTCAGGGGGAGTGGAAGGAGAAACTTCTCTACTTGAACTCTGTTTCAAATCTATGGGCTCCAGGTCAGTTTGGTCAATATCAGTTTGTGACTTGGTCTTGAAAAGGCTTCTCGTATAGTGTGAGTCAAACTGAGTGTCTTGCAAGGCTATAAGATGTTCCGGGGCATAGCTTGGTCTGTAAATGGTCCTCTTATTTTTTGGATGTTCAGATTTAGAAGTTTGCCACAAAATCTTTTCTCGGTCATCAACTATGGGGGGAGGGTTTGGGTCCGGGTGAGATCTGGTGTTAATTCTATGAGAAGCCAAATTTCACATTCAAAATGATTGAAAGGCTGAAATTTTAGGACTGTTTTTTGGAAGGCTGTCCTCTCTTAGCACTTGGTAAACTCACAAAATGTATAACTAGGATTTTTAGACTTCTCAAGGCTGATTTGACACAATCTGAGAGAGTCTAATTAGAGCTGGTAGAGTTAATATGCCTACTAGGGCTAGTGGAGTCGCCAGGTGGATATTTTTTTTGTTGTTTTAAGGATGTATGGTTATGGTCCACCAGCAATAACTGATAAAAACAAATCTAGGGATGTTTTAGAGTTTTCTCCATTGCTTAGGTAGCCCTAAGGTTTTTATAAGTGTCCTGTGTTTGAATCATCATTTTGATAAGATGTTAAAACAAACAAAATCTACTCTTGGCTATTAGTTAAGTTATCTATGATTTAATCAAAGGTTTCTGAAGTCCTAAGGGATACTCAGATTGTCACTGACTCAGAAGGTCCCACTGTGATTTCCATTATGTTAGCTCCCCGTAATTTGCTAGATTGATTGAGATAAAAATGGATAAGGGTAACACAAAACCAGACTTTGGAGTCTGAGGACCTAGCCTTCCTAGACTCAAAGAGGGCTCTCTCTATTAGGTGCAAATGATGTAAACTTGTTTTCTTTTTAAGTTTAGTTTTAGGCTAGTTATGAAGTGTAGGGTTTGTTGATTGTTTTGGATGGATAAGATGGTAAAATGTAATATGAGGAGTGAGAGAATGTCAAAGCCATTGGGATATGGAGTCAAATGGAAGTCAATAATGTCTAAATGATGAAGCAGAGTGTGTTGCAGGCCTGATTTAGCAAGGTCAATGGATCCTTAAGGTAATGTATGGTGGTGTAATGAACATTAAGTTGGGTAAAAGACTAAGAGATATTATACATATATAATTTGAAGCATAGCTCATGAGGTAGGGAAAAACATTGATCTCGTTGAACAATACTAAAAATGATAAACATATAAGATGAACATTCTAGTGAAACATAGAAGCATTAGAACTCCTAACTTTAGAAATTCACCTTCAGATTTTGGGAAAACATACAATATTTAAACAAATAAATTAATCTATGAAGAGGGAAATATTAAACATCATATTTCAAGCTATTGGGAACTATGAAAAAATTTTACAAGCATGGACAAAGGGCAAGATCGAACGAGACCTCTTTGACTTAACCTAATCAATCAATATTTCACATAAAGGCTTCAAGATAAGGTTTTGAGAACTTCAAATGAGCAAGGCATACCATAAATTTTAATTTTAAGCTAACATTAGGGGAGCCTAAGGAGTAGTTAAGAATTCCTTAGTTATGACCCAAACAGAGGAAAACATCAAGGCTATAACAAACAGGAGGACTGAGGTGCCTCAATGAACATGTCTCAACCTATACTTTTATGTTTAATAGCAGCTAAGAAACATGAAACATAATGATGACAAAGAAAACAATAGAAAAATTATGAAAACATCACCATTCACCAAGCTATGGAATCCTGCAAACAAGCTTCTCCATCATCCAAGAAAACAAGCCATTCATCCACTTCACAAAACCAATTTCTTCTCCAAGCTCATGAAAACCATATATTACTCATGAAACTCATCAAATGCCAAAATTTACAAACAAGTCATCATGCTCTATTTAACTTAGCAAATGAGGAGGTATAAACCATAAGAGACTTCTAGAAACCCTAAAAAACTCATAAATGTCATTTATGGCCAAGAGACCATGCAAGGCTCAAGGCACATAATATCTTATGAAATAAATGCCATAATAACTATTTGCACCTATTTCTATATTGTCTAGCCTCAAGAAAATCAAAAATATCATTTTTCCATAAATGAGTGTGTTTTGTTGACTTTTGGTCCAAAATACACTATTCATCACATTTGCGTAGCGTCACCTTCAGCAGAAAATAAGGACTTTTGTGACCGAGTTTTGGACCCCTTCCTGATGTCAGATTTGGCTCCATGATGGCTCGTTGGAAAGCCTGAGGAGTCCAATTTCCAAAAATTCTTTTGGTTTCCTAATCTAGCTCCTATAACCTAGTCAAAATTTCAAAATCCCTAGACTGGTCATTTGTGCAGCACCAATCCCAAAATAGTGGCAAAAAGGTCAAAAAAGTGAGGTTTTTTAACCTTTTGAGGGGTCAAACCTACTCCAAAACTTCTAAAATTTGGTGAGCACGATGTGCAGGTTGAGAGAAATAAAAAAATTTAAATTTTTTCTCCTAGGGATGCTCCATGTGTTTGCGTAGCGCCAGTGGTGTTGCGCAAATGAGACCAAAAAATTTCAAAAAAAAAAAATTTTTCTCCAAATATTCTAAAATTTGATGGAGATATTCTCTAAGGGGTTTTGATCAACTGCTGAGAAGCCTCAACCAAAAATCCAATGTTGTTATGCGTTTTTCCCTTGTTAGATTTTGGACTTCAAGGAGGGCTTCCTTCAGTTTGGCACAAGGAAGCTTGTGTTTCTTGGCATAATACTTTGTCATTTTTCTTTGCAGCCCTAAGCCTTAATTTGCCTTCATTAGCTTGGCCTCTAGGTGTATACTTGCCCTCTCAAGCCTTGGAGTTGATGTAGTTGGCAAGGTCCCTTACCTTTCAGAAGCAATGAACACTTGTCTTGGCCCTCTGTGGTATGTGTATGTGAGAGGAGAGATGGTGTTTCTAGAAATGTTTTTATCATGGCTGTGACCCTTGGTGTTGTCACCAGATTCTTTATTTTCACTGTGGTCACTATCAGTTACCTCATGTTCCATTTTATCCCTGCTTTTCTGACCTTCAAAACCATCATCAACATTATCTTCCTCACTACCTTCAATATTGTCACTTTGGTCTTTAAATTCATCATCAACCTCTGTACTTACCTCATTTTGACTTTGTTCCTCATTGGTGTCTTATTCATCAAACTCTGTTTCTGCCTCACTGATTTCTTCTTTTTGTTCGCCAACATTTTGATTGTCAGTGACCTGAAGAATGCCTTTTCCCCTTTCTTCTGTTTTTAAGGCAATAACGTGTCTATTTTGCCAAAATTTTCAAGTAAATCATATTATGTCATGGGTTTCATTTGGCCACTTCTGATTTTGTGTGGGTGCCTATATTTCATTTGCTCTTGATCCCTTAGTGCCCTTTTGAAGTTGAAATCTCATTTTTTGAACAGTAACCTTATGATTTACCTTTTTTTCTCTCTTTTATATTTAACTCTATGCTTTCCTTTCCCTTTGATTATTTTATAGGCCCTTTGACTGCACTTGAAAACATTAGCCTCTTAAACTGATACTCTTTGCATGCCCTCTACTTTTAAGAAGGAGGCCTTGTCATATTAAATTGACCTATCTTGCCAATCTGTCCAAACACTTAGGTTTTAGGGCTGTTAGAGAAAAATAAGGAGTGTTGCCTTCTAAGTTCTCTATATCCTTTCAAAACTTGTTTATCATTTGTAAAAAAAATCTTCAATGTGCACTTGATGGATTTGAAGTGGCTTCTGTCCTTGTAGCCTTTGTGATGGTCTCTTGCTTGTCACCATTGTTTTGTTAACCAATCACAAAAAACCTTGATTATATTTAAACATAGGCCTACTGCCTTTCTCTTGTTTGTGGATGTCTCCTGGTGATGATTTCATTCTATTACCTTACCTCTTCTTATTTCTCATGGCAACCTTGATCATTTCTTGCAAAAATTTGAACAAGGGCAGCTGTCCCTTGTAGTATTTATACTCTAAGCCAAGGAGGTCTTTCTTGAATGACTGTTGATTAGTCTTGGATCAAATTGATTGACTTTATTCCTCTTTGAATACAATCTCTTCATACAGGAAGACATAGTTTGTAGGGAACCATACCATCCTATGACTTTGTGAGACCTTAGGTGACCTTGATCCAGGTGGATATCGGTGGCCACCCACCTATTCCATTTGAACCCCCATCATCAACTCTTTCAGTTTTCAAGTTGCACCAAAACTTACTATTTTTAGCAGTTTTTCGGGTCCTGAACTTCTGGAGCCGTTTTGAGGACCTAAACGATGTTTTTTGGGCATCGCGCCTCCATCGAATATCATTCCGTTCTGGAGTGATATTTGTGTCGAAAGTTTTAGTCCTCGGATAGATATTTCTAACTAGCTATTGAGCGCATCAAACAGAGATCGTATGCCAAAGTTACGTCCCTAGGAAGTTGAACCACCAACTTACCCAAACGGGGCCCATAGTTTTGGCGCTTCATCTCCTACGGTTAGGTTTTTGGATGTTTCGGATTCTACATTGTTTCTCAACAATAAATAGGCCCTCGAGCCTCATTGTAAGAGATTTCAGAGGTCTGCAGCTATCACATCTTTTCTCAGAGATTCGCTACCAGCACCCTAGCTATTGTATTTCCATTATGCCTTTAAGCATATTTATGTTATTTGATATTAATGAAATGAAGCATTATTTCCGCTGCATCTCTATGTTCATGGTTATTTCTATATTCTGTTGTGTTCCTACATAAAATCCGGATCAGTGGTATTACAGCGGGTCTGCTCTTTCTTTGTTTTTCTTTGCATGTCCCCAACGCGGTTAGGGTATAAGGAGTTAGGGCTCGATCTGGTTGAACCCTTGCAAGATCAGCCTCGCAAACCTCGACGACCTCCCATGGCGGAAGAAAAGAAAGACGAGGGAGCAGGAGATCCTATCAAAATACTGCTCGAGGAGGCCCTCGAGAAACAAAGGAACGCGATGATGGATAACTTTGCTCAAATCCTTCAACGACTGCCCACATATGGCGCATCTGCATCCAACAGCCACTCTGGAGGCGCCACTCCCTTCAAGGTACAGGTAAACTTTGAAATTCCTATATTTGAAGGAAAAATAGATGCAGACGCTATAGACAGATGGTTAAATTTGTTGGAAGGGTATTTCTCATTCCATGACTTCTCTGACCGAGAAAATATTATTTTTGCACTCCTCAAAGCCGCCCCCCATGTCAAATACTGGTGGGAAACCTACCGTGAGCAAGAGGGCGAAGGGGAACCCTCTCTATTCTCGACCACACCCACTTGGAATTCGTTCTGAGATGGCATCAAGGAACAATATTACCCTGTGGGGAGCTATGAGGACAAATACATCCAATGGACCACGCTGCGGCAACAAAAGGATCAAGATGTGCATGAACTGACGAATCTGTTCCACACCCTGCGCACAAAGTTGGGTATTAAAGATTCAGAGAGACATTTGGTGCTCAAGTACTGCGGCTGTCTGCACAAACACATTCAGGAGGAAATGGAGTTCCTCGACATTACATCGCTTGGCACGGCATATCGCTATGCCGCCAAGATTGAGCATAAATTTAAGCAGAAGAAGCGAGACTTTGGATCTGCGAATCCGAAAGGTGCCCCCGAACTGAAGAACAAGGGGCAAGGCCAAAGAAATGTGACTCAGAACAACACCACAAATCCAAAGAAGGACACAGGGAAGTGGTGTGAATTTCATAACATCCCCACTCACAGCACAAACGAGTGTCGGGCTAAACAGTATTTGGTGGCCGAACTAAAGGCACCCGAATCAGATGCATTTTCTGATCCTGAGTTAGAACCAGAAAAAGGCAATGAAAAAGGGAAGCAGATCATTGATGCGGATCCCAGTGCCATTATTGACACCACCAAGATCCAGAGGGAGGGTCCAGAGGATCCAGAGGAGGGGGAGCGCCTCTTCCAGTCACAGATGTGGGTGAAGGGTTCTCCGCTGTAATTTCTTGTCGATAGCGGAAGCCAAAAGAACCTCATTTCAGTAGAGGTCATGAAGCGGCTTGGCCTACCAACCATAGCACACCCGTAGCCGTATACCATCGGATCGCTCCACCCAGGGAGAGATCTCCGCATCCGCCAGCAGTGCCGCCTTCCATACAGTATCAAGCCATTCACGGATGAGGTATTGTGTGATGTTGCTCCTCTTGAGGTAGCTGATGTATTATTGGGCCAACCATACTTGTGGAGGCGACATGCTCTAGGCCTCGTGCTATTATTATTACTTTGGGAAATAACTTGTATAGGATACCAGAGGTAGTACCGCCTCCTGTCATTTCTTTGACTACTGCAAAACAACGCAGTAAGATTGTTTCCCAAACGAGGAAATTCATTTTCCTTACAACTCGCTCACAGGTATAGAAGAATAGTGGGGCCACAACCTAAAAATAGGGCTCCCCTGTACGGCTGCAGCAAATGGAAAAATTCATGGAGGAATACGAGGACATTTTCTCCTCACTCCCAGAGGTTCCTCTACATTGTCAGGACAAGCACTCCATTGATCTGACTCCCAATGCACCACCACCTGATGTTGCCATACATCCTGCAACTACAGAATCCAAACATGTACTGTCTGAGGCTGATAAAGAGACCAAATTTACTAAATGCATCCAGCATGTCCACCCGCAGGTCCATGACATCTTCAACACATCTAATACTCAGTTCAGCAGAATTTGCCTCATCTTATGGAGGATCTCAATGCAATGGGGACCATTGCTTCCTAAGGAGGGAGGAATGATCCAGGTGGATATCGGTGGCCACCCACCTATTCCATTTGAACCCCCATCATCAGCTCTTTCAGTTTTCAAGTTGCACCAAAACTTACTATTTTTAGCAGTTTTTTCGGGTCTTGAACTTCCGGAGCCGTTTTGAGGCCATAAATGATGTTTTTTGGGCATCGTGCCTCCAGTGAATATAATTTCGTTCCAGAGTGATATTCATGTCAAAAGTTGTAGTCCTCGGATAGATATTTCTAACGAGCTATTGAGCGCATCAAACGGAGATCGTATGCCAAAGTTATGTCCCTAGGAAGTTGAACCACCAACTTACCCAAACGAGGCCCATAGTTTTGGCGCTTCATCTCCTAAGGTTAGGGTTTTGGATGTTTTAGATTCTACATTGTTTCTCAACAATAAATAGGCCCTCGAGCCTCATTGTAAGAGAGTTCAGAGGTCTGTAGCTATCACATCTCTTCTCAGAGATTCGCTACCAGCACCCTAGCTATTGTATTTCCATTATACCTGTAAGCATATTTATTTTATTTGGTATTAATGAAATGAAGCATTATTTCTACTGCATCTCTATGTTCATGGTTATTTCTATATTATGTTGCGTTCCTGCATAAAATACGGATAAGTGGTATCAGAGCGGGTCTGCTCTTTCTTTGTTTTTCTTTGCATGTCCCCGACGCGGTCAGGGTATAAGGAGTTAGGGCTCGATCTGGTTGAACCCTTGCAAGATCAGCCTCGCAAACCCCGACGACCTCCCATGGCGGAAGAAAAGAAAGATGAGGGAGCAGGAGATCCTATCAAAATACTGCTCAAGGAGGCCCTCGAGAAACAAAGGAACGCGATGATGGATAACTTTGCTCAAATCCTTCAACGACTGCCCACATATGGCGCATCTGCATCCAACAGCCACTCTGGAGGCGCCACTCCCTTCAAGGTATAGGTAAACTT
Source organism: Pinus albicaulis (assembly GCA_034641835.2). NCBI lineage: Eukaryota > Viridiplantae > Streptophyta > Pinopsida > Pinales > Pinaceae > Pinus > Pinus albicaulis. The sequence goes on from CM076579.1 coordinate 136,519,149, forward strand.
TGAAATTCCTATATTTGAAGGAAAAATAGATGCAGACGCTGTAGACAGATGGTTAAATTTGTTGGAAGGGTATTTCTCGGTCCATGACTTCTCTGACCGAGAAAAGATTATTTTTGCACTCCTCAAAGCCGCCCCCCATGTCAAAGACTAGTGGGAAACCTACCGTGAGCAAGAGGGCGAAGGGGAACCCTCTCTGTTCTCGACCACACCCACTTGGAATTCGTTCCGAGACGGCATCAAGGAACAATATTACCCTGTGGGAAGCTATGAGGACAAATACATCCAATGGACCACGCTGCGGCAACAAAAGGATCAAGATGTGCACGAACTGACGAATCTGTTCCATACCCTGCGCACAAAGTTGGGTATTAAAGATTCAGAGAGACATTTGGTGCTCAAGTACCGTGGTTGTGTGCACAAACACATTCAGGAGGAAATGGAGTTCCTCGACATTACATCGCTTGGCATGACATATCGCTATGCCGCCAAGATCGAGCATAAATTTAAGCAGAAGAAGCGAGACTTTGGATCTGCGAATCCAAAAGGTGCCCCTGAAACGAAGAACAAGGGGCAAGGCCAAAGCAATGCGACTCAGAACAAAACCACAAATCCAAAGAAGGACACAGGGAAGTGGTGAGAATTTCATAACAGCCCCACTCACAGCATAAACGAGTGTCAGGCCAAACAATCTTTGGTGGCCGAACTAAAGGCACCCCAATCAGATGCATTTTCTGATCCTGAGTTAGAACCAGACAAAGGCAATGACAAAGGGAAGAAGATCATTGACACGGATCCCAGTGCCATTATTGCCACCACCAAGATCCAGAGGGAGGGTCCAGAGGATCCAAAGGAGGGGTAGCGCCTCTTCCAGTCACAGATGTGGGTGAAGGGTTCTCCGCTGCAATTTCTTGTCGATAGCGGAAGCCAAAAGAACCTCATTTCAGCAGAGGTTGTGAAGCGACTCGGCCTACCAAACATAGCACACCCGTAGCCGTATACCATCAGATGGCTCCACCCAGGGAGAGATCTCCGCATCCGCCAGCAGTGCCGCCTTCCATACAGTATCAAGCCATTCACGGATGAGGTATTGTGTGATGTTGCTCCTCTTGAGGTAGCTGATGTATTATTAGGCCAACCATAGCTGTGGAGGCGACATGCTGTGTATGAGTCTAGGCCTCGTGCTGTTATTATTACTTTGGGAAATAACTTGTACAGGATACCGGAGGTAGTACCGCCTCCTGTCATCTGTTTGACTACTGCAAAACAACGCAGTAAGATTGTTTCCCAAACGAGGAAATTCATTTTCCTTACAAATCGCTCACAGGGAAAGAAGAATAGTGGGGCCACAACCTCAAAACAGGGCTCCCCTGTATGGCTGCAGCAAATGGAAAAATTCATGGAGGAATACGAGGACATTTTCTCCTCACTCCCAGAGGTTCCTCTACACTGTCAGGACAAGCACTCCATTGATCTGACTCCCAACGCACCACCACCTGATGTTGCCATACATCCTGCAACTACAGAATCCAAACATGTACTGTCTGAGGCTGATAAAGAGACCAAATTTACTAAACGCATCCAGCATGTCCACCCGCAGGTCCATGACATCTTCAACACATCTAATACTCAGTTCAGCAAAATTTGCCTCATCTCATGGAGGATCTCAACGCAATGGGGACCATTGCTTCCTAAGGAGGGAGGAATGATCCAGGTGGATATTGGTGGCCACCCACCTATTCCATTTGAACCCCCATCATCAGCTCTTTCAGTTTTCAAGTTGCACCAAAACTTACTATTTTTAGCAGTTTTTCGGGTCCTGAACTTCCGGAGCCGTTTTGAGGCCATAAACAATGTTTTTTGGGCATCGCGCCTCTAGCGAATATCATTTCGTTCCAGAGTGATATTCATGTCGAAATTTGTAGTCCTCAGATAGATCTTTCTAACGAGCTATTGAGTGCATCAAACGGAGATCGTATGCCAAAGTTACGTCCCTAGGAAGTTGAACCACCAACTTACCCAAACGGGGCCCATAGTTTTGGCGCTTCATCTCCTACGGTTAGGGTTTTGGATGTGTGAGACATTTGGTGCTCAAGTACCACAGCTGTCTGCACAAACACATTAAGGAGGAAATGGAGTTCCTCGACATTACATCGCTTGGCACGGCATATCGCTATGCCGCCAAGATCGAGCATAAATTTAAGCAGAAGAAGCGAGACTTTGGATCTGCGAATCCGAAAGGTGCCCCCGAACCGAAGAAAAAGGGGCAAGGCCAAAGCAATGCGACTCAGAAAAACACCAAAAATCCAAATAAGGACACAGGGAAGTGGTGTGAATTTCATAACAGCCCCACTCACAGCACAAACGAGTGTCGGGCCAAACAGTCTTTGGTGGCCGAACTAAAGGCACCCGAATCAGATGCATTTTCTGATCCTGAGTTAGAACCAGACAAAGGCAATGACAAAGGGAAGCAGATCATTGATGCGGATCCAAGTGCCATTATTGCCACCACCAAGATCCAGAGGGAGGGTCCAGAGGATCCAGAGGAGGGGGAGCGCCTCTTCTAGTCACAGATGTCGGTGAAGGGTTCTCCGCTGCAATTTCTTGTCGATAGTGGAAGCCAAAAGAACCTCATTTCAGCAGAGGTCGTGAAGCGGCTCGGCCTACCAACCATAGCACACCCGCAGCCGTATACCATCGGATGGCTCCACGCAGGGAGAGATCTCCGCATCCGCCAGCAGTGCCGCCTTCCATATAGTATCAAGCCATTCACGGATGAGGTATTGTGTGATGTTGCTCCTCTTGAGGTAGCTGATGTATTATTGGGCCAACCATATTTGTGGAGGCGACATGCTGTGTATGAGTCTATGCCTCGTGCTGTTATTATTACTTTTGGAAATAACTTGTACAGGATACCGGAGGTAGTACCGCCTCCTGTCATCTCTTTGACTACTGCAAAAGAACGCAGTAAGATTGTTTTCCAAACGAGGAAATTCATTTTCCTTACAACTCGCTCACAGGGAAAGAAGAATAGTGGGGACACAACCTCAAAACAGTGCTCCCCTGTACGGCTGCAGCAAATGGACAAATTCATGGAGGAATATGAGGACATTTTCTCCTCACTCCCAGAGGTTCCTCTACACTGTCAGGAAAGGCACTCCATTGATCTGACTCCCAACGCACCACCACCTGATGTTGCCATACATCCTGCAACTACAAAATCCAAACATGTATTGTCTGAGGCTGATAAAGAGAAAAAATTTACTAAACGCATCCAGCATGTCCACCCGCAGGTCCATGACATCTTCAACACATCTAATACTCAGTTCAGCAGAATTTGCCTCATCTCATGTAGGATCTCAACGCAATGGGGACCATTGCTTCCTACGGAGGGAGGAATGATCTAGGTGGATATCGGTGGCCACCCACCTATTCCATTTGAACCCCCATCATCAGCTCTTTCAGTTTTCAAGTTGCAGCAAAACTTACTATTTTTAGCAGTTTTTCGGGTCCTGAACTTCCGGAGCCGTTTTGAGGCCCTAAATGATGTTTTTTTGGCATCGCACCTCCGGTGAATATCATTCCATTCCGGAGTGATATTAGTGTTGAAAGTTGTAGTCCTCGGATAGATCTTTCTAACGAGCTATTGAGCGCATCAAACGGATATCGTATGCCAAAGTTACGTCCCTAGGAAGTTGAACCACCAACTTACCCAAACGGGGCCCATAGTTTTGGCGCTTCATCTCCTACGGTTAGGTTTTTGGAAGTTTCGGATTCTACATTGTTTCTCAAAAATAAATAGGCCCTCGAGCCTCATTGTAAGAGAGTTCAGAGGTCTGTAGCTATCACATCTCTTCTCAGAGATTCGCTACCAGCGCCCTAGCTATTGTATTTCCATTATGCCTGTAATTATATTTATGTTATTTGATATTAATTAAATGAAGAATTATTTCCGCTGCATCTCTATGTTCATGGTTATTTCTATATTATGTTGCATTCCTGCATAAAATCTGGATCAGTGGTATCAGAGCGGGTCTGCTCTTTCTTTGTTTTTCTTTGCATGTCCCCAACGCGGTCAGGGTATAAGGAGTTAGGGCTCGATCTGGTTGAACCCTTGCAAGATCAGCCTCGCAAACCCCGACGACCTCCCATGGCGGAAAAAAATAAAGATGAGGGAGCAGGAGATCCTATCAAAATACTGCTCGAGGAGGCCCTCGAGAAACAAAGGAACGCGATGATGGATAACTTTGCTCAAATCCTTCAACAACTGCCCACATATGGCGCATCTGCATCCAACAGCCACTCTGGAGGTGCCACTCCCTTCAAGGTACAGGTAAACTTTGACATTCCTATATTTGAAGGAAAAATAGATGCAAACGCTGTAGACAGATGGTTAAATTTGCTGGAAGGGTATTTCTCAGTCCATGACTTCTCTGACCGGGAAAAGATTATTTTTGCAGTCCTCAAAGCCGCCCCCCATGTCAAAGACTGGTGGGAAACCTGCCGTGAGCAAGAGGGCGAAGGGGAACCCTCTCTATTCTCGGCCACACCCACTTGGAATTCATTTCGAGATGCAATCAAGGAACAATATTACCCCATGGGGAGCTATGAGGACAGATACATCCAATGGACCACGCTGCGGCAAAAAAAGGATCAAGATGTGCACGAACTAACGAGTCTATTCCATACCCTGCGCACAAAGTTGGGTATTAAAGATTTAGAGAGACATTTGGTGCTCAATTAAAGCAGCTGTCTACAAAAAAACATTCAGGAGGAAATGGAGTTCCTCGACATTACATCGCTTGGCACGGCATATCGCTATGCTGCCAAGATCGAGCATAAATTTAAGCAGAAGAAGGAAGACTTTGGATCTGCGAATCCGAAAGGTGCCCCCGAACCGAAGAACAAGGGGCAAGGCCAAAGCAATGCGACTCAGAACAACACCGAAAATCCAAAGAAGGACACAAGGAAGTGGTGTGAATTTCATAACAGCGCCACTCAAAGCACAAACGAGTGTCGGGCCAAACAGTCTTTGGTGGCCGAACTAAAGGCACCCGAATCAGATGCATTTTCTGATCCTGAGTTAGAACCAGACAAAGGCAATGACAAAGGCAAGAAGATCATTGATGTAGATCCCAGTGCCATTATTTCCACCACCAAGATCCAGAGGGAGGGTCCAGAGGATCCAGAGGAGGGGGAGCGCCTCTTCCAGTCACAGATGTGGGTGAAGGGTTCTCCGCTGCAATTTCTTGTCGATAGCGGAAGCCAAAATAACCTCATTTCAGCAGAGGTCGTGAAGCGGCTCGGCCTACCAACCATAGCACACCTGCAGCTGTATACCATCGGATGGCTCCACCCAGGGAGAGATCTCCGCATCCGTCAGCAGTGCCGCCTTCGATATAGTATCAAGCCATTCACGGATGAGGTATTGTGTGATGTTGCTCCTCTTGAGGTAGCTGATGTATTATTGGGCCAACCATACTTGTGGAGGCGACATGCTGTGTATGAGTCTAGGCCTCGTGCTGTTATTATTACTTTGGGAAATAATTTGTACAGGATACCGGAGGTAGTACCGCCTCCTGTCATCTCTTTGACTACTGCAAAACAACACAGTAAGATTGTTTCCCAAACGAGGAAATTCATTTTCCTTACAACTCGCTCACAGGGAAAGAAGAATAGTGGGGCCACAACCTCAAAACAGGGCTCCTTTGTACGGCTGCAGCAAATGGACAAATTCATGGAGGAATACGACGACATTTTCTCGTCACTCTTAGAGGTTCCTCTACACTGTCAGGACAAGCACTCCATTGATCTGATTCCCAACACATCACCACCTGATGTTGCCATACATCCTGCAACTACAGAATCCAAACATGTACTTTCTGAGGCTGATAAAGAGACCAAATTTACTAAATGCATCCAGCATGTCTACCCGCAGGTCCATGACATCTTCAACACATCTAATACTCAGTTCAGCAAAATTTGCTCATCTCATGGAGGATCTCAATGAAATGGGGACCATTGCTTCCTAAGGAGGGAGCAATGATCTAGGTGGATATCGGTGGCCACCCACCTATTCCATTTGAACCCCCATCATCAGCTCTTTCAGTTTTCAAGTTGCACCAAAACTTACTATTTTTAGCAGTTTTTCGGGTCCTGAACTTCCGGAGCGGTTTTGAGGCCCTAAACGATGTTTTTTGAGCATCGCGCCTCCAGCGAATATCATTCCATTCCGAAGTGATATTTGTGTTGAAAGTTGTAGTCCTCGGATAGATATTTCTAACGAGCTATTGAGCGCATCAAACGGAGATCGTATGCCAAAGTTACGTCCCTAGGAAGTTGAACCACCAACTTACCCAAACGGGGCCCATAGTTTTGGCGCTTCATCTCTGATTGGAGTTTTTGGATGTTTCAGATTCTACATTGTTTCTCAACAATAAATAGGCCCTCGAGCCTCATTGTAAGAGAGTTCAGAGGTCTGTAGCTATCACATCTCTTCTCAGAGATTCGCTACCAGCACCCTAGCTATTATATTTCCATTATGCCTGTAAGCATATTTATGTTATTTGATATTAATGAAATGAAGCATTATTTCTGCTGCATCTCTATGTTCATGGTTATTTCTATATTATGTTGCGTTCCTGCATAAAATCTAGATCAGTGGTATCAGAGCGGGTCTGCTCTTTCTTTTTTTTTCTTTGCATGTCCCCAACGCGGTTAGGGTATAAGGAGTTAGGGCTCGATCTGGTTGAACCCTTGCAAGATCAGCCTCGCAAACCCTGAAGACCAACCATGGTGAAAGAAAATAAAGATGAGTGAGTAGGATATCCTATCAAAATACTGCTCGAGGAGGCCCTCGAGAAACAAAGGAACGCGATGATGGATAACTTTGCTCAAATCCTTCAACGACTGCCCACATATGGCGCATGCCATCCGTGACCCTGCGGAGGTGCCACTCCCTTCAGGTGCGATGGCTTTGACATTCCTATATTTGAAGGAAAAATAGATGCGAACCATTTGTGGAAGCAGATGGTTAAATTTGCTGGAAGGTGTTCTCGGTCCATGACTTCTCTGACCGAGAAAAGATTATTTTTGCAGTCCTCAAAGCCGCCCCCCATGTCAAAGACTGGTGGGAAACCTACCGTGAGCAAGAGGGCGAAGGGGAACCCTCTCTGTTCTTGGCCACACCCACTTGGAATTCATTCCGAGATGGCATCAAGGAACAATATTACCCCTTGGGGAGCTATGAGGACAAATACATCCAATGGACCACGCTGCGGCAACAAAAGGATCAAGATTTGCACGAACTGACGAATCTGTTCCATACCCTGCGCACAAAGTTAGGTATTAAAGATTCAGAGAGACATTTGGTGCTCAAGTACCACGGCTGTGTGCACAAACACATTCAGGAGGAAATGGAGTTCCTTGACATTACATCGCTTGGCACGTCATATCGCTATGCCGCCAAGATCGAGCATAGATTTAAGCAGAAGAAGCGAGACTTTGGAACTGCGAATCCGAAAGGTGCCCCCGAACCGAAGAACAAGGGGCAAGGCCAAAGCAATGCGACTCAGAACAACACCAAAAATCCAAAGAAGGACACAAGGAAGTGGTGTGAATTTCATAACAGCCCCACTCACAGCACAAACGATTGTCAGGCCAAACAGTCTTTGGTGGCCGAACTAAAGGCACCCGAATCAGATGCATTTTCTGATCCTGAGTTAGAACCAGACAAAGGCAATGACAAAGGGAAGCAGATCATTGATGTGGATCCCAGTGCCATTGTTGCCACCACCAAGATCCAGAAGGAGGGTCCAGAGGATCTAGAGGAGGGGGAGCTCCTCTTCCAGTCGCAGATGTGGGTAAAGGGTTCTCCGCTGCAATTTCTTGTCGATAGCGGAATCCAAAAGAACCTCATTTCAGCAGAGGTCGTGAAGCGGCTTGGCCTACCGACCATAGCACAACCGCAGCCGTATACCATCGGGTGGCTCCACCCAGGGAAAGATCTCCGCATCCGCCAGCAGTGCCGTCTTCCGTACAGTATCAAGCCATTCACGGATGAGGTATTATGTGATGTTGCTCCTCTTGATGTAGCTTCAATGTATTATTGGGCCAACCATTCTTGTGGAGGTGACATGCTATGTATGAGTCTAGGCCTCGTGCTGTTGTTACTACTTTGGGAAATAACTTGTACATGATACCAGAGGTAGTACTGCCTCCAGTCATCTCTTTGACTACTACAAAACAACGCAGTAAGATTGTTTCCCAAACGAGGAAATTCATTTTCCTTACAAATCGCTCACAGGGAAAGAAGAATATTGGGGCCAGAACCTCGAAACAGGGCTCCCCTGTACGGCTGTAGCAAATGGACAAATTCATGGAGGAATATGAGGACATTTTCTCCTCACTCCCAGAGGTTCCTCTGCTGACGGGACAAGCACTCCATTGATCGACTCCCAATGCACCCACCACACGATGTTGCCATACATCCCGCAACTACGAGAATCCAAACATGTCTTGTTTGAGGCTTATAAAGAGAAAAAATTTACTAAACGCATCCGGCATGTCCCACCGCGGAGTCCATGACATCTTCAACACATCTAATACTCGGTTAAGTAGAATTTGCCTCATCATGGAGGATCTCAACGCAATGGGGACCATTGCTTCCTAGGGAAGGGAGGAATGATCCGGTGGATATCGATGGCCACCCACCTATTCCATTTGAACCCCATCATTAGCTCTTTACGAGTTTTCAAGTTGCACCAAAACTTACTATTTTTAGTAGTTTTTCGGGTCTTGAACTTCCGGAGCCGTTTTGAGGCCCTAAACGACGTTTTTTGGGCATCGCACCTCTAGCGAATATCATTCCGTTCCGGAATGATATTCGTGCTAAAAGTTGTACTCCTCGGATAGATCTTTCTAACGAGCTATTGAGCGCATCAAACGGAGATCGTATGCCAAAGTTACGTCCCTAGGAAGTTGAACCACCAACTTACCCAAATGGGGCCCATAGTTTTGGCGCTTCATCTCCTACGGTTAGGTTTTTGGACGTTTCGGATTCTACATTGTTTCTCAACAATAAATAGGCCCTCAAGCCTCATTGTAACACAGTTCAAAGGTCTGTAGCTATCACATCTCTTCTCAGAGATTCGCTACCAGCACCCTAGCTATTGTTTTCCATTATGCCTGTAATCATATTTCTGTTATTTGATATTAATGAAATGAAGCATTATTTCCGTTGCATCTCTATGTTCATGGTTATTTCTATATTTTGTTGCGTTCCTGCATTAAATCCGAATCAGTGGTATAAGAGCGATCTGCTTTTTCTCGGTCTTTCTTTGCATGTCCCCAATGCAGTCAAGGTATAAGGAGTTAGGGCTCGATCTAGTTGAACTGTTGCAAGATCAGCCTCGAAAACCCTGACGACCCCACATGGCAGAAGGAAATAAATACAAGGGAGTAGAAGATCATAAAAAAATCTTGCTCGAGGAGGCCCTCGAGAAACAAAGGAACATGATGATGGATAAATTTTCTCAGAACCTTCAACGGTTGCCCACCTACGACGCATCTGCATCCAACAACCACTCTGGAGGTGCCACTCCCTTCAAGGTACATGTAAACTTTGAAATTCCTATATTTGAAGGCCAGATAGATGCGGACGTCATAGAGAGATGGTTGAATTTGCTAGTAGGGTATTTCTCAGTCCATGATTTCTTTGACTGAGAAAAGATTATTTTTGCACTCCTCGACCGCCCCCATGTCAAGAGCGTTGGGAAACCTACCATGAGCAAAGAGGGCGAGGGAACCCTCTACGGTCTCGGCCACACCACTTGGAATTCGTTCCGAGATGGCATCAAGGAACAATATTACCCTGTGGGGAGCTATGAAGACAAATACATCCAATGGACCACACTGCGGCAGCAAAGGGATCAAGATGTGCACGAACTAATGAATTTTTTCCATACCCTAAGCACAAAGTTGGGTATTAAAGATTCAAAGAGACATTTGGTGCTCAAGTACCGCGACTGTCTGCACAAACACATCCATGAGGAAATGGAGTTCCTCGACATTACATCGCTTGGCACGACATATCGTTATGCCGCCAAGATCGAGAAGAAATTTAAGTAGAAAAAGCGAGACTTTGGATCTACGAATCCGAAGCCAGGGAAAGGTGCCCCCGAACCGAAGAACAAGGGGCAAGGCCAAAGCGGTGTGACTCAGAACAACACCACAAATCCAAAGAAGGACACAGGGAAGTGGTGTGAATTTCATAATAGCCCCACTCACAGCAAAAACGAGTGTCGGGCCAAACAGTCTTTGGTGGCCGAACTAAAGGCACCCAAATCAGATGCATTTTCTGATCCTGAGTTAGAACCAAAAAAAGGAAATGACAAAGGGAAGAAGATCATTGATGCGGATCCCAGTGCCAGTATTGCCACCACCAAGATCCAGAGGGAGGGTCCAGAGGATCCAGAGGAGGGGGAGCACCTCTTCCAGTCACAGATGTGGGTGAAGGGTTCTCCGCTGCAATTTCTTGTCGATAGCGGAAGCCAAAAGAACCTCATTTCAGCAGAGGTCGTGAAGCGGCTCGGCCTACCCACCATAGCACACCCACAGCCGTATACCATCGGATGGCTCCACCCAGGGAGAGATCTCCACATCCGCCAGCAGTGTCGCCTTCCATACAATATCAAGCCATTCACGGATGAGGTATTGTGTGATGTTGCTCCTCTTGAGGTAGCTGATGTATTATTGGGCCAACCATACTTGTGGAGGCAACATGCTGTCTATGAGTCTAGGCCTCGTGCTGTTATTATTACTTTGGGAAATAACTTGTACAGGATACCGGAGGTAGTACCGCCTCTTGTCATCTCTTTGACTATTTTGCCAAAAGAACGCGGTAAGATTGTTTCCCAAACGAGGAGATTCATTTTCCTTACAACTCGCTCACGAGAAGAAGAATAGTGGGGCCACAACCTCCGCTTCGGAGGCTCCCCTGTACGGGTGCAGCAAATGGACAAATTCATGGAGGAATATGAGGACATTTTCTCCTCACTCCCAGAGGTTCCTCTACACTGTCAGGACAAGCACTCCATTGATCTGACTCCCAACGCACCACCACCTGATGTTGCCATACATCCTGCAACTACAGAATCCAAACATGTACTGTCTGAGGTTGATAAAGAGAAAAAATTTACTAAACGCATCCATCATGTCCACCCGCAGGTCCATGACATCTTCAACACATCTAATACTCAGTTCAGCAGAATTTGCCTCATCTCATGGAGGATCTCAACGCAATGGGGACCATTGCTTCCTAAGGAGGGAGGAATGATCCAGGTGGATATCGGTGGCCACCCACCTATTCCATTTGAACCCCCATCATCATCTCTTTCAGTTTTCAAGTTGCACCAAAACTTACTATTTTTAGCAGTTTTTCGGGTCTTGAACTTCCGGAGCCGTTTTGAGGCCCTAAATGATGTTTTTTGGGCATCGTGCCTCCAGCGAATATCATTCTGTTCCGGAGTGATATTCGTGTCGAAAGTTGTAGTCCTCGGATAGATCTTTCTAACGAGCTATTGAGCACATCAAATAGAGATCGTATGCCAAGGTTACGTCCCTAGGAAGTTGAACCACCAACTTACCCAAACGGGGCCCATAGTTTTTGCGCTTCATCTCCTACGGTTAGGTTTTTGGATGTTTCGGATTCTACATTGTTTCTCAACAATAAATAGGCCCTCGAGCCTCATTGTAAGAGAGTTCAGAGGTCTGTAGCTATCACATCTCTTCTCAGAGATTCGCTACCAGCACCCTAGCTATTGTATTTCCATTATGCCTGTAAGCATATTTTTGTTATTTGATATTAATGAAATGAAGCATTATTTCCGCTGCATCTCTATGTTCATGGTTATTTCTATATTCTGTTCCGTTCCTGCATAAAATCCGGATCAGAACTAAAGGGGATTTCTTGGACTTGGATTTTGGACTGATACTTAGACTTAGGGATCACCAAGTGTAAGATAATGATCCATGATAAGCTTAGTGTATTGAATATCCAAAATCCAATATACTTGATTTATCCAAAGGGTCTATAGAAAAAATTTGAGACCATTAGTGTTTGGGAGTATCATGAGAGACACAACAAAGCTGTTTGATTGGTAGGCTTAGGTGATAGTGGGGAATTTTTAGGCAAAACAAAATAGAGGATTTGGGTCAAAGGTGAATACATATGCACAAAATGGGTTATACAAGCCTCTAATGGGTTTTCTGGGATTGGTAAGCAAAGCTAGACATTATGGAGTGATGAGATAGTGAAAAATTATCTTGAGGATAATGAAGGTAGTGAGATTTCTAGGACTCACAATGTTTACGAACCTTGTTTCTAGAAATCTTGGGATATTTATTTAGTCATCATCAAGGCAAAAAATTACTGATGACTAGCAGTGGCTCCACTTGGGGAGGGTAGCTCCTTTTCGAGAGGTGTCCAGAACTTCAGATTTCTGGATTTATGGAGACCCGTGCCTCATCCATTGGGCATATTTTACCTCTTTCATTTGCTGATGTTTGATTTGAAGATATGGTCTTAGTATTCTAAAAGACATGGTTAGCACAAATCTATCTCTACCTACCCAACCTACTTGCCTAACATTTTTTCTTCTTTAGGTGCATTTGGACTAGCAATCTTGACATCTTCTTGTTTTTTGAAAGAAAAATAAACTATCTACTTTTACCTTATCTCTTCCCGGAGCTCAGTTTATGCTGATGAACTCCTTTGATTCTCTACCTATGCAATTCAACTGTTAAGGTTAAACTATTTGACAGGATTTATTCACTAAGCTATAAACATAAAATTTAAAACATGGCTAAATCAGGATTAGGCAATCTGACTTACCATGGGTTTGTGGCATGAAAACAAGCTGCACACAAATTTTATTTTTGTACAAAAAAAACTAGAAAAAATAGGGCTGAGATATATTGTTTGCTATTCATCCCTATTTTCCTCTTTGGTTCTATTTTAAGCATGTGGAACCCGTATCTTTCTTACTTAATCTATCTTTTGACAAGTCAAGTTTGAAAATTTTGACCTACTATTTTTGCACCAACTTATCAACAATCAATTGAAACATGATCAGCCATGATTAGGGTAGATGACTGAACAATATTTTTTGGAACAAGTAGTGGCATTTAAGCTTTCACACTTTTAGTAGTTCCATTTTTTGGGCATGAGGCTTTACCCCTTTTCAAATCTGCCCTCTTTTCTATTTTTTTTTTTTTTTTTTGTGTTTTTGCCATTTTTCTTTTCATCAAACAATGATATGTACAATGAATGAGAAAAAAAAAACTAGGAATCTAAATGGCTATGGTATTTGATTATCCTGTCATCTACAGGATCATCTACCCACCCTTTTTCATTCAGCTTTTGGAAATAAAGAGCATGGCTATTTATTCTTGAGGGCTTTGTACAATATTTTTGATAAAAATCTTCAAACCTGCCTGATTCTCCTTTAAATCTCCCTTTTGAGTTTTGTTGCCAAACCTTTCTTTTGTGAAAGAAAATATCTAGGTGAAGAAGTTATTCTTCATCAGCTCCCAAAAAATTGATAATTTCATCCATGTATATCATAGAAAAAAAGTTGAAAATAAGTGCCATGGCCTCTTGAAAGGTGTCTTCGGCATTCCTCATTCTAGGAAGAATTTTTTCAAGCTTGTAGTCATCCCAAGGGGCTTCGTCAATGTCTTTATGTTGACTGATTTGTAGTGGTACCCTCTCATGAAAACCTGAAACACTACCAATCAATGCCAGCTTGTTAGAAATTCCTATTTTTGGCATAGGATGATTTATCTTGGGAAAAGAGTCTTGGGACTCCATGGAGGCTTTGCCTAAGTGTCTATAGTCTATACATAGTCTGTATCTTTTGGTTTTATTTGTTAGTAATATAATTTTCCCAAAGTCTTCATAGTTTTTCTTCGAAAAAGGCCTGTCTTGAACAATGGCTATGTCATCAGGCTTCGAACTTTTGCTTCTATATACAAGGGCATCTTGAAATCTTTTACATAACCTCAAATATTTGATCTTTGTGTGTAATGGTAAGGCTTTGGATAAGTTGATTACCTTAGGTCTTCTTAGGCTGCCTATATTGTATCCCTCTATATCAATTTCAACAGACATCCCTTTAGGATTTATGGCAATATCAGTGAGAGTCAACAACTTTTTCAGAGAGACATAAATTTCTGATGGTGAGGTATCCATATAAGGCAAGAACATCAAATTATTTGGATTCAGATTCCCAAATTTTTCTATTAAGTGAGGAGATTTCAGAACCATGGGGTTGGAAAAAGGAGATAGTTGTGTTCCTGATGTTTGTCCTTTATTTGAGCTCCCTAATTCATATTCTAAACTGACTTTTGTTCCTAATTTTTTTTTTTTTTATTTTGCAGAAAATCAAGTTTAGTTTTATTTTCATGAAGTTTCTTGGGGTTGTTGTAGTTTTGAGAGGGTTGGGGAGGTTTTTCCTTATTTTCCCACTTGTTCATGAATTCCTGGTACAGAGAAGGGAGATTATGTATGCTACTAGGAATAAAGCTTCTAAACCATTTTCTAGCTTCTCCTACTAAGCTTCGGGCAAAGATCCTCATTTGTATGGTCTCTTCTTCAAATTCCATGATGTCAAAGGCTTCGAGCATTTTTTCTACATGATGTTAGGCAGTGGTAGATTGGGTTCCAATGAAGTAGGGAATTCTAGACTGATAATTATCTGGTAGAGGAACCAGAGGTTGGGGTAGTAGTAAGGGAGCAAACCATATTGCCATGCTGGGAATAAATGGAAGATTTATAAGAGGTGGGTTTGATTGTTGTAGTCTGCCCAGATCTTTGTCATTTTCATCCACTTCTTCACAAAATTCATTTTCATTATACAAGATGAATGAATCCAAATATGAATGAATGGAATAGATAGGGGTGTTGTTTGGTCTTTCAAGGCTACTCACCATGTACTTCATGTGAGACTCTTGGTATAGTCTCCTGGTCTGGCTTAAAATAGGGATGGTAGCATAAGACATGTCAAGTTGGAGGTTTCCCAAAATTTTGGCTTCCCAAGATTGCAACAAAAGCATGCCATACTTAGGAATGTCAGCTACTACTATGTCCATGACTAGGCTCTTGGCTGGGATTTTTGTTAGATTGACAGATAAATATTTGATTAGGCCCAAGCACTTAACCCAGCTTGAATCGAAGGAAAAAAAATCTTTGTAGGGCCTGGTTATTTCTAAGCCTAATTTTTCCATCATTGCTTTTCGCATGAGGTTTTGGGAGGCATTAGAATCTATCATGGCAATATGTAAGATTTTGTCATGTATGTTGATGCTGACATAAAAAGGGGGAATGGATCCTTCTTGGCATTGTCCATCTATTTCGGGCCCAAACAACAGCTTTGATTTTTCATCTGCCAAGTTCAATGTATTGGTATCATTTCCTATGTTCAGGACTTTTAGCACTTGAGACCTATACACTTCCTGGGTAACCAATTCAGTGAGAGGCATGGTTATCTTGATTTTAGCAATCTCCCCTTAAAATTTGAAAGGTATTTGTGTTTTGGGAATATTTACATCAGTTTTATTAGCCATGAATCTTTCTATATTTTTGATTTGCTGATTCTGATTTGGGGTTCTAGATAGGATAGTTTTCTCAGGGGCACTAGTAGAGGTACTAGGGCAGCTTGCATCACCACTTGGCTGGTTGGTTTTGACTATGTTTGGTTCAGTCTTCTTAGCCATGGTGCTAGTACTGTCTGCTGTCTTCTTAGGAGAATGTTTTGGTGTCTTCCTAATAGCAGTGTCTATTTGGTTTCTCTTGGGGTGTCTTGGTTCTTTTTTCTCCTAAGGTCATATTGCATATGGACTTCCATTATGGAATTTTCAAATCCCAACCTGTAATCTTCAGATTCCTCATATATAGTTTCAGTTAGATCTGGGGAAAAGAACTCTTCTTCTTCTTGTGTGAGAAATACTTCCTCTTCATTATCATAGCCTACTATATTTACATGCTCCTCTTCTAAGTCTATGATTTGTCCTTCTTCATCATCTACATAGTTTTGTTGAAAGGGAGGTCTAATTTGTTGGTCATTCTCCCTTGGTTTGATTTGAGGAGTGGCTCTTCTAAAGTTTTGAGTTCTATTTCTGTTTTGGAGGTTGGCTTGGCTTTCCCTAGGAGGATTCCTTTCACTCAAGTTTATCCTTTCCATCATTCTTTCTATAGTTCTAGTTAGGTTGTATAGTTTAGCATCGGATGAGGAAGTAGAAGGCATGATTTAATCCTTGTAAGTGACCCTTTTCTCTGACCTCATTTTAGCCCTTTTCTCAATGAGATTGGCCTCTACACTCACAAATCCCTTTTACATGTCTTCTAAGGTTAAGTAGTCTCTTTCTCTTAATTGGTAAGTCATGACATTATCAAATCCTTTGGGAAATTTCACTAGTGCTAGGCCTTGACTAGGGGGTTTCATGTGAGGTGGGAGGGCATTGTAGACACTATTAAACCTTGTGCAATAATCTTGCACACTCTCTCCTACATTCCTCTTAAGATTGTTATATTCAGAAAGGATTTGGAGGGGATTTTTATTGACTTCCCACTTGTTTATGAAAGTTTGGTAGAGGGAAGGTAGATCATGAATGGTGTTAGGAGTTAATTCTTTGAACCATTTTTTGGCTTCACCTCCTAAGATTTGCACAAAGATCCTCATTTTAATGGTTTCTTCTTCTATTTCCATGTAATCATAGGCATCACTGATCCTATCTACATGTTGTTGGGCAGTGATGGATTCAGCCCCTGTGAAATGAGGAATCTTAGATTGGTAGAGGCACTAGAGGTTGTGGTAAAACCAAGGAGGCATACCAAGCTGCCATGATGGGAGCTAATGGGTTATAAGGTAGATTTACAAGGGGAGGGTTTCTGATAGGTGGAGGGGAATGAAGTGAAGTGGTTTGAACAATGGAGGTATGGATGGGTGTGGTGGAAGTGCTTGGACCAACATGCTGACTATGAGAAAATTTGGTATGGAAAGAGCTAAAGTGAGGGAGAAGTTGAAAGTTAGGGGGAGTGGAAGGAGAAACTTCTCTACTTGAACTTTGCTGCAAATCTGTGGGCTCAAGGTCAGTTTGGTCAATATCATTTTGTGACTTGGTCTTGAAAAGGATTCTTCTATAGTGTGAGTCAAACTGAGTGTCCTGCAAGGCTATAAGATGTTCCAGGGCAGAGCTTGATATGTGAATGGTCCTCTTAGTAGTTGGATGTTCAGATTTAGAAGTTTGCCACAAAATATTTTATGGGTCATCAACTATGGGGGGAGGGTTTGGGTCTGGGTGAGATCTGGTGTTAATTCTCTGAGAAGCCAAATTTCACAGTCAAAATGATTGAGAGACTGAAAGTTATGTCTATTTTTTGGAAGGCTGTCCTCTCTTAGCGCTTGGTAAACACACACAATGTATAACCATGCTCTTTAGACTTCTCAAGGCTGATTTGACATAATCTCAGGGAGTCTAATTGGAACTAGTAGAGTTAATAGGCCTACTGGGGCTAGTGGAGTCGCCAGGTGGATGTTTTTTGTTGTTGTTTTAAGGATGTATGGTTATGGTCCACCACCAATAACTGATAAAAACCAATCTAGGGATGTTTTGGGGTTTTCTGAGTTGCTTAGGTAGCCCTAAGGTATGTATAAGTGTCATGTGGCTTAATGATCATTTTGATAAGATGTTGAAACAAACAGAATCTAATCTTGGCTATTAGTTAAGTTATCTATGATTTAATCAAAGGTTTCTAAAGTCCTAAGGGATACTTAGATTGTCACTGACTCAGAAGGTCCCA
Organism: Pinus albicaulis; assembly: GCA_034641835.2. Classification (NCBI taxonomy): domain Eukaryota; kingdom Viridiplantae; phylum Streptophyta; class Pinopsida; order Pinales; family Pinaceae; genus Pinus; species Pinus albicaulis. Next base: position 136,537,006 of record CM076579.1, read on the forward strand.
CCGTGATCGCCATTATGTTAGCTCCCCATAATTTGCTAGATTGATTGAGATACAAATGGATAGGGGTAACATCAAACCATACTTTGGAGTCCGAGGAACTAGCCTTCCTGGACTCAGAGAGGGCTCTCTCTATTAGGTGCAAATGATGTAAAATTGTTTGATTTTTAAGGTTAGTTTTAGGCTAGTTATGAAGTGTAGGGTTTGTTGATTGTTTTGGATGGGTAATATGGTCAAATGTAATAAGAGGAGTGAGAGAATGTCAAAGCCATTGGGCTATGGAGTCAAATGAAAGTCAATAATGTCTAAATGATGAAGCAGAGTGTGTTGTAGGGCTGATTTAGCAAGGTCAATGGATCCTTAAGGTGATGTAATGAATATTAAGTTGGGGAAAAGACTAAGAGATCTTATACATATATAATCTTAAGTATAACTCATGAGGTAGGGCAAACCATTGATCTCATTGAAAAATACTCAAAATGATAAGCATATAAGATGAACATTCTAGTGAAACATAAAAGCATTAGAACTCCTAACTTTAGAAATTCACCTTCAGATTTTGGGAAAACATGCAAGATTTAAAAAAATAACTTAATATATGAAGAGGGAACTCCTAAAAATCATATTTCAACCTATTGGGAACTCTGAAACAAGTTTACAAGGATGGAAAAAGGCCAAGATTGAACGAGACCTCTTTGACTTAACCTAATCAATCAATATTTCACAGAAAGGCTTCAAGATAGGGTTTTGAGAACTTCAAATAAGTAGGGCATACCATAAATCTTACTTGTAAGCTAACATACTAACCATGCATGAAACAAAAAAATTTAGGGGAGCCTAAGGAGCATTTAAGAATTCCTTAGTTATGACCCAAACAAAGGAAAACATCAAGGCCATAACAAACAAGAGGACTGAGGTGCCTCAATGAACATGTCTCAAGCTGTACTTTTCTGTTTAATAGCAGCTAAGAAACATGAAACATAATGATGAAAAAGAAAAAAATAGAAAAATTAGGAAAACATCACCATTCACCAAGCTATGGAATCCTGCAATCAAGCTTCTCCATCATCCAAGCAAACAAGCCATTCCTCCACTTCACAAAACCAATTTCTTCTCCAAGCTCATGAAAATCATATATTACTCATGAAGCTCATCAAATTCCAACATTTACAAACAAGTCATCATGATCTATTTAAATTAGAAAATGAGGAGGTGGAAACCATAAGAGGCTTCTAGAAACCCTAAAAAACTCATAAATGTCATTTATGGCCAAGAGACCATGCAAGGCCCAAGGCACATAATATCTTATGAAATAAATGCCATAATAAATATTTGCACCTATTTCTAGATTTTCTAGCCTCAAGAAACTCAAAAATATAATTTTTCCATGAGTGTGTTTTTTTTACTTTTGGTCCAAAACACACTATTCATCACATTTGCGTAGCGCCACCTTCAGCAAAAAATAGGGTCTTTTGTGACCGAGTTTTGGACCCCTTCCCGATGTCGGATTTGGCTCCATGATGTCTCGTCGGAAAGCCTAAAGAGTATAATTTCCAAAAATTCTTGTGGTTTCCTGATATAGCTCCTATAAACTGGTAAAAATTTCAAAATCCCCAGACTGGTCATTTGCGCAGCACCAGTCCCAAAACAGGGGCTGAAAGGTAAAAATAGTGAGGTTTTTTGACATTTTGAGGGGTCAAACCCGCTCCAAAAATTCTAAAATTTAGTGAGAATGATATGCAGGCTGAGAGAAATCCAAAAATTCAAATTTTTTCTCCTGGGGATGCTCCATGTGTTTGCATAGCGCCAGTGGCTCTGCACAAATGAGACCAAAAAATTTCAAAAAAAACAATTTTTTCTCCAAATCTTCTCAAATTTGGTGGAGATCTTCTGTAAGTGGTTCTGATCAAATTTTGAGAAGCCTCAGCCAAAAGTTCAATGATGTTATGCCTTTTTTCCCTTTTTAGATTTTGGACTTCAAGGAGGGCTTCCTTCAGTTTGGCACAAGGAAGCTTGTGTTTCTTGGCAAATACTTTTTCATTTTTCTTTGCAGCCCTAAACCTTCATTTTCCTTCATCAGCTTGGCCTCTAGGTGTATACTTGCCCTCTCAAGCCTTGGAGTTGATGTAGTTGGCAAGGCCCCTTGCCTTTCGGAGGAAGCAAAAACTTGTCTTGGCCCTGTGTGGTATGTGTATGTGAGAGGAGAGATGGTGTTTCTAGAAATGTTTTCATCATGGCTGTGACCCTTGGTGTTGTCACCAACTTCTTTATTTTCACTGTGGTCACTATCAGTTACCTCATGTTCCATTTGATCACTGCTTTTCTGACCTTCAGAACCATCATCAACATTATATTTCTCACTGCATTCAATATTGTCAGTTTGGTCTTTAAATTCATCATCAACCTCTGTACTTACCTCATTTTGAGTTTGTTCCTCATTAGTGTCTTCTTCATCAAACTTTGTTTCTGCCTCACTAATTTCTTCTTTTTGTTTGCCAACATTCTGTTCATCATTTGTGCCTATGTATTCTGCCCCATCATGACCCTCATCACTTTCACCTTGGTCATCACCTTGTTCATTATTACCAGCCATTTCTGCATCTTGGGATGAATCACTTGTATTTTTACCATCATTGCCTCCCTCTGATTTGTCACTTTCCTTGTCTTCACTATTGTTGTGCTCTTTTCCCTCATCTTTTGCTTCATTTCCTTCTTGCTCATCTTCATGGATTTTAGTGTTAGCCCCATTGTCTTCTTCATTTCACCTGTTATTTTCTTTCTCTGTATTGCCACTGTCACCCTCTTGTTCATTATTATCACCATCCTCCTCTTCATTTTATGCATTAATAGAAACGGAAAAATTGGGGTTCGATGGAGAAAAAGTGAAAAAGATGATGAGGTCAACTTTGGTGAATGAGGGGTATGGAGGTTAGGGTTTTAGTGGCTTTGGAGCTCTTAAGGAGACCCTTCTCAATTAAGTTTGTAGGCACCTTAACTCACCCACACTTATATGATATCGAACTATTTGCAAGAGGTCATTTAAGCACATAGGTTCATTTTCATATAAGGCCTAGGGTTTACATACCTAGGGTTTTAGCATTCAAAACCATAGAGACAAAAATCAATTTAAAAAATTGAGTGGAGACAAGGAAAGGGCATCACTTACCAATTCTTGGCCTTTTCACAAATCCTGGAGGTAGCTTGGAGAGTGAAAATTTGATTTAGGGCAAGGGATTTTGACCTTGGCACTTCCTAGGCATTTGCGTAGTGCCTCTACCTATGCTTTCATGTGAGGTCGTTTATGTAGCGCCAGGCAGGGTATGCACAGGAGTTTGCGCAGTGCTGACAAAATGGGCAGCCTCTGCACGTTTGTTTGCACAGCGCTGGCAGGGTTGGCAGCTTCTGCACGTCGCGTGGGCGGGTCAGGTGGTTGGTTTGCGCAGTGCCCGGGTGCTTCGTGCAGGAAAGTCGGGTGAAATGGTTGGTTTGTGCATCCTGGGCAAGTTGGGCCCGAGTTTGTGTAGTGCTCCGGGTTAGCACAGCACCGAGATTTTTTTACGCAACGCCTTGCAATTTTGAATGGGAAAAAGGGTTGTTTGCACAACGTTGGGTCTGGTTTGCATAGCGCTTCTGATTTGTGTAGCGCCAACAGAACTATGCCCAGAAATAGTCTTAAACACCAATTTTTCTCCTCTAAAGTCCTTTTCTTCTTTGCAAGAGCCAAATGAACCAAAAATGAAATTTAAACACCTTTACATCCTTTTGAGAGAGATAAATTAAATTCAAGAACCCACTTTTCTTATGTTTCAAATCTTTTGTCACTTGACTGATATATTTTTAATGTTTTTGCAGGAGTTTTGAAGGTTTTCTCAAGGTGTCTTGCCTTCTTCTCCTGTTTTTATGGTTGGCTGATGCTGATGCTCCTTTTACCCTCTTTTCCTTGAAAGTAGGGACATTGCCCAAACTATATTTGGCATGCACTTTGACAAACTTAATACCTTGTTCTTATTCTTTTGGGCCATTTTGATTGTCAGTGACCTAAAGAATGCCTTTTCCCCTTTCTTCTGTTTTTAAGGCAATAACAGGTCTATTTTGCCAAAAGTTTCAAATAAATCATATTATGTCATGGGTTTCATTTGACCACTTCTGATTTTGTGCAGATGCCTGTATTTCATTTGCTCTTGATTCCTTAGTGCCCTTTTGAATTTGAAGTCTCATTTTTTGAACAGTAACCTTATGATTTACCTTGTTTTCTCTCTTTGATATTTAACTCTATGCTTGCCTTTCCCTTTGATTATTTTATAGGCCCTTTGACTGCACTTGAAAACATTAGCCTCTTAAATTGATACTCTTTGCATTCCCTCTACTTTTAAGAAGGAGGCCTTGTCATCTTCAATTGACCTGTCTTGCCAATCTGTCCAAACTCTTAGGTTTTAGGGCTGTTAGAGAAAAATAAGGAGTGTTTCCTTCTAAGTTCTCTATAGCCTTTCAAAAATTGTTTATCATTTGTAAAAAAAATCTTCAATGTGCACTTGATGGATTTGAAGTGGCTTCTGTCCTTGTACCCTTTGTGATGGTCTCTTGCTTGTCACCACTGTTTTGTTAACCAATCACAAAAAATGTGATTCTCTTTAAACACAGGCGTGCTGCCTTTCTCTTGTTTGTGGATGTCTCTTGGTGATGATTTCATCCTATTACCTTACCTCTTCTTATTGCTGATGGCAACCTTGATCATTTCTTACAAAAATGTGAACAAGGGTAGCTGTCCCTTGTAGTATTTATGCTCTAAGCCAAGGAGGTCTTTCTTGAATGACCGTTGATCAGTCTTGGATCAAATTGCTTGACTTTATTCCTCTTTGAATACAGTCTCTTCATACAGGAAGACATAGTTTATATGGCACCAAATCTATCCTATGAGTTTGTGAGACCTTAGGTGACCTAATGGGGCTTTCTTGGACTTGGCTTTTGGAATGAGACTTAGACTTAGGGATCACCAAGTGTAAGATAGGATCCATGATAAGCTTAGTGTATTGAATATCCAAAATCCAATGTACTTGATTTATCCAAAGGGTCTACAGGGAAAATTTGAGACCATTAGTGTTTGGGAGTATCATGAGAGACACAACAAAGCTATTTGATTGGTAGGCTTAGGTGATAGTGGGGAATTTTTAGGCAAAACAAAACAGAGGATTTGGGCCAAAGGTGAATACATATGCACAGAATGGGTTATACAAGCCTCTAATGGGTTTTCTGGGACTGGTAAGCAAAGCTAGACATTATGGAGTGATAAGATAGTGAAAAATTATCTTGAGGATAATGAAGGCAGTGAGATTTCTATAACTCACAATGTTTATGAACCTTGTTTCTAGAAATCTTTGGATAGTTATTTAGTCATCATCAAGGAAAAAATTATTGATGATTAACAGAACCTAAGATCTCATTCTTAATGATTCTGAATTTTCTGTCTTTAATTTTTGAATTCTCAACCACCCATCTTATCATATCAGTATATGGTAAAAGACTGGCCCTTGCTGATATTCTGTGAAGGAAGGAGCATGCGACATCTCTAAACTGTAAATTTGAGGGCCTTGCATGATCAGCAGTTGCTTTGACCTCCACTACTTCAGGTTTTTCATCTTCGAGGATAGTATAGATGGCTTTCCACATTGTAGCACCTCCATCTACAGTGCAAACAATATCTGTGATTGTGGACGACATTTATGTACATTCAAATTTCGCAACAATTTGTTTGCCGTGTCTCTGCATTACTTTGCGTATGGACATATCTTGAGGAAAAATCCCTATTTAAGACAGAGTAACGATCTAATGATGAAAGATATAGTGAAATGACCAGTTTTAAAAGAGACGATCCGGGAAGCAGCTGTACCATTAATTATCCGTAACAAAACAATAATTGTTCGCATTGAGGTGATAAAAAATGTTTAATCATTTCTGACATGATTTATTTTCACATTAAAACCTTCATTAAACCTTGTCAAATCCGTCGCATCGTGCATTTTTGAACTAGTTTTGTGAAGCAAATATCTTTAACAAGCTTTACGTTATGTGATATGAGATTTTTGCGATATCGTGAAATCGAAAAATCGCCTACATCGGGATATCACAACATCGGAGCATCAGTAAGTAATGTTTTAAGTTTTAAAATGTATATTTACAATGCGCAATTTATAATTCCAATTGCGAAGTTCAAATCGCAAATCGCAGATCGGGATTTCATGTTTTCTTTTTAACTTTTAATGGGAAAAGATTATGCGGGATGCGATTTGCGATAAGGTGATCACAAATATATGAAAATGGTATTTATTATTATTTTTTTGTTTTTTGTTTTTTGTTTTTTTTTTAATAAAAACAACAATGTTTTGGAGTTTGATTTTTTTATTTAAAATGAAAAATAAATTTTAAGAAGGGTCCCTATTTATATTATCAAAATCCTTAAACTATTTTGAAAATAAAAATGGGGGGGTTTTTGCATAGCACAACAATTGACGATTCACTTGGGAGAACCAGATATCTCTGATTGGTTTGTTTGATATTTCTGAACTTTCAAAACAAGAAAAAGTTTATGAGAATAAAAATATTATGATTCATGAATTAAACAGTGTTTTTTTTCCAGAATATAATCTATCTACCTATCTCATTTTTTTCTTAGTGAACCCCTTCAGTGATAACACATAGGTGTCTGTATCAGTTGGTACTCAGATTTAAAAAGGTAAAGTAGGTTTTCTCTAAAAATTGGTTTCATATATTTTTACTCATTTATTACAGATAGAGCCACTGTTGCCAGTAGCCATTTATAGCCTTGACAGAGTTATCTTTTAACCAATAATGATTCATGGTCCCATCTGAATTTGATTTCTTATTTCAAAATTTAATTTTTAAAATACAATTGAATTTCTTTTTTATTTTGACAAATTCTCAAAGTCATTTTCTAGTTTTGGTGACCTGATAGTGACAATGTCATTCACTGATCGTAATTTAGACTGAACAAGCCGGCTCTTGATGAGACCCCTTGTCTTTTGATTTTTTATAATCATTTTAGCTATTACCCTGTTATAGTATGCAGTATTGGTAATATCAGTCTAAATTATTCTCTATGATTATGATAAACAAGCTCTTGATGAGACTTATTTTCTTTTGAGTTTGTATTTTGTATATATTTCTTTTCATTTTTGAATTATACTTTGAAGAAGAAATTTTATCAGATGGGATGAATCATTAGCTCGTTTAAGAGTAATTGATGATAATTTTAGAGTTGGTAGATACCTTTTCATAGAGAATCCTCGCTAAGTTAAAGGTTATTTTCTTGACTGATACATATATCTATATTTTATGACATCAAAAGTCCTTTCAGAAAGTAAATGTCTTTAGTAAATTTCAAAATATTTAAAAAAAATAAGGTTTACTCGATTCTCATAGTTATAATTATCTTTTTACTTTACTTATTTATGGAAACAAAATATCAAATAAATTTATCAGAAATTTTAAAACTTTGAATCAACCAAAAATGATGTTATTTTCAACTTTTATTTTCCTAAAGAAAAGTGAAATTTAAATTTTGATTCCTAAGAGAAATATTTTTTAAGAATTTGACCATTCACAGGAAAGGAGTCTTTCTTACCTAATAAGTCTTGTAACAAAAAGGTGGATAAGCCTATTTTTTCTATGATTTGAAATGGACCAAGCCATATTCTTTGGAATTTGGTATGCTTACATTTTTCCTCATGTGCCTTATCCCATTTCAAAACAAGGTCTCCAATTTCAAAAGATTTTGAGCTGGTAGATGCTGTGTCAAATGAGGCTTTAACTATTTTTTGATGATGAGCATGTATAGCTTTGTCTTTTCCTCTCCGTTCTTCCATTTTAAGAATTTGATCTTGTCTAAGTTAAAGGGAAGACGAAGGATTTTCATCAATAAACTGCACTAAAGAAAATAATGGTATTGTTACATTTGTGGGTAGAACTGCTTCTTTCCCATAAACTAACACAAATGGAGAAGTACCTATCGAGGTCCTCTGGGTGATTCTATCTGCCCAAAGAGTAAATAATAGTGCTTTGTGCCAATTTTTATGATTTTGTTCTATAGTTCGTTTGATGAGTCTGATAAGGTTTTTATTTGTTGATTCAGCCAATCCATTACCCTGTGGATAATAGTTAGCCGAGTATTTTAATTTAAAACCTATTTTCAAAGAAAATTCTATCATAGCGTTTCCAGAAAAGTAAGATGCATTGTCAAATATCAAAACTGATGGGAGGCCAAACCTGGTGATTATGAACTGATCAATAAATTCTATAATATTTTGTGTATTAGCCACCTTTAATGGAATAGCTTCTACCCATTTTGTGAAATAATATGTTGCAGTTAGAATATAATTATGCTATTTAGAAGAGTTTGGAGTTATTTCACCTATGATATCTAACCCTGATTGTTCGAATGGTTGTTGGATATTTACTGGTTGTAGTGGAAATGTTGCTTTCCTTTCTCTTCCTGTTGCAGTTTGAAATTCTTTTAATTTTCTCGCATATTCATGTGCATCTTTAAATAGAGTTGGCCAATAGTAACCAGCATGTAGTATTTTATGAGCTGTGGTGTTTCCTCCGAAATGACCTCCAGCTGGTCCATCATGTAATTGCTGCATTACTTTTTTAGCTTCAATTTTCTCTAAACATCTCAAAAATACAGAATAATACTTCTTCCTAAATAACACATCATCTATGAGTTGATATTGATTTGCTTTAAGCCTTAGAGCGCACTTTGCTGTGTAATTGAGATATAATGGAGCATATCCATTTTTTAAGAAAAATTTCATATCAACATATTGTGACTGAGAATCGTTTAGGCTTACCTTAGACAACTGTATTTCATTTGATTGATCTTCCACTGTTGGTAAATGAGAGGCTCCAGTTAACATCCTGCAAAGACCTTGACCTTTAAAAAATTTAGCAGGATGTATCTCTACATCATATTCTTGAAGTGCGGTAACCCGATTTTCTCTCTTCTCTCCTACCTATCGTTGGATTAATAATTGCCTTACTACTGAGTAAGGTACTATTATTTTAGTATGTGTTTTTAGGAGAAAAGGTGTAAAATGTTTCAAGGCTTTAAACATAGCAAAAGCCTATTTTTCCACAGCTGAATAATTTAAGTCAACACCTTGAAGGTTAGAACTAAAAAACGAAATAGGTGCTTCAATGTTTTGATCGTTTATCTATGTCAAAACTGCTGCATATGATGTATCAGAAGAGAATGTGTATAATACAAATGGCTTAAGAAAATTGGGAGTTGTTAAAGAAGGAGCTTCGATGATGGCTTTCTTAATCAACTCAAAATAATTTTTCTCATCTTTTCCCCATTTAAAAATTGAATTTTTCTTGATCATTAATTGCAAGGGTAAGATGATTTGAGAAAAATTAGGAACAACCCTTTTTACAAAATTATTTTGTCCTAAAACTGATTGCATTGTTTTTTTATTGTGTGGTAGAGGAATGTTTTCAATTTCTTGAATCCTATCAGGGTCAATATGAATTCCCTTTTTGGAGACAATGAACCCTAATAATTTACCTTCTGATAAGGCGAAATAACATTTTTTAGAATTCAAGGAAATGCCGAATTTTTTATATCTTTCAAAAATATGTTTTAGGTTATTAACATGATTGTTTCTATGCTTAGAGTAGACAGTAATGTCACCTAAGTATATAACAACTGAGCTATTGATTAGTCCTATGAAAGCTATATCCATAGCACATTGAAATGTACGCCAACATTAATCAGCCCAAATGGCATTTTTTGGTATGAATATGTTCCCCATTTTGTTCTAAATGTTGTCTTTAATCTATCATTCAGATGTACCATAATCTGATTGTATCCTGAAAATCTGTCAAGAAAAGACATCAATTCAGATCCTGCAACTGACTGCAATATCTGTTCCATGGTAGGCAAAGGAAAATTATCCTTTTGGCAAGATTTATTCATATTTATAAAGTCTATGCAAATCCTAATGTCTCCATTCTTCTTTCTAACTGGGACCATGTTTGACACCCATTTCGAATGTCTAACGGGAAAAATAATTTTGGATTTAAGCATTTTGTTTAATTCAGATTTAATTTGACTTTCTAAGTATGGGTGGATCTTTCTAAGTATTTGTTGAACATGTTTGTCATCTGAGATCATAGGTATAGTATGTTGAATTATATAAGTATCATATGTCTTGAGATTTGAATAATCCCATGCAAAGATATTTTTATATGTTTTCAACAACTTAATGAATGACATCTTTTATTTAGGCTTTAAACCAAGAACTAGGTTAATGTTTTGAGGTTTTTCTGGTGTACCAAGATTAATCAATTCAAATTTTAAAGTAGAACTTTGGGTTTTTGAATTGGTAATCTTCTTAAATCTATCTTTCAAATCATAGAGATCTTCCATTTTGACTACAGATTTTGGAATTGGATTAGCATTTTGTTTATTTTCAATCTGTAAGTCATGTTCATGTTCATCTATGATTTGACCCTCGTAAGATCCGTCTGATGTAAGAAAACCTACTATATTCGTATCATTATTAAATACTCTCCAATTTGTTACGTTATCAAGAATAGAAGGCCTAAAAATTAACTCAATTGAAAATCTGTCTGGGCTAAATTCTTCAGATGGTATTAGTTTAGATGCTACATTAGCAAGTAAATCAACACTTGCATTTTGTAATCTAGGAACTGTGGAGATATTGAATGCAAAAAAATGGGATGTAAGGCTTTGAGCTAAAGCTTGATAGTGTTTCAAATGTCCAGAAATACAATGAATTGTGTTTCTGACTTGTCTAACAATTATTTCAGAATCTCCATATACCTGCAAATATTTAACGTTTAAACCAATAACTTTGTACAGACATTATATCAATGCTTCATATTCAGCGGTATTATTCGTGCATTGAAATTCGAGTATGCAAGCTAGCATTGTTTTCTCTCCTTGTGGATTGATTAAAACGCAACCTACTCCTGCACCATCTTCTGATTTTGAACCATCAAAGTATAAAGTCCAAAACAAAGAATATTTTGAAATTTTATTGCTAAGATTAATACATTTAGAAGTGTATGTTTGAGAAAAGTTTTCAATTTGAGAAATAGCATTATTTATTGAAAAAGGTGAAATATGGGCATTGAATGATCCAAGAAACGATCAGCTGAGTAAATTCCAATAATATTATTAGTGAAAGCTATAGGTTCATTTGTTTCTTCAAGTTCAGTGACTGTATGTTTCATAAATTTTTCGCGATCAACTCTGATTTGATTTGGTTTACCATTCTATGGTAACCACATATGAGACCAATTAGTAGCGAAATATCGATGTAACTTCTCAGACCAATCCCTGCTTAAAATAAGACCATAAAATTCAGGGATATCTGCGACTAAAATGTCAATTACTTGCAGTACCTTTGGATTGGATGATAATCTAATGGATACTAACAACATTTCTGCAATGGCCTCGACTTTTGTTCTATCTAATTGAACTATATGTACAACAAATTTTTGAGAAGTGACATTCAGTTTTGTGCACACGGTTCTTGGCATGATATTTGAAGAAGCTCCTGAATCAATAAGACAATTATGAACATTTTTGTTGAAAATCTCATAAGTCAAAAGTAAAGGAGGAGTGTGAGGAATATATCTATCACCAATTAAAACAAGATCATTGGGATTTACTTTGTTTGAAGATGACGAAGGTTTTCCCATATCTTTAGAAGCTTGGGCTATAACCTGTGGTTGTATAGGATCTATAGGGATTGCCTTGAGTTCTCTGATTTGAGTTTGGTCATTTCATGTAATGAAATGTTTTCTTTGGTAGTTTTAATATCTTCAACTATATTGTATTCCACTGCATCTGAAACTATTAAAGTTTTGGAAGTTTTAAGAGGATCTAGTGAAATAGGATCTGTATGAACAATTTTAGATTTTTTGGCTACCGTTTTCTCCTTTGGGGGGAGAGATTTCTATTTCTGATTTGATATAGTTGAATTAAAAGAATATTTACTTCTTGTAGACACAGGCATAGCTTCTCTTTCTTCTTTTCTAGGAAGAATGAAGTCCCATAACCCATTTAGTTCAACTTCTTCTTCAGACTCTGGTTCCTGTTCAGATGGTGAGGTATCTTCAATATCTTGATCGGATTGAGCATTTGAAATCACATTTGGAGGCTGATATGGTGAAGAGGAGTTTTCCTTAAATGGGTGATATGATTTCTTAGGCACTGGTGTTTCAACAACCTGTTTCTTTATCTCAATCATGTTGTTTGACATTGTTTTTAACAATTTTTGAAGACCTTCAAGATCGAATGGGTCTTTTGAGACTTTATTTTTGGAATCTTCACTAAATTTTACTTTCTTTTATTTCCTGTCTTCTATCTTTGATCATTTTTCCAATGCTAAGATTCTTTTTTCTACAGCGAGATCTTCTTTCATGTTTTCTAAAAGGGTAGCTTTACCAGCTCTATCTACAAAAATAGCTATATTAGAAGGCAAAGAAGAAATATACCACTCTATTTGTACATCAACAACAGGCTTGGAAGTGGTTGGGATTTTGTTTAATAACTTATTAGAACCGGATTTGAAATCTTTAATTCTTTCGCCTGAGTTTGTTTTTATATTGGAAATAGAATTGATTAAATATGCAACAGTTCTATCATCTCCAAATTTTGCAAAAAAAACTTGTTCAAAAGTTGCCCAATCTGCAATAGATCCTGCTGGAAGTGAAAAATACCAGGATCTTGTGGATCCTTTTAAGGTATAAGGAAACAATCTTACTACAATATCTTCATGAGAAACTCCATTAAGTTTCATGGCCAACATAAAATTATTGATATGTTCTTCAGCAGGAAGACCATCATCTGGATTATATTTAGGTAGCCATTTTTCTGGATGATCTAGAAGGGCATGTGGATTTGCAATTAATACGGAACCGAGATTAGCCGATTAGCCATAATTTGATTTGAATTTTGCAAATATACAAAATTAGATCCAGAAGTAGGGGGAATGGATGTAGAACTGACAACTAGAACAATACTACTTGTGATAGTACTGGTTTTTTGAGTAGAAGAAATGGAAGAATAAGAATATGTAGATTGAGTAAGAGGATGTGAGGAAGTCACTGAAGGGAAATATGACGTGACTTGACTCGTATCTGACTTATATCTAGATATAGAAACTTTTTTGTGATGTGATTCTATTGGGAACTCGAAAGGAGGAATTCCAAGTTTCTCGCTTTTGGATCGGGTTAATATACCAGTTTCTTTATGTTAGGGTCCCGTGATTTGGCAGATTGGCAAGCCAAGTGACAGGGTAACATCAAACCAACTTTGGAGCCCTAGGACCTAGCCTTCCTGGACTCAGAAAGGGCTCTCTCTATTGCGCAAAGGATGTAAACTTGTTTGCTTTCTATTTATTTGATTTTAGGCTAGTTGTTAAGTATGTTTTGGTTTGTTTTAGGTTTTTTGAGGGAGAAATGATCAAAGGATAACTAGATCAAAAATTTTTCAGATCAACTGGGCTATGGGGTCGATAAGGTTGAGACTGCCTCAAAGGGTGGACAAGGTATATTCCAGGGCCGATTTGGTCGAGATAAATGGATTCTTTTAGGTGAAGTGAAATGAGATGGACACTAAGTTTGTGAGAGACAAAGAAGTTTTAAGCATAAATAGTTTTACAGAAAACATTCATGTGGTAGGGCTAACCATTAATCACTATAAATGAAACTCAAACTGATAGATGCATAAAATAAACATTCAGGCGATACATAGAAGTATAAGACCCTCTAACCTTGGGAAAATCACCTTCAGACTTTTGGGAAAACAAATAAGTTAAAAAAAAAACTCAATCTATGAAGAAGGAACTCCTAAACATCATATTTTGAGTTATCGTGAACTTTGAACTAAGATTGCAGAGCATGGGCAAAGGGAAATATCGAAATAAGACCTCTTTGGTTTAACTAGGACAATCAAATATTCAGAGAAAGGTTTCAGTGATGGGGTTTGGTTAGCTATGAGTAAGAAGGGCATACCGTCAATCATACTAGATAGCATACATAATAACCATTAATGAAATTGATAACAAGTTCTTAGGGTATCAAAAAGCAGTTAAGAATTCTTTAACATAACCAAGAAAGAAGAAAAACATAGAAGCTGTAATGAATCAGGAAACTTGAGGTACCTCCATGGGCATGTCTCAAATCTATTCTTTACTGACCTACAACAAGCAAGAAGCATGAAAACATGTATGATAAACTAAGGAAACATAGCAGATAAGGAACACTATACCATTCACCAAGCCATGGAATCCTACAAATAGTCCTTCTCCACCATCCAAGTCAAACAAGAAATTATCCAGTTCATGAGACAAAGTATTTCTTCAAAGCTTGTAATACCATGTATTGCTCTATAACATCAATTTCAGCCTCTTGTGACAATGAAATATCTTGGAATATATAGGCCAAAGAGAAAGAAACTATCCAAGAGCATCTAGAAGGCCATTGGCCTATTACAAATATTTGATTTTGTCCTTGAGGATTTGCAAAGCCCAAGGCACAAAATATCTTCAAAAATATCCATTTAAGCTAATAATAGAAATAAAATTGACTTTTAATCACTGAAATGGTGATAAAAATAGCTAAACGCACATTTGGAGGAGCATATTCAGAAAACTGCCTTTTTAGGCAAAATGCTACAGGAGCGTAGCAACAGAAAGAAGCCTTTTTTGCAGACAACGTTTGAGGGACCTCCCGATGTCAAAAAGAGGCCTGTGATAGCTCGTTGGAAAGCCTTGGATGTCTAGTTTTTGGAACTACTTTATGTTTCCCAAAATGATCCCTGGAAGTATGTCAAAAGGTGGACTGAGTGAGAAAACCCATGGGGGTCTCATCTGCTGATATGTGAGGCAGAAAGGAGAATTTTGACTGTTTTTTTCCTCTTTGGGGGACCAAAACACCTCCTTTGTATCTGAAAATTTGTGTGTAGCTGCCCCCAAATTTATTCCATCCAAAAAAAATACTTTCATGAGCTGAGGATGCTTCTAACACCCATGGCAGCGCCTTGAAAAATGTGCAATTAGGGCCAAAAAACACAAAAAACAAAATCATGTCAAAATTTGCTCAATTTTGGCGAGCAAGCCCCTTATGGGTTCTTAGAAGCATGTAAGGAAGCTGAGGCAAAGATTTAAATCCTAGTTATTCCTTTCTCCACTTTTTCTACCGGGCGCATCTTTCGGGAAGTTTTGAGCCTTTCTTGAGCAAGTTTGAGCTTTCTTCGGGAAAATTGGTTCAACTTCTTGTAGTGCCCAGTCATCTTCCTTTGCAGAGCCAAGTCTCTATTTTCTTTCTCTAATTTATCCTCAAAATTCTTGTTGTCCCTTTCAAGCCATGATTCTTTATCATTTTCTATTTCTTGGGCGAGAAATTGAGTGAGAGGATAAGATCGAACAAGGGTTGCTTCTTCTTCCTTATTTGTCTCCAAAGCTTTCCTAAGACCCATAGTCCTAGGTATTATTATTATTGGCTGCTCTTCTTCTTCAGTATCATCAAATTCACCCATAAAATCTTCAAGCTTGACTTGTTCTTTGTAGGCTTCCCTTTGGTATTTGAAAGCCTGGGCCTCATAAACTGCCATTTGACCACTCATTTGTTTGTTTTGCATCTGTAGAACATGTATGAGGTCCTTTGACCTTTCTAGATCAGCTTCTAAGTCATGAATTTGGGCTTCTCTGTTTTGCAAAAGAGCGTCAAGAATTCTAGCTTCATCATTTCCAGCATCACTGTCTATTTGTATGATGTCAAACTCCCTTTCCTTTTCATGACTACTCCCTTGTTGTTCCTCTTTTTCTTTACCCTCGCCTTGGGTAGACTTCTTGGTCCTTTTATTCTTTGGAAATTCAACAATACTCTTCTTAGGCAGTTTGCCTCTACTTCTTAGCACTCTTGTGACATTGCTAGTCACTGTTAGAGTGATCTTCTTCTTTGCAGATCTAGTGTTTCTAGGCTTCACCACTTTTGGAGGAAGAGTCATGGCCCCTTGCCTAGGAGAGGAAGCTAGCACATGCTCTTGGCTGTGTTGAGGAGAAGAGAGAGGAGGTTTCATTACTTGCACTTGCTCAACTTGGTCCTTTACCCTGCTGCCTCCATCATCATTTGCTCCAGCTTCACCTTTGTCACTTTTTTCTTCACTGTTTTGAGTTTGTTTAAGGCTAACAACTTCATCATATTTTTCTGCTGCTTGACCATCTTTACTGTCTGCCTGTAGACTGCCTTGTTTACCCTCATCTCTATCTTGAATTTTCTGAGGGCTGCCTTCACTATGACTGTTTTCTTTATCATTTTTCATGCTATCACCTTTCTCACTGTTTTCTTTAGATTCTATGTGTGGGCTTCCATCATGATCACTGCTTTGCTGGGAGGTGATTTTTTCACTGTCTCTTTCATTGGTTTCATGACTTTGCTGAGGGTTGTGGTTTTCCTCATCGCTGCTTTGAACATTTTCCTTTTGCTCTTCATCACCACTAGCTTGCTGCTCTTCATCATCACTACTTTGCACCTCTTTTTACTCACTGTTTCCTTGCTCATTTTCACTGCTTTGTTTGCCTTCACCATCACTAGTTTGCTGCTTATGGTCACTGCCTTGCTTGTCTTCACCATCACTAGTTTGCTGCTCATGGTCACTACCCTGTTTGTCTTCACCATCACTAGTTTGCTGCTCATGGTCACTGCCTTGTGATTTGTCACTTGGTTCATGCTCACTAATTTTCTTAGTGTCCCCATGTTCCTCATCACCACTAACCTCATGCCTGCTTTCAAAATACTTCTCTTTTTCACTATCAATCATGGGTGATGTTTGCCGTTGAGGAGTATTTTGACTTGATGGAGGAGAGACATTGTGAGTGGAGGGTGAGGAGGATATGTGAGATGGGCCATGAGATGAAGAAGCAATGGCAAAATCTGGATGAGAAATGAAAGTCTCCCAAGACACTCCTTTCTTTTCAGGCTGGTGAAGGATGATGATTTTGATGAGAGAATGATGGAAGATAATAGCTTTTTGCTGAGTAGGAGGTCTATTTTGAACAAGGGAGGACATTTTGTCTATGCTTTTGCAGAGGAAGAAAGGTAGGTTCAGCAACTGAGTTCTTGTGAAATGCATGAGAAGCCTGATGTGATAGGAATAAATCTGGGAAAACCTCCCTTCACATGTGAAATACTTCAAGATGACTTTCATGAGGGGGGCATAACTGCTCAATACATGAGAAAAGGGGAATATATCTTGGCAAGCATCCTGATGGTCTATTTTTAAGAAAGGTTTATAGTGATTCATATCTAGGTAGGCTTGTTTGAACCACTTTTCTCCTATATAGGGGATCTTAGTTGCTTTGGAGACAGCCCTAGGATTGAGTTTAAAGTCCAGACCTGCTAAGTGGACATGCTTTCCTTGTAGCCGTAGGGCGAACAGTTGTGTTAAGGGAGGGTAATTGGTGACCTCCTGGACTTTTTGGCAAAAATTGAGGCAGCCCACCTCATGGAAGTTAAAAAGAATTGAAGGGGATTCATTTACTTCTTGAGTTGTCACAGGCTCAAACCTTTTGTGAAATCCACCCTTGTTGGCCTTCTTTGGAGGAATTTTTCTTTTGATAACCTTCACTGACTTACCAAAACCAATGTTCAAATGATCACTAAAATAGAACCTCAATCAAACCCTGTTTTCCGCTTTGTGAGACTGAGTGTTGTCTTTAGTTGGCAAACAAGTTTTTGTTAAGTGAACAAAAATTTGTGTCTTTAGTACACTTCTTTAAACTGACAATAAGCCTTTCCTTCTTTAATCACTGTCCCTTGTTTTTTTTAACAAACAAGATAGGTTTTGAGAGCAAACTGAATTTTCTCCCTTAACTACTTATAACAACAAGCCCCTTGACAATGAACCTTCCTCCTTTGTCATCGTTTTTCCTTTTTCAAAAACTATGCCTGGCTTTTTTAAGCAAAACTGGCCTTTTCAATCAAACAATAGCCCTCTTTCCTTAATCACTGTTTTTTTTATCTTAGTAAACATGGTGGTTTCTAGAGAAACTGTGCTTTTTTCCTTCATAATACTGTGTTTTTTATTTAACCAAATTGATTCTTAACACCTCTTCAAACTCAAAAACTTAGGCAGAGAGCACAGTAAATACCTCTCAAAATGTGTTGTGTGCTTTTTGGATAAGTTTTGCTGGGCAAAAATCTGATTGGAGGCAAGTTGCAAGTGTGCTTGAGTGGTGCTATGCTCCTGTGCACAGGCGCGTAGCCCCTGCACGCCGAAGTGTGTTGTCGGGTCAGGCCCTGGGCGCTTGCTGAACGCTGGGCGGGCTGGTCGGTTGACACACACACACAAGCGTGTCACGAAAATCTACAGGCGTGTCACGCCATGCGCAAACTCCTTCTGTCAACACCTACAGGTGCATCACGTCCTACCACAGGCGCGTCGTGTCCTAAAAAACAATGCAAACTGCTTGCTCAGGTTTTGAATGAACGCTTTTTTCTTTTGTTCTTTTGCAAAATAGAAATGATTTTTGACTTTGAGGGCTTTTATAGCTCCTTTTGAAAACATTTTGAATGCCTTTTCCCTCTTTTTTGGTGATTCCTCACTTTTTGCCTTTGTCATCAAACTGAAGGTTTCCTTTAAAACACAGTGTCTCTCTTTTCCAAACAAAATTTAATTTTTTTGGTGACTTGCCCTCTGCTCATTTCTAGGAGGAGGCAATAAAAATGTGTTTCTCACCCTCCTTGACACTTTACCCCTGTGTGGTTGTCAACTGAAAAGGCTTACAATAACATCACTATTACAGCATCTCAACACCATAAGGTAAATCCACTGTTTTATGAAGTGAAGGGGCCTTTGAACCATGATTTGGTCTTCTGCTTGTATGATGAAGGAGGTATACAAGCCATGATTTGATCCCCTGATTGTTTACCAAGGAGATTATCCTTTTAAAACCACTAATGCATCCTCTCAAAACATAATGCGAATCCATTGTTTTATGAAGTGATGAGGGTCTTTAAAAAACTGTGTTGGTCTTTGTTTGTTTACAAAGATGTCACCCTAAAAACACTACTGTAGCCATCTTAAAACCATTATGCTAGTCCACTGTTTGTGAAGTAAGGAGATCCTTTGAACCATGATTTGACCTACTGATTTTTTTCCAAGGAGGTCATCCTTTTTAAAACTACTGCTGCGGCTTCTTGAAACCATAATGAAAACCCACTGTTTTATGAAGAGAAGGAGGTCCTGAAACCATGTGTTTTCTCCTTTTGCTTGTTTACCAAAGCGATCAACTTAAAACATAAAGAGCTTATCTTTATCATACAGTGTGCCTTTTTGTCCTTTCGAAGGTGGCCTTTCAAACTTGAAACTTGAATTTATCCTCTGATTTAAAACACTTAAAAATGAAGATTGCTTGTATCTACCAAGAATTGGTCCCCTACATCTTTTTTTTACCTTTTGAATAGGTTGATCCATATGATCTGTGACCCCAAATGTTTATTTAGAGTCATTGTTGGGCCTTTAGCTCATGATGAAGGGGGGACCTTCAAACAATGAAAGTTCACCTATTCTTAAAAATGTGCCCTCTGTCTTTTAAATGAGGTGAGAAAATAATTTTTGGCGCTTTCCCTTTATTGATCACTTGGAGGGATTAATTATTGATAAACCATAATGAATCTGTCTAAACACAAGAATGCCTTTTTCTACATAAATCATCTGGGTGGACTATCTCTTTATATCAGTTGTAGAAGTCTCTTTAAACAGAGCTTGGTCTACCTCCTTAGCCATTTAGATGAGGTTGCTTTAATCAAAATTATAACCTCTGATTTATCCTTTGAAGGAGGCTTTCATAAACATGATAATAGAGGCCTTTTAGCACCATCATGTCACTCTTTGGCTTTTGATGTGGAAGAGGCCTCTAACCTATAAACTCTCATTTGTTTCACCACTATTCTTCAACTAGGCTTTCCAAAAGAAAACATTCTCAAACATAATTTTAAACCCTGCTATGCATTCTCTGTTTATCTTTGGAGTAGGTGGCGCAAAATAGCCTCTGAAGTCACTTGAAACATTGTTGACCCTCTGCTTGTTTGTGAAAGAAGCCACAACAATTTTTTTCTAACCCTCTACTTATCATTGAAGGAGGTTATCATTAAACACAGGATCTTCATCTATTCCAATCACTGTACCTTGCTCTATATGTTTGCTTGAAGAATATCAATAGGAAGCAAAGTGAAAATTTACATTTATCATTGGTAAAATCGCTTGAACCTAATGTCCTCTTGCTTTATGAGGCATTGTCTGAGATGTATATCCCTTTTGTAAAATATCACTGTGAAATCTAGACCAGAAGCAATGTGATTGGTATATGGAGAGTGTTCACTGCTAGACATTATTGAACTAGATTTTCCCTTGACTGTGTTTTCAGAGGTATATTGAAACTGCCTTTGACTAATGTTCACATCCTAGGTTCAAGGTAACATAAGAAGCAACTATCTTCTTATGCCCTACATGATGATGCCCTTTGGAAAGATTATGCAACACTGCTTTTGGAGGAGATTATGGAGCACCGTTGATCATCATCACTCAATTTTTTGTGTTCATTTGATTTGAGTAATTATCTCTGCTCCTCAGGCAGCCTTTGGATTTACAACATGTGCACTTGTTGCTATTTACTTTACAGCTCTCCATCTGATTATTGAAGGAAAAATATTTCAGTATGAGAAACTTGTTCAATTGATCCTTCGCTCCCATTTGCACACTGATCATCAGTCAATTACACCCCTACAGAGATGTAAAAAAATATTCTTTTGAACCTTGGAGAGCTCCTATGGTGTTTCATGGAGATTTTGCCTAATCTAAGCATATTTCTTCAAATAGTGAACATCCTCATATTTTTCTGATTTGGATCTTTGTTGAACTTCTTCTTAAATGAGACAAAGCGACCTCTTAGTGGTGCGACCTATGGATAGATCAAGGCTTGTTTTGTGAAATAGGGAAATATTCATGGCTGAATGGTACTAGATACATGTTTTTTTGCTTAGGATATCTTAGCCAAGGAAAAAATCCCTAAACACCACTATATAAATTAGAGACAATAGTCACAGATTCTGAGTGTTTTCTTAGGCATGATTAGATTGTCATATGGCAAGATGATCAAGGGTAGAGGAGCAGACACTTTGTCAACTTTTGGATAGTGAATGGCATGAGAAACAAGGGAAAATGATAGCAGAGAAGCAAAGTTATGACAACTATAGACAGGGAGACTTTGCTGAAGTGAGATATGACTTGAAAATTGAAGATCGGTCTCATCATAGACTGACAGGGAGGGGTAGGAGGACAAAAAATTGTTTGGGGTTTTTTCGAGATGACAAATTGACAGATTGAGATTAGCTTCTAGAAAACTTAGCTAAAAAATCTAGTCATCAACAACATGTAAAAAATACCGATGACTAACAGTGGCTCCGTTTGGGGAGGGCAGCTCCTTTTCAGGAGGTGTCCAGAATTGCAGATCTCTGGCTTGTGAAGACCAATGCCTTATCCATTGGCACAAATTTCTCTCTTTCTTGATGCTATTTCTTAAAATTGATAGCATGATTAGCATCAAAGTCATCTCTACCTACCCAGCTATATTTCCTAACATTTTTTCTTCTTTAGGTGCATTTGGACTAGCAACCTTTCGACATGATATTTTTTAGAAAAGAAAGCTATCTAACTCTACAATTATATCTTCCGGGAGTTCAGATTAAACTGATGAACTACTTTGTTTCTCTACTTATGCAAGATCGACTGTCAAGATTAGGCTGTTTGACAGGATTTCATTCCCTAAACTAAAACATGAAATTGAAAAATGACCAAATCAGGATTAGACGGTCTGATTTGTCATGTATTTGTGGCATAAAGACAAGCTGCACACAAATATTATTTTGCATGAAATGAGATTTAGAAAAACCAGGGCTAGTATACATAGTTTGTTTTTTTCATCCATGTTTTCCTCTTTCGTTATGTTTTGAGCGTGTGGAACCAGTATCTTTTCCTAATCTACTTTCTTTGACAAGTCAAGCTTACACATTTTGACTATCACTTATTTCACTAACTTATCAGCAATCAATTTAAAACATGTTCAGTTATGATTAGGCTATATAACTAAACAAGATATCTTTTTGAGCACTAGTAGTGGCATTTAGAATTGCGCACTTTCAGCATGACTATTTTTTAACATGGGGCTTTTCTGCTATCTTCTAAAACTGCCCTCTTTTCAAATTTTCTACTGTTTTTTGTATTTTCTGTTTTTGATTTATTTCTTCAAACAGTGATATGTACAATGAGTGAAAATTTTTAAAACTAGAAATCTTGAAAATGGTGGAACTTGAGCATTTTGTCTTCAAAGGGATCTCCCGATGCTCTTGGTCCGGTCAGCTCTTGAAAAGAAAAGTTTGGAAAATTTTCCCTTTCAAGCACAACATAAGGGTTCTTGCAAGAGTCTTTGAAAAATTCTGTGTTCGCTTGCTGCTTTTCTCTATACCTTTGATTTCCGCTCCTGCCTTTGTTGTACATCTTCTTTAGGTAATACATATACTCTTTGTCATTTTTAAAACAGATGATGACATCGTCAAGGTACATCATAATGAAGAAATTTAGAACTGGAAACATGGCCTTCAGGAACATGTCTTTGGTGTCTAGTCGTTTTGCAACTCTTGGTTTGAATTTGGAACTGCTTCCAGTGTATTTGAAAAAATATTTAAGCGGCTTGCTTTGAAGAGGATTTAACTGATGATATCCTGAAACATAACTTTGCAAAGATATATGATTAGAAAATCCTAGCTTCTGTATGGTATGATCTGTTTTGGGAAGGATATAAGTGCTATTCTAGGGAGGTTTATCTGTGTTCCTGAAATCTACACATATCCTATGTCCATTTGCTTTGTCTTTAATTGTTAATGTTTGACCAAGATTTTTGCATTTCTTTTTGTAAGGGTTACTTCTTGAAATGATGGCATTGTCACAGTGTTTTAGACTATTTTCCCGACATGTATTAGTATCTTGAACAATTTTGCATACTCTAGCAGTTCTTAATCTCTGGTGAAATGACAGAATTTTAGCTAGTTCAATTAACTCAGGTGTCTTGGAACTTCTTTCATCATATTCCTCTTCATTGAATTCATTAGAAATTTTTCCTGGATTCATCAAAGTGGTTGCAAAAGTTAAAGCTTTACTTGGAGAGGTAAGTTTTTGGGATGGTGAATCATTTAAGTATGGTAAGAACATAAGACTCCCTTGTTCTTGATTTCTAAAAATATTTGTACTATGTAAGCCTTCCAGTGCTTCTATTTTGAAAAAAGTTTCTGATTGTACTTTTGATGTTTGTCCTTGGCTTGAGCAACTTGCTTGAGGGTGTAGAATGTGTTCTGTTTTCTGATTTATCTCTATTTCTAGAAAATCAAACTCCCACTCTTCAAGACATAATTGTCCAGGGTCATGATAGTTTTTAGTATCCAACTCATCATAGAGAATCTGGGGTGGCTAATGCGGTGTGCCTAGATTTGTTTCAATTTCTCCTACATGTTTATCAATGTCTTCATCAGTGTGTAAAATGAAGGAATTTATATCTGAATGTATGGAATACATAGGGATGTTATCTGGCCTTTCTTGGCTGCTGACCATATATTTCATGTCTGATTCCTGATACAATATTCTTGTTTGATTAAACACAGGAATGGTGGCATAAGACATATCTAGTTGAATATTTTCTTGAAGCTTGGCCCCCCAAGATCTGGATAAAAGCATTCCGTACTTGGGAGGGATGTCTGCTACCACTATGTCCATGACCAGGTGTTTTGCAGGTACTTGGGCCAAACTGACATGAAGATCTTTTATCAGGCCTAGACACTTAACTCTGCTTGAATCAAATGAATATAAGTCTTTATAAGGTTTTGTTATTTCTAGGCCTAATATTTCCATTAATACTTTCAGCATGAGATTGTGAGAGGCTCCGAAATCTAGCATGGCATTATGTAGGATTTGGTCATGTATATTCAGACTAATGTAAAAAGGAAGAGTGGTTCCCTCTTAATATTTTCCTTCTATTTTTGGTCCAAACAACACCTCAAGGGTATCATCAGCTAGGTGTAAAGTATCTGCATCATTTCCTATGTTTAGGACCTTTAGCACTTGGGATTTGTATGAGCTTTGGGCAATAAGTTCAGTGAGAGGCATGGTGATCTTAATTTTGGAAATTTCCCCTTCGAAACTGAAGGGTGCTTGTAGTTTAGATATATTTTCTTCAATTTTTTCAGCCATGACTTTCTCTATATTTTTAATTTGCTGATTTAGATTTGGGGTTTTATTCAATACAGTTGTTTCGGGAATCTTAGTAGAGGTACTAGGACAGTTTGGATCAAGGCTTGCCTATCTAGCTTTGTCTTTGTTTTGGTCAGTTTTCTTAACCATGATTTTGTTACTATCTGCTGTTCTTTTAAGAATGTTATCGGGGGTTTTGGTAACAACAGTGTCTGAGCTACCTTTCTTAGAGTTGTCTTGGTTTTTCTTACTCCTAAGATCACATTGCCTGTGGACTTCCATTATAGCATTTTGTAATCCTACCTCAGGATCTTCGGGGTCCTCATAATTTGCTTCATTTTGATTTGAGGAGAAGAAAACTTGTTCTTCTTCTGTGAGGAAAACCTCACCCTCGCTATCAAAACCTATCAAGTTTAAGTGATTTTCATCAAGTGGTTCCATATCTCTTTCTAACTCATCAACATAGTTTTCATTGAAAGGTGGCCTAATCTATTGGTCATTTTCCCTTGGTTTGTTCTGAGGCGGGTCTCTTCTAAAGTTTTGGTTCCAGTTTCTGTTTTGAGGGTTTGGCCAGTTGTCCTTAAGAGGTGCTTTTTCATTCAGATTTATTCTTTCCCACATTTTTTCCATGGATCTAACCATGTTGTCTATTCTGGGATCTGAGGAGGAAATTGAAGGCATGGCCTCATCTCGGTATGTGACTTTCTTTTCTGATATGATCCTAGGCTTTGGGAGAAAATTCTCATCTTTATGGTTTCATCTTCTAATTCCATGTAGTCAAAAGCATCACTGATCCTATCTACATGCTGTTGAGCAGTAGTAGCCTCAGTTCCAGTGAAGTGTGGGATTTGGGATTGGTAATCATTTTTCAAAGGTACCAAAGGCAGAGGTAACACTAAAGGCGCATACCAAGCTTCCATGATGGGAGCTGATGGTAGATTTACAGTATGAGGGTTTGTGGTATGTGATGAGTTGATTTGCACAGTGGTGGTATGAATGGGTGTGGCAGAGGTACTTGGACTTGTGGACTGATTCTGAATAGATTTGGGGTGATAAGAGCCAAAGTGGTGGAGAAGCTGAAAATCAGGAGGTGTACTGGGTGAGGCTTCTCTGCTAGGACTCTATTGCAAATCTAAGGGCTCAAGATCGTCAAGGTTGATTTTACTATGCGACTTGCTTCTAAAAAGTACTTTTTCTGAACTCAAGTCAAACTGGGAATCTTGCAAGGATGTAAGATGTTCAGGTACAGATCTTGCTTTGTGGATGGTCCTATCGGTGGCTAAGTTACCAGTTTCAGAAGTTTGCCACAAAATATTTTCTGGGTCATCAACTATGATAGAGGGATTTGGGTTCGGGTGAGATTTGGTATTAATTCTTCGTGAAACCAGATTTCAAAGTCAAATTTTAGAGAGGGTGATAGTTGTGATTGTTTTTGGATGGCTGTCCTCTCTAGGGGTTTTGCTAATGTGAAGAACGAATGAAGACTAGTGGAGTTGCTAGGTGGATTTTCTTGAGATTTATGGTCCACCACCAATACTGACAAAGATGTTTTTTAGGAAAATTCTTTTCTAGAAAACTTTTATGTGGAAAATTGCAAGAATGACTTAAAACTTAGTTCAATAGTTTTCTATATTGTTGAGAAAGCTATAGTTCTATTTGCAAGTTTATTCTGTTGATTTCCTATGTTTAGAAGAAGATTTATGAATCCCTAAGTTGTACTTAGTTTGTCACTGATTTCAGAGGCTGCATCATAAGTTTGTATTTTTGGAAAGGCAAGTCAACAGGATAGTATGATTTATGAAATTTTTGGTTTTTTATGGAGTATTAGGCCTACTGGAGGCTAGTGGAGTCGCCAGGTGGATGTTTTGTTGTTTTTAGAGATATGTACTTATGGTCCACCACCAATAACTAAGAAAAAGCCAATCTGGGGATGTTTTTTGGGGTTTTCTGAGTTTTTATATGCAGCTTAGTCTGTAAGAGTGTTCTAAACCTGATTCATCACTTTGCTAAGATGATGAAACAATAAGAGTTTACTCTAAATGATTTCTTAGGCTGTTTGTCTGAGTTTAATTTTGAAGGACTAATGAGTCTACAAGAGTTTCCTAGATTGTCATGTACTCAGTAGGTCCCACCATGATCGCCATTATGTTAGGGTCTCGTGATTTGGCAGATTGGCAAGCCAAGTGACAGGGTAACATCAAACCAACTTTGGAGCCCTAGGACCTAACCTTCTTGGACTTAGAGAGGGCTCTCTCTATTGCGCAAAGGATGTAAACTTGTTTGCTTTCTATGTATTTGATTTTAGGCTAGTTGTTAAGTATGTTTTGGTTTGTTTTAGGTTTTCTGAGGGAGAACTGATCAAAGGATAACTAGATTAAAATTTTGTCAGATCAACTGGGCTATGGGGTCGATAAGGTCGAGACTGCCTCAAAGGGTGGACAAGGTATATTCCAGGGCCGATTTGGTCGAGATAAATGGATTATTTTAGGTGAAGTGAAGTGAGATGGACACTAAGTTTGTGAGAGACAAAGAAGTTTTAAGCATAAATAGTTTTACAAAAAAAATTCATGTGGTAGGGATAACCATTAATCACTATAAATGAAGCTCAAACTGATAGATGCATAGAATAAACATTTAGGTGATACATAGAAGTATAAGACCCTCTAACCTTGGGAAAATCACCTTCAGACTTTTGGGAAAACAAATAAGTCAAAAAAACAACTCAATATATGAAGAGGGAACTCCTAAACATCATATTTTGAGTTATCGGTAACTTTGAACTAAGATTGCAGAGCATGGGCAAAGGGCAAGATCGAAACAAGACCTCTTTGGTTTAACTAGGACAATCAAATATTCAGAGAAAGGTTTCAGTGATGGGGTTTTGGTTTGCCATGAGTAAGAATGGCATACCGTGAATCATAATAGATAGCATACATAATAACCATTAATGAAATTGATAACAAGTTCTTAGGGTATCAAAGAGAAGTTAAGAATTCTTTGACATAACCAAGAAAGAAGAAAAACATAGAAGCTGTAATGAATCAGGAAACTTGAGGTGCCTCCATGGGCATGTCTCAAATCTATTCTTTACTGATCTACAACAAGCAAGAAGCATGAAAACATGTATAATAAACTAAGGAAAGATAACATATAAGGAACACTACACCATTCACCAAGCCATGGAATCCTACAAATAGTCCTTCTCCACCATCCAAGTCAAACAAGAAATTATCCACTTCATGAGACAAAGTATTTCTTCAAAGCTTGTAATACCATGTATTGCTCTATAACATCAATTTCAGCCTCTTGTTACAATGAAATCTCTTGGAATATATAGGCCAAAGAGAAAGAAACTATCCAAGAGCATCTAGAAGGCCATTGGCCTATTACAAATATCTGATTTTGTCCTTGAGGCTTTGCAAAGCCAAAGGCAAAAAATATCTTCAAAAATATCTAATTAAGCTAATAATAGAAAGAAAATTGACTTTTAATCACTGACATGGTGATAAAAATAGATAAACGCACATTTGGAGGAGCATATTCAGAAAACTGCGTTTTTAGCCAAAATGCTACAAAAGCGTAGCAACAGAAATAAGCATGTTTTGCAGACAACGTTTGAGGGACCTCCCGATGTCGAAACAAGGATCGTGATAGCTTGTTGGAAAGCCCTAGATGTCTAGTTTTTGGAACTACTTGATTTTTTCCAAACTGATCCTTGGAAGTATGTCAAAAGGTGGACTGAGGTAAAAAAACTCAGGGGGGTCTCATCTGCTAATATGTGAGGCAGAAAGGTGAATTTTGACTGATTTTTGCCTCTTTGGGGGACCAAAACACCTCCTTTGGATATAAAAATTTGTGAGAAGCTGCCTCAAAATTTAGTCCATCCAAAAAAATGACTTTCATGAGCTAAGGATGCTTCTAGCACCCATGGGAGCACCTTGAAAAATGTGCAATTAGGGCCAAAAAACACAAAAAACAAAATCATGTCAAAATTTGCTCACTTTTGGCGAGCAAGCCCCTTATGGGTTCTTAGAAGCTTGTTAGGAAGATGAGGCCAAGATTTCAATCCTTGATATGCCTTTCTCCACTTTTTCTACCGGGCGCCTCTTTCGCGCAGTTTTGAGCCTTTCTTGAGCAAGTTTGAGCTTTCTTCGAGAAAATTGGTTCAAGTTCTTGTAGTGCCCGGTCATCTTCCTTTGCAGATCCAAGTCTCTGTTTTCTTTCTCTAATTTATCCTCCAAATGCTTGTTTTCCCTTTCAAGCCATGATTCTTTATCATTTTCTATTTCTTGGGCGAGCAATTGAGTGAGAGGATAAGATCGAACAAGGGTTGCTTCTTCTTCCTTCTTTTTCTCCAAAGCTTTCCTAAGACCCATAGTCCTAGTTATTTTTCTTATTGGCTGCTCTTCTTCTTCAGTATCATCAAATTCGCCCATAAACTCTTCAAGCTTGACTTGTGCGTTGTAGGCTTCCCTTTGGTATTTGAAAGCCAGAACCTCATAAACTGCCATTTGACCACTCATTTGTTTGTTTTGCATCTGTAGAAAATGTATGAGGTCCTTTGACCTTTTTAGATCATCTTCTAAGTCATGAATTTGGGCTTCTCTGTTTTGCAAAAGAGCCTCAAGAATTCTAACTTCATCATCTCCAGCATCACTGTCTATTTGTATGATGTCAAACTCCCTTTCCTTTTCATGATTACTCCCCTGTTGTTCCTCTTTTACTTTGCCCTTGCCTTGGGTAGAATTCTTGGTCCTTTTATTCTTTGGCAATTCAACAATACTCTTCTTAGGTAGTTTTCCTCTACTTCTTAGCGCTCTTGTGACATTGCTAGTCACTGCTGGAGTGATCTTTTTTTTGCATATCTAGTGTTTCTAGGCTTCACGACTTTTGGAGGAAGAGTCATGGCCCCTTGCCTAGGAGAGGCATCTAGCACATGCTCTTGGCTGTGTAGAAGAGAAGAGAGAGGAGGTTTGATTACTTGCACTTGCTCTTGGTCCTTTATCCTACTACCTCCATCATCATTTTCTCCAGCTTCACCTTTGTCATTCTTTTCTTCACTGTTTTGAGTTTGTTTAGGGCTAACAACTTCATCATATTTTTCTATTGCTTGACCATATTTATTGTTTGCCTGTAGACTGCCTTGTTTACCCTCATCTTTGTCTTGAATTTGCTGAGGGCTGCCTTCACTATGACTGTTTTCTTTATCATTTTGCATGCTGTCACCTCTCTCACTGTTTTCTTTAGATTCTATGTGTGGGTTTCCATAATGATCATTGCTTTGCTGGGAGGCGCTTTTTTCACTGTCTCTTTGATTGGTTTCATGATTTTGTTGAGGAATATGGTGTTCCTCATCCCTGCTTTGAACATTTTCCTTTTGCTCTTCATCATCACTACTTTGCACCTCTTTTTCCTCATTGTTTCCATTCTCATTTTCACTGCTCTGTTTGCCTTCACCATCACTAGTTTGCTGCTCATGGTCACTGCCTTGCTTTTCCTCATCATCACTAGTTTGCTGCTCATGGTCACTGCCATGTTTGTCTTCACCATCACTAGTTTTCTTCTCATGGTCATTTCCTTATGATTTGTCACTTGGTTCATGCTCACTAATTTTCTTAGTGTCCCCATATTCCTCATCACCACTAACCTCATGACTGCTTTCAAAAGACTGCTCTTTTTCACTGTCAATCATGGGTGATGTTTGACTTTGAGGAGTATTTTGACTTGATGGAGGAGAGACATAGTGAGTGGAGGGTGAAGAGGATATGTGAGATGGGCCATGAGATGAAGAAGCAATGGAAAAATCTCGATGAGAAATGAAAGTCTCCCAAGACACTCCTTTCTTTTCAAGCTGGTGAAGGATGATGATTTTGATGAGAGAATGATGGAAGAGACTAGCTTTTTGATGAGCAGGAGGTCTCTTTTGAACAAGGGAGGACATCTTGTCTATGATTTTGCAGAGGAAGAAAGGTAGGTTCAACAACTGAGTTCTTGTGAAATGCATGAGAAGCTTGATGTGATAGGAAAAAATCCAGGAAAACCTCCCTTCACATGTGAAATAATTCATGATGACTTTCATGAGGGGGGCATAGCTTCTCAATAAGTGAGAAAAAGGGAATATATCTTGGCAAGAATCCTGATGGTCTGGTTTTAATAAAGGTTTATAGTGATTCAGATCTAGGTATACTTTTTTGAACCACTTTTCTCCTATATATGGGATCTTAGTTGCTTTGGAGACAGCCCTAGGAGTGAGTTTAAAGTCCAGAACTGCTAAGTGGACATGCTTTCCTTGCTGCCTCAGGGTGAACAATTGTGTTAAGGGAGGGTAATTGGTGACCTCCTGGACTTTTTGGCAAAAATCGAGGCATCCCACCTCATGGAAGTTAAAAATAATTGAAGGGGATTCATTTACTTCTTGAGTTGTCACAGGCTCAAACGTTTTGTGAAATCCACCCTTGCTGGCCTTCTTTGGAGGCATTTTGCTTTTGATACCCTTCACTAGATTACCAAAACCAATGTTCAAATGATCACTGAAATAGGCCCTCAATCAAACCTTGTTTTCCTCTTTGTGAGACTGAGTGTTGTCTTTAGTTGGCAAACAAGTTTTTGTTAAGTGACCAAAAATTTGTGTCTTTAGTACACCCCTTTAAACTGACAATAAGCCTTTCCTTCTTTAATCACTGTCCCTTGTTTTTTTAACAAACAAGATAGGTTTTGAGAGCAGACTGAATTTTCTCCCTTAAATACTTATAACAACAAGCCCCTTGACAATGAACCTTCCTCGTTTGTCATTGTTTTTCCTTTTTCAAAAACTATGCCTGGATTTTTTAAGAAAAACTGGCCTTTGCAATCAAACAATAGCCCTCTTTCCTTAATAAATGTTTTCTTTTATCTTAGCAAACATGGTGGTTTCTAGAGAAATTGTGTGTTTTGCCTTCATAAGACTGTGTTTTTTCTTTAACCAAATTGATTCTTAACACCTCTTCAAACTCAAAAACTTAGGCAGAGAGCACAGTAAATACCTCTCAAAATGTGTTGTGCACTTTTTCGAGAAGTTTTTCTGGGAAAAAATCGGATTCGAGGCGAGTTGCAAGTGTGTTTGAGTGGTGCTATGCTCCTGTGCACAGGCGCATAGCACCTGCACGCCGAAGTGTGTTTTCGGGTCGGGCCCTGGGCGCTTGCTGAACGTGTTGAGATTGCAACAAGATGATGAGCTTAGTGGAAAGAAGTCGCCTTCACTAAGTGGGCCTGCAGGCTATTTTTGGCGCAAATTCTATTTTTAGACATATGGATCATGTTCTATAAGTTGCAGGATGCTATTTGTGGATGGTTGGTCAAGTCGGAAAAAATATATGGACTTCTATTTTTAGACATACTGGGCGGAATCTATTTTTAGATCTCCAGTTTGAAAATAGATATGTCGAATATTATTAGCTCTTAATAATATTTAGACTCTAAACATTATCTTATTCTCTTGGAGCACTTCAGTTAAGTGCACAGATGTGGCACATGAGCTGACAGAAGAAATTATGCTATTCCTGAGGGTTATGTGGAGCTATTGCATGAAGACTTCAGTTAGAACTCATGTGACAGAGTTTGGTGGAGTTGATTGAGGAAGTTAGTGGAGTTGTATTCAGTTTAACTAATCTAAACATAGTTGAGCTATTTGTATTTAGTTTGACTAATTGATACAATTAGTGAGAGTGGTGTGAATTAATTATTAATTAATTCACTAATTATAAACTCATTAATCAACTAAAGAATGCATCAGTTAACTTCAATGCATGGACAGTTTCAGTGGAGACCAGTGCAGAGATAGGTGAAAGAGCAGGTTAACTATCAGTTGTGACTATACAATTGCTATTTGCAACACACAGATAGGTGGAGAAGCCCATGAGGATTGCACATTACAAGCTAGGTGGTTTATGTTATTTAATGAAGCCATCCCATAGCATTTATTACGCAATAGAGGCTGGCTATCAAGTGGCAAAATATTTGAGCATGTGTTTTGCTAGATCTAGCTTGATAGTGTGTAGCAATTCGAGGTTGTGCTGAGAGCTTTTGAGGAGCTTTGTACAATGATTGTTACATGATCTCCATGAAATATAATATACAGATAGTTTGGGTTTTCAGCTTTAAGCTTTCCCATTAAATACTGTGTTCATATGTGTGATTGTTCGTGGTTTTAATGTATGCATGCAATTGATTTTATTTCCGCAATTAATGATCAATGGTAGAAGAGATTCTGTATTATGCATGAAGCTAAAATAGTGTGTGATCAGGAGAATCTCGGTGAATAATATATCAGTTATTCAAATTTCTACATGGTATCAGAGTGATATTGATCATTGGAGCAATTGCAAAACATTGAAGCGGTTGAGTTTTGCGCTGGTGGAATTCGAATTTGTAGCAGTGTTTTCTTGGTGTCGAAGTTGAGATGCCTTTCAACGGATTATGATTGGAGTATGCCCTTGAGGGCAGCTCAAATTATATTGCATGGAAGGATAGGATGGAGGTGGTGTTGGATGATAATGGGTTGAAGGAGTTCATAGATGCAGAAATTCCAAAGCCTACTTCTAGTGATGCTGCCGTACTTGACGAATGGCAAAAGAAGACAGCAAAGTGTCGAAGGATTCTGTTGGAAGGTGTGAAGGATCACATAGTATCCAGCCTTCATGGTAAGGCTTCTCCATTCTTGATGTGGAAAGCTTTGACAGATTTATTTCAAATCAAGAGTGACCAGAGGAAGTTGGCACTCAAGGACAAACTCAGGAACATAAATATGGAGAAAGGCGACAGTATGCCCAAGTACCTCACGAAGTTCATCCAATGTAGGGATGAGCTGGGAAGTGTGGGGGTTACTGTTGATGACGAGGAATTGGTGATCTTGGCTCTCCTTGGGCTTCCAAAGAGTTGGCACACCTATCAGGACTCTGTCAATGGTCAGGTGAAATTGCCAGGATGGGAGCGACTTTGGTCGGATCTTGTGCAAGAGGATATAAGGCAGAGTACCAGGGATGGATATTCATCAAAGAAATCTGATGAAGAGAATTGCGCTTTGGCTGCCAAAGAAAAGAAGGGGAAGAGCAAGAAAGCTTCTCATTCCGGTGCGAAAGGCAAGAAGCAGGACATGTCCAAGGTGAAGTGCTTTCACTGTCACCAACATGGACATTACGCCACTAGTTGTCCACAGAAGAAGAAAAATAAGCAGGTTGATGGGACTGCAGCTGAAGAGGCCTTAGCCTCGCATTTTGAGCTGGATTTTTCATTGATCGCATGCTTGGTCTCAAGTGTGACGGGTTCAGTGTGGTTTCTTGACAGTGGTGCGTATTTTCACATGACAGGAGATCGAGATTTGTTTATTGATCTGGATGAGAAAGATCTTGGAGTGCACATCGAGATGGGCGATGATGGTAGATACAGTGCGACCGGTATCGGTACCATTTCCTTTGAGAGGGAGTCTAGTAAACCCTTCGTATTGAAGGAAGTGATGCATGTTCCGGGATTGAAGAAGAATCTTATCTCTGTGGCGATGTTAGAAGACAAGGGATATGATGTTGTCTTTAGCGAGGGAAAGGCTTTCCTGCGCAGTAAGGCAACTGGTGAGACCCGGAGGATAGGGGTTCGAGTTAAGAACCTTTATCAATTGCAGGTAGATGGCTGTGCAGCAATGGCAGGCAAGGCAGAAGGAGTGGTGAGCCGGGATGATGGTGAGTTGTGGCACCGGAGATTGGGCCACCTTCACCATGGAGCTTTGAAGATACTGCATCAGATTTCTACTGGGCTTCCTAAGGGTACTCTTGCGCAGTCAGATCAGTGCAAGGGATGTACCTTGGGAAAATTTGTGAAAGCCACCTTTCACGAGAAGGATAGTCGTGCCACGACGATCCTTGAGAGAATCCACATAGACGTGTGTTGACCTTTCTCAGCAGCTTCGACAACAAAGCACAAGTATTATGTGATATTTGTTGATGATTTTTCTCGTAAGTGCTGGATCTTCTTCATGCAGAAGAAGAGCGAGACATACTCAAATTTTTGTGAGTTCAAGGCACTGGTTGAGAAAGAATCGGGGAAGCAGGTGAAGGCTCTTAGGAGTGACAATGGTGGTGAATTCATCTCTGGAAAATTCAAGGACTTTTGCAGCGCAAAAGGAATTCGAAGAGAGCTCATAGCACCTCATAACCCACAACAAAATGGGGTTGCTGAGCGGAAGAATAGAACGATCGTGGGTGCTGCATGAGCGATGTTGCATGATCAGGGCCTACCCATTCACTTGTAGGCGGAGGCATGAAATACTGCAGTATATGTGCAGAACCGTTGTCCTCACAGGATACTTGGCATGAGTACACCCGAGGAGGCGTTTTCTGGTAAGAGGCCTGATATTTCCCATTTGAGGATTTTTGGTTCACCTGTTTACATTCATGTGACTAAGGATGCTAGGAAGAAGCTGGAGTCGACTGCAGAGGTTGGGATATTTGTGGGGTACACTGATACACCCCAAAACTATCGTGTGTATTTTCCAGACAGTCGCAAGACTGTTGTGCGACGGGATATCAAATTTCATGAGGAGAAAGCCATGAAGTGTTCGCTTGAGAGAGAGCCACACTTGCATGCAGATGAGGAGCTATTAGTTCCTAAGGATGAGTCTCAGGATGTGGATTAGCCACAAGATGAGATTCATGGAGTGGAAGAGACCACTCAAGCAGCGCCAACCATCAGATGGCGGAAGCGCACTACAGAAGCTGAGCGACTGGCTCAAGATGCAGAGAAGGTTGTAGGAGCACCTACATCATAGCACAGACAGAGACAGTCACCTGACCGGTATACTGGATACATGGCTCTTATGAGCAAGTGTATCGTGACAGAGCCATCCTCTTTCGAGGAAGCTGTGGAGGATCCCGCATGGGTAGATGCCATGGTGGAAGAGTATGATTCGATTGTCAAAAACAGTGCATGGGAGATTGTCCCAAGGTCGGAAGGGAAATCAGTGGTGGGTTCGAGATGGATCTACAAAGTGAAGCAAGCAGCTGACGGGAGTGTGGATAAGTACAAGGAAAGATTTTTTGCCTGAGGCTTCTCACAGATTGAGGGGATCGATTATGAGGAGACCTTTGCACCTGTCGCAAGGTATTCTTCCATACAGATGATTCTTGCTCTCTCAGCGCAGATGGGGTGGCACATTCATCAGATGGATGTGAAGACTGCGTTCCTCAATGGGGTGATTGAGGAGGAGGTGTACATAGAGCAGCCCGAAGGTTTCGAGATCTTCAGCAGCGAGTCGCATGTGTGCAGGCTCAAGAGAGCGTTGTATGGGTTGAAACAATCACCTCGTGCTTGGTACACACGGATAGACAGTTATTTCACCGGACTTGGATTCTCCAAGAGTGAGGCGGATCCTAACCTATACCAGATTGTGGTGGAGGGTAAGTTGCTAATCATTGTACTTTATGTAGATGATTTGATTTTGACAGGTGATGAACTGTTGATACACTCATGCAAGGCTGATCTTGCAAAGGAGTTTCAGATGAAGGACTTGGGCCTCCTTCATTATTTCCTGGGATTAGAAATTTGGTAGCGTAGTGATGGACTGTTTGTTCCTCAGGGTAAGTATGCCTGGGAGATACTGGAGAAGTTCAAAATTCATGGCTGCAAGCCTGTTGATACTCCTCTTCCTGGTGGATGGAGGAAGGAGGATGCTACTTCAGCCAAGGTAGTGGATGCCACTGTTTATCGACAGTTGGTGGGGTCGCTTATGTATCTGGTCAATACAAGACCCGACATATGCTATGCTATTAACCAGCTTTCACAAGATATGGTTAAGCCAACCTAGCTCTTCTGGAAGGCAGGCAAGCATTTATTGAGATATCTCAGAGGCACATCAGGATATGGATTATGGTACAGACAGTCGAATGAGGTGAAGCTGTGTGGCTTCACTGATGCAGATTGGGCAGGGAGCCCAACGGACAGAAAGAGCACATATGGAGAGATTTTCAGTATCGGGTTGACAACATTTTCTTGGTACAACATGAATCAGAGATCCATGGCACTTAGTTCAACAGAGGCTGAGTATATGGCAGCAATTTTGGTTGCATGCGAGGCTATATGGATGAGGAAGATCCTGGTCGAGTTGTTCGGTTCACACTTAGAGCCTACTGTGATTTATTGTGATAATAAGAGTTGCATAAAACTCTCAGTTAATCCAGTATTTCATAATAGATCTAAACACATTGACATCTGGTATCATCATATCAGAGATTGTGTGCAGCGGAAGATCATGTTACTTTCATACATTCCCACGGAGGATCAGGATGCTGATATCTTGACGAAGACGCTCACCAGGAGAAAATTCGAATACCACAGGGGCAGGATAGGGGTTGCAGATAATCCTTATCTTGTTGAGAGGGAGTGTTGAGATTGCAACAAGATGATGAGCTTAGTGGAAAGAAGTCGCCTTCACTAAGTGGGCCCGCATGCTATTTTTGGCGCAAAGTCTATTTTTAGACTATGTTTATTTTTAGACATATGGATCATGTTCTATAAGTTGCAGGATGCTATTTGTGGATGGTTGGTCAAGTCGGAAAAAATATATGGACTTCTATTTTTAGACATACTGGGCGGAATCTATTTTTAGATTGCCAGTCTAAAAATAGATATGTCGAATATTATTAGCTCTTAATAATATTTAGACTCTAAACATTATATTATTCTCTTGAAGAACTTCAGTTAAGTGCACAGATGTGGCATAGGAGTTGACAAAAGGAATTACGCTATTCCTGAGGGTTATGTGGAGCTATTGCATGAAGACTTCAGTTAGAACTCATGTGACAGAGTTTGGTGGAGTTGATTGAGGAAGTTAGTGGAGTTGTATTCAGTTTAACTAATATAAACATAGTTGAGCTATTTGTATTCAGTTTAACTAATTGATACAATTAGTGAGAGTGGTGTGAATTAATTATTAATTAATTCACTAATTATAAAATCATTAATCAACTAAAGAATGCATCAGTTAACTTCAGTGCATGGATAGTTTCAATGGAGACCAGTGTAGAGATAGGTGAAAGAGCAGGTTAACTATCAGTTGTGACTATACAGTTGCTATTTGCAACACACATATAGGTGGAGAAGCCCATGAGGATTGTGCAGTACAAGCCAGGTGGTTTATGTTATTTAATGAAGCCATCCCATATCATTGATTACGCAATAAAGGCTGGCTATCAAGTGGCAAAATATTGGAGCATCTGTTTTTCTAGATCTAGCTTGATAGTGTGTAGCAATTCGAGGTTGTGTTGAGAGCTTGTGAGGAGCTTTGTACAATGATTGTTACATGATCTCCATCAAATATAATATATAGATAGTTGGGGTTTTCAGCTTTAAGCTTTCCCATTAAATACTGTGTTCATATGTGTGATTGTTCGTGGTTTTAATGTATGCATGCAATTGATTTTATTTCCGCAATTAATGATCAATGGTAGAAGAAATTATGTATTATGCATGAAGCTAAAATAGTGTGTGATTAGGAGAATCTCGGTGAATAATATATCAGTTATTCAAATTTCTATAGAATGCTGAGCGGTATGGTCGGTTGACACACACACAGGCGCGTCGCGCTGTGTGCAAAATCCTTCTGTGAATGCCTACAGGTGCGTCACGTCCTGAAAAACTATGCAAACTGCTTGCTCAGGTTTTGAAAGAAGGTTTTTTTTCTTTTGTTCTTTTGCAAAATAGAAATGATCTTTGACTTTGAGGGCTTTTATAGCTCCTTTTGAAAACGTTTTGAATGACTTTTCCCTCTTTTTTGGTGATTCCTCACTTTTTACCTTTGTCATCAAACTGAAGGTTTCCTTTAAAACACAGTGTCTCTCTTTTCCAAACAAACTTTAATTTTTTTGGTGACTTTCCCTCTACTCATGTTGTGGAGGTAAATCCCCTCTGCGGACAGAGGCGATCCCTACTAGCCTAGACCGGGTCTAGAAAAAATCGTCACACGCTATAGTGCAGGTTCCTAATTGCAAATAAACCAACTAACGATGAAGGCTTACCTGGAATTCAATGCAGTCGTTGTAGAAGAGGTGGCACTCCCGTTCCTTAGCTCTGGCAGATCACGATCCCCACGATATTCGTGATGGGACACCTGCACATGCGAGAAAAAAAACAAACGCAAGCGTAAAATCCAGTAGATGCAACTATATGTCAGTCAGAGAGGACATAACGCGTCATAATAAACAACAACAAGAGTGGAACCATAACCAATAGTCGTTCATTAATAATCAATCAAAGGAAAATTACAACCATAGTTCTGACGCTGAATTCTCCTTCAGAGGGGGTCGCCAGCAGAACACGTCTCGAAAATCCTGTCAAGGATGGGACAAACCTCTCTCTTCAGCTCTTGACGATAGTCTCCTTGCTTGAAATTGGCCTTAAGGAAATAATCAAGGCTCTTGCAGCATAAGGCTCTTGGGAATTTGGGAACTTGAAGACTAGCTTGCAATGGAGATGAGCAAGATTTTATAGATGGAGGAAGGGGAGTTGGGATCCCTATAATCATGGGATTGGCCCTATCATCAAGGAAGCTTCCATGAGAGGTGGAAAACCACTTCCTCTCTATGGAGATCCGTAGCCAAACCTCCCAACTCAAGATAGATATCAGTTCCTGGATCAGTTAGGACGAAACTTCTGCCATTTATTTTTAAAAAACATTCCTTAAATTGGCTGGCGTGAGTACGACTCTGGGACAGAGCACCAACTGGCGTGGCCTCTTTGAAGTATTTTCCCAATGCCAATGCCTCTTTGAACTTCCTGCTCATGCCAATGCAAAAAGGGCCATTTTTAGGGTTTTTCACAAGGAAATGTCTTCAAGGCAATGATAGCTCATGTTCAAAGGGATGTTATGAAAGTATTTTCAAGCCATGTTATTGCTCACAGGTCACGAAATGAGCCCTCCAATGTGCGGGATGGGAATTGCAGGGATGGTGACAAATTACTGTGTAACAACTCATTTCTGGGAGGAGGCAATAAAAATGTGTTTTTGACCCTCCTTGACACTTTACCCCTGTGTGGTTGTCAACTGAAAAGGCTTACAAGAACATCACTATTACAGCATCTCAACACCATAAGGTAAATCCACTGTTTTATGAAGTGAAGAGGCCTTTGAACCATAATTTGGTCTTTGAACTTCCTGCTCATGCCAATGCAAAAAGGGCCATTTTTAGGGTTTTTCACAAGGAAATGTCTTCAAGGCAATGATAGCTCATGTTCAAAGGGATGTTATGAAAGTATTTTCAAGCCATGTTATTGCTCACAGGTCACGAAATGAGCCCTCCAATGTGCGGGGACTTTTTAATTATAGGATTCGTGACAAAAGTTTGTGTAATGTATGCCCCCTAAAGCATGAGGCTCCGAGAGAGAGAGAGGGGATGAATGCTTTGCCGAGAACGTTTCCAATCGAAAACCCGCCACCGGAAACCCGCATGGAGAAGTACACCGACATTCGCACATGATATATATGCGTATGGGCGCAAACATCCATAACAGAAAGGCACATTGGCCAATCCGCATCCAAGGCATGGGCGCAACCATCCAGTGAGGATCGATAAACAAATTCAGGTATGGTCACAGCCATCCAGTAAGTGAGTCATGTAACTAATCATAATAATCCACAAAATCGCAGCCTGGATTACAACAGACACAATCCAGGGTCTTGCGCTCCATCTCGACCTGAACAAAGTACAAGTTCAAGCATGCGAATAAATGGGCTGAAGTCGAACATGTGAGAACATCGTCTGATTACCAGCCAATGATGAAAGTTGTTAATAGACGTGAGAGGTACCACCAATAATGATAATGGCCCTCAAGGTACTACAGGTACAATCTACGGTATGTGAATCAATGAGCTGGCGTCGAACACTTGTAGAATCACTCGATCGAAGGTCGATAATGAAAACCTCGCGTCGAATGCGAAGAACCTTCCATTGAGGCATGCAGGCTCCAAGGCACCAGAAGGGAGTCTCTAGATCATCTTCCTGGGTAATGAGATGAAGTCGACAGGAAGTGACCTTGATCGAAGGTGGGCCATAGTGTTTCCCACATCATCGACGCGAAACAGAGGAACATAGTGTTTTTGTGAATCACGATCAGATGAGAATCAGAGGAAGGTTGGTATTTACAGAGGTCAACTTCTCTTGAACATATGAACAACATGACAGTGGACTTGGCAGTATTTTACATCATAAGATCAGAAGTCATAGTGACGAGGTAAAGAGCAGATGAGAGGTCAAAATGGATTACCCAAACCCACAGAGGCAACTGAAAAACGAGATGAGATGTCCCCAACCCGACACAAATGTAGACAAGTGCCATGTTCAAGAGCGACATACTGCCGACATGACAATGATTCTGGTTCCATTTTCCCCCCACCATTTCAGTGAGTACCTCTTTATTTTTACACAAGCTTGAAGAGGATACCATATGCTTGTCATATAAATCTGTCCTTCAGACGAATCCATCCTAGTGCATTTAACGAGCCCTAGGAAGGAGAAACTCGAATAACGTCATGATTGACAATTTCCGATGTCATTTAGGTTTAACGAGTCTGACAAAGGAAGAACTCGGCGTCTTTTCATGTTTAGAGAGTTTGAAAAGACAGCTGAAAAGTAAACTCCAATGGTCCCTTTGCGTAAATAGTTCCTCAGATCCGAAAAGGTAGAAAACTATGTCTAAGGAAACCTCCTAGTCGCGATAGGCTAGGATATTCCTTTTTCGTAAATAATCCATCCCAGCCCGAAAAAGGGGTAAACGTATACTGGGTAGATGTTGTTTCGTGGCCACTTTAACGAGATCGAAACGACAAGGGCCTCGACAATCTTTTCATGTTTAGAGAGTCAGAAAAGAGCTGAAAGATGAATCCTCCTGGAGGAACGAGTGGTATAAGGGGTAGCAACTGGTTCCGGTAATGATGGAACTGCTCAAAACAAATAAAGGTCGAGAGGCTGGCTAAAAAGACCACTCATCGCAACGGTTCCTTAGGAATGGGTAAAACAACCAAGTGAAGGCATATGATCGGCCAAGCAGATAGTGACGATGGAGTGAGAAAACCAAGGCTCATCTAGCAAAAACAGGCTGATAAAATGGCAATCACAAGAGGTAAAAAGGGAAAGGTTTCATTTTTACACAAGCTTGAAATCAGAAAACTCTGCTTGAAGTTGGTTTCATTTTTACACAAGCTTGAAACAAAGATAAACTATGCTTGAAACCGGTTTCATTTTTACATAAGCTTGAAATGGAAACAAACTATGCTTGAAAAAGTAAGCATGCCCCCC
This sequence comes from Pinus albicaulis, assembly GCA_034641835.2. Classification (NCBI taxonomy): domain Eukaryota; kingdom Viridiplantae; phylum Streptophyta; class Pinopsida; order Pinales; family Pinaceae; genus Pinus; species Pinus albicaulis. Next base: position 136,578,670 of record CM076579.1, read on the forward strand.
AGCATGGTGACTCAGTTCGAGGTACATGCCCCCCAAGCTTCAATCCATATGAAAGGCAGATGGAGTGAAGGTTCAAGTTACGAGATCAAGAGAAAGACTTGACTGGGATTTTACGAGATCTCATCAAAGACTCAAATTGAACGGGAAAGTGTTTCATTATTTTAACGAGGTTGACACATTAAAATAACTATCGTCAGGAAACCTTGTTTCATGGTTTAAGGAGCTTGGCACAAGACAAGGAACTCTGTTCCGACGAGCTTGTTTCATTTTTTAAGGAGCTTGACACAAGGAAAAGAACTATGCTCCGACTGGCTTGTACCATTTTTTAAGGAGCTTGACACAAGAAAATGAACTATGCTCCAACAGACTTCATCATAATGAATAAGAAGTCATTGCTTCCAAGAGTTCCACTCCCTATGGAAGGAAAACGTCCTGGATGTCAGGACCCAATGCCCCCAACACCTGATGCACGACAGCACCATCATTGAGTACAGGCACGGGGTAGGTAGCCACATAGTTGACTTGCGGTGGGGCCGATACAATGGGTGAATAAAAACCAGGAAGGGATGATGGCGGGCCAGCTACCACATCAGGACCAAAGAACGCAAGCTGATCAATGGTCACGATCCGTCCTTCATGTGGAAAAGAGACCACATGAAAAAGGGAGGAGACGAGCGCTCCCATGGTATAGGTGTAATCGCGCCCCAAGAGCAGATTGAAATCCAAGGGGCTTGGAACAAACATCACGTCCATATGGACGGTTTTACCTCCCAAAGTAACAGGTAACCTTGGAAGGATCCCTAACGGTTGACTCGTTCTTCTGTTAAAAGCCAACAGATTCTGCGTAACAGGCGCAAGCAGCAGTGAACTGAAAGCTTTCCAAGTAGTTGAGGATAGAACACTAACAGACGCGCCTTTGTCTATAATGGTGCTGGGTACGACTAAACCAAAAGCTTGTACTGTAATCTCGAAAGGCACATAAGACGGAAGGCGGTATCCTGGAAATCGATTCCAATCAAAGGAAGCAACCAAACTACTCAAAGGGGCTACCATCGAACCGAGATGGTCTTCCCCTAGTGTTACGGAAGAAGAAGGAGCATCCTCCACAACCTCCATCTCAAAGGTGGGAGGAGTATCCCCCGGGACCTCTATTACAAGAGGCGGAGGAGCAGCTTCTTGAGGTACAGGGACAGGAGAATCTTTCTCCAAGTCCGAAGAATATGAAGAAACAAGAAGAACCTAAGAAATGTGAGATCCACTCTCAACGGAAAAGACCTGGTGCACTGCAGACAGGGCCAGTTCAACTGATCCCATGACCAATGGTTGGTTGGGAATGGATTCCTGAATGGGAATTTCTGGGGGAGCGGGATTGACCAAGGATGACTCTTGACCAATCGTAGGAATAGCTGGCAGCGGACTCAAAGAAAACTGTTTATAGCCAGCCGGGAGGCATGATGTAGAAACAATTGTGTTGTCCAAGACTCTTTTGGCTTCATCCATATACGGACAAAGGTGAATGGCATGGTGCCCTTCACACAACTTACAGGGATTGGTGAGCTTACCCTGTTTCTTAGGAGTCTTACCAGTACCAGTTAAGGACGTGCCCCCAACCTGACTCCCAGAAGCCAAAGGCAACGGCGGGCGACCGTTGCACCATGCTTCAAGCACCTTGGGAATGCCAGGGCAGTCTCGAAGAAGATGGTTTCCCGTGGAAAACATGCAAGGGAACTTGAATTTCCGCGGAGGGTTGGGAGGTATGTTGTGGATCATTATCTACATATCCCTTTTATATTTAATTTTGAAATTTAAAAAAAAAAGAGAAAAAAATTAGAAAAAATAAGAAATCGAAAATATGCTATAGTATGGTGTTTTCAATACTTTAGCATAAAAAAGAAAGGAATGCAATGTATTTCCATTTTGATTTATATACATGAAGCGGGAGTCAACCTTGGTTGATATATATATATATTAAAGTTAAAGTCCGAGCAAATTCCCGAGCGGAAGTCGCAATCATACAGAGAAGCTTATGGGTATGCAATTGCGGGAGGTGAATTATCCCGTTGGTTATCCATCCCGACCCCCCGCAGTTGACCGGTCAGATCTTAGAAATATCGAGATCAACGGTTCTGATTAATTACGGGGGGTATGGGTAGAACTTCTCCGCCGTACTTACAGACCCCCCGCATGACGTCATCAGCCGAGATGGAAGACAGCTGTCATCCATTGCCAACTGTTTTCCGCGTCACTCCTGCATTTATTATCGTTTCCGAAGCCTATAAAAGGAGTCTCCCGTTTCGTTTTTGATTTATTTGTGACTGTTTGCCCTGTTTAACCGCGTCCCACCACCTTTGCACTACCCATTGCCTTGCGAATTTCTTTCTAATTCCTGTCAGTCATGGCCAAGCAAACATCATTGTCTGGTTTGTCAAGTCTCAGTCCCCTCCTAGATAGTGAGAAAGATGTTCATGATACTGCGTCGTCCGTCAACCATCCTCTCTTGCATTACCAAGTAACCCTGAACACTGACAAGTCCCCTGTGTTCTCTGCTATGAAAAGTTTGGGTGTGTTGTCTGCTTGTGTTCCAAAAATTCATTTCTTCCCCGAATTCATTTCTTGGTTAGTTTCGTCCATGTACCCTGGCAAGTGTTTCGTTATGAATTCCTAGGGGGAAATATCCTGCAGGTTTCAACACAATTAATGCGTCAAGCATTATGTTTTCCAGAGGATGAGTCTCCATTGCAGTTCTCCGAAGATTCGTTAGTTCAGTATTTCGAGGAGCTTTCAAATGAAGAGTTTAATCGCTGCATGTCGTTTTTGATACCAAGTCCAGAGAAAACTCAATTTGAAGCAGGAAAGTTCAGTTTGGAGGTGTTCAATGTTCAGTACAGGCCAGTTCTTAGTTGCATTATGGAGATTTCGGGAAGAGATGATGATCACGAGGTTGATAAGGCAGTCTTGGGGATGTTTTCTCTTATGATGAAACCAGGGGTGGTGCTAGACATCCCGTCTTTTTGGCAAGAAGTAGTAAATTCCCAATTGATCGCCTTCCCTCTAACAGGTTTTTTCAGATTTCCATCATTGGTAGTTTACTTATTTTTATATCAAAATGTTGAAGAGTTCATGAGTGTGGGTTTAAATATAATGGATAGTAATAAAAATAAGCAGTCAGTTTTATTCTGGACTGATATGGTTAGAAAAGAAGAGAACGAAGTCGGGCTGTTTGAATTTGCTGACCATTTCATGTCTACTGCTTATAAAATTCTGAATGGAACTCTTCCTCCATGCTTTCTGCCAAAGGCCTAGGAATTCCTACAGTTAGGACCCAATTGTAAATTTGGAGACTGGTTTGTTTTTGAAGATTACTCTGAGATAAGGCTGTATGGAGTTAGTATTGAGCCCTATAGGCTCCCAACCTTTGTTCCCATGAGACTTTTTGCCCTGGAATTTATAAGGCAAAGTCTTAATGTAGATCAAGTTCATTTTCTGCCCATGAAGAAAGGACTAATGTACAAGTTGCCTATGAGTGTAGGCCCTTTTGTTGTTAACACAAGACAAGCTTTTGAAGAGGTATCAAAAATATTGGAAGAGACACAGTTGTTGTTGGGAGAGAAATGGGCCTATGATCCACATGGGATTATTTCACAAAAAAGGGTTGAGAATGGATATGCTGCTTTTACTCATGTGAGTAAACCTGATTTAGAGAAATTGGCTAATCCAAGAGGGTCAAGTTCATCAAGGACCAGTATTCAAACACCTGCAATATTGGAAAGAATGAGAAAAAGAGAAAGAGAGGATGTTATTGAGATCGATGATGAAAAACCCCGAGAGGAGAAAAGGACTAAATTAGCGGAAGACCATTCTTCCAATTCACCTGGTTTTACTCTCCAGGTCAATGAAGAACAAGATGGCCCCTCATCTCCTAGTAGACAGGAACTTCATTTGGAAAAGGCTCCTTCCATGAAGCAAGTGTTCACACAGATTGAAGAAAAGAACCAGAGAATAAAGGCCAATATAGAAGCACAAGCAGAGCACCATATACCTGCTGACCAAACCAGACTATTGATTGTGATGGATCTGGAGAAAGATCAGTTTAAGATGGCGCTGTCGCATCCGACAGGAATGTCCCTTGGACCTTCAGGTAGCTTTAAGGAGTTGAACATAGTCATGGACGTGAAAAATATCCCCTTGTGGGACAAAATGAATCTCCACATGCAGACAGGTCAGCTGATTGTCAATGATTTGAGTAAGACCAATGCTACAGTAGTCAAGACTGAAAATATGCTTGCTAAGGTTGTCAAACAATGCAAAATGGAGAAGGCTAATGCAAGGGCATTAACAATTCAGAATGAAGAGTTGAAGAAGATTATTATGAAAATCGGTGTAGCCCGAATGATAAAGCCGCAATTCAAAAACTTATGAAAAGTGCAGAAGCAGAAATATCTTCATTAAGAAAGAAGTTGAAATTGCCAACTACAGAGCATTCATTGGCGGCCGAAGTAGCCGAGGTTGAAAAGGAGAAAGAGGAATTGCGACAGCAATTGATGAAGAAGGATGAAGAACTCTCTAAGGTAAAGCAGACTGCTATAACCTTATAGAATCAAATCGAGAAACATACTTGTACTTTTGATTTTTCTGCAGGTGAAGCTGACCCTCAAGCCCAGGTTATTCAGTTAAACATAGAATTAAAGATGGCGGAAAGAGATTGTAAACAAGCCCAGTCAGAATTGGCCACAGTTATCAAGATGATGCAAGGATGGGAAGGAAAAGCATAGGAGAGTGAGCAGAAGCTACAGAAAGCTGAGGATGAGATCAAAGAGCTCAAGGAGAAATTGAAGGGAAATATTTCCCTTATGAAAGCTAAGGATATCATCTGGAACGAGATCATTTCAGAGATGCAGTCAAAATGGGATTCCATGAACATAATTGCCAGAGAGAAAAACATTGTCTCAGAGCATGAAAAGGAGTTATTATCGGAGAAGCGGGCTGCTATTAAAAGATCTAATTGGGCCAAGAAATTCATGAATTTTATTAATGCAAAGACATATGAAGAGTTAAGAGATATAGGGATACAGGATAGGTATTTCTATGCTGAGGAGGTAAATAAAATGATTATAAAAAACGACCTTCTAAAGGTCTCAGAGAAGCGGTTACAGGGAATTAAAGAGATCATTAAGAAATTTGATATATCTTTTGACAAGTTGACGAGAACAGGTTTTCCCTCATGCTGGAAAGAGAGGGGGGAGATTATGTCCTGGAAATTCTATGAAGATCAGTTGATATTTGCAAAGAGCAGAGCAGATGGCCGGCATGAGAAGACACAGGTTTTGAAGGGAGAAACGGTATTTAATTTCTTACAAAGGCATTTCCTTCTGCTATGGATGGTGAAGACATTGTTCACAGGTAATATTACTCACAGTCAGGTTGTGGCATTTACACTGGAATATCATCGTTATAAGAACGCTCCGATAACTCAGGATAAACTCTGGAAAGAATGCAAGAAATTTTCTATTGACACAGAAAAGGGATTTCCAGCCAAACAGCCACAAGTAGCCATTCAGCCACAAATAGTCATTAAGTCAGCCACTATTTCAGGAGCATCAGATCCCTTAGATTAGGAATTGTCAAATTTTATTATGTTTTAAATGCAGTCATGTAAATGTAATAGAACTTTACGAGGCATGTACCTCCACTAGGTGAGTAGTTAAGCAGTTAGAGTTAGAATTGGTTTCATTACTGGAAACCATTTTGATCATATTGTATTTAAAGACAATGGAAAGAATGAAGAAGGTTCCGAGTTTTGGACCTTGAAGGCTAATTTTTTACTGAACAATATCGAATGAATGAAAAAGTTTTGCAAGTTTCCATTATTCCATTTGTGTTGAAGAGTTTTCCTGGTTTTCATTTCATTTCCATATCTGTGAGTAAAGTAGAGTGATTAGAGCTGCAGGTCTCTTGATATTTATGTATCTAAGAGTTAAAAATACTTAATGGGCGCTCCTCTATTTTAGCTTATTTGTTATTCACTTCTTCTGGATTTTAAAATGGTAGTTTCTGTTTTAAGCAGCATGACAAATTAAAATCCTTTTCGTTCTTCGTCTTTCATTCGCTCACTTCAATATAAAGGGAACATGGCATTGCATAACTTATAAAGATTTGATATTTGGGAAATATATTATTAATATTTGGAGGTTTACTAAACAGAGACAGATATACATTTTGTGACATAATATTTAATGTCTTGAGCACGGATTCCTGTACACAGAAAGGAATTGTTTCTCAAGGAACAACATAAATTGGCGCCGTTGCCGGGGATCGAAGAGTCGAAGTTTTTCCCTGGGTTTTTTTCTACATTTCCTCTGGTTGTTCAGAGAGGAGGAAATAATATGCTGTGATTGATTGAAAATAGCTCTGGCTCCCAAGAAACCTCATACGAGGTCAGATACCTCTCAGCAAACAGTTCCCGTTTTGTCAAATCCTGAGAAGCTTGTTTCAAGAAAGGGCCAGAAACCAAAAATATTAGTTACTCCTGAAACTACACTGCTCGCACCTGGCAGCAGTTCACACATTTTCTCATCCAAGAAAGCTTCCAAGAAACTCATTTTCTCGGAAGAAGAATCATCACCATCACCCATTCATTTTCAAGAACCCACATTAGAAGAGCAATCTTTGGAGTTTGTATCTTTTCCTTTTATAGAAACTCAGCCCCATACAACTGCTAGCTCTTCTGCGATCGTTCTTAATCCAATTCCTATATCAGTTTTTTCGCCTCATTCATCTTTTTCTACAACTGGTATTCATTTTACCCCCGCTCAAGGAGCAGTTAACCCGGGCGTAAACATGGCAGTTCCCGCAGCCCCTGCTTTCTTGATGAACAGATATGCACCATTAAATCTACTTCAACCATTGCATGATATGCCTCAGGAATATCTCAAGTTACTCCCTAGATTTACTGGTGAAGATGAAATAACTGTAGAACAGCACCTGCCCCTGTTTTGCACTTTTGCAGAGAATTTAAACGTTGAACATTTGGATGTTGTTATGAGACTCTTTGTTCAGTCTCTAAGTGGAGAGGCAAGGAAATGGTTCAAAGGATTACCGAATGGTTCCATTAATGATTGGGATGCCCTGGAAAGACATTTTATTGAGAGATGGGGTGAAAAAAGGGACCACGGCTATTCTTTGATAGAATTTAATGCAATCAAAAAGAAATTCGATGAAAATATGAATGATTTTGTTAAAAGATTTAACAAGTTGTATAATAGTTTTCCTGTTGAAATGAAACCCCCTCCTATTGGAGAAAGGGTTGTTTTTGCTGGTGCTTTTGAACCAGAATTCAGTTTCACGCTGAGGGAAAGAAGGTCTCCTACGTTGGAACAGATTCAAACTGATGCTTTGGAGGGGATCCCGAAGGAATATAAAGAAAGGTACGTAGATTTATTCAAACAATTTAAAGATGTATTTGCTTGGTCGTACGATGATTTGAAAACATATGATAAGAACATCATACAACACAAGATTCCACTCAAGGATGGAGTCAATTCATATAAACAGAAGCTTAGGCAGATCAATCCTTTGCTATTTTCTCCGATCGAAAAAGAAATAAAGAAGTTGCTGCAAGCCAAGATAATCGTTCCACTCAGGTATTCAGATTGGGTTTCTAATCTTGTACCCGTCCAAAAGAAAAACGGAGAGATAAGGTTATGCGTAGATTTCAGGAATTTGAACAGGGCTTCATTAAAAGATAATTATCCTTTACCGAAAATGGATTTTGTCTTACAGAAAGTGACCGGTGCTTATAGATTGTCTATGGTGGATGGCTTTTCAGGGTATAACCAGGTAGCTATGGAGAAAGAAGATCAGAAGAAAACCGCTTTCACTACGCCTTGGGGAACGTTCATGTACGCCAGGATGCCATTTGGCCTAATGAATGCAGGGGCTACATTCCAGAGGGCGATGGATATCGCATTTGTGGGTGCCGAGTTTGTGGTAGTTTATCTGGATGATGTTACAATTTTTTCGAAATCTGATGAGGAGCATTTACAACATTTGCAGAAAGCCTTCATGAAGTGTAGAAAGTTTGGATTATCACTGAATCCTAAAAAGTCTCTGTTTGCCCTGGAGGAGGGTAAATTACTTGGCCACATTGTTTCAAAGGAAGGAGTGAAGATTGATCCAGCGAGGGTCGAAGCCATTCAGTCAATTCCTCTGCCGCGAAGTAAGAAAGATATTCAGCGGTTTCTCGGAAAAATTAACTTTCTAAGGCAGTTTGTCCCTAATTATGCAGAGATCGTTAAAAAGATAACAGACATGTTAAAAAAGAACGCTGAGGTGAAATGGGACAAGGAAGAGAGGGAATCTTTTTAGAGAATCAAAGAGGCTTTAAAGGAAGCGCCTGTTCTAATCAGTCCAGACTATTTGAAACCGTTTCAAATTTTTTCATTTGCTTCTTCCTCAACTATTGCAGCCGTGTTATTGCAGAGAAATGAAGAAAAGCAGGAACAACCAGTTGCATATTTCAGTAAAGTTCTCCGAGATGCAGAACGGAATTATAATATATTGGAGAAACAGGTGTACGATCTGGTAAAAGCACTGAAATCCTTCAGAACTTATGTCCTTCATTCTCAGATCCTAGCGTACGTTCCCAATTCAGCTGTAAAAGACGTGCTGGTACAAAGCGATGTGGAAGGTAAGAGGGGAAAATGGATTGCCAAAATTCAAGAGTACGATTTGGATGTAAAACCAACCAAGCTGGTTAAAGGTTTGGGATTGGCCAAATTATTGACAAAATCCAACTTTCAAGCGTTGGGAATCAATTTGCTGGCCCATGTAGAAGAAGCCGATGGAGAAACGCGTGATAATCAATCAAAGACAACAATTAAGTATAAATTTCTTTGTTCAGAATGGTATAAGGATGTTGTACATTATTTATGCTTTCTTTCATGTCCCCCTTCAATTAATAGAGCTAAATACAGGGCCCTGAAACTTAAGGCTCAGCCTTATGTCATAATCGAAGCAAAGTTATATTGGAAGGATCCAGCTAGTATGTTGTTGTTATGTCTTACAGAGGAAGAAATTTCAGAAGTGATGAAAGAATATCATGAATTCTTGTGTGGAGGGCATTACAGCTGGAAGGTAACTTCTCATAAAATATTCAAATCAGGTTTCTATTGGCCGACTGTGTTTTCTGATGTTTACAAAACAGTCAAAAGTTGTCAAAAATGCCAATTATTTGCAGAGAAGAAAAAGCTAGCTCCATTACCTCTTCTCCCAGTTTTTATTGAAGAACCTTTTAGACAGTGGGGGTTGGATTTCATTGGAGAAATCAATCCACCATCCAGTGGGCAGTTTAAGTGGATTCTTACTGCTACAGATTATTTTACAAAGTGGGTGGAGGCAATTCCCACCAGGAAGGCAAATGATTCGGTTGTTATAAAGTTTTTGGAGGAGAATATTTTTAGCAGGTTTGGATGCCCAGTGAAGATTGTGACAGATAATTCCCAGGTTTTCAGTTCACTCAGGTTTATTAATTTTTGTCAAACTTGCAATGTAGTATTGTCTCATTCTACAGCTTATCATCCGCAAGGAAATGGATTAGCAGAATCCTCCAACAAAACATTGGTAAGAATTTTGAAGAAAACAATCAGTGAGAATCAAAAGAATTGGGATACGAAGCTGGTTTTTTCCTTGTGGGCAACAAGGATGACTACAAGGAGGTCTACCGGTAAGTCTCCTTATGAGCTCATATACGTCACTCAAGCTTTATTCCCCACACAATTGGTAAAACCTGTAATTTCTTTTCTCCAAGATGCTCAAGCAGAACCGAATGCCATGATAAGAAGAATGAACAATGTGATGGAACTAAGTGAAAACAGAAATCAAGTTCGGGACAACTTGCTCACTTATCAGCAGAAGATGAAGGTAATATTTGATAGAAAAGAAAAGGAAGTTTTGTTTCAAAAAGGAGATTTAGTATTGAGATGGGATACACGAAGGGAAGACAAAGGCAAACACGGTAAATTTGATCCCTTGTGGTATGGCCCATTCCAAATTAATGAAGTCAGAGGAAATAATACTTTCGTGTTGGAAAATCTGGAAGGAGAAGTGCTGGATATGCCTATGAATGGGCAATATCTTAAGCATTATTTCCGACATTAAGCAGTTGTTGGTTCATCATTGTATATATCCGGTGTGGTCATTGTACATTTTCATCAAGAAATATGTGACTCCATGCCCGAGGTGAAGGCACTAATCTGCAGGTTCTTAGTGTTTCATGGTAAAAACACTATCCCCAGGTGGAGCCAGATGTTGTGGATCATTTTCTACATATCCTTTTTATATTTCATTTTGAAATTTAAAAATGAAAAATTTAAAAAATAAAAATAAAAATAAGAATTCGAAAGTATGCTATAGTATGAATTTTTAATACTTTAGCATAAAAAAGAGAGGAATGCATGTATTTCCGTTTTTATTTATGTACATAAAGCGGGCGTCAACTTTAGGTTGATATATATATATATATATATATATATATATATATATATATATATATATATATATATATATATATATATATATTAAAGTTAAAGTCCGAGCAACTTCTTGAGCGGAAGTCGCAATCATACAGAGAAGCTTATGGGTATGCAATTGCGGGAGGTGAATTAGCCCGTTGGTTATCCAATCCCGACCCCCCGCAGTTGACCGGTCAGATCTTAGAAATCCGGGAATCAACGGTTCTGATTAATTATGGGGGGTATGGGTAGAACTTCTCCGCCGTACTTACAGACCCCCCGCATGACGTCATCAGCCGAGATGGAAGACAGCTGTCATCCATTGCCAACTGTTTTCCACGTCACTCCTGCATTTATTATCGTTTCCGAAGCCTATAAAAGGAGTCTCCCGTTCCGTTTTTTATTTATTTGTGACTGTTTGCCCTGTTTAACCGCGTCCCACCACCTTTGCACTACCCATTGCCTTGCGAATTGCTTTCGAATTCCTGTCAGTCATGGCCAAGCGAACATCATTGTCTGGTTTGTCAAGTCTCATTCCCCTCCTCGATAGCGAGAAAGATGTTCATGATACTGCGTCGTCCATCAACCATCCTCTCTTGCATTACCAAGTAACCCTGAACACTGACAAGTCCCCTGTGTTCTCTGCTATGAAAAGTTCGTGGTTATCTGTTGTAGTTCAAAAATCTGTTTCTTCCTGACCATTTTTGGTTAGTTTCTATTCTCATGTAATTTCAGTGCCTTGGCAGGAATTCTGTGGGGAAAGGGGGGAAATATCCTGCAGGTTTCAACACAATTAATGCGTCAAGCATTATGTTTTCTAGAAGATGAGTCTCCATTGCAGTTCTCCGAAGATTCGTTGGTTCAGTATTTCGAGGAGCTTTCAAATGAAGAGTTTAATCGCTGCATGTCGTTTTTGATACCAAGTCCAGAGAAAACTCAATTTGAAGCAGGAAAGTTCAGTTTGGAGGTGTTCAATGTTCAGTATAGGCCAGTTCTTAGTTTCATTATGGAGATTTTGGGAAGAGATGATGATCACGAGGTTGATAAGGCAGTCTTGGGGATGTTTGCTCTTATGATGAAACTAGGGGTGGTGCTAGACATCCCATCTTTTTGGCAAGAAGTAGTAAATTCCCAATTGATCGCCTTCCCTCTAACAGGTTTTTTCAGATTTCCATCACTGGTAGTTTACTTATTTTTATATCAAAACGTTGAAGATTTTATGAGTGTGGGTTTAAATATAATGGATAGTAATAAAAATAAGCAGTCAGTTTTACTCTGGACTGATATCGTTAGAAAAGAAGAGAACGAAGCTGGGCTGTTTGAATTCGTTGACCATTTCATGACTACTGCTTATAAAATTCTGAATGGGACTCTTCCTCCATGCTTTCTGCCAAAGGCCTAGGAGTTCTTATAATTAGGACCCAATTGTAAATTTGGAGACTGGTTTGTTTTTGAAGATTACTCTGAGATAAGGCTGTATGGAGCTAGCATTGAGCCCTATAGGCTCCCAACCTTTGTTCCCATGAGACTTTTTGCCCTGGAATTTATAAGGCAAAGTCTTAATGTAGATCAAGTTCATTTTCTGCCCATGAAGAAAGGACTAATGTACAAGTTGCCTATGAGTGTAGGCCATTTTGTTGTTAACACAAGACAAGCTTTTGAAGAGGTATCAAAAATATTGGAAGAGACACAGTTGTTGTTGGGAGAGAAATGGGCCTATGATCCACATGGGATTATTTCACAAAAAAGGGTTGAGAATGGATATGCTGCTTTTACTCATGTGAGTAAACCTGATTTAGAGAAATTGGCTAATATAGGAGGGTCAAGTTCATCAAGGACCAGTATTCAAACACCTGCAATATTGGAAAGAATGAGCAAAAGAGGAAGAGAGGATGTTATTGAGATCGATGATGAAGAACCCCGAGAGGAGAAAAGGACTAAATTAGCGGAAGACCATTCTTCCAATTCACTTGGTTTTACTCTCCAGGTCAATGAATAACAAGATGGCCCCTCATCTCCTAGTAGACAGGAACTTCATTTGGAAAAGGCTCCTTCCATGAAGCAAGTGTTCACACAGATTGAAGAAAAGAACCAGAGAATAAAGGCCAATATAGAAGCACAAGCAGAGCACCATATACCTGCTGACCAAACCAGACTATTGAATGTGATGGATCTGGAGAAAGATCAGTTTAAGATGGCACTGTCGCATCCGACAGGAATGTCCCTTGGACCTTTAGTTAGCTTTAAGGAGTTGAACATAGTCATGGACGTGAAAAAGATCCCCTTGTGGGACAAAATGAATCTCCACATGCAGACAGGTCAGCTGATTGTCAATGATTTGAGTAAGACCAATGCTACAGCAGTCAAGACTGAAAATATGCTTGCTAAGGTTGTCAAACAATGCAAAATGGAGAAGGCTAATGCAAGCGCATTAACAATTCAGAATGAAGAGCTGAAGAAGATTATTATGAAAATCGGTGTAGACCCGAATGATAAAGCCGCAATTCAAAAACTTATGAAAAGTGCAGAAGCAGAAATATCTTCATTAAGAAAGAAGTTGAAATTGCCAACTAGAGAGCATTCATTGGCGGCCGAAGTAGCCGAGGTTGAAAAGGAGAAAAAGGAATTGCGACAACAATTGATGAAGAAGGATGAAGAACTCTCTAAGGTAAAGCAGGCTGCTATAACCTTACAGAATCAAATCGAGAAACATACTTGTACTTTTGATTTTTCTGCAGGTGAAGCTGACCCTCAATCCTAGGTTATTCAGTTAAACACAAAATTAAAGATGGCGGAAAGAGATTGTAAACAAGCCCAGTCAGAATTGGCCACAGTTATCAAGATGATGCAAGGATGGGAAGGAAAAGCATAGGAGAGTGAGCAGAAGCTACAGAAAGCTGAGGATGAGATCAAAGAGCTCAAGGAGAAATTGAAGGGAAATATTTCCCTTATGAAAGCTAAGGATATCATTTGGAACGAGATCATTTCAGAGATGCAGACAAAATGGGATTCCATGAACATAATTGCTAGAGAGAAAAACATTGTCTCAGAGCATGAAAAGGAGTTATTATCGGAGAAGCAGGCTGCTATTAAAAGATCTAGTTGGGCCAAGAAATTCATGAATTTTATTAATGCAAAGATAGATGAAGAATTAAGAGATATAGGGATACAGGATAGGTATTTCTATGCTGAGGAGGTAAATAAAATGATTATCAAAAACGACCTTCTAAAGGTCTCAGAGAAGCGGTTACAGGGAATTAAAGAGATCATTAAGAATTTTGATATATCTTTTGACAAGTTGACGAGAACAGGTTTTCCCTCATGCTGGACAGAGAGGGGGGAGATTATGTCCTGGAAATTCTATGAAGATCAATTGATATTTGCAAAGAGAAGAGCAGATGGCTGGCATGAGTAGACACAGGTTTTGAAGGGAGAAACAATATTTAATTTCTTACAAAGGCATTTCCTTCTGCTATGGATGGTGAAGACATTGTTCACAGGTAATCTTACTCACAGTCAGGTTGTGGCATTTACACTGGAATATCATCGTTATAAGAACGCTCCGATAACTCAGGATAAACTCTGGAAAGAATGCAAGAAATTTTCTATTGACACAGAAAAGGGATTTCCAGCCAAACAGCCACAAGTAGCCGTTCAGCCACAAATAGTCATTGAGTCAGCCACTATTTCAGGAGCATCAACTCCCTTAGATTAGGAATTGTCACATTTTATTATGTTTTAAATGCAGTCATGTAAATGTAATAGAACTTTACGAGGCATGTACCTCCACTAGGTGAGCAGTTAAGCAGTTAGAGTTAGTTAGAATCGGTTTCATTACTGGAAACCATTTTGATCATATTGTATTTAAAGACAATGGAAAGAATGAAGAAGGTTACGAGTTTTGGACCTTGAAGGCTAAATTTGTATTGAACAATATTGAATGAATGAAAAAGTTTTGCAAGTTTCCATTATTCCATTTGTGTTGAAGAGTTTTCCTGGTTTTCATTTCATTTCCATATCTGTGAATAAAGTAGAGTGATTAGAGCTACAGGTCTCTTGATATTTATGTATCTAAGAGTTAAAAATCCTTAATGGGCACTCCTCTATTTTAGCTTATTTGTTATTCACTTCTTTTGGATTTTAAAATAGTAGTTTCTGTTTTAAGCAGCATGACAAATTAAAATCCTTTTCGTTCTTCGTCTTTCATTCGCTCACTTCAATATAAAGGGAACATGGCATTGTAGAACTTATAAAGATTTGATATTTGGGAAATATATTATTAATATTTGGAGGTTTACTAAACAGAGAAAGATATACATTTTGTGACATAATCTTTAATGTCTTGAGCACGGATTCCTGTACACAGCAAGGAATTGTTTCTCAAGGAACAACAAGGTATATCGACAGAAGGCTTCTTAGGCACAATAGCCGCAGAGCTAGCCTCTCCTTTATCAGACTTCTTCTTCTTTGTTTTCTTCTTCTTCTTCTTAGCCACCTGGTTACTCGAATCTTGACTTTCACCAGGCGAAGTAGAAGAGGAGGATGCAGAAACAGGCGAAGAAGGGGAGAGGTCCACCTTGGAATCAACATGATGTTGTTCAGGTGGAGGAACTGATTGAACAGTAGCCGAGACATTTGAGACCACAGAGGTTGAAAACAACCAAACAGGCAACCCAACAGTTAACCCAGGAAGGGACAACGTTGCCATATAAGGAGCACCAACATTCCCAAAAGTAGGAAAATGACCAGAATTCCCATCGGAGGGGATTCCTTGGTTGGTGAACTCTGGAAATGTCACCATCAACAACTCAAAACCGCACACGGGCTAAAAACCAAGGCACACAATCAAACGGCCAACAAGCAAACTCTAAAAGGGCGTGTGATCGCAGGTGATTTATTTTACCACATTGAAACTTAGAAAATTCACCATTTCATGTTTTAAGAGTCGAGAAACGGATGAAAGGTGACTCTATCTCTTTCAGTTTTGAAGCAAGCGTGAAAGGACAAGCGCTTGATGATCTTTTCAAATTTAAGGAGTCAGAAAAGATCAAAATGACTACTCAAGAATACTAGGCAAAAGAGTGTACCAAATAACCATGAACTGCAATATACACCTTGGTTTCAAAATGAAAGAGAAATCAACCAAGGACTTTCCGTACGTGCAGGAAATCTCCCCGAATGCTGTGTCCGGTGTATCACGGGTATAGGGCGGCAAACTCAACTTCCTATGGATAAAGGATTGAAACCTAGTGGGGTCTCCCTTTATATACGCGACGGTACGGGGAGCACAAGTCCGTACTAGCGCTGTCTAAAGCCAAGAGGCGAACGACAACTACTAGGTTTTAAGACGTCGGAACACGTCTCTAGCCTAGACCACTAAATGTTGTGTTAATGTTTCAATGCTGCCTTAGTGTAAATTGAGTAAATTTTAATGTTTATCTTTAATTACGTTTCAGTTTTCAGGCCCTAGCGAGTGTTATGTCTCAAAATCTCCTAAATGCACACTACATGATAAAAGAAATCTTTCAATTCGATGAATGCTATCCAGTTAAGGGAAGAGATTCAAACAATGATGAAAAAACAACACTGCAAACAAAATCTTTTCCAAACTAGATGACTTTCACTATCCAAAAGTAATTTCAAACATTCAACGATGCAAATTATGTAATGTAATCTATGCAAAATTATCTTTTTCGAAAACTATGCAATTGTAATCTATGCACAATTTCCTTTTTCTTTTCAAATGATAAGAATGCACTCAATGCATTTTTCGATGAAATGAGAATCTACTTAATGCATGCTTTTAATGAAAGAGAATGCACTCAAAGCGACTTCTAGTTTTCAATCATTAAACAATGTAATCTAAGTTCAATGATGGATCTCAAAAATAATTTTCAATGCAATGTGATCTAATGCATGAAAAGAAAACTTTGAAATGAAAACAAAAGAACGCAAATCTTCTTAATGGAAGGATGAATGCAAAAGAGATGTAAACAAACACTAAGAATGCAATCGTTGTTTCAAACACTTTGTCACGAAATCCCTCAAAAGGCGACAAGACATATAAGGTCAAACACAAAGAGGACTTCCAAAGCAAGAGATCAAAACAAGGCATTCATTCCCTTTTACATCAAACAATCATGGAGAGAAGACATCCCAAACAATGAGCAATGTAATCTATGCTCATACAGGGAAAAGACCGGAAGGGAAAGACACACTGGTGAAGGATTTAGGGAAAAAATCTCAATTTTCACACACCCTGAAATTGGCTCGACTTGTACATTGACAACTAGCGCCAACTGGCGCGACTTGCACATTGACAACTAGTGCCAATGGCCAATTGGCGCGGGTTGCTAACTGACAATAAGCCCCAACGCCTGAAAATGAAAAAACAAAGAATTTCTCCCAACCAAGACCAAACTTCACCACTTCAAGAAGAATCTCCAAGACTCAAATGAACCATGTGATCTAGGCTCAAAGCGAGACAGACACAGATCAAGCTCAGAAAGCTCAAAACAGAGTAAACCCTAGTACCTTACAGGATTGGCGTGACTATAAGGCTGAAACTAGCGCCAGAATAGAATTGGCGCGGGTAATACACTAGCAACCTGCGCCAATGGGCGCGACTGTCAAGCTGAAAAGTGCGCCAGTCGAGTTTACCAGTCAAAAATAAAAAAGAGAAATCCAACAAGCAGACCAATTATGATCAAGCTATCCAAAAGCCAAATTCACAGAAAGAGCCAGCCCAAAGAGCTGATCAAGCAAGCAGAATCAAGAATCAACCGAAAAGACAAGACAAAGCTCCAAGTGTTCAGTTTACAAACTAAACCAGAGATTGACTGAAGCAACTTTGATCTACTTCGCAATTGCAGAGCAAAAGCGTTTCGAAGGCTATCTGGCCAACTTCAGGCTCCGTCTATAGCTTATAAAATGAACAACAACAAGCTAACGATCCCCAGCGGAGTCGCCAATTTGTTGTGGAGGTAAATCCCCTCTGCGGACAGAGGCGATCCCTACTAGCCCAGACCGGGTCTAGCAACAATCGTCACACGCTATAGTGCAGGTTCCTAATTGCAAATAAACCAACTAGCGATGAAGGCTTACCTGGAATCCAACGCAGTCGTTGTAGAAGAGGTGGCGCTCCCGTTCCTTAGCTCTGGCAGATCACGATCCCCACGATCTCCGTGATGGGACACCTGCACATGCGAGAAACAAAACAAACACAAGTGTAAAATCCAGTAGATGCAACTATATGTCAGTCAGAAAGGACATAACTTGTCATTATAAACAACAACAAGAGTGGAACCATAACCAATAGTCGTTCATTAATAATCAATCAAAGGAAAATTACAACCATAGTTCTGACACTGAATTCTCCTTCGGAGGGGGTCGCCAGTAGAACACGTCTCTAAAATCCTGTCAAGGATGGGACAAACCTCTCATCTCAGCTCTTGACGATAGTCTCCTTGCTTGAAATTGGCCTTAAGGGAATAATCAAGGCTCTTGCAGCATAAGGCTCTTGGGAATTTGGGAACTTGAAGACTAGCTTGCAATGGAGATGAGCAAGCTTTTATAGATGGAGGAAGGGGAGTTGGGATCCCTATAATCATGGGATTGGCCCTATCATCAAGGAAGCTTCCATGAGAGGTGGAAAACTACTTCCTCTCTATGGAGATCCGTAGCCAAACCTCCCAACTCAAGATAGATATCAAAACCTGGATCAGTTAGGACGAAACTTCCGCCATTTATTTTTTAAAAAAATTCCTTAAATTGGCTGGCGCGAGTGCGACTCTGAGACAGAGCGCCAACTGGTGCGGCCTCTTTGAATTATTTTCCCCATTGGCGCGGGTACTGAACTGCCTGCTCGTGCCAATGCAAAAAGGGCCATTTTTAGGGTTTTTCACAAGGAAATGTCTTCAAGGAAATGATAGCTCATGTTCAGAGGAATGTTATGAAATTATTTTCAAGCCATGTTATTGCTCACAGGTCAAGAAATGAGCCCTCCAATGTGCGGGACGGGAATTGCAGGGATGGTGACAAATTACTGTGTAACAACTCATTTCTGGGAGGAGGCAATAAAAATGTGTTTTTGACCCTCCTTGACACTTTACCCCTATGTGGTTGTCAACTGAAAAGGCTTACAAGAACATCACTATTACAGCATCTCAACACCATAAGGTAAATCCACTGTTTTATGAAGTGAAGAGGCCTTTGAACCATAATTTGGTCTTCTGCTTGTATGATGAAGGAGGTCTACAAGCCATGATTTGATCCCCTGATTGTTTACCAAGGAGATTATCCTTTTAAAACCACTAATGTAGCCTCTCAAAACATAATACAAATCCACTATTTTATGAAGTGATGAGGGTCTTTAAAAAACTGTGTTGGTCTTTGTTTGTTTACAAAGATGTCACCCTAAAACACTACTGCAACCATCTTAAAACCACTATGCCAATCCACTGTTTGTGAAGTAAGGAGATCCTTTGAACCGTTATTTGACCTACTGATTTTTTTCCAAGGAGATCATCCTTTTTAAAACTACTACTGCAGCCTCTTGAAACCATAATGAAAACCCACTGTTTTATGAAGAGAAGGAGGTCCTGAAACCATGTGTTTTCTCCTTTTTCTTGTTTACCAAATAGATCAAATTAAAACATAAAGAGCTTATATTTATCATACAGTGTGCCTTTTTTTCCTTTCAAAGGTGGCCTTTCAAACTTGAAACTTGAATTTATCCTCTGATTTAAAACACTTAAAAATGCAGATTGCTTGTATCTACCAAGAATTGGTCTCCTACATCTCTGTTTTACCTTTTGAATAGGATGATACATATGATTTGTGACCCCAAATGTTTATTTAAAGTCATTGTTGGGCCTTTAGCTCACGACAAAGGCGGTACCTTCAAAAAATGAAAGTTCACCTATTCTTAAAAATGTGCCCTCTGTCTTTTAAATGAGGTGATAAATAACTTTTGGCGCTTACCCTTGATTCATCACTTGGAGGGATTAATTCTTGATAAACCATAATGAATTTGTCTAAAAACAAGAATGCCTTTTTCCACATAAATAATCTAGGTGGACTATCTCTTTATATCAGTTGCAGAAGTCACTTTAAACAGAGCTTGGTCTACCTCCTTGGCCATTTAGATGAGGTTGCTTTAATAAAAATTATAACCTCTGATTTATCCTTTGAAGGAGGCTTTCATAAACATGAGAATAGAGGCCTTTTAGCACCATCATGTCACTCTTTTGATTTTGATGTGGAAGAGGCCTTTAACCTATAAACTCTCATTTGTTTCACCATTATTCTTCAACTAGGCTTTCCAAAAGAAAACATTCTCAAACATAATTTTAAACCTTGCTATGCATTCTCTGTTTATCTTTGGAGGAGGTGGCGCAAAACAGCCTCTGAAGTCACTTGAAACATTTTTGACCCTTTTCTTGTTTGTGAAGGAAGCCACAACAATGTTTTTCTAACCCTCTACTTATCATTGAAGGAGGTTATCATTAAACATAGGATCTTCATCTATTCCAATCACTGTACTTGGCTCTGTATATTTACTTGAATAATATCAATAGGAAGCAAAGTGAAAATTGACATTTATCATTGGTAAAATTGCTTGAACCTAATGTCCTCTTGCTTTATGAGGCATCGTCTAAGATGTATATCCCTTTTGTAAAATATCACTGTGAAATCTAGACCAGAAACAATGTGATTGGTATATGGAGAGTGTTCACTGCTAGACATTATTGAACAAGATTTTCCCTTGATTGTTTTTTCAGAGGTATATTGAAACTACCTTTGACTAATGTTCACATCCCAGGTTCAAGGTAACATAAGAAGCAGCTATCTTCTTATGCCCTACATGATGATGCCCTTTGGAAAGATTATGCAGCACTGCTTTTGGAGGAGATTATAGAGCACTGCTTTTGGAGGAGATTATGGAGCACCACTGATCAACATCACTCAGTCTTTTGTGTTCATTTGATTTGAGGAATGATCTCTGCTCTTCAGGTAGCCTTTGGATTTACAACATGTACACTTGCTGCTCTTTACTTTACAGCTCTCCATCTGATTATTGAAGGAAAATTATTTCAGTATGAGAAACTTGTTCAGTTGATCCTTCGCTTCCATTTGCACACTGATCATCATTCAATTACACCCCTGGAGAGATGTAAAAAAATATGCTTTTGAACTTTGGAGAGCTCCTTTGGTGTTTCATGGAGATTTCGCCTAATCTAAGCATATTTCTTCAGATAGTGAACATCCTCATCTTTTCCTGATTTTAATCTTTGTTGAACTTCTTCTTAAATGAGACAGTGACCTCTTAGTGGTGCGCGACCTATGGATAGATCAAGGCTTGTTTTGTGAAATAGGGAAATATTCATGGCTGACTGGTACTAGATACAAGCTTTTTGGCTTAGGATTTCTCAGCCAAGGAAAAACTCCCTAAACACCACTATCTAACTTAGAGACAATAGTCACAGATTCTGAGTGTTTTCTTAGGCATGATCAGATTGTCATATGACAAGATGATTAGGGATAGAGGAGTAGACACTTTGTAAACTTTCAGATAGTGAATGGCATAAGAAACATGGGAAAATGATAGCAAAGAAGAGAAGTTATGACAACTATGGGAGACTTTGCTAAAGCGAGATATGATTTCAAAACTGAAGATTGTTCTCATCATAGACTGACAGGGAGGGGTAGGAGAACAAAAATTTGTTTGGGGTTTTTTCTAGATGACAAATTGATAGATTGAGATTAGCTTCTAGAAAATTTAGCTAAGGAATCTAGTCATCAACAACATGTAAAAAATACTGATGACCATGGAAAATTTTAGGGGCGAATTTTAGCCCAAAGGCGAAATTTTAGGGGTTTTATAGTTTGAGGAGGTGAATTTTTTATATTGCACCCATTTTTTCTATAGTTAACAACTTAGCCCAAAATTTATTTAAAAAATAAATAACTATTATATTTTAGCCCTCAAAATTAAAGCGGATAAAAATTGAAAAGGTGGGATTCACCCTAGATTTACATTACAAAAGCCCGATTCACCTGGTTTGGAGGTTGGACTCATTGAATTTGGGCGGATTCACCTCGATTTACAGGTTTTGAAGTTTGATTTGGTTGCAATAGCTATATTTCTTGGTTTTCAAATCAAGGGTAAGGTTGAAATTCATCTCTATAAATTACAGCTTGTTAATCCTTCATACCATTAAGCAAGGTATGATTGTTATACTTATACAGTCTCTGATATCATTTATTTCGCTGCAAATTTGCATTTTTGTATTGAATCCAATGTAATCTACAGGTGAAAGTTGAAGAACTGGAAGGGAAACATGTGGGTCTCTACTTTTATGCACATTGGTGTCCTCCATGCAGGGGTTTCACCCCCCGTTTTGTCCGAAATCTATACAAAGTTATCAGAGAAGGGGGACTTCGAGATTATCTTCGTTTCTGCGGATCTTGATGAGAAGTGATTCAAGGAATACCACCATGCCATGCCATGGCTTGCCCTGCCATTCTCAGATGGTATACAAGGAAGAAGCTTAATCAGACCTTTCAGGTCGATGGCATTCCATGCCTTGTTTTTCTGGACAGAGAGGGCATAGTTATAACGACTGAAGGTGTGGAGATAATTGAAGAATATGGGGTTGAGGGATATCCATTCACCGCAGAGAGATTTTCTGAGCTGAGGGCGAAAGAGGAGGCCATAAGGGCTGCACAGACTGTGGATTCTCTTTTGCTATCTGATGAACGAGATTTTGTCCTTGGCCATGGAGGAAGAAAGTTGGGTGTTTTCCCTTTTTCGCTTGTGTTTTTCCCTGCCATCAAGTCTAAATTTGGGTTCTTTATGAGAATGTAGGTATGAAAGAATTTATTGAATTGGGCTATTGAACTTGAAAATCTAGAGAATAGAGTGTGCAAGTCTAATCAATACATGCGTTGAATTGGGTGATTGAGTTTCATGCAATCATTGGATGCTGTAAGGGTGTAGGAAAATAGATGCACAGATTTTATTTCATGATGGTTTCATTGTCAATTTGGGTTTTTTCCAATAGGTTTCGGTAGCGGAGCTCGTGGGAAAAACTGTGGGTCTGTATTTTTCAGCCCACTGGTGTGGTCCGTGTAGAAATTTCACTCCACAAATTGTGGAGATATATAATGAACTTTTGAAGAAAGGGGAGGCCTTTGAGATTGTGTTTCTCTCGAGTGACATAGAGGAGAAATATTTCGAAGAATATTATGCAAGCATTCCATGGCTGGCTTTGCCATTTGGAGACAACGCTAAAAATTACTTATCTCACTACTTCCGAGTTCATGGTATCCCAACCTTGATTATTTTAGGTCCAGATGGGAAAACATTTTTGATTGATGTAGTGTCCCAAATATGAGGATATGGAATTAGAGCTTACCCATTTACAAAAGAGCGTCTGGATGAGCTTGAAGCGGAGGAGAAAGCCAAATGAGAAGCACAAACCCTGGAGTCACTCTTGGTTTCTGATGAGCGCAACTTTGTGATCAAGCATGGAGGTGCCCAGGTGAGTTACTAAGGTATGCTTACTAGCTTCACTATTTTTATGCCATGATTCATGAATCATACCACTGAAATAAGTTCTTATTTTCATGATGGTCTCATTGTCAATTTGGGTTTTTTCCAATAGGTCCCGGTCGTGGAGCTTGTGGGGAAAACTGTGGGTCTGTATTTCTTAGCTCACTGGTGTGGTCCCTGTAGAAAGTTCACCCCGGAGCTTGTGGATATTTATAATAAGATTTTGAAGAAAAGGGAGGCCTTTAAGATTGTGTTTCTCTTAGGTGACAAAGAGGAGAAAGACTTCAAAGAATATTATGCAAGCATGCCATGGCTGGCTTTGCCATTTGGAGACAAGGCTGAAAAGAACTTGTCTCACTACTTCCGAGTTCAGGGTATCCCATCCTTGATTATTTTAGGTCCAGATGGGAAAATAGTACAGGAAAATGCAGTGGGACTTATACGAGAATATGGAATCAGGGCTTATCCATTTACCAAAAAAAGGTTGGATGAGCTTGAAGCAGAGGATGAAGCCAAACGAGAAGCACAAACACTGGAGTCATTCTTGGTTTCTGATGAGCGCAACTTTGTGATCAAGCATGGAGGTGCCCAGGTGAGTTATGGAGATCTGCATAGTACTTTCATTGTTCTTATGCCATAATTTATGAATCACCCATAGTGTTAAATAGTTAAGTGTGTGAATTTGTTCATAAAAGTATAAAATACTTTCACAAAGAGGGTCTACATCTCTCAGGGTTTAAATTTGGGTTGTTTTCATGGTGGATTCTTGTTATCAACAAATAAACCACAAGTTGACATGGACTCATTTATATGGGTGATGCTGATCCTTTATATGTTTTGATTTTTGTAACAGGTCCCTGTAGTTGAGCTTGTGGGGGAAAATTGCTCTGTATTTATCTACCCATTGGTGCCCACCTTGCCAAGGTTTTACTCTGAATCTTGTAAAGGTATACAACGAACTCAAGGAAAGAGGAGAAGCCTTCGAGATTGTTTTCATCTCTATTGACAAGGATGAAGAGGCCTTTGAATATTATTACAAAGCCATGCCATGGTTGGCTCTTCCATTTGGAGATGATTCTAAGAAGGATCTCATGCAGCTTCTCCGTGTCAGAGGCATCCCATCGTTGATTGTGGTGGGTCCAGATGGAAAAAATGTGACAGAGAATGCTGAAAGTGCAGTGACCACATTTGGAGCCAAGGCTTATCCCTTCACTGATGGTCATCTTGAAACACTGCAGAAGGAAATGGAGAAGGAAATGAAAGAGTTGGCTGAGAAATCACCCAATGAGATAAGGTACAACCAACATGAACACCCCCTTGTATTCACAGAGGCGGATTCATTCATTTGTGATGTTTGTGAAGAAGATAGCACTGGATGGTCCTATTATTGCAAATATTGTGACTACTCTGTTCACCTGACTTGTGCTTTGAAGGATGAAGTGGATGTGATGCAGGAGGACAAGGGTGAAGACACAAATGTTGCGATTGATAAAAACTTTTAACCCAAAGGAGTTATTTGTGATGGAGATGTTTGTTACAAGGTGGCTGAAGCCTGAAGATGATATTAAAGGTGGCTTATTAAATACGATATACTTCAAGCTCTTTGATTGATTTTGTGTTTGAGAACGCCTTTTTATCGTTGGATAGATAGATATATAACTAAACTCTGTTGAGTGAAGGTCACCTATGGTGTCTTAATAAATCAATTGAGTACTTCTTATTCCATCTTGTGGATTCTACCATGGTAGTTCATTCTGCAGTCAAGTTGTCATACATGAGTATATAGTTATGGAGTTTGCCTCCACATGTTGATAGTTATCTCAACATGTGCCATGTCATCTCCTGTCATTTAATTAGGTCCCTAGATGAGATATTAAAGAGGACTTCTAGGATAAATTTGATAGTATGGAGAAAAATCTAAAAGCTTTTCATTGGAGGTCTAGGCCCAACAATATAAGATTGGAAATTTTGCATATATTGCAAAGGTTGAGCTAGCAATGGAGGCGCTGTAGACTGCTTAGTGTAGCCCTTAATATAGTCATTAATTGCAGCCATCCCTGTAGATTTGAAACAATGGAAGTTGGCATACTGTGTAGCTTGAAGATATTATCCACGAATGCTTGGGAAATTGAGAAAGGAGTGAAAGGATGAGTGGAGGCGTGAAAATGAGTTTCTTTTAAAAGACAATCTACCATGACCTTACTCACTGTTTTGTTGCTCGCTTTTGGAAGTCCAACAATAAAATTCATTGAAATGTCTGTCCAAATATGCGCTAGGATTAATAAAGGTTGCATTGTGCAATGCACCTAGTAAATTCTTTGTGTTGCTTTGGCAAGCATCCTAGGATGCTACAAAATCTTGGATGTCTATTTTCATGCCTCCCCTGAAGATTGAATTCTTAGTTTTTTCATAAGTCTTAGGAAAGCCAAAATGTGATGTTGTTGGTGTTGGGTGTAGCTTCACTAAACTTGTTTTAGGGTTGAATCTTTTGCTAAAACAATGGGCCCTTTATATCGTAATGTATAATTTTTAGCAGGTTTGGGATCGATCTGAATCTTTTGGATGAGCCGCCTTAAAGAACTGTTTGCTAGTCATTCCTTATTTTCCAGAGGAATTATGAATACATTGCTTAAGCTGAAAAGCTGTAGCTTATTTCTCTGCAAGCTCTTGTACTTGGTCTTTTGCTTGGTTTGGATGGATTTTGCCTTTGTGATTTTGAGTCATGATGAAGACTGATTTCCTTCCTCTTATTCTGCAAACTTCACAAATAGTGATTATAATTGTTTGTGGGATTTTTAAGTATCCTTGTAAGCCTGCTTCTTTAATTATCCATCAGTTTTTGCCTGTTTTGCAGTGTTTTCCTTTTTTCGGGACTTTTTGTTTTTGTTTTGTTTTGTTAGAATCCCCCGAGGCCATCGTGAAAAATTCAATATTTTTGAAACTCTTCCTATTTTCCCCATGTTGACTGGGCATTCAGTACTTGCTTCTTTTTTGGTTGCATCCAAAACTCTTTCTTGTGCAATTATTTTCCCCACCCCTTCAGAAAGAAAGTGGAATGCTTGATTAATGTTATGCAAGTTATGAGATAATAATAGCCTTGTACCTTAAATGCTCGCTGATCGAGTAACCTTTTACTTACACTTAGAGGCAGGAGTTCACTTCACTTAGCTTTTTTGCACATCAGCTTGTGGGAAGACATCTATGTGAAAACTAATTAACCAATGTCAGTTTCAATTTTACCTGAATTAAAAGCCTGGAAACAGATTTATTCCTATAAACATTTTTTAGTGTAGATAATGTTGTGTATAAATTATTCTTGAGCCCTTGAATTCATGTTGAACTGAGTATAATTACTGAACATTGCTTCAGGCATCATTGGTGACAGTGCGCAATAAGAAACGAATTGGTTACTCTTATGATATCACCTTGAAGTTTCAAGGTGAGGCTTATTTAATATTTTTATATGATTATGAAATGTATAAGGTTGGTCTATAATCTGAGTTAGGTTTTGGTTTGAAACATGTGAGTGGTTGATTGAGGAGGAAATGAAGCAAATTTAGGGCACTCTAAATGTTCCAGAGGCTTCTTATGGTGATTTGGAAGATATGCAGGTGTGTATATGAAAAGTATTGAAAGTAATAAATTGCTTGAATATTTCTGGCGAGTTACTTTTTTTATCATGCTGTCAGTTTCTTTCTATGTTGTTTTGATATTCTAGAGAGTGTTTTATGTGGTTTACCATTTGTTTTGTGGATACCTTTAGAGAATTGTTATAGATGGACCCCCTTTAGGGTATTTCTAGAAACATTAGTCCTGGGTAGATCTGTATCAAGGGGTGTAGATGTAGACTGGTATTGGGTAAAATCAATGTTCTTAGTTCATTGGAAGTAAATACTGAGAAGATCAATGATTGCACTGAAGTGAGGCACACTCTACAACCTTGGTGTAATAGATGTGTTATGTCTATGGTAATGCTAGCTTTAATGAACTACAATGAAAAACTAGCTGTGGTTTGGCATGTAATGTCAAAAGTAAAAAGTTGGCTGTTTGTTAATTTCCATCATGTTAAAAAGACAAAAACCTAGCATATATTCATCTTAACTCTGATCCATTAACAAGCGAGACATTTATGCCTATAGACTAACATGTCCCTGTCTGATCTCTCTCTCTCTCTCTCTCTCTCTGTATGCTTAATGGGTTTGGGTTTAAGATGATCTATGCTAGTGTAGAAATAAACATTGTAAGATATTTTTAGGCCTGTCTAAATACAAGGTGGCATGGTAAAGATGTGCACATGAGCGAAAGAACTAATGAGTTTTTAATGTGTTGGAAAATTTAGACATTTGTTTTTCCCCAGTGTGTGAATTTAGAGTTTGTTAATTTTGAAAATGACCTTATGAGCATGTTCTGAAGTTTTTGTCCCTTTTGGGTTTGTCATTTTTATAAGTATTAACCTTAGTTTTTCAGGGAACTCCATAGCTGTATTATTACAACCGCAATACAACTTATACAGATTAAAATTTAGTTATACAGATTGACTAAAGCACCTAACAACAAATTGACTAATCCCAAATTAGTCATGAGGATTCTCTATAATTTAACAAGAAAGATCACAACACTTCCTAGCTTGTTTCTTCAGTTTTTTTATAATATATAATTTACAAAATTCAAGAAGAGGAAAAGATAACCAATGAAGATGATATTTTGTGATTGTTAGTGATTGCCAGTATTTTGTGTGCAAACTGTTAATCTGTCCAATCATGCCAGTGGCTATCAGTGGTTAATCTCTGATCTCTTTAGGGATCAAATAGATATCAATTACATGGTGTGTACAAATGAACACTTGCAGAACTTGATCGACCTACAAACTAAACAAGCAAAGGGAATATATAAGAGCAATGGTAGAATGATACCTCATAAACATTAATTACAATAAACCGACAATAGACCAAAGCATCACCCTTCCTTTGTGTAAGATTCAATGATGCCACATTTCCAACGCTGTTGTAGGAGCAACATCTTAAAACATGGGTAGATGCTTCCACCATATTTTCCTTTATCCTCTTTTCCACCAGCTTGTGGAGGTTCTTCCATGTTCACATTGTCAACATTGTTATGCCATCCATGTTTGAATAAAAAATGACCTGATTCAGATGTAATTGTTAATTAGGATTTAGTCATTTCTTAATGTTAGATGCCCAGCTTGAACCTTAAAAGATGATTTGGTGAACATAATGCTCACTACTTTGTTGAACTTGGGCCAAATCCAATACGTCATCATATCTAGAGATTGGGCTAATTCTAGAGAGAGCACAGAGTCATCTACAAAGTGGATTTTAAAATATCTTGTAGGCACCTGATAAGGATCGTTCCTTCAGTTTTCACTTGACTCTAGCTAACCTAGAGCATTAGTTGTGATGAAATGTTTTATTGGACAAAGAAAACCCCTTCTGAAGGACCATTTCTGGCTCGCCGTCATCGTATCTGAAGTAAAATACCATTCTAATCTGTGTAGGACTTTATCAAAATCAATTTTGAGGAGAAGATCTTTTTGATGGATTTATCCAGCCCACTTGATAGCTTTGAAGCTTCCACAATGTTATATAAAATGAATCTACCCATTAAGTAGCCATGTGTTAATTTATTTGTGGCTAATACTTCTGCAGGAGTCTTGAAAGCCATGTAAAGTAGAATGATTAGCATGTGATCATTAATTGAGTTCTTGTTGGATGAGTTGTGGTTTATAACTTTATATTGAATATGCCTGCATTAGTTTGCTCTGCAAGTGGTTCTAGATGAAGAGCTTCCAAGCATACGTTTAAAAGGTTTCCCAATGGTGTCTCAGAAACCCTTGTAGAATTTTATAGGGAGACCATCTTTCCTTGGATATTATCATGTTTCAAGGAGGGATAGATCTGGGGTTAAGGCCAAGACGAGGAAATAATTTCCACATTCCCACCACAAATTCCACTCAACACGGGCAATAGAACAGGGAAGTAAGTTCCACATTCCCACCAAAAATTCCACTCGACACGGGAAATAGAACAGAGAAGTAAGTTCCACATTCCCACCACAAATTCCACTCGACACAGGCAATAGAACAGGGAATTAAGTTCCACATTTGCTGAGTAATTTTCCTACACTCCAATGATTTGAGGTGGGAAACACTAAGCTTAACAATGAATTTGTGTTTCCTACGCAATGAATTTGATATCATAGCTTGTTACTGAAGTAAGGACCTCTATTGAATGAGTAAAATCACTTGGGAATGAAAAGCCCATTTTGTTTTTCTTGTTGGACCAAGTGTAGTGCATTGGCATGGATCATGTTCTTTTGCCTGCCATCAATGAGAGGAATGAACCTCATATTTATCACCTTCCCAGTTGATCGTATTCAAACCAGCTCCTAGAAGCCAACTAATAGCTCCTAGAAGCCAACTGATAGTAGTTGATCAACTATCCATTGCCACAAATGGTTATCGGCTATCCATAACCACAAATGGCTCCTATCTGGCTCTGAGTTAGGAGAGTATCAGTGGAGCTGAAATCCAAAACACTAGCTGAAAGAGTAGTAATTATATAAGCATACCTATTTTCTGGATCACAAATAGGTCTCTTTCGTGGTCTTAGCAAGGAGAAATGAAAAATACTATTTGAAAGAGAAATAGGAATGTAAACAAACATGTTTTCTGGCTTATATTTATTTAGAATGTGGGGTGGGCCATAAGTAAACACTACTAAGTGTCGGCGTTTACCAGATGGATGTTCTTTCATGTCTACACATATGTTGAGAAACAATTTTATTTTAAATTGTTGTCATGCTTAAGATCTGCTGTGTCAAGCTTCTGGATGGTGTAAATCAATGTTGGTAAATTATCCTCATCTAAATAGCAAAGATCCCAGCTGGTACTATTGTTTATTTATATTGTTGTCCAGAAATTCAATGTGCTATGCTGTATAATTTTGTGTTGTATTATATACATATTTTCTAAAACTAGTTTTAAAGTCTGCTAGTCATATATGATATTCAAAAAATTGATTATAAAATTTCCTTGTCTTTTTTTTGTTAGTTGAACGTGTCTTTGGATGTTGACAAGGGAATCTCGGACTCCAAAAGAAGTACAATTATTAAAGATCTTACGTCATTCTTGTCTCCAATTCATAATAGATTGTTCCAGTTTGAAGCAAAGCTTAAAGAAAGATGAATTTATGGTTTTTTTTAGAGTTGTTCAGGGTAATTGATGCTGGGCTAAGCCTATTATGGTTTTGTAACGTTTCCTCTTTCTGTCTGGAGATTTTTACTGTGGTTTTGTAACCTTGAACTATAACTCTTTTGATATATTGTAACATTGATTGGGATTGCATTGTAGAACACGTACAAATTCCAGTTTGCCTCTCAGAGAGTGTCCTCCATTGCTCATTCAAACTAGGCCCAAAATTTCGTTGGTTATAATAACTTGCATGCAAAATTCATAGATCACTACACGTCAAAACGACTTTATGCCTTGACTGACATTGCATTCAACATGTTGCACAAGTATGATTTACATGTATCAATCAAAACTATGATTGTATCTATATTTGATAATGCAAGTTGAATACAACATACAATACATAAGAGTGCTATGGCTATGAAGTTCAATATGAAATAATCTATTGATTGCTACTATTACTATTATATAAGGGGTGCTCTTCCAATGGCCATTTATTAGCTATGTGAAGAAGGCTTTGTGGATTTTGTATTTACTATAAGATTATGTATAGCTGAGTTGCAGACAACTAAGTAGAATTTGGTAAGAAGTTTGGAGTATGTGTAATTCATAATGATATTGTCTTCTCTTCATTGATGACTTTTCAATGTGTGAGTTTTGACCTAATCCATTGCATTATCAATGTGTCAAGGCTCAAAACTCGACCTTTATGTCAACTACTTCTTATGATTGTTCCTAGGAACACGAATCCTAATTTTTGTAGGTTGAAAATTTATCACAAGTTTTCTCTATTGTGGTCAAATTTGTGGAGGTTATCTCAAAATTTATTTAAGGTACAATGGATCTAAATTTCTTATGAAATTTCAACACTATTACAAACTTTGGTGCAAATTGTTGATCAATTCTCACTTGGTTAGGGTTATAGATGTTAATGAAAATTTTGTGTGCATGCATGAGAGTTGGGTGCAAATGCTCAATGTTGTGTGCATTAGTGTGATAAATATGGGATAATGCAAAGTATAGTTTTGAAGATTAGTCTAAGTTGACTCGTACCTAATCAACTCAGTCAAGTTGATTGTTGGTTGAACGGTTAATAGTTGGTTCAATGGACATAAGATCTTGCAGGCCTAAATACCAAAGGGAAAAATGGAGCCCATCATGGGGTTCTCTTTGTAATTCTCCACCACTGCTACCTTCCATGCTTCCTCAAACTCCTCTCCAACCTCAATATCAGTGCTAGTAGTAGCATGAGCAACAATATTACACTTAGTAGAACTAGAACGTGTTTTCAAAACTGCACGAGAACTACTTCCCTCACGAGTCACCATGTGCCATGCTTGGTCTCGATGGTTCACTTCCTTCAACTCCTGGTTCAACTACCATATCTTCATTGGAACCAACACCCCGAACTCCACTAGACAACGATTCGCCATTTTGTACTAGTGATTCGCCATGATTTTACAAGATAATATAATCTCGTGAGAGATTCGCCAAAAAATTATATATACATATTATATTATTAATAAAATTGACTTCCATTTTTCCTATGTATCATGGGGATTCGCCCATTTATTATACATATAAATTTACAGGGGTTCTTAAAATTTTCCCTGCTGATGACTAACACTTTAAATTGGGAAGTAACGCTTTCTTCAGAAGCTTCGGGATTAATGTGATTTTCAGCAGAAATAGATATTCCTTCTAATTTCTGAATTAAAGACTAAACTTTGGGAGACTCGAGAGTAAATTATGAAGTAGATGATTGTCGAGATATTTCAAGGGGTGAGGGGAAGGTTTCTACAATTTTTCGATTTCTGAGTTGGTGATTTAGAGTTTGATCGAGAAGATTTAGAATGTTTTTGGGGAGATTGACTCTTATGAGGGCTTCTAGTTTGAGGTTTAGATTTGTATGCCATTCATATTCAGGCCCTCCTTTTAGCGCCAAAAATGTAGAGGCCTCAGAAATCTGTGGCAATAACAAGGGGGATAACCACTTGGTCCAGACCTTAAAACAATTCCTTTTCCATTTGGGATAGTGGCTCCGACTGGGGGTAATGGGGCCAATTTCCTAGCTTTGGGTTTTATATGATTGTTGGGTTTCTTTCAAATGATTTGCAAGGAGAATAACTAAAAACTAAAACAACTTTATTCTAAGATGAAAAACTTTGAATTAAATCTAATCTAATCTAACCCAGGATAATACTGATTTTATGCGATCTAAAATGATGTCTATTCAGTCTATTATCATTTAGATCAATCACAAACTTAATAGAATTAATACTTTTTCAAGATAATGATTTTGAAAAAATAGTTAATCAGAGGAAGATGTGAAACATATCACATATATTCTGATGATCATATATAAGACAAATCAATTTCTATTCTGATATCATACAATAATGCAATTGATACTTCAAACATAAATAATTGATTTCATACGTAATTCATAAAAAGATAGATTTATCACTAATGTTAAAATAGAGTTTAGCATACATGATAATAGTACCAGATGTGTGTTGTCCTACTCATCTGACTAGCGATAATAGGCCACAATCAATATTCTATCAATAAGTATTTCAGAGAATACAATAGTGCATCAACAGTGATCAACCAAGATGATATATAATTGAAAAGACCATGTTCCATTATCTTATCAAGACATCCACAAACTTACAGTAAATAATTCTTTGTAAATGTTCTTAATAAAATTCCTGGACCCTTCTCTAAATGCATGAGAAGGGTTTAAATACTATATTAACTACTTACAAAAATAGATTGTACAAAATATCTTATGAGGCGGTTTCAAACAACCTTCCTCATTCCTAGTATCTAATTGCTAAAATTGAAATTGTCAAAACAAGCTAACTCATGATCATGCTTGATGATAGGCTAGTGCCAACTTTTCTTTTCTATTCACAAATATCAGACATTGGTTGGAAATGTGGAGGCTTCTCGAATTGTGTTTTCATCTGTCCAGTAAATATAGCATCAAGTAAAAGTGGAAGCATTTTGTGTATGGAATCTAGAGAACAATTCAATGTCATTATTTGACTATGAGGCTTAACCAAGAGTTGCCAGTATGCTTCCCAATTTGGCTTTTTCAGTTGTGTAATTGATTCTTCTCGTATTTTTCCAGCTATGCTCCAATGTTTTGAGATCAGGAATTGATTTGGGATCTCTTTTTTTAATTAAAAAAGAGGTATGCAACATGTGGTTGATTGTTTTGAAAATTCTTTTTGATATGCTTGATGCTCTAGCTATTTCCAATTCTTCTTGTTTTACCTGTGTATCCCAGTCAGTAAAGAGAATATCTTTATAAGTTTTCTTGATCTTTGGGAGATTTGACCTTCTCCCTTCCTCTGAATCCTGCCATTCAATATAGTCAGAAATTTTGGTATTGAGTTCATTAAACTCAATTTTCTGGTCAATGACTATATTATTCAATTGTTCACTGATTTCAAAATGTGGAACTATATCTGATATTTGTAAGACAAACAAGTTTTGTTGTTTTGAGAGTAAGGCATTTAATTCCAATGCTTATTTAATGAATTCCTCTGCAGTAGGAATGCCTTCATACTTTATAATATTTTCTCTCAATTCTTTAATCAGTGTGTCTTTTCTGGATAAGTCATTTTCATAACTTATCTTAAGTACTTCAATATCTTGCTGAAATTTAAAGAGTTGTTGCTCGGCCTTTTGATTCAGACTGTTCCTTTCTTCATCTAGTTTTGTTGTAGTTGCATTATTTTATCATCCTTCTCTTGAACCAAAATGGATACTTCGACTGCTTTGTCCATTGTTGCGGTAGTATATGCTCCAGCAAATTGTGATAGCCGAGTTAGGTTGTCGATTGGGTTTGACGGGGTGTATTTCCATACAACTTCCATAATCTCATTACCTGGGGGTGTTTCTATCCTTCTTCTCTTTCTCTGTTTCCTGACTACAACTTTATGAAGAGGGATGTAAAATACATCCAATGGAGGGATATAAGTTACCTTTAGAATAATTTCATTAGTAGGAAATGCAGGGATAACTTCTGTATATTAGGAGCTTGTTCCAGGATTTTCGGTGGTTTCTTTTGCTGAAACTATCTGACCCTGGGGGGTCTGAAATTCTGTGTTTTTCTGTGTATATGATCCCTTGGGGGTATCCATCAATGTATTACAGAATGAAGTCCAGCATTTATCTAAATCACTTTGATTTTGTGGGTCTGATTCTTCTGTTCTGATTACCTTGCTTGGTTCAGTCATATAACTAGTTATCAAGATATTTTATGGAATATGCTTGAGTCTTTTCTCTCTATACTCATGGAATCTTTGTAATTCATCCGGGTTTAGATTCAATCTAACAAAGTTTTGAACTTCTTCGAAAGTTTCAACAGATTGCAAAACGTCTTCAAATCTATCATATGTGTGTATGACATGTTTGATTTTGACTGACTAAGTAAATTTATTAGCGATCTTCTCTAGGTCGAATTGCCTTGGCGATAAAACAGGGAGCTTCAAAAGTTGAATCTTCTGGCATTCTTTTGACGCATGATTGAAATTTCTAAGGGAGAATGAATCACATTGAATAGGGAAACTTGGCCATAAATATTTTTTACTATCTTTCAGAGTTTTAGTGAGTCCATTGCCGACAGTTTGGTAAGCCACTTCTCTTTCCATTAGTTTATCTGAAACATACGGAGGAAGCACATGTGGAGGAGCGGAGCTTCCGAATACTCTGATGTATGAAAATTATTCTTCAATGAAACATCTTCCTATCATTTGGAAATTTGTGATGGCTTCCTTAGTGAACCTGGGGCTCTCTCTATCAAACATTAACTGATGTAATGGTAATACAACCCCATAACATAACCTGTGGAAGTGTGGTACAAAATGATGTTCCCATATCTATTTATGAATTAAATGAATAGGGGTAGGGTCCTCAGGATTCCATTTCCAACCCATAATTGGAAAGCTGGTGCGCTCATGAAAAATTGGGGGATGGCTTTGGAAGAAAAATCTCTTGCCTGGGATATTCATTAATCACTTTGGCTAGGTTTTTGGAAATAATGGTTGCCCAATTCATGATGTGAGAATTAACACAAGAGTCAATCAAGGGAATCCAATTTATAGAGAACTTGATGTTATC
Organism: Pinus albicaulis; assembly: GCA_034641835.2. NCBI lineage: Eukaryota > Viridiplantae > Streptophyta > Pinopsida > Pinales > Pinaceae > Pinus > Pinus albicaulis. The sequence continues at coordinate 136,614,077 of CM076579.1, forward strand.
AGGGAGACCATATAATCTGCACAGCATTGATGCTGCAAAATTGTAGGGATTTTCAAGTGAAGCAATTGGATACATACCTGATTTATCATGCTTAAAATTTTTATCCATTTTCCTCCAACCTTGAATCGTTTTGAAAGGGTCTTCATTATTCTTTGCAAATTTTTGAACAAACTAGTTGTCATTGATATCTTGTTGGTCGGGCAGTTTGTACATGACTTTCAAATCTTCAGCTCTAAAAAAACCTAAGATCTCATTCTTAATGGTTTTGAATTTTCTGTCTTTAATTTTTGAATTCTCAACCACCCATATTATCATATCAGTATATGGTAAAAGGCTGGCCCTTGTTGCTATTTTTTGAAGGAAGGAGCATGCGGCATCTTTAAACTGTAAATCTGAGGGCCTTGCATCATCAGTAGTTGCTTTAACCTCCACTACTTCAGGTTTTTCATCTTCGAGGATAGTATAGATGACTTGCCACGTTATAGCACCTCCATCTGTAGCGAAAACAATATCTGTGATTGTGGATTACATTTCTGTACATTCAAATTCCGAAATAGTTTGTTTGTCGTGTTTCTGCATTACTTTGGGTATGGACATCTCTTGAGGAAAAATCCCTATTTAAGATAGAGTAACGATCAAATGATGAAAGATATAGTGAAATGACCAATTTTAAAAGAGAAGATCCGGGAAGCAGCTGTACCATTAATTATCTGTAACAAAACAAAAACTGTTCGCATTGGGGTGATATAACATGTTTAATCATTTCTGACATGATTTATTTTCACATTAAAACCTTCATTGAACCTTGTCAAATCCGTCGCATCGCGCATTTTTGAACCAGTTTTGTGAAGAAAATATCTTTAACAAGCTTTATGTTATGCGATATGCGATTTTTACGATATCGCGAAATTGCGTGCATCTGGATATTGCAACATCGGAGCATCGGTAAGTAATTTTTTAAGTTTTAAAATGTATATTTTCGGTGTGCGATTTATAATTCCAATTGCGAAGTTCAAATCAAAAAATCGCAAATCGTAATTTCATGTTTTCTGCCTAACTTTTAATGGGAAAAGATTATGCGGGATGCGATTTGCGATAAGGTGATCACAAAGATATGAAAATGGAATTTATTAATTTATTTTTATTTTTGTTTTTGTTTTTATTTTATAAAAACAACAATTTTTTGGAGTTTAATTTTTTATTTAAAATGAAAAATACATTTTAAGAAGGGTCCCTATTTATATTATCAAAATCCTTAAACTATTTTGAAAATAAAAATGGGGGGGTTGTTGCATAGCACAACAAGAGGCCAAGAAATATTCATAGCATTTCATATAAATTATATTCAAATGTAAAAACTTAAGCATTTTATATATATTTCTTGAAGAGAGGGGGGGGTGAATCAATAGTGAGAGCACATATAAACTTTTTATCCAATTTAATTCATGCACAAACTAAAACACACAACCATATATATCAGAATGTGAAAGTAAAAATGCAACCATAAAATCTATCAACATAATTGACATAAGTATGTCTGAGGGAAAACCCTTCCTTGGGAAAAAAACCACCCTGCTGTAGCTATACAAATTATACATGGATCATATCACTCCCATGAGCTAGAAGACTCAACTTCTTTCATAGTATGCTAGCCCCTATAAGGCAAGAAACGGTTTCTCTCTCAGATCTATGGAATACCATCCACTAAAGGCCACCACGATCAACGATCCTCACCCGGTTACTCCTGAATTAACAATCAACTCTATACACTACGATATGCTCATAACTATCACGACAAATGAGCCTCACCCAATTTCTTCCGAACTATCCAACAACCATTGGATGGAGAAATCTCTTCCATCTACTAAATCCACAAAGTCTGTAATGTTCCCAATTTTTAGCCTCAAGCTAAAAGGAACATTATAGTTTGCATATTCACATTTTGTTGAATAAAATGGGTAAGGAGACACCTTAACCACTTTAGATGGAGAAATAACACTCCTTGTGTGAAAGGAGGAATAATAAAGCAGCTGAATTGAGAACCACATGGTGTGAACGGGATTGGATCATGCTTGATCTAGTCATTTTGACCAAGTCAACTAAAAATGTCTATATGCATTGAACCTTCTTGGACAGTGCAGTTTTAGTGGAGGCTCCACTTGCTTGAGCTAGATGGCAAGTGTGAATGGGACCCATGGTGAGAGGAGTTCATTTTCTTTATAAGGAGGAGATGGCAGCCCATTTTCATTATGCATTGGATTATTATTTTCATAGGGTCTGCAAAGACTTGAATCCTCGGGCTGTTTAGCAGGGTTGTAGTGTTCCTGAACCCAAGGGTGTTTCCAGTCGAGAATCCCTTCCTCATACTCAAGGAAGGAGAGGGTTTTAGCTTCATTTCCTCACTCCAACATTTGGCCAAGCTTATCCCTTTAGCTACAACGTTATTTTGTTGGGCAAAAAACGTTGTGTTACTGGGTGCAGCAACAGAGGAACTCATAGAGTCATTCTTTGGATTGTTGTTCAGCGGAGATCCTGTATATCCTTTGGAGGAGCAGCAGAGGAGACTTCCAGGCATTATTTCAGATCTTTGGCACCATGCCAATCACTCACCATCTCTCAGAGCGCAGTCTAGGGCAGAAACTGCATTATTGATGTAGGTAGTTGCTGGGAGAGTCATTGGAGATTGTCAGGAGGAGTGTTCTTTTAGTAAAAGGGATTAGCCATTTTCTTGAGAAAATTATCAGAGGAGGGCATGATTATTTCAGATCTTCCATAGCCTCATTCTCATTTTGATTCAGTTGCAGTGACAAGTTATTTGTCACATTGTACATTTTCCGGTATTTCTAGCAATCTCTCCTAGATTGGCTAGAAATCTTGCATTGGAGCCCATTCTTCTATTCTTGGGCATTTATTTATATGTATCAGCCATATTTCATGTATTGACACCTACAGTAGCATCTACTCTCCTAGAGACAGCGCAGTTATTGCTTTCCGGCATTTTGTGCAGTTGCTGCATCTCTTGTATTTCATGTGTTAATATTTGGAGATTGATTCCCATTGCATGAGATGTTTATTCCTCATGATATTTCTGTATATTGTTGCTGATATATTAATGTACATGTTGGCTGTAATATATTTCATCTTATGTTGCATTCAGATTTGCAGAGTTTAATGGTTGTGTTCATGTATTGCTGTAAGCTTTGTATTTGAGCATTCTTTAAGGGACCTAGTTTGGGGAGATCTGAATAACCCCTCTAGGCTAATTTCTTTGGGCTCAAATTCTAGGAAAGAAGTGTTTAATGAGTTAACACGGGGATCCAATCCCCCTTCTTTCTTATTTTTGCATCAGCTTCCTTATACAACATCCTTGAGGACCACATCTCAGAATTCTCGAAAAAGGAATATTACAGTGGTATTTGTTACACTGAAATTTGTCACCATGAAATTTTAGTACTCCCTTGAAAGTCTAAAATATAAAATTTCCCAAATTCAAGCCTTGAAACTAAGAGAAAAGCCTTAAAACTCTGGTACCGCACTTTCTCCTAGTTTTGCCTGCGGTCCTGCACTTTTTGGCTATAAATCATGCGTAGCCAAGCACACTTTCTGCTTATTAAAAGTGCGGACCCCTGTAAAAGATTAGAAAAGGCGCAAGTAAAATCTAGAAGCTCAGTTAAAGTCATTTTTGGAAGCTTCTAGAAACATTCCTACGGTGGAAAGTACGCTCCTTTCATGTTCATGAATCCCATCCAATAAGGAGCTAACCCCTTGACGTAAGGAACTAATTCCTTTGAAGGAGGATTCTATCCCTTCTTGTATGGAGCTGTAACCTCCTCTCTTTTACTATAAAAAGAGGCATAGGGAAGCCTCAAAGGGTTACCAATGGATGAGTTTAAGTTTTAGTATTGTTGGAGGCGAAGTGCTGTTGAAACTTAGACCCTTTTAGATGAGATTTCATGTAGGAAGGATTACATACCTGTATGTATCTCGGTTGGAAGAGTGAAAGGCTGATCTTAGTAAAGGAAACGCCTGCTCCAGACCCCAGGAAGACCTGTACAACATCAAGGCGGACACGGTTGTAAGGCTCTTCCTTATTCAAGTTAATACAAATAAATCCATTTTTCTCAATAAGCTATCAATTGATTGGTTTATTTTATGGATTCCTTGATCACCATAATGGATATGATTTATGAATATATGATATGTAGGTGCTATTTGATGTTTTTTTGTTTGTGATTGCAGATCTTCAAAGATAACTCTTTCGGGCGACTGAAGGACTACTACTACAAACAAGCGTTGGATCAAAGGTAAGATCGTTAAACTTTTATAGCATTTAATTATGAATCACAATATATCTAGAGAAAGATAGTTTTGTTTGTCCATTTGTTGCTAGTTGTCCATAGGACACTTGGGAGGTCTGTCTTGTCTGCAAGAACGACTTATCCGTCCAACAAAATGGCGACTCCACTGGGGAAGAATTTGAGCTTTGATTTCTTTTACTTTTGATTTATGAACTTATGTTTCCTGTTTTTAATTGATTTATACTGGCTTGGGTAGTTAATCCCTGTAGAATCCTTGAGAAATTTTTGAGAATTTTTGGTTTTTTATCTTGTTTTCTTGTGTCCGCTCTTTTCCTTTTGAGACAGTGCGGGCAGTTTCGCATTTTTCCTATACCCACAATGCGAGACCGCACTGGATTGCACTGAATCCTGTGGACCCTGTCAAAATTTTTGAAAAAATCTTAAAATCCTCTTTTCTGGATTAGTTTTTTATGTTCTCAGTGATTACCCAGACCTGTATCATTTATCAGAAAGCCTTGGTTAAGAGTTTGTTTCAGCATTTTATTTTTGATTAATTTTCTAAAAGATTTGCATGTTATAATGATTTTTTCTTTGTCTTACATCCTGCTCAAATATTAGAAACCTTGGTATGCCTTTAGATCACTGGTATTCTCTTGTTTTCTTGCTGAGTCTGATGTCATAGAAAAAATTGTTTTATGAGTTTTAGATCCTATTTTTCTCATTTGCAAATCGTTTAAACTTTTGTTAATAAGTTTGGAATTTCACTTAAAAACAAAAGTTGGATGTTTTTCAAGTTCTTTCTGATTCAAGCAAAGAATTTCTTAGTTAGATCACAAGCTAAGTAAGACATCCTTAAAATATTTTAATTTTTAATTCAAATTTAGTCTTAGAATTGTTAGATCTCAAAATAGTGTTTTTAGCTTTGAGTGCTTTTCTATAAATTGTAGTGTCTTTTGAAGAAAAACTTAGTTTGCAGTTTCGATCTTAAACAAAAGGGATTTTTTTATTGAACATAGATCATTTTGAGTTCTCATTTAAATTATATTTCTTTTCATTTATTCTTGTTTGAAAAAAAGATTTTTTTTTTTTATAAAAAAAATTGCATTTCTCAACTCTTCCTTTAGCTAGAATTCATTGAAAGAAAACGTATTGTTTCTCATTATAGATTCATTTTTAGTATGATTTGAGTCAGGTCACTTCATGTCATCAGTTTCAATTTCACACCTATTGTCTTAAGAAACAGCCTTATAAAATCAACGCTTAAATTAAAATTAATCTAGTAACTTTTATATTTCTAGGGCTCCTTTCACCAATATAGCTTAGGCTAGTGTCTTGGAGTAGGGAGTAATTAACTCTCCAAGACAGTTAAAACAAACAAGTAGTTAATCTTGCAGTAGGAAAAAATCCAATAGTCACTTGTATGCTCTGGGAAGCTCCTCTTAAAGGAGTCAAGCACGAGGTCATATCTAAACCAGTGAGATAATCAATTCTATCTCATTGGGAACGATAGAAGATTTGCGTGTATTAATAATGGTAAACCTCGGATAGACCATTATCGAGGAGCCTGGGGTCACTTGTCGGTATACCTTAGATTATGTCAAGGAGCCTTCAAGGGGATTGAGCTTTGTTACTCTGCCCTTGCGCGTATGTCGGACTGTAGACTGTTCCCCTAGGTAAATTAGTTCCTGTTGGTAACCATAGTGACCATAACATTACGGTTTTTTCCTAAGGTGACAGTGGTGGAAAGATCCCACTATACCTGGAGCAGACGTCGACTAGACTCACTTGGACTCTTCGGAGGGTTATCTTTACTCGAGATGGTTTAAGTTGAGAAATTTTCACCTGTCTGTTTCATTAAGCAGGTTGTCGGGGTAACTGTTCCAACTGCCCTTTCTGCATTAAATACTACGACGTTGGATTTTGATTACCAACTAGTGTTTTTAGTGTGGGAAGTTACTATTTGTGTGTGGTTTGATCTCCTATATTTTTAAGCATGTGATTCATTTGTTTGTTTTCTTAGTGGCTCTAGGAGTTTTCATTGAAATTTTCATTTGATTGTGTGTGATTAATAAGTTTTAATTGTGGCTGAATTACCGAGACAATCGCGCAGACTTTAGGGGAAGCCTCCTAAATATACACCAAGCCAGCTTGAAGGGTTGTGAGCTCTAGTATCGCCTACTGACAGTAGAATTAGATCAACATAAGTAGGAGAGTCATCTATAGTTTTTCATCCTGATTATCAACTACAAACAACATAGCATATTCAAGAGCCGATTTCAGTTTCCGAGCTTACTAGTAGTATTTCTCCTTCCAGTGAATTCGCTGAAGAACCTGAAATTTCTGAACCTGACATTGAACCTGTTATTTTAGAACCATCTTCAGGATTTGTTACTCCAACTTCTAGTGATCCTGGTTCACCTAGGGTAAGACATATTATTACTAAAAATCTTCCTTCTGACCTCATTTCCATTGAATAACTTTTCGGTCCAAATGAAGAAGTAACTCTTCCTGAAACCCAACAGACTTTGAATCTTAGGGAGCGTGAATCTATATTCTACAGTCATTTTAGAAGTGACACTTGGTATTTTTCATTGAAAGATTTTTTAGAGAACCTGGGTCTTAGTTTTTCACCACCCCAAATTCCTTTTCATCCTACACCAAGGGGTTATTATCCTTCATCAATCATGTCAAGTGAGTCATCTATGTTTTTCCAATCACCGGAAACATTTTTATATGGTGGTCCTTCTGTTCCTTCGGGGTACCAGTCACTCTCCAGTAATTTCTTAGGAGCAACTCCTCGATCAACTGAACAAGTGTTATCAACTGGTATGAATGGAACTAAAACTGAAATGTCGAACGCAGAGAAAATTTTTATGATTTCAGTTACCGCCTCAAACTCAAGGTAGTCAGTTACCGCCTGGGGGGCAACCTCAAGGTAGTCAGTTACCGCCTAGGGGGCAACCTCAAGGTAGTCAGTTACTGCCTGGGGGGTAGCCTCAAGGTAATTTTCTACCAGGACAAACTGTAGGACAATATTATTTACCTGGAGAACAACCTCAAGGATAGTACATACCTCAAGGTTATCAACCTCAAGGACAGTACATACCCTAAGGTCAACCCCAGACTCAGTATATTCTTTAGGGTCCTTATCAACCCCAGATTCAGTACGTGCCTTAGGGTTATCAACCTCAAGGTCAGTACCCAACTCAAGGTTTCCAACCACCTTCCGGTCAATCATTTTTACAAGGAGCTGGAAATTTACCACTTAATTATCAACCCTTCGTTCAACCAAGCTATGGTCCTTCATATGTACAACCTTCTACGGGTCAATACCGCTGAATGAACATGGTGTGGAATCCATCGCAAGTTCAATAGACTATGCAACCTAATGTGCAGTTAGCTAATCAACCTGGACACCCTTTAGTTTCTGGTCCAACCCAACAACATGTTCAGCCTATTGTTCAAATCCATGCACCTGGTTCTATTCAACAGCCTGGGCCTAGTACACCTCAGACTCCGCCTCAAACTGCTACAACTACTGCAACCTCTGTTCAACCTACAACACCTATTTTTGGAGTATCTGTAGCCCCGATTTCTTCTATCCTTGCATCAGTGCAAATTCCTCAAGCCTCTGTACCACAATCAGGACCTACAAGTCAGACTACGGCCCAAATGCCTATGGGACAAGCTGGTACAAGTACGATTGTCTCTAGTCAACCTCAGTTTACTTATCAACTATACCAGGGATAGTATCAAATTGGTCAAGCTACACAAAATCCAGCGTATCAATATCAGTCGTACCCTGGGTATAATTATCAAATACCTCAACAACCCCAGTATGATCCAGTTAATCCTGGTTACCTAGGAGGTTACATGATTCAAAATGCACATCCGATTCCAGGATATCTTGGCTATCCTCCTCCTGGCACTGGTTTGATCACTCAAGGTTATCAAGACCCTAGCCATCGGTTACCATTCACAACAACTTTAGATTTACCGGATCTGTCGTGCCTTACGAACGATCCCATTTTTTATCTTCCATATTGGCCACCGATGCCTAACAAGTTGCCCAGTGATATTCCGAAATTCGAAGGTAAGTCAGGAGAAGACCCGTCTAATCACGTTATGACTTATCACCTCTGGTGTGCATCCAATTCGCTAGTCGATGATTCTACTCGATTATGTCTTTTTCAGAGAACTCTCATTGGTCCAGCTGCCAAATGGTACATTGAGTTACCACGCGGATCTTTTAATAATTTTAACACTTTAGCTACAGCTTTCTTAACACATTTTTAGTTGCCTGTCAGATACGACAATGCCACAAAATTTTTGACTTCATTAAAGTAGTCTACGTCTACGTACATATCTGATCACATTCATGAATGGAGACATAGAAGGTGTTTAGTGAAAGTCTTTATTCCTGATCAAATTTTGGCTGAATGGTTTATTAAATCATTATTGCCCAAAATTACTGAAGATGTGGCTAAAGGAGGCATTGTTACAGAAGAGAAATTTATTGCTCAGGCTCAGTACCTTGACCTTGTCTATACTCAGTCAGGTACTCTGTATGATAAAATTCCCGATTTACCAAGACCTAGTCAGTTAACTGCAACTCCTTCTGGCTCTCATGCCACTGATGGTGTAATTGGTTCTATTAGTACTGGTAAGAGTAAGAATAAGTCCTCCAAGACTACTTCTCCTATTATCACTTTACCCAATTCACCCAAAGGAGATTCTTCCCTAGAAAATTTTTCCGATATACATGTTGTAGAGACATCTATGGCCAAATCTAAAACCAGTGGTAAGAAGAAAAGTAGGAATAAAAAGAAGAAATCTTCAAAAGAAAAAACTGATACAACTGAACCAAATGATGAAAAATGCAAACCTCGATATCCTTGTCTCATCTGTGACCAAGATAATTTTACAAAAGAGTGCCCACATAGAGCCGAGGTATCAAAATTGGTTAAGGGTTCACCTATACCTACTGTCTTGAAGGATCCCTTTCCCACTCAAGATAGTAACATGGTTGGATCTTCCTCCAATCCAGTTGAGGATATTTTCATGGTTGTGATGCAATCGCAAGATTATGGTAGTAAAAATACTGGTAAAGAAGCAGAAACATCCAATTTTGCATCGATTACATCTCCCTTAGTTTCTGATCCATTACAGATTGAGAAAAAAAATCCTGACTTAGTGATTAAACCGCCTACAAAAGGTTTTCTTCGTAAATTAGCTTTTAATCCACATGTGAGAGCTGCTTAGAATTACAATATTGTTGAAGATTTGGCAATTTCCCCTTCAGCAATGTTGGCTTTGGAAGTATTTCAATCACGCCCATCCCAAAGAAAATTACTTTTGTCAGCCTTAGGAGCTATAGATCTCCAGGATTCGAACCTCATGATCTTCGATTTAGAAAATTTTACATTGTGCCTACCTCAGAAAATGGCTTTTCTAATTCCAGTAATAGTCAAGAACAAGCGTATATTTTGTACTGTTGTTGATGAAGGGGATTCTACGTGTATAATGTCGATAAAATGTTGGAAATAACTTGGTTCTCCAACAATCAACAAATCACCAACTATTCTCAAAGCATTTGACAGAAGAGGTTTTCAGCCATATGGTATTTTACAAGATCTACCAATAGAGGTCGAAGGCGAAGTGGTTAATCTAGATGTGGAAGTGGTTGATGCTCCTTTGGATTATAAACTTCTCCTGGGTCGCAGTTGGTCTTACGCTATGACTGCTGTTGTATCATCGATCTTTCATCTCATCATGTTTCCTCATAAAGGAAAGATCATTAAGATAGATCAGCTCTCATATTATTCATTCGACCCAGCCTCTACTGATAGTATCCAACATATCAGGATGTCAGAGTAGGTTTGATTAAAGATTCAGCTTTACTAGGCACTTTTTCCCTGCCTCCTCCCAGCGTACAAACTCCTATTGCTAATATCAATATGATTACATCAAGTACTATTTCATTTGATGATCCTTGGATAGTACCTTCAGAATCAAAATTGGATTCTTCCGAGGCCCGATGCCTTTGAGTCCTTTTGAGCTAGCATATCAACAAGTATAGTCATTTTCTGATACTCCTTCAACTGAATCTGATCCAGTGAATGTGATCAATCAGGAGTCATTTTCAATATCGATTTTAGCTTCGACACCAATTCCGGATCCTGCTCAACAAGTTTTCCATACTGATGAGCATATTCGTGAATTCTTGTCGATAGATGAATTACCATGGGAAGATCTACACCATAGGTCTTCATTTTTACCTGATCTCGATCATTTTGAGAATGCTTTTTCCTCCATTTTTACCACTGATTACGTCAAAGAACCTCAGAATCCTCTCTCACACGCCGATTCTAAATTGAATTTAGAAAATATTACTACGACGGTTCCTCTTGACATTTCAGTAAAACCTGGAATTGTTGAAAACATTCACATAGGTGCTTCTTGTATGCCTGAAGAAATTCAAGCATATAAGGCCTTGTTTCAGGAATTCCGTGACATCTTTGCCTGGTCATATGAAGAAATTCTAGGAATCGATCCGTCAATCATTGTACATGAAATTAAGACATACCCGGATGCCAAACCAGTTAGACAGAAAGTACGTTAGATTCATCCGAGAAAAGCTGCCGCTATCAAAGTAGAAGTTGAAAAATTACTTCGTGCAGGTTTTATTTATCCAATCCCATTAACGGACTGGGTATCTAATATTGTTTCAGTTAATAAAAAACAAAGAACAATAAGAGTATGTATCGACTATAGGGATATAAATCGAGCTTGTCCTAAAGACAATTATCCAACCCCTTACATCGATCAAATTATTGATGATTGTGCTGGAAGTGAAATTTTCTCGTTCATGGATGGATTTTCCGGCTACAATCAAATAAACATACTCCCTGCAGATCAACCTAAAACAACTTTCATTTATCCATGGGGAAATTTTGCTTATCGCAAATTACCTTTTGGCCTTAAGAACGTTGGCGCCACTTTTCAAAGGGCCATGTCTTATGCATTTCACGACATTAAGCATATTGTGCAACCCTACCTCGATGATTTTCCTGCTCATTCTTCACGTAGAGCAGATCATATTACTCATTTACGAGCAATATTTATACGATGTAGGCACTATAAGATTCGTTTGAATCCTCACACATGTGTTTTCTACATAGAATCTGGACAATTATTGGGATTTATTGTCTCAAAGGCAGGCATTCGTGTCGACCCATCGAAGGTTGAGGCAATCATCAATTTACCTCCTCCTTCTACTCTTCGCCAACTCCAAAGTTTGTAAGGGAAAGCAAACTTTTTATGTCGATTCATTCCTAACTACACCGAGTTAATGAAAGGTTTCACTAGGTTGTTGAAACCGAACATTCCATTCTTTTGGGACGAGGTCACTAATCGATCTTTTGATGCTTTGAAAAATGCATTGACCCATGCACCGTTACTGCATCCTCCCAACTACAACCAAGATTAATTTTTGCACCTTGCTGCTTCCGATTCTACAATAGGAATGGTTTTAGTTTCGGAAGATGAATTCCATAGTGAACATGTGATTTACTATCTTAGTCGAAATTTGCATCCGACTGAGATCAAATACTCACATGTGGAGAAATTGGCCTTGGCAGCTGTTCAAGCTATCCAACGTTTTCGTCACTACATAATTTTATGCAAAACGACAGTGATCTCTGATTGAAACCCTATGATGTACATCTTGACCAAACAATTGCTAGGGGACAAATACTCTAAATGGATTTTTATCTTGCAAGAGTTTGATTTGGAGTTTGAAAAGTCCAAATCCAAGAAATCATTGATATTTTCTGAACTTATGTGTGATTTCCCATGTACTGATACAGAAACTGTGGTGGAACAACCAATCGTGGATGAATCCTTGTTTATTATTAGTACCATTGATCCATGGTATGGAGATATTATCGTATATCTTCAAACCCAATCTTTTCGGCCTGAGCTTTCACGGTCACAATGACAAAAAATTCGTTTCCAGTCTCAACAATATCACATTGTTGGCAACACACTTTACCGTCGTGGTGCGGATTTGGTTTTTCTATGTTGTCTAACTCATGATGAAGACGAGAAGGTTTTAAATGATTGTCACTTTGGAGCATGTGGAGGTCATATGTCTGGGTACACCACAACCCAAAAGCTATTGCGCACAGGTTATTTCTAGCCGTACAAATTTTAAAGATTGTATTTACGCGGTCCGAACATGTCATAATTGTCAAATCTTCGATAGAAAAATGCATGCACCACTTGCTCCTCTTCACCCCATAATTTTTGGCAGTCCTTTTGTAAAATGGGGCATCGATTTTATTACATGTAACCCTCACTCAGCCGGGGGGCATGGGTACATTATTCTAGCAGTAGATTATTTTACCAAATGGGCCGAGGCGATGCCTACATTTGCGGCAGATGGCAAAACTGCAGCTACTTTCATATTCAATCATGTGATTGCTCGTTTCGGTGTACCCCAAGCGATAATTACTGATCACGGGAGCCATTTTCAAAATATCATGATGACCGAGTTAACAGACCAGCTTGGCTTGCGCCATGACAATTCTACACCATATTATCCACAAGCCAATGGTTTATTTGAAGCGATTAATAAATTTTTAGTCACCATGATCAAACGAATCATTGGAATTCATAAGTCGAATTGGCATACCATGCTCTTTTCATCAATTTGGGCGTATCAAACCTCAACAAAAACATCGACAGGTTTTACCCCTTTTCAACTGGTCTACAGTTTAGAAGTGATATTACCCATTGAATGCGAGATACCATCACTCCAACTAGCCATAGAGTTATTACCAGACACTTCTGAAGAGGAGAAATGTTTTTTATAATTGGCTCAATTAGATGAGAATCGGCGCACCATTGCATTAGCTACCGAGGCTCATGCGAAAAGAATGAAAGCTCAGTATGATAGAAGTGTTACCCCTCGTAATTTTTCAGAACGAGACCTAGTTTTGATTTATGATCAAGCCAACGATAAACTAGGGGCTAGGAAATTTGAACCCATGTGGCATGGTCCTTACATTGTCAAGCGACAACTTGCAAAAGGGGCCTATGAATTGATTGATTTTGATGGGGTCTCTTTGGGTAAACCCATAAATGGACTTTATCTGAAGAGATATTACGCTTGACTGCATGTGGAGATATTCTCTGTATATTAGTTACTTTTTAGCTGGTGTGCTATAGATTAGAAACGTGTGCCTATCGTAAGTGTGTTCTTGCTATTATTCCCGCTTATCTGGATAATTTTGATATCACAGATGTCGACATCCTTTCAAACGTATATTGGTTTTGTTGATGGCGCTTGTCGTAGTACACGAAACATCTCTTCCACAACTTGGGTTATTTACTCACCCACTGATGAGTTAGTATCAATGCATGGGGTAAGTCTCAGTCAAACAACAAACAATATTGCCGAATATAGTGCAGTTATTGAATTATTATCGGAATCCATTTCATTTGGAATTCAGAGTTTGATCATTAAGTTAGATTTTGGAATCGTTGTATTACAGTTAAATCGAGTAAATGCCATTAGAAATCCAGTATTATTAAGATTATTTTTAAGGGTTCATCTCTTGGAACGAGAGTTCGATTATATTGAATATCAACACATTTCAAGAAATTTAAATACATTAGCAGATGCAATTGCTTCTAATGTTATAAATAGACATTTGTGATAACAAAGTAACAAATCAACATTCCATAACATGATTAAACAGGTAAATTGGAAATAATAGTATATCATAGTATAAATGTAGTGTTCAAAAAATAATACATCGTCTTCGATCATAAGCTCAAAACGCCTTATGATCGGAAAAAAGTGATACAAAAATGAGTCTACAAGTCAATCATCCACTATCCGTGGTGATGATCATGATAATACACCACCGCTCGTGCCACCCTAGTCAAAAACCTCCTGAATGGACCAGGAACACCTATGACATATCTTTGCAGACAGAGCCGGATATCATCTATAGTAGTCTTAGGAATATCTATAGTGAGCTGCTCCAGATGGTGCTCTAAGTCAGTCAGGATCTCTGTTGTCTGATCCTGTGGGGGTGGTGGTGGTGGTGCTGCATCCCTTTGCCTCCGGTCAAAGGGGCGGAGAATGGTTGGTCGAGTTGGACCCACATTTGCATTTGAAAATTTTTGTTATCAGTTTTGGACGATTAAAAAACAAAATAAAAATTAGAAATTAGAACATGTCAAAAAAGATTTTTTACCTGACTCGTCCCACTAAGCTCCTGGAGGAAGGGGTATCTCCTAGTCACCACGAAATTCCATGCCAGCATAAGGAAAATCCTCTATAAGAAAAATTTGGCGTTCTAGCCAACGAAAATATGTGGAGGGAAATCACACAATCTCCCCACCCTCACTGTTGTGGGCAATCAAAGCAACCCAACGAACCATCCTAGGCTCTCAAGGTTGACCAACATCGATAGGAATGTGTTGTGGGGCTAACATGTGGATCCTCTCTAGAGCAAAGGTGACTACAATGGACCCATATCCAAAGTTGTTTAGCTTCCCATTCTTTGCTCTGGTAAGTTGGCCTTTCACATTTGCCAACACTGCCTCGCACCAGTTGTATATGGTGCCTTGAAAGCAATCTACTGCTATGCGCATCTGAGAACCAATGGCTACATGAAAAGTTGCACTTCCACACAACTTTACAATGGTAAAAGCGATCACTTTCAGCTCTGGACAGATGATAATTTTTATGTCAATCCGTTCATCCCCAGGATTGGCCTCATTGTTGCAGAACTCTAATTGTAGGCTGGCAACAGACTAGCCACCTGGCCTAGCCCCAAATAGAGATAATGGTTCACCTCTCCTGGAAAAACCAGTCAAAAAATATATGTCTTCTAACTCAATCTCAAGCCAGTGACCTCCGATCACAAAACATTGGTCCTGGACATCCCATTTACTTACCAGCCAAGTAAGAAGATCCACTTGAGCTCTCATGCCACTGATAGCCCAAAATTTGTAAATACCACATGCTCTTAAATCTTACAAAGTAGGTTGATGATTTATCGCTGCTTCATCTACCTCTTCGTGCTCCCGTTCTTGCCAAATAAGCTTTGTAGATATCCTACAACAAGTAAAATGAAGGATTAGAATCATTTTCAAGCAAACAATTTGGGTAATTTAGGAAAAAAATATTTTTTTTAATTTGCCACGGCGCCTCCACACTTTACGCTCAGGGACATTGTGTAGATACGCACAGGCCCTGTGAAAAATGTCGGGGTCCGCAGGTACCTAATGCATTGGGTGCGGACCCCCGAGGGCAAATTTTTCAGCACATTTTCCTCCCAAAAATGAAATTATGACCCAAAATTAAAAAATTGAATGGATGAAATGCAAGATAAGGAGGTTGTGGATTACCTGAAACAGACAGTTTTCGAATCCGATGGTCGGTTTTCCTAGAATCTTCTCTGAAGCGTTTTTTGCCCAGAGCTCTAAAAACTTCACTCCAAATTCAAACGGTAAAAATGAACTTGAAAAACTCCTTTTTATAATTTTTTTCGAATAAATGAATTTTAAATTTATTTATTTTTCACTTTAAAAATCAGTTTTTCAAAATATTTTTATTATTGAAACAAGTATGTTTAATTTTTCGAGTTTTTGTGCAGAATAACAGATTTTTCAGGCAAATATTCATTTTTGACGAAGAGTAAAATTTTATCACTTTTTTGGGCTCTTTAAATTTTATGAAAAAGCGAAACCATTGAGTCCTCTTTTAAGCCCTTTTCAGACTCTCTAAAAATGAAAATATCATCGAGTACTTGACTATTCGAACTCATTAAATTAAATGAACGATCGTCCGTTTAGTATAAGTTTACCCCTTTTCTGGACTGAAATGGACTATTTACAAAAAAGGTATACGTTGACTAATCATGGTAAATAGAGTTCTCTCTTGAATTATTTTATCCTTTTTCGAGCTTGAGGGACTAAATTTACGAAAAAGAACACCCATGGAGTTTTCTTAAGTTTTTTCTTCTGACTCCCTAAAAATGAAAAACACCGAGTTTCTCCTATACTGGATTCGTTAAAATTTAACAGTAAAGGATCTATCAATTACAAACAGGAACAGACCACTTCTTAGGTTTTTATTTTAAACTAAGTCGGACTCATCCAAAGGATGAGCTTATAAACAATCAAATGTTATCCTCCTCAAGCTTGTCAAAAATAAAGAGGTACTTTCCAGAAATAGTGGGGGAAAAAGAGAGAAAAATAGATTCGTTTGTTACACTTTGATTTGTAAAAGCATTACACCACTCTTGAACATGACACTTTTTGTCGCACTTCTACCTGGGTTGGGAAATACTTTGCCTATCAGTTAATCAAACCACATTGAAAGTCTTCAGCCGGTTTCTAGGTATTAGCTTAGGGCAACTGTCACCAAACCATCTGCAGTGTCGTTATGTGTTCAAGAGGAAAATAAAAAAAACCATTCATTTGCAAACACTTGTCTCCACTCGCGTTGACCATCCCTGCGTTGACCATCCCTGATTCAGTGCTTGCAAAAAATTTCTTCAAAACCTGATCTATGGTTTCGTGTCGTGAGCTTGCTTACAACGGATCACTTTCTATCGATGACAGCTTATCATCTAGGAAGTTGATCTAGAATCCGTCAGTACCTTGGAATCTGCATGCCTTAATGGTAGGTTTCTCACCTTTGACGACAGGTTACATCATTGACCTTCGATCGAACGATTCCGTGAAATGTTCAACTTTAGATCACATATTCGCATTTCATGGATTGTACTGAGTACTTTGAGAACCATTGTCATTATTGGTGGTTTCTCTCACACTTGTTAACATTTCACATCATTGACTGGTAATCAAGTGGTTTCTACCATGTTCAACTTCAACACATTTAATCGCATGGATAGAATCATACTAGTTCGGGAAGCAGAAATCAAGACCTTGGATCTAGTTTCCACCATCCAAGCTGTGAGGAGTTTTATTATTCATTATGCAGTAGACAATTCATTATAGATGGTTGCGTCCATGTTGTGTCTACATTATTGATGTAATATTAAAATCATTTCTGTATCAGAACAAGTTTAGTTAGTTTTTTATCTGAGTATGGGAATGCCTACCTCAGTGATAATATATATATATATGTGTGTGTGTGTGTGTGTTGCATTTAATGTTTTTACAGGGTTCCGACTGGGGTGTCCATAGGCTAATCCTTGAAATAATAAAGCACATCACTCTTCGAATATTCTCAGAATTCACACTTTAGGGGGCAATTTGTTACATTTAAATTTGTCACCATGGCATTCTAGTACTCCCTTGAAAGTCTACAATATCAAAGTTCCCAAATTCAAGCCTTGAAACTAAGAGAAAAGCTCATAAAAGCCTTAAAACTCTAGTAATGCACTTTATCCTAGTTTTGCTTGCGGTCCCGCACTTTTTGGCTATAAATCATGCGTAGCCAAGTGCACTTTCTGCTTATTAAAGGTTCGGACCCCTGTAAAAGATTAGAAAAGGCGAAAGTAAAATCTATAAGCTCAATTAAAGTCATTTTTGGAAGCTTCTAGAAACATTCCTGCGGTGGAAAGTACGCTCCTTTCATGTTCACGAATCCCATCCAACAAGGAGCTAACCCCTTGATGTAAGGAACTAATCCCTTTGAAGGAGGATTCTATCCCTTCTTGTATGGAGTTGTAACCTCCTCTCTTTTACTATAAAAAGAGGCATAGGGAAACCTCAAGGGGTTACCAATGGATGAGTTGAAGTTTTAGTATTGTTGGAGGCGAAGTGTTGTTGAAGCTTAAACCCTTTTAGCTGAGATTTCATGTGGGAAGGATTACATACCTGTATGTATCTTGGTTGGAAGAGTGCAAGGCTGATATGAGTAAAGGAAACGCCTACTCCGAACCCCAGGAATACCTGTACAACATCAAGGCAGACACGGTTGTAAGGCTCTTCCTTATTCAAGTTAATACAAATAAATCTGTTTTTCTCAATAAGTTGTCAATTGATTGGTTTATTTTATGGATTCCTTGATCACCATAATGGATATGATTTATGAATATATGCTATGTAGGTGCTATTTGATGTTTTTTTGTTTGTGATTGCAGATCTTCAAAGATAACTCTTTCAGGCAACTGAAGGAATACTACTACAAACAAGCGTTGGATAAAAGGTAAGATCGTTAAACCTTTATAGCATTTAATTATGAATCACAATATATCTAGAGAAAGATAGTTTTGTTTGTTCGTTTTTTGCTAGCTGTCTATAGGACACTTGGGAGGTCTATCTTATCCGTAAGAACGACTTATCTGTCCAACAGTATCAGAGCAAAAATATTGGCTCAGCCTATGCAGCCCAAGATTATATGCCATTAGAAGGAGAAGCTCTTCACTTAGAGGAAGAGATGTACAAAGGCAACAAGAAAAGAGGAATGACGGAAGAGGAGGTCTCCCTTCTTCTTTTCCAGACCTTGGAGGGTATCATTGAAGACCTTGAGGAGAAAGAAAGGGAAAATTGGAAATATTTTCTGAGAGGGTTTGAAGATGAAGCAAACCCTAGCTATTATTATGATGGGTGTGATCATTCAACCACAAATGCATATCCACAGCGTAGTCCATTGCCCACTTGCCCTGTAGGGAGGATGGAGGAAGAAGATGAGGCCATTGGAGGAGCAGCACTACAACTCAAAGGTATGGCTCATGATTGTTGGTTTGAAAATCCTGTTTCATATTGTCATGCAAATGTAGAATCATATGATGGATTCACTAAAGGGTTGGTGAGAAAATCTGATGAAAATCACCGTGAATCTCTATGTATTAAAACATCAAACACTTTGCATGCATTGGAGGAAACCATGAAACAAACTCCATTCCATATTTCTGAAGGGGATGAAAACATGTATGATGGATTGCTAAAGGCAAGACCCCTATTGTGTGAAGGGCCCTCTTCCATTTGTGAAATCATGGAGGTACTTCCTTCAAGATATGACCAAGATCTAGGGTCTCTCCTTGATGATGAGGTAATCTCACTTATTGATGGGGAGGATGAGCACAAGAGAACCAACAACACTGTCATATTGGGAGGATATCCATCACCACATGGAGGTGAAAGGGGAGCGATTGCTTCTATTAGAGGAGCTCTTTTACCTTTGCAAGGAGTTCCAAATGTTTTAGCATGTGGGGACCATGACACAATTCCGGAACCATATGTAGTTGTTATTGGGGATTGTGAGATGGAGGAAGAAGAAAAGGATCAGTAGCAAGGGTTGATACACCCTTATCTATTCCGGAATGTCTTTTCACAAGGGAGAGAGACTGTACAGTGAAATGAAGAGAGGGAAAAATCAGTCTACTCATACATACATTCCACTTCCGAGCTTGATGTCTCACTATATGGAGGCATTCCACTTGGGAGGCCCCCTGATCTAGAGTTGATGAGGGGAATCTTGTCATTTGGTTCACCACTCTTGGATTCTGAAGAGGTGAAGACATTGGAGGAGTCCAGCACAGTGTAGCGAGTTTGCGATAAACCCAAGGAGGAGAGACACTCTCTCAATTTCAACATCACCCACTCTCATCAGCTATACTGCGCTGACAGAGTTTGCTGCAGGGATGGAGGATGGCATCTTCATGATGCAGGATGATTGCTCCACATATTTGGAGAGGAAGAGGACACTTCCTTTGAGGAAGGACTCTTTCACACATGGGAGTGGATGGAGGCCACTCATGCTTACTTTGACCCAGCTTGGGAGATTCCTTTTGGATGACAGCTTCTCATGGGATGCCAACTTCCAAGGATCACGATTACTATTTGAGCATGAGAAGCTGCATGATGGGCATGGCAACACTTTGGAGGATGGCTTTGGCATGGGGGATGTCAAAGTAGCAGGCAACAACATGAGGGGAGCATCACGTTGTAGATTACCAGCGCTGTCTATGAGGAGGATGGATCCAGATTGGAGGACTCAACTCTTGGTAGAGTACTCCCATGATCTAGGTGCATGCATGATCTTGGATGACCCGGAGGGAGATGACAGATACATAGTGGATGATATGGTTATCTTTCATCATGGCAGGATCTTCTTGACTAGGACTTCTAGTCTCAAGGAGAAATTATTTCATGCAACACATGAGGACTTCCTAGCTACGCACTTGGATGCATACTTTGCTTTGCTAGAGGAGTTCAATTGGGAGGGCATTCAGCATGATCTATATCAGCATATGGATAGATGCATAGCCTAGATGATTTTGGAGAGGTTGGCACAACCATTTCCCTACTCATTGGAGGTGAGGGAGAACATTGAGTCGAGCCATTTCAGCTCAAGGACCGGACTACATGGTAAAGAAGGTATATGTTTTCATTTTGGTTTACCTTCTTTTACTTTATATGAGCAGCTTGATGAGCTAAGGATGATCACACCTCATTATGCTCCTGATTATGATGTACTTGTGGCCCATTGTAGCAATGGGAGTGGCTATTTTTATGATGGTTTGTGGGGGAAGCCACATGCTTCTTGGTGTGCACCATTGGCACCAATTTGTACTTTCATATTTTCATCTTATGAGATGTTTGTGGCAGAAAACAAGTGGCTGGAAAAGCACTTGTTGATTTCTGTTTTGATGCAGGCCAAGGGTGCACTGCGCTGGTTCCTCATATGGAACTATGATTCACTCTCCGGTTGCCATATGGCAACTTGTTTTCATTATATTTTTCTTCCATATGTTACTGATGTTTGCATGCTCATGGGAGGCTTTGTTTGGAGAGTGGGCTTAGAGGTGAAGATGCCCAGTGGGAGTATGATTCTCCCCTTTTCACAGGTGTATGTTTCAGGAGAAACAATGGGCACACCATGATTTCCATGTCACCACTTTTCTCTCCATATAGGAGGAGCTATTGGGAGAAAATGCGTTATTGGAGGAGGTACTTCATGGTTGATTCATTTTGTGGGGAGGCTTGGGCCAATTGTAGAGGCCATGAAATTTCAGCCCAATATCAGTAATCCCCTCACACTTATCATAAATTGAGGGAGAAACTACTTGGATGGGAAAATCTAAACTCTCCATTCAACCCCAACATATTGCATAGATCCGGGGTTGAGGACTTCTTTGTTGAGCTACTTAGGGTGGCTTATTTCATTGGATGATTACATGGGTGAAGGAGTCACTCATTGGGAATAATAATTCCCATGTTTTTCATCACTCCTACCTTGAGGAGGCCATTGAACCACAAGGAGATTTCCACTTGCATCTTCTATTATCTCATGATGTATACTTTGGTTTTACACACTTGGAGGGATACATGGAGGATAGATATTGCATACCTTGATGAGCTATGGTGGGGTCTATTGATGAGGAGGCCACAAGAATAGGGGGATGAATTTTGTCTCTCCATGCAGTTTCTTGAGGACAAGCAACATGTGGGAGGGGAGGACTGTAATGTTCCCAATTTTTAGCCTCAAGCTAAAAGGAACATTATAGTTTTCATATTTTCATTTTATTGAATAAAATGGGTAAGGAGAAACCTTAACCACTTTATATAGAGAAATAACACTCCTTGTGTGAAAGGAGGAATAATAAAGCAGCTGAATTGAGCACCACATGGTGTGAACGGGATTGGATCATGCTTGATCTAGTCATTTTGACCAAGTCAACTAAAATTGTCTAGATGCATTGAACCTTCTTCGATAGCGCAGTTTTAGTGGAGGCTCCACTTGATTGAGCTAGGTGGAAAGTGTGAATGGGACCCATGGTGAGAGGATTTCATTTGCTTTATAAGGAGGATATGGCAGCCCATTTTCATTATGCATTGGATTATTATTTTCGTAGGGTCAGTAAAGACTTGCATCCCCGAGCTGTTTAGTAGGGTTGTAGTGTTCTTGAACCCAAGGGTGTTCCCAATCGGGATTCCCTTCCTCATCCTCAAGGAAGGAGAGGGTTTGAGCTTCATTTCCTCACTCCAACATTTTTCCAAGCTTATCCCTTCAGCTAAAGCATTATTTTTTTGGGAAAAAAACGTTGTGTTGTTGGGTGCAGCAACAGAGGAACTCATAGAGTCATTCTTTGGCTTGTTCTTCAGCAGAGATATTGTATATCATTTGGAGGAGCAGTAGAGGATACTTCTGGGCATCATTTCAGATCTTTGTCACCAGGCCAATCACTCACCATCTCTCACAGCGCAATCTAGGGCAAAAACTGCGTTATTGATGTAGGCAGTTGCTGGGAGAGTCATTGGAGCTTGTCAGGAGGAGTGTTCTTTTAGTAAAAGGGATCAGCCCTTTGCTTGAGAACATTATCATAGGAGGGCATGAGTATTTCAGATCTGCCATAGCCTCATTCTCATTTTGATTCAGTTACAGTGACAAGTTATTTGTCACATTGTACATTTTCCAGTATTTCTAGCAATCTCTCCTAGATTGGCTATAAATCTTGTATTGGAGCCCATTCTTCTATTATTGGGAATTTATTTATATGTATCAGCCATATTTCATGTATTGACACCTACAACAGCATCTACTCTCCTAGAGACAGCACAGTCATTGCTTTCCGGCATTTGGTGCAGTTGCTGCATCTCTTGTATTTCATGTGTTAATCTTTGGAGATTGATTACCATTGCATGAGAGGTTTATTCCTCATGATATTTATGTATATTGTTGCTGATATATTGATGTACATGATGGCTGTAATATATTTCATCTTATGTTGCATTCATATTTGCAGAGTTTAATGGTTGTGTTCATGTATTGCTGTAAGCTCTATATTTGAGCATTCTTTAAGGGACCTAGTTTGGGGAGATCTGAATAAACCCTCTAGGCTCATTTATTTCGGCTCAAATTCTGGGAAAGAAGTGTTTAATGAGTTGAAAAGGGGATCCAAGCCCCCTTCTTGCTTATTTTTGCATCAACTTCCTTATACAGCGTCCTTGAGGACCACATCTCAGAAATTCCCAAAAAAGGAATATTACAAAGTCACTATATACTCTAAAGCCTCCATGCCTTCACTTCCTCCATGCGAGCCTCACTTCATATATTTTCAAACTGGACTCCCAATCCATTCAACATGAACATCACAATAAAACCATCATTATGAATCAAAATCTACAATAAAAAATGAAGAACAAAATAGGAGAATACAATCTCCAAATACTCCACTAGCTACCACACAATATCATCAACCACTACTCCAATTCACACTTCAACACCTCACTCATTTCATAATGTAATGTCTGAGATAAAATTTAGCTATCTAATGCTACAACTACAAACTGATTAAACAAATATGCATAGATAACTCACACAATTTGCAGGATCTTCTCCAAGCTCTCACTCACTCCACACCACAACCAACGATAAACCAACTAGCATTGAAATTCCTACAATATTTCGATGAAATCAAGTGATAAAATCAATAATTATTAAGAAATAATGGGCATCAGAACACTATTCATATGCTTTATTTGATCTGGGTTCATCTCATTGACTAAATCAACCTCTAACTTCACTAGGATTTTTGATATTGTCAACTTTAACCAGCTTCTGGAGGCCCCACAAAATTTTTCAATCATAAACCAGAAAATTTTGTTCAATAGCTTCAACATAATACAAAAATTAGCTGATCATCATGAGGAATGCAGAGAAAATATCATCAAATCCTTCAGTTGCTCCCATAGCACTAAATCCATGCGACTAAGACTATATCCGATCCTATAGGCTTGCATACCAATGACTGGATCCTTTCATCTACTCCCATAGGCCTGTATCCATGCGATTGAGGCTAAAGATAAGGTAAAACATCAATCCTTCATCGTTGAACCTCTGCCACCTGATGGAACATATTTCTTAGCTTCTGAACACTCCTCCAAGCCATTGTATCAAGTTTGCAACTGGTGAAATAGGCTAAGAACAATTCAATTACATGAAATTCATATTATGCCAACCTTAGTACCAAGACCAACATCTCCATCTCCTCAAGCAACAAATACAACATGCACAAACACCTTCAGGACCTATAGAAACATCTCTGACCCCTGTAGCAACATATCCAACTCTTGTAGCATCAACATCATGTTATATGACTCCCTACAACACTAATATAGGCACCTACAACACTTAAAAACACAACTCAACACATGTAGAAACAATCCAATGTATCCAAGACATGTAGAGACATATGCAACATCCAGATAATCACTCCAACCACTCGCAACAACAACATATCTAATCAACACAACATGCCAACCTCAAACCAATCAAAGGCAGAATCCATCTCTACTCAACCTCCACTAGGTATAGTCATAAAAGTGTTGACATCAATGCGAACTAACAATACCATCAAGTCAACACACATCACCAAGTACTCATCACACATGCATATGACCAACAACACCATGGTCTTGTTGACATCAATGCCAACACTACATGCCAAAAAACTCCCACTTTGGAATTGATGTAAACCTCAATAAAACATGTGAGGTTGACTCAACAATCCAAAATCTCTCCCCCTTTGGCATTAAAGAAAAAGGGTCATACCAAAACTGAATAATAATTACATTAATGTCGGATGAGAGTAGCACTCCCCCTATCAAGCACAATGTCATGCTGATGTGTACCAAGAATCTTAGCTGCCAAATAGGTCTCTACTAATGCCATGCCATCTCTGAATTGAACATGATCCCCCTAAGCATGTAATGGAGTTGCAATCAACACATTGTATGTTGCAATGAGCCTCCTTTCCAAGTGAAATAGAATACTCCTCCCGAACCATGACTCCAACTAACTTGAGACATGATAAACAATGAAGTACAGTACATACAATGTTTTATGGAGAAAATACATAGTTGTGACAAGTACATAGGATTGACATATGACTCCTCTACACCTATCACCAACCATGACTTTATGGACCCAAGTTTACATCATGAACCCAATGAAGTGATGTTACATCAAATATATACATTAATTAATATGACTTGGAATCCATTGACCCATACATAGTAAATGACATGACATGCTAGACACCATGGGTCACTCCATGAACAATGTGCCCAAAAGATTAAACACTGATAATACATGGAATTTTCATATGTACACAATGGTTCTCTCATCAATACATGCCCAAAACATGAAATAACATGAGTACATGGAAACAATAAGCAATGGTATATGCTCCATATTGGAACAACAATAAAATGTGATACATTGCATATACATCAAAACATAAAGCCTCTAGAGCAATGGCATAAACTCTCCATGTGTAGAAGCAACATAGCATCATCAAATACATATCCTCATCATGAGGGGAAAAAATATCTCCAATTCACAAGCAAAAACATATCATATCAACATGACTTAACCATATGAATATCCAACATACCATAAGAAATATCATGCTTCATCTAGAAGTGACAACATAAGCAACGAGACACAAATACTCTAGATGATCCAACTCAAAAAAATCATCAAATCCTCATGGCAACAAGAAGTATAATAGGGCATGACTATGATATAACAATTAAAACACTAATAGCATGCCAAATTTCCATGCAACCATATTATCTCATCCAACATGCAATGTGTGGCAATAACAAAAAAAATATTCATGCATCAAAACAATGTCAAAAACACATGCACAACGAACTCCTCCATAGGAAGCACTTATGATCCCCTTGAATACGTGATCCTCCTTCACACCTTGACCATTTGCATGAGAATAAGTATATGGCTGCCATATCAACATTAGCATAAAAAAGAACCAAAATATATAGCTGATCCAAAACTACCAACAAATGTACATGGTTGCCCTAACTAAAAGCAAACTAGAAGAAAATAAATCAAACTAAAAATACAATTCATATCTCATGTACTCCCCTTGAACACATGCATCTCTAAAAATGCAAATTTGTCTTCTAATACAATTTCCAATATGGCTGCAAAATTAAAAAATTTCATGCAACTCATAATGCAACCATATGCTCCCCCTGAGACCATGCATGTCTCAATTTTTGGTGGGAGACCCTTGCTGATTTTTTCTCCTCCAAACTTTCATCTGTTGATCCTTGTTCTTCTTATGCAAATGGATTTTCATATTCGCCTCTCTATGGATTGATATCCTAGAATACATGGGAAACTTGCAATCCTTGGCCTTATGGCCAATATTATCACATACACAACATCTAATGTGACCAAGGAAATGAGGAATAGGCTGATATATTTTAATGAACCAATTCTTATTCCTTGCATGTGCCCTATAGTCAATAGCCCTATGGAAAAATTCATTGCATGAGAAACAATAACCATAAAATTGACTATAAAACCTAACGAATGGAGATCTCCTTTGCATGCATGCTAGATATGGCTTCTACTTTAGCTGCTCCTTTTGATGAGAGACTTTGATCTATCCATTTATACAACTTGCTGCTATGTGTCCACAAACTCCATAATTATAAAACATCCCTATTCTATTATTCTTCTTTTTCCTTCTTCGCTTGTTATGCTTCTTCTTGCATGACCGAATATTTTCATTATTTTTTCTGCAACTAGGTGCTCCATTAATTTTTGATTTTCTTGTAGATACTTGAGCGCTGGTTTTGAACCTCTCCAATTATTCTCTTGTAGAAATTGCTTCACCCTTCAATTTCTGAAACTCAACCTCCAAATCATTGTATTTCTTCCTCATTTCATTTTATTTTTTTCTTCCCTCTTCTAGATAAAATTTCAAATCTTTATTTTCAACCATGCATTTTTGAATTTACGCTTCTAGAGCCATTATAATTGATTTCGCTTCAAGATTGATGCTCGATATCTCACTTCTATCATTAGTGCCTTCATCTTATTCTTTTGAGGAGGAATGATTTGTTACTGTAATAAAAGTAGAATCCTTTTCATTTTTCTCCATTTATGAAAAAATGCAATTTTCCTCCAAGATACAAATTCTCCAACTTGTCCAACATTACTTGGGAAGTCTCACAATGCTTCACATGCATGCTATCAGATTTTGAAATGTTATTCAAAATAATATTTTTGGCCAAATCATTAGATTCATATTTAATACCATATTCAATTGATAGAAAAATATCTTCATCAACGAATAAAAAATATGAATCCAAATTCACTCTCCAAGTTGCAAATTTACCTTCATGAAGTAATGGAATACCTTACTAATCCATTTTGGAAAATTTTCAAAAATTCTGCCAAAATATCCAATATCCACTCTCCAACGATCAAGCTACACTTAAGAGCGCCACTCTGATACCAATTTTTGGAAACTATATCACTACTAAGGGGGTGGGGGCGCGGAGGGGGGTGAATCAATAGTGAGATCACATATAAACTTTTTATCCAATTATTAATTCTTTAAATTGATGTACAAATTGAAACACACAACCATAGATAAAAACATCAAAATAAACATGCAACCATAAAATAAATCAACACAATGGACACAAGTATGTCTGGCGGAAAACCCTTTTCCGGGAAAACAACCAACCTGCTGCTGTTGCACTGCTCAATTCTTTTATTAATTTTTTGAACAAATTATACATGGATCAACTCACTCCCATGATTTGGAAGACTCAACTTCTTTCATAGTATGCTGGCACCTATCAATCATGAAACTATTTCTCTCATGGATCTACGAACTACCATCTGCTGAAGGCCACTATGATCAATGCTCCTTGCCTGGTTACTCCTGAACTAACAATCGACTCTATAGACTCTGATCTGATGGTAACTATCACGACTAATGAGCCTTGCCCAGTTTCTGCCGAACTATCCAACCACCATTGAATGGAGACATCTATTCCTTCTATTGAATCCGCCAAGTCACTGTATACTCTGAATTCTCCACAACTTCAATTCCTCCATGTGAGCCTCGTTTATTATATTTTAAGACTAGAAACCCAATCTATTCAACATGAATATCACATCAACACCATCATTCTAAATCAAAAGCTACAACAAAATATGAAGAAAAAAATAGGAGAATACAATCTCAAAATACTCCACTAGCTGCCACATAATCTCATCAACCACTACTACAATCCACACTTCAACACCTCAATCATTGCATAATGTAATGGCTGAGATAAAATTTATCTATCTGCTGCTACAACTGTAAACTGATTTAGAAAATTTGCATATAAAACTCACACAACTTGCAGGATCTTCTCCAACCTCTCACTCACTCCACACCATAAATTTATCTATCTACTGCTACAGCTGTAAAATGATTTAGAAAATTTTCATATAAAACTCACACAACTTGCAGGATCTTCTCCAACCTCTCACTCACTCCACACCATAAATAAATATTAACCAACTAGCATTGAGCTTCCTCCAATATGTAGATGAAATCAAGTGCTCATCTCAATAATTAATAATAACTCTTGGGAATCATAACTCTGCTCATATGCTTGATTTGATCCAAATTCATCTCATTGACTCAATCAACCACTAAATCCACTAGAATTTTTGATATTTTCATCTTTAATCATCTTCTGGAGGTATCAAAATCTTTTCCAGTCATAAAAAAAAAATTTATGATCAAGAGCGCTTCCAAAATAAAACAATTAGTTGATCAGCGTGAGGAATGCAGAGAAAATCTCGTCAAATCCTTTAGTTGCTCCCATAACACTCAATCCATGCGACTAAGACTATAGCCACTACCACAGGCTTTCATGTCAGTGACTTGAGCCTTTCAACTGCTCCCACAAGCCTGTTTCCATGTGAATGAGGCTAAAGCTAAGGTAAAACATCCATCCTTTAGCCCTTAACCTCTTCCACCTGATGAAACATCTTCCTCAGCTCCTGAAGAATCCTCCAAGCCAATGTATCAAGTATCCATCTGATTAAATAGACTAAGAACAAGTCAATGACATGCAAGACCTATTTTTCCAACCTTAGTACCAAGACCATCACCTCCAACTCCTCAAGTAGAAACCACAACATGTGCGAACACCTCCTGGACCTATAACAACATCTCTGACCCCTGTAGCAGCATATCCAACTCCTATAGTAGCAACATCATGTCATATGACTTCCTCCTACACTGATAGAGGCACCTCCAACACATACATCCACAAATCAACACATGTAGCAAAAATCCGATGTCTATAAGACATGTAGAGACATATGCAACATATATAGTAGCACTCCCACTACCTGCAATAAAAACATAGCCAATCAACACAACATGCCAATCGCAAAGCACTCAAACATGTGCAATCCATCTCTACTCAACCTCCACTAGGTCTAGTCATAAGTGTGTTGAATCAATGCCAAATAACAAGACCATCAAGCCAACACACATCACCAAGTACTCATCACACATATATATGACCAACAACACCATGATCTTGTTGAAATCAATGCAAACATTTCGTATAAAATTCTATCCAAATCTCAATATTTGCAACATTTCTATATCTTGCAACACATTATCAAGTTGAAGAGTTAAATGATTTTCATCAGAGGATGATATATACTTAACAATTTTGTTTCTATTTGGGAAGCATAATGACCAATATTATTGATGTTGAAATGATTTATCATTAAACTTGAATTTGAGAAAGATAATGGCTATGTGTAGTGG
Source organism: Pinus albicaulis (assembly GCA_034641835.2). Taxonomy (NCBI): domain Eukaryota; kingdom Viridiplantae; phylum Streptophyta; class Pinopsida; order Pinales; family Pinaceae; genus Pinus; species Pinus albicaulis. The sequence goes on from CM076579.1 coordinate 136,643,985, forward strand.
CCTTTCATCATATCCATGCCAATCCCGTTAGGGTCCGGCTATATTTTTTCTAAGGCATCAAGACTCTCTTGTTTAATTCTTCAACTTGTTTGTTTTTTAAACCATGATAAAGTAGAGGAATTTGGTTTATTTAGATCAATTATTTAAGGATTCCCACTAGGCCTTGCCTTATATATTTGTGTACCCCTAGAATACTTATGGATTCATTAAGATCACCCCCCTCCAGAAAATTTTTGCTAGGAAAAAACTAATATGCATTTTGTAGATGATTCCTGCCTAACTATCCCAAAGGAGGAGTTTATGGATAACTCTATTGAATGTATTTATATTTTCAATGAAGCCTAAATCTCTCCAAAGTCAAAATTTATAAGACTTAGTATTATAGAATATCTCAATATGGAATTCTCGACTAGTTATCTAGTAAATATTAGTTACAACTTCAACTTGGTTAAGTGTTAAGTATTTAAGGATCCCATTCTTTTTTAAATATTTTCAAAAGGATATTTGGGAGGTTTTGTTGCACATGATAGCTAATAAAGTGGACAAATGGATTTCCAAACCTATGTCCTTAGCCTCTAGGTTCTATATTTGTTCCAAGATTCTCACTTCTATCAATTTTTACTTGGTTACGTGTTTAAATTTTCAGGAATCCCATTCACCTTTGGAGATTCACCAAAGGCTAGTTTGGAGGTTTAATATCTAAGAAAGTGATGCAATGCTGATCTTTTCACATGCTCATTGTCTCTCTATCTCAAATTCTCTCCCCCAGTTTGTTTCTCCTTAGCATGTGTTCGTAGCATTTGCAAACTTTTCCATACACTTGCAAGAACCAATTCTCATCACTAGACTTACCTTTATGCTCTATTATTGAATATATTGATATGTTTTTCCTTTGAGATATCAACAATTCGTTTTACTCATAATTTTCCCTAGTACATTTTTGTCATGGTATAGAAAAAATGTCAAGTGACAAAGCCTTTTCTAATAACTAACCCATTGTATATCATGTTTTTTTGTATCTAAATTTCATACTTAACCACAACAACTAAAAACTATCACAAAATTCCCAATATGAGTTTTTCTTGGTAGAAGAACAATTTCATGTGCTAGTAGAAAAAAACATTGTTTTCAATTAAAGTTTGTTCCCCAAGATATCAAGATATCGAGTGTCGGGGTATCAGGGAGTTTTAATGCGCAACTCAAAGTTTCAATTTGATCCACTAATAGAACCTTGCAATTGGAACCTTGAATTGTCAGGGATCAAGAAGTTGGGATCTTGGATGATTGGGATGTCGAGATTTGGTGATTGGGGTTTAAAAATATCGGGAAACACCTTCCTTTTCAAATTTATGATATCATTCTATCCTGGTACTAACATAACTTCAAGTGAAAAACTCACTGATAGTCAACTGATGTTTCAAGTGTTGGGTTTCTAATTAAAACAACCTTATAAAAAGCCTCGACCAAATATGGGAACTTCATTCTATAAATTTTAAGTACTAGTTTACATTATGTATCAATGCCTTATAATAAGCCTTATTACTTATACTGAGTAACTTTCTCCACTTGAATTACACAATAACATGCTTACTTAGAAATCAATTTCATAAAGAATATTTACACATGTGACTGTGATTAGAATACATTCTAGGTTTTATAATTTCATCAACAATTCTTCCAAATAATTACACGGATTTCATGATCACTCCTCTACACATCACATTACACAATCATTCTTACTTCCTCTCTATTCTCTCCTCTATATTATGTAGTCACACATTATCTTTACAAAAGCTGAGCTATTTGGTATAATATATTTTATTCAAATCTTCTAAGTTTTAAAATATCCAAACAAACCTCTAACTCCTCCTAATTTTGCTAACAATCCTACTAAAATAGAATTATTTGTACTATTACATGGCAAGGAAGATATATACATCAAATCCTTGAAACGAGCCACTTACTTCTAGAACTATTACATCTTAGGAAAATAATAAAATTACAACTTTAAATGACTATGAGGAACCCAACATTAATACCTCTTTTAGGTCAACAATTAACTTGATTTGAAGAGATTCTCATGCATTAGAAAGTGTACATATGAATTTCTAAACATATCTTATTAGCCTCTATATTATAGATTTTTTATAAGGTCCTTGATTCTACCCATGTTCACTACAAATCTTATTGGATTTTATCTACTTAGGCCTATTAAAGGATAGAGGAGCTCCTTTGTGACTTTCTTCAGGTGGACCTACAAGAATATAAAGGGTTTCTTTAGGTTATTTGGGGTCTCTTCTATAGCCTGAAGGAGTGAGGTGAAATCAACATGATTAGGTGTTTTTTGATAGGCTCATTCATTGTGTGTGAAATGGGTGATTATGGTGGTGTATGTCATGGTGAGAAATAATTTTTTTTTCATAAGAACATCTTGAGAGGAATCAAGCTAGGTAAAAGGAGCTAGAGGAATTCCAAATTTAAAACTCCCTTTCTAAAATAAAGTAAATTCAAATCCAAGGAAACTTAGTTGATAATATCATCTTAATGTTGGACATTGGGTTCAACACTCTCCGTGTGTTTCGCGACATGGATTAACCGCCTCTCGTGGATCCTAACTCTGGAGATTGTAGCAGAGACTAAAGCCTGCGGGCTTTGGTCTAACGACAATCGTGATTACAAAAAGTGGTATCAGAGCGACAGTTCTCAAGCTTGAAACTCACCCGACTAGTGTTGGGGGGGAGATTGTTGGACATTGGGTTCAACGCTCCCTGTGTGTTTCGTGACATGGACTAACCGCCTATCGTGGATCCTAACTCTGGCGATTGTAGCGAAGACTAAATCCTATGAGTTTTGGTCTAACGACAATTGTGATTCCAACACTTAAGATATTTATACCACAATGGAAAGATATCTTAGTTTAATTGCATTTTGTGGCATCTATTGGTGTAGTTTAATGACAAGGAAATTGTAGAAACTTCTTGGTTCTTGGATAAGTATAGTTTCAAGAAGGTTATTGTAAGCTTGGGGATCACTTTTACCACTAAGTTCACGAGCAAAGCCTTGGTCAAATTTCAAGTAAAATTCTTAATTGAACTCAATATATAATATTATCAATGAACATGTTGAGGAGTTAATCACATATATAGCCATTTCTTAAGCGAGGGTTACTTGCACCATATATATGTTTAAGAGATGGCAGGTAGAAATATTCAAAATGTTTTAAGAAGTGCAAATAAATTGAGGGGTATCATTGGCTAAGTTCTAGATCATTCCTTAGCTTGAAATTGAATAAGCTTTGGATTATGCCATCTAAATAGTCTACTTGGTTATTTTATCAAGTTATTTTGGATACAAATGGTGTAGTAAGATTATGTTTAATTAAATGAAGTCATGTGTGCTTAGTTCATGCCTTTTTGTGGCCTCCGTCCTATCAAATATATGAAATACCTTGAAATTTCCCAATCCAAATGCCCTTTCTATCACAAGGAATAAATGGTCAAGCATATGTTTTTAGTTTTTCCTGGCCTCAAACTTTAGTTGTAAATTCCTTATTGTGTCCATAACCTAGAAGTATTATCTCCTTGGTGACAACCTCCCATGGGCCATGGATTTTCATGAAGTATGATAACTTGTTAGAATATATCTTTTATTTCTTATATAAGGAAATTATTTTTCTCTTAGAAAATTTGCTAATTTCTACAAGTTTTCCTAGTCACAGTGGGGATCTAATATGTTCCAACCTTAAATTGTATATTTAGGTGAAAAATAGGAAGGTGGATATGGATTTGGCACATTTAAAAAGGCTTATGAAACACTAGGTGGTGGCTCCACAAACAATGAGCAAAATTATCCCATTGAAGGCACATTCCTCACCTAGTTTAGCGTAGTCCCATTGATTTGGGAGTCGGATACATTGTATAGTATTTGTTTGTTTGGTTTGGGAATATAATAAACACTAGATATGAGAAATTAAAAGATTAATACCTTCTCCTTATCCTTATAATGACATTTTCCATAGGCTCAACTCAACCGTATAGATGGAGAAGCTCCCAAAGCAATAAAATGATGATCGTTGAGATCCCTCCTCACATGTCGACGCATCATTAGTGAATTGATGGGGCCAAAAATTTGATTATCAAAATACTCCTTTGGATATGGGATCTATTTTTGCTTAATATTAATTAATATATTCATTTTGGTCTACTCACAATCAACATTGATTTTTTCTCCCCATTTTCTAGCCCTAACCTATATCATTACTACCTTTTCAGATTTAAGTATTTTAGTGTTTCAGAAGAGGATCATGAATAAAATAAAATGGTTTGTTGATGGATTACTATAGGTTCAAGTTATTAAAATTTTAATTACGAAAATGATAAGGGAAGAACGATGCTACATATTTGCAACAAAAATGGACAAGAGTTAAAACTAGTTGCATATTTTTGATATAAAAGAGGTATGTGTATGAAGTCAGATGAAGATACTTTTTTTACTATGGTGAGGAGGCACATATCTACACATGCCCACTAAAAATGAACCTTAGATTCATCAATTTATTCAAAATATGAAATGGTTGTAGATGTAAATTAGACATAACTTAGTAATATACAATCTCTTTGTTATGAAATTTTGATAGTAGAAAGAAGGCAACTTTTCCACACGTCCATCAAATTTTAGTCTAAAATTTTGATCATTTGATCTTCCAAAATTCCATGAAAAGTTTGGATCTATTGAGGCTTTTGGGGGAAATAAATGTTGGAAGCCCAATCATCTTTAAAACTTCATAAAAGGAATGGGAATTAGAGAGATAAAGGGTAAATGAAATTTGAATCCAAGTAAGAAGAAACTTGATGGTGAACTAGATATTGAGAGAGAAATTCAAGAGGGAAGATTGAATTGTGTGTGGATTGAATTTGTGGTAATAAGGAAAAGAATATATAAACCAAAGGAGGAACATACTAACAAAGCAAGAAACATGAAGTTTTGTTATTATTCCTAAGAATTTCCAAGTGTAGAGAAAGTTTTTATAGACATTGATAAATCTAGTATTTGGCCATCAATGCCATTGTGATATGAATATATGCTTGAGATTAATTTAAATCTAAAAAATAACCATTATTTGTTGGTGTCCCCAGGATTGGGTTTCCAAGGTAATATCAACATTATTGTTATGTTCATGATAATTACACTTTAGTTCTATTTTTTGAAATTAAATCATAGTTTACAAGTTTTATTACAATATGATTTAATGCACAAGGAAATAACAAGTATATTTTACAATTAAATTAATTTCGCATTTTATTGTTTTTATTTTTAACAAAAACATGCAACAAGGCCATTGTTTATGGATCATTTAGGGATGTAATCTTTATCACATTATGCAAGACTTTGAGTATACGCTAAATGCTAGGATTTTGCTCATGGAAATTGCTTTATGCGACCTTTTTTCGTAAAAAAATGCATGGAAATAAGTTCCTTAATAAGGTTTAAAAGGATAATTTTATTAAAAAAAATATTGTGCCAAAGTATTATGCATTAATATTTCATCCTAGAGTTCTTTCCACATTAAAATCCCTTTTTAGTTAAGCCTTTTTGGAAGAAATCCAAGAAGATGTGACAAAGTGGATTTTTGGTCTTTCCTTTTCCAATGCCAATTATGAGTGAAATATTTTTTTTCCATGCTTCTCATACTCTTTGTGGAACAAGGGATATGTCAACGCTAAATCCCCATAATGAAACCATGGCATTGTTGAGTAAAAGAGGCCCCATATTTTAACTTGCAACAATAAAAGGCTTCATTTGACTTGTGCCTTAATCAAATGAAGAAATTCGAATTCAACTTCAAGTAGGATGAGTTGACATGAAATTAGCCGCAGGAGTGACATGGAAAAATCACTCAGTTAAGTCAGTCCATTTGAGTTTATGGGAAAATAGTAGAGTTGTGTACAAGTTGATGGCTAAGTTCTAGTTATCTAGTGGTGTTATCTTTAGCATTTGACAATTGACTGAGATCTAGTCTATAATAGAGTCAGTTAGGATTTTAGTTGAGTAGTGGAATTTTTGTAAACTCAACTAAATCTCAGTTAACTAGTTAATTTACTAAAAATAGCCCTAGTCATGCATGCAATTCGAATTGCCTAGTGAAGTTGGAGGGAAAAGGAAAATTGTAATTATTGTTGTATACTAGTGAGTGTACATATTTTGTTGCATGCTGGTGAAATATTTTCCTTGAGATTTGCTAAGGAAATATGAGCTTTCCCTATTCTTTAGGAGCATAATTGCACAAGGAAATAAGAGGAAGCATAAACCTATTTTTTCTAAATTTTGAACAGAGCAGACTCACAAGAGAGATCAACATTGTAGTGCAGAGGGAGATTTAAGCATTGAAGCAACCATTTGTAATAGATCATTGTTCTCATATTAAATAATATAAATAGAGGAGGGGTTTTTCCCAGTTGGGTTCGTCGATAAAAAAACTGTGTTCAAGTGACTAAATGTTGACTGTGTTTCTATTGTATGTTTTCCCTTCCACAAATTGAGTAGATGAAGTTTTGTGTCTTTTGATTTTAGTTTAATTAATTAGAAACTACACAAATTCGAGATTTTTCTACGCCATATTCATGTTTATCCACTTTCCAACAAAGATATTTTATTTTAGAAACACTTCCATGATTTATTGCCAATTAGGCATTGAAAAATCAACTTGGATGATAGAAAACCATATCTAACGTAATGATAATGAGAACAAGTCCACTCCCTTGTGTAGAAAGAATATAAGGGAATGAATGAACACCTCCAAATTTGGACACTAGGAAACCTTTTAGAATATTTTCTAGAAGGAAAAAACGAGAACCGTGAAGAAACTAGAAAAATACATAATAGATATGAAACATTTGGAGACTTTTACTAGGAACAATAATATTTATAGCAAAAGGAATATCCTTAAAAAATAGCCTTTTAGTCTGAATATTTTTTAGACAACACTCCCACATATTTAAGAGAAAATATTAATTCTGAAAGGAATTTTCAAATAGTGGAAAATTTCATTATCTCTTTTATATTTCTCAAGCTAACTCAACCACTTCTATCTATAATCAACACTAACAAACCAAAATTTAGGTTTGGTGTCACTTATGACTACCCCATCCATGATACATTCTAAATTCTTCTCGATTAATCTCTAAAATAAATGAATGGAAATGGTAGATTTATAAAGAAAAAAATATTAATCACGAATACCCTTAGTAGTATAAGCATACTTACAATTTGTCCATGTACCTTGATAACATCAAGGATCTAACCCAAAGCATAAATAGCAATAACATAAGAACATGGTACATGGGCACCCTTTCCTAATATACTTATGTACTACAATTTTATCTAAAAGAGTCCCATTAATTGAAACAAAATTTAAAGATTTGAATAAGGAGATTGGGTTAACCATAGAAACAAGGTGATGATTGAAATCCAAACAAGAAATCATTTTCATTATGAATTACCAATCTATACCCTCATAAGTCGTATCAAATATCAATTTTGAATAAAAAAAGTTATTGGCTAGACTCCTTGACCCACTGATCTGAATATGGGAAAAATAGTTTTGTTGTGCTAGCTCCCTCATCAGTATAAAAATAATTTGTTTAGGATCGTCTCAAGTTAGCCAATTGTGAAGGGGTGTGTGTGTCAAGTTTTAAGTGTCTTTTAATGAGAAATTCATGAGTTAATTAGTTGTTAAAAACACATGTACAACAATTAAATTGCAGAGAAATAAAACACAAAAAACACATTACACAATAGCTGATAACGAATTTCACCCCTCCCGGGCTACATCTCCATGGACCTGCTTCAACTAGCTAGGCCCTCTTTGGATTAATGGTCAACTCTCTGATTACATGCACCTATAGTGCTCCAATGGCTGTGAAAAATGCTCCATTAGCTTCAAAAGACCCAAAAACCTCAAAATTGATTCTTCAAGCTCGGAAAATGGTCTTTAAATGGTTTAGGAATGATCCTCTCTCCTGGTGGCCCTGAGATTCTTTAATCTTAAAAGTGGAAAAATAACTTACAAAAGTGCTCCAAAGCCTCTGAAACCTGCACCATCCTTCTTAGAGCATCCAAATCATCTAGGAATGACACTTCTTGAGATGAATTTGGTCGAAACATGCCAAAGTTATGGCTTCCTAAATATTTCCTAGGAAAACTCCACTAAAACTAGAACATCTCCAGTTAAGTCCGCCAATTTTACAGGCAGTGCTGGATTTGGTGGCTCTTCCAAACATGGCATCCTAGTAAAATCCAATTAAATTAAAGTTAAGTTCAGGTTTAGTGGATTCTTAGTGCATTAATCGCAATTAACAAATCTGAATTAAGAATCTGATTAGGCGCCACTAATCATGGATTGTGGGATAATTAATCTTGTTTTAAAGTTTTAATATGCGCCATTTAAAAGAGGCCTCCACCATTGGTTATGGGGCCATGGTCCCGTGGTATCATGGGCTAGCCCTTTGGGGATGGCCCCTTTAAACCTCACCGAAAACAAATACAAACTTCAAATATATATGGTACGCTATGACTGTTAATTCACAACAATAGGCGTAGTGGTATGCGGGTGTGCTAGCTTAGGGGAGGTCATGGGGCTGAGCCCCAACCTCCGCCCTTCTGCTTGGGAAAAATTTTGCACCGAAATACATTATGAACCTTCAGATTTAATAAAAATTCGAACTTTGAAACTTTAATCCACACTTTGGCATATGTATATAGTCCTCCAACTATATCATGAAAAAATGCACTCATAATAAAATGATTTCGACCATATAATATAAAATTCGGACCATTGTTAAAATTTGACCCACCATAATAATTCAACCACATTCAGCCTTGAAGGGGGGGGGGGGGGGGCGGGCTGGCCTTCGAGCTTGCCATGTGTCCTCTCCCCATTGGCTTAAAATTAATCCAAATAAAAAACTGCCAACGAGCTTGGAGATCCAACCAACCATAGCTCAAAACATGTCATGGTGTCATTGGGCGAAATGGACGAAAACCCAAATTTTTGGCCTTTGACCCTGTTTCACCCTTTTTTAAAAAATTTGCCTCTTTGGCATGATGATCAACATGCTCTAGCTTCCTCACACGAAGTCTGTTTTCAGTGAAACGAATTGCGCCAGATTCCTAGTGACAGGATCGAACTGGTCATTCTGGTTTGGTGTGATTATGAGAAATTTGAATTTTTGGAAAATTTTCTCCCCCAATCCAAATTCTGATCACTCCTTCCCACTGACAGAATTTTGGACCCACAAAAGCTGGTTATCTAATATGAGATTAATACTCTTCTCTTTCCCAAGTTATATCAACTTGATTCTACTTGGAAAAATCTCCATGACAACCACTCAGGTTCATTGACATGCCTTGCCTTACAAATGACTTGGTACTTCAACCAATGTTCTTCTTTTTCTGCTGACCCAATCCAACACTTTCTCTCTACTTGTTGACTGATAAAAAACTTTGTTGTACCAAAGCAATCCCTCGGTGCTTGGAAAACTAACTGATAGCCTTCCCACTGAGAACATGTTCCTCCTTTGCATAAAAATGCATTTGATGCAAGCTTCTCCTTGGAAACCACTTTCCCAAGTTAATCCCATCTGAGTGAACTACAGTAATGAGTTCCAACATCAGTAATAACAAGAAAATAAATGACCATTATTTTTACCTCCACGGTTCCAAATTCCACATCTGGAAGAATGCATTCGCCATCTCTTTCGCTTCTTGGCGTCAACACATCAAATGGTCTACAATGGCTGCAAAATTTTTGGCTGTAAATTCTATGACATCTTGTCCCTCTTTCCATCATCCTCTAGTATTGACACAATGATCATGCCATGATTTGAGAATGAAGGCTAATCACAAGCCTCTCGCTCAAGAGTGGATCTTCCCAAAATCTTGCAACATCTTGTCACAAACATAACCATCAATCTGAAAAACACATCATGCAAGAAACATAACTCGATGACATATCCTTTTGCTCCTTCAAAGAAAGAAATTTCACATCATGTGGACATCACCATGTACTCTTACATCTTGGTGTAAAAACTCATCGACCAAACACAAGTCGACAAAACATGTCTCTTCAAACAACTGACTCTCAAGTCAAACAAAAATATTGCACATGCTTTTTACAATAACTTGATGATTCTTCTCCCTTTCAAACACCTTACTGGCATAAACATGCAACATGCATTCAATTGGAAAAGAAATGCATCAATCATCAAAAGACATGCAAGGCCTTAATTGGATAAGAAATCTAACCATCTCTTACCAAACCATTTCAATGGTGCTTCTTTCAGCTTCACTTCATCATGTGAATCATCCTGACCCGCATTGATTATGGAATCCTCTTTTCCATTCTTGTCAAGGTCTCTTTCCACTTTCTTCAAATTTCATGGATGACTTGTTGGATACAAAGTCCAAAATTTGTCTACAAGATGACCTTGCTTAGTGGCAATGAGTGAAAAACAATTTCATCTTCTTTTCAGCATGGTTTGTTTTGTCCAATGGACCTTTGACTTTCTACCTCCTTTGTTTTAAAAGTTTCATGTGCATGGTTATCTTCTTCTAACGCCTAGAAACATTATGGTTATTTAAACCAAAAAAGGAACATGTAAAATCTCCCCAAATCTTATGTGAATATTTACCATGTTTATCATAATCAAAAGTGACTTGATTAAAAGCAGATTTATACCTTGCACATTCACCTTTGTCGCCTTCTTGAGGAGGTGAATTTGATGAGGTAGTGGCTCTCTTTAGAATACCAACAATGCATTCAATGACTTTAGAGCTTTCAATGTCTTCTTGTTTTCCATTCTCATTAGTTGCATGCTTATGAGCATCTTCTTGCAAAGTGGGTGTAAATATTTTGCATTCATCATGAACACAATCTTCACAAGCTTGAGGTAATGAACGTGCAATGAAATTCCTTCTTGGAACATCTTCATGTGCCTCGTCTTTGGAGCATTCTCCATCATTTTGTTCATAACCAAGACCCAAATAACTAGGCCTTTCCTCAACAACAATTGGCTCAACTATGCCTTGTGCATGTTTTCCTAACCATTTACCTTCATAGCCCATTTTAATCAAAAATTTGGACCCTATTCCTCTAGTGTGTCTTTCAAAAGAACCTACACATTCATCTTGAGAAGAAATATAAGATAAACTAGATTTGCATACCTCTTTTTCATGCACATACTTGGCTAAAGTTTCCTTCGCATCATGGAGTTGAGTATCCATCTTATGATTCCTTGCTAGGTTCTCATTTACAATATGGAGTTGAGTCTCCATCTCATGCATATTTTTAAGTTCTTTCTTCTCCTCCTTCATGGCCATCAACTACTCTTGAAGTATAATTATCTTCCTCTTATATTCAGACATCTCTTGCACCATATCATTCATGATGTAGAGCTTCTGCAACATCTCTTTATTGAAGATTTTTGCGAAGGAAGATTGACTAGAAACATCACTTAATGAACCTGCCATCAAACCTGCAATGCATAAAAAGCTTCTTTTCTGTGTTTTGAGAACTAAGCTCTCAATTTGACCTTCTCTTCACACACATAAAATTGCACACAGTTAAATTATCCTTACACAATTACAAAACCAACAACTAATTTTCTAGATAACCTTGGCTAAAATGAGCTAAACTGTGCTCTGATACCAGCTTGATCTGAATATGGGAAAACTAGTTATGTTGTGCTATCTATCAGTATAAAAATAATGTGTTTATGATCGTCTCAAGTTAGCTAATTGTGAAGGGTTTGTGTCAAGTTTTAAGTTTATTTTAATGAGAAATTCATGAGTTAATTAGCTGTTAAAAACTCATGTACAAAAAGTAAATTGCAAAGAAATAAAACACATTACATAATAGTTGATAAAGGACATCACCCCTCCAAGGCTACATCTCCATGGACCTGCTTCAACTGGTTAGGCCCTCTTTGGATTAATGGTAAAATATCTGATTGCATGCGCTTGCAGTTCTCCAATGGTTGTGAAACCTGCTCCATTGGCTTCAGAAGACCCAAAAACCTCAAAATAGGTTCTTCAAGCTCTGAAAATGGTCTTCAAATGGTTTAGGCATGACCCCCTCTCCTAGTGGCGATAGGCTTCTTTAATCTTAAAATTGGAAAAATCACTTACATAAGTTCTCCAATGTCTTTGAAACCTGCAACATCATGCTCAAAGCATCCAAATAATCTAGGAATGACTCTTCTTGATCCCAATTTGGTCGAAATATGCCAAAGTTACGACTTCCTCAATATTTCCTAGGAAAACTCCACTAAAACTGGAACATCTCCAGTTAAGTCCGCCAATTTTGGAGGCATCACTGGATTTGGTGGCTTCGCCAAACATGTCGTCATATTAAACTCCAGTTTAATTAAAGTTAAGTGCGGGTTTTGTGGATGCTTAACACATTAAGCATAATTAACAAATCCGAATTACGAATCAGATTAGGCGCCATTAATCATGGATTATGGGATAATTAATCTCGTTTTAAAGTTTTAATCTACGCCATTTAAAATAGGCCTCCGCCATTGGTTATGGGGCCATGGTCCCGTGGCATTGTGGGCTAGCCCCTTTAAGCCTCCATCAAAAACCAATACAAAATTCAAATATATATGGTACACTATGACTGTTAAGTCACAATGATGGGCGTAGTGGTATGCGGGTGCGCAAGCTTGGGGGAGGTCGTGGGGTCGAGCCCTGACCTCCGCCCTTCCACCTGGATAAAATTTTGCACAAAAATACATTATGAACCTTCATATTTAATAAAAATTCGAACTTTGAAACTTTAATCCACACTTTGGCATATGTATATAGTCCTCTAACTATATAATAAAAAAAATGCACTCATAATAAAATGATTTCGACCATATAATATAAAATTCAGACCATTGTTCCTTGCCCCATAGCACTACGTTGCGCACTCCCTGCCTCTATTCTAAGCATCTTCTCTATACCTCTCAGCCCCCCATCTCCCTTTTTCTTCACTATCCCATGGCTCCATGACTGCCCCAAAGGACAATCAAAAGCATTCCCTAGACGTTACCAGCGTGGGCCCGATAACCATTTGGAGTCCTTTGAGGGCTGCTTTTCTGGCAGTCACGTCAGGGATGCCCCTTAGAGCCCTGCACATGACCAGGAGGAGGAGGCCCCTGTTTAGGAAATATAGAGAGGTTGAAGCAGACCCAGGAAATCCACCATAACACACCAGGAGCACCCCATGCCTCGTAAAACTGAGCCTCTTCCAGTTCAGGAGGTTGTGGGGGATGATACCGATGTATGGATCATGGACTCGAAGGGCACTTGAACGCAGGTACCGGATGCTGAGTACCCGGTCACTCCCATTCTCTGTGCACCTACTTCTAGGCCTCTGCGCTGACCTATTGCTGAGGAGGAGGCCATAGCACAGGAGTATGCATGTCGTATCGAGGAGGAGGACCCAGATAATGAGGATGATGTAGAAACACCATGAATGCGCGATTGCTTAGCTCTTTTTAGTTTTCTGTTATTTCAGCTCTTATCATAGAACTTTTACTTTCACAAGTGCCACGACACATTTTGTAATTTTCTGTATGATGTTATTATAGGGTTGGTTTCCTCCACAAAGGTAGCCCCATACTTGTGCAACAATGAAAGCAACAAAGGTTGGGATTGGATAAGCACAACTTACCAACTTACCCTGTAGCATATGTAATTTTTTATTTCGAATCAATATAGTTTAACCTAAATTACAAAAAAAAAAAAATCCAGACCATTGTTAAACTTCGACCCACCATAATAATTCAACCTCGTTCGGCCTTTTGGGGGGGGGGGGGGAGGGCACGTGGCGGCCTCTGGGCTTGCCACATGTCCTCTCCCCATTGGCTTAAAATTAAACCAAATAAAAACTACCAAACGAGCCTGGAGATCCGGCCAACCATAGCTCGACACATGACATGGTGTCATTGGGCGAGATGGAGGAAAACCCAAATTTTTGGCCTTTGACCTTATTTGACCTTTTTTTTTAAATTCGCCTATTTAGCACGATGATGAGAGGGATCTAACTTCCTCATACATAGTTTGTTTTGAATGAAACGAATTGTGTCAGATTCCTGGCGATGGGACCGATCCAGTCGTTTTGGTTTGGTGCAATTCTGAGCACTTTGATTTTTTTAGCAAAATTTTGTCCCCAATCCAGATTCTGATCACCCACACCGCTCTCCCAAGATATGAAACAACGTCAATATTATATTTTCCTTAATAAACCTTATTTTCTATTAATCCTTCTGCATGCCCCATGTTAACAATAGAACCCTTTATTGAGCCATAGATATTGAGTTATTTCCTTTCTAGTGTTATATTTTTATATCGGCCAAAAACTTTCATCGTACCCTTCGTAACAAAAACTCGCCCTTGAGTCATGATGCTTTCGTTAAATATATTCACATTACAACATCCCATTCACATTTTTTATCTCATATATCACTTGAATGATGCAAATGGTAGAAATCCCATTGAATGCAAAAGAATTGAATTTTTCTTTCCAGCCATGTCCTCTTTTCCCTTCATAGGTTCCATCTTCTTATACATGTCCTCATTTGCAATTGTGTTGTTCAACCTCCTTTGGGAATTCGTTATTATTATTTTTTAGTCATGTTTGATTTATTTTACAAGGATAAAATGTTCTAAAGAGGGAGTTAAATTAAATTTAACTCTTGTTTAATATTTTGGTAGGTGGGGCCCTCCTACTACTTCAAATGACTTTGTTTTAACTTTAATTTTTATTTGTTTTAACTAGTGATAATTTTTATTTGTTGGATATCAAAAGGATAAAAGCATTTCAACTTGAATATAATCAAAATATCACCAACCAAACATATATATATACACCATACAACCATATCCCCATAACATACTCGTACCACTCAAAAAATTCCATGGCATCTCCCTTCTGCCTCCCTTCTCCATGTAATAAATGAATAATCAACAAACTGATAAAGTAATCACACAACAAATATCTACATATGTGTACAAAAACAACATGCCATAGAAATGCCATTAAAATCTGAAACAAGATGTTGTTCATATTTGTCAAAGGTCTCAAAAAATAGTTGTAATAATATACTGATAACATTTTGAATTCACAAGTGAACTGGAAACCGTCTAGGAAAACAAACATGACAAAAACCACAATAATCATCATCCATCAAAACTATTATTCATTGGAGTCGTCTAACGAGCCGGAGGAATTGCCCGGACGGTCAAAATTGGCCGGAATCCGGGCCAAAAAAATTAAAAAAATCTTGCAGAAACAGTGTTTGAATCCTGATTTTGACATTGGAAATGGATTCAGCACCTTCAAAAACCTATAGGACACCCAAAATATTAAACTTTAATAGTTATAACATGGATTTGGAAAAATTCCTGCCGGATTTTCTGAAAATCTTATCGGAATTTTCATGATTTTCAGGGCGATTCCTCTGGCTAGTTAGACTACGGCGAAATAAATAGTTAGGATAACACAGGCCGATTTTCTTGCAACATGTTAGGACATGACATGCCTATTTTATCGATGGAGACCAGATGTACCAGATGTCTACTTCTAACTGGTGTTTAGGTGCTTTTTATGCACATGAGATTCCTTCCTAGCACAAGCTGACCATTGTAAAATTTATAGTGGTGAAGTTGCAATAAGGAAACTTAATGCAGTAGTCTAATTATATTTTTCTTTTTTTTCTTCTTTCAAAATTATGGAAATTTCCCTAATATTTTAAGAAAATTCGGAAGGGATTTTTGTAAATCTAAGTTATAGGTATCAAAATTCAATATTTTGGGTGTGCTAGATATTTTTGATAGTGCTGAATCCAATTCCACAATCAAAAATCTGATTCAAACACTGCTAAGATTTCTTAAAAAAAAGTTGCCAGGATTTTGGCCACTTTTGACCATTCGGGCAATTCCTCTGCTTAGATAGACAACTCCAACTAATTAGTTGCTAACATTATGACATGTGGATTTGTTTTTATTGAAATGATTTGTTGATAGTTAATGTGATTCATTTTATAAGTCAATGATCAGGTCCCTTATCTCAGGGAAATTATGCTTTTCAAATTTATTTTTGATGTTTGATAAAGAGTAAATTAATTTTCTATAACTTATTTTATTTTTTAAATAATTGTAAAATTTATCATAATTTGAATGTTAAATTAACAATAAGTACAATTATTATTTGCTGCTATGAATACATGTTGACTTATCATTGTTATTCTATTAATTTCTTTTATTATGTAAACTTATTTTTTTTTAACCAATCTAAAATAATTTTAAATTCTTTTTTATTATAACAAATGTTAATCTAGATAAATTTTACAAGGAAATTATTTTTCTTTTATGATTATCTCTAATAAAATTATATAGTTTTAATAAAATTTAATATATTAGTATATAATATATTTAATATTTATGTAATTTTTTTAATTTTAAATTATATTATCAATTTTAATAATTGCTCTTAGTGGACTCTCCAATTCATTATGGTAGAGATGTTGTAATGTCATATAATATAATATAATGTCTTGTAAATAAAAATAAAAATACAAAATGAATAAAATAAAAAGATTAATGTAATGTAATGCATACATTTTAACTTGGTCAAAATATTAAAAAAAGAGAGTAAAAATAACAAAAAAAATAGCTCTATAAAAATAAAAATGTCCCATGGTATTGACTAATGGAATTCATGTGGAATATAGTTTATTTAAAAGGGGAGATTAAACTAACCCCCATCCATCTTAACTCTGGATCTACCAAGCGTCGAGAAGGATCAAATCTCTTGAGATGACCCTCTTTTAGAGTGAAAAAAGATTTGGTCCCTCTCAACACTTGATAGATCCGAGTTAAAATGGATCTAAACTAGTTTTAAAATAATAATATTAAAAGCTAAAAATTCTATTGTATAATTAAACACACTTCCCTTAAATACAATCCAAATAACAACTATATTAACATGTGAATCTTTATACAATCATGAAGTCCTACACCATCCTATGTATTCCCAAATAACAATTATGTCAATTGTGACACCCTATCCTATCATGAAGTCCTACACCACCTTATGTATTTCACATTATGGGATTAATCTTTATCTTTATTTTGTTTTTCCTTTTCACTGTCTTATCTTTAGACGAGGTGTCAATGTGAGAGCAAATCGAATTTATGAGGTGGTTTCATTCATGCATTATAATATTGTATCGTTAAAACAAATAATATGCAATGAAGAGGATGACTTAAGGCCTTTTTCACCATGTTTGTTTTATGTCATGTCTCGTGTCCTATTTCTTAACATGTATAAGAGCTCCTTTAGTTTTCGGAGTCTTGTATCTCCTCATGGTAGACATCCATGTGAGGTGTAGCTAATATGAATATGTTTTAGGGTATTGGCTCATGAGCAATTTAAAAATCAAAGCCTTATTGTATTTACTCATTGATTCCATAGGAACTTGGATGATAAGAGAATTTTTTTATTCTCTAAAGAGAACTATTATGTAAATTTGGAAATTTGGTAGATATTTAGTTTTGAGTTCATTATGTTGTAGATATAAGAAGCCATTGAAGAACCAATACAAGCCATGAATTGGTGAGAAACGTCAGACATCATTTAAAATTCAATGGTTTATTGAAAAATTTCAACCATATGGATGCATAATGACAAAGCAATAACTATATTGCTTAGATTGATCCACACTAGCACCCACCAATCAATCCATGAGCAACATTTTCAAGTAATGATTTCAACAACCACACATTTAGTCCATAATCAAAAGGAAGATTTGAAAGTTCAAGCACACCATAAATACTCATCAACTAGCAACCCATCATGCATCCGTCAAGTAATGAAAAGAACGAGGTATGCAATTTTTTTTGGATAGTCACCCACATGCATTAATATTTTGATTAATTGCTTAGATTTATATAAATATTTATGTATTTAATATAAGAAAAATTATAGTTAAACTTACGATCCATTGATAATCAATTAACATCATTTATCTATCTAGTGCCTTAACCCTCCTAAAATCGTAGATACTAGAAAGGTAACTTGTGGCCCTTTGAGTGACATCCTAAAAAACCCTAGGTTTTTTACTATCAAACTCGTGTTTCAGTTGTGGACCAAGTGTCGATTCTCATAGTGAATTTATTACCAAAACCCATAACAAAAACTATATTACACAACCAATTAAGTAACTATATTTTTCATGATTGTCTATGAATTAAGTTGAGAGAAAGGGCTTCATCAACTAGAAAAGGATATGATTAGTTGAGATATGAATATAAAAACCAACTAATGAGAGATATTTTAAATAGCTAACCCACCTCACTACCCATTCTTTTCTTTATTCTTTGAAACTAATGGTGGATCGTGGCCTTGATATTAGTTTTTTGGTGTAACTAAATCGTTGCCTTTATTAAAGATTGAGCCTGATTTTTTTTTGGCATATCATAACTCATGAAAAAGAGTAATTATGGTGCTTTGGTCATAGGTAATTATCTCTTATATTGTCAATTTCCCATGCATGTTCACAAAGTTTTAAGGAAACATTGACTACTGGAAAACCTTAAAAAATTTGAGCACTTGGAGTGCAAAGCATGTGCCTTCAAGGATATTAAATCATGGGTAGTGGATACACTGGATGAAATCTCTGCATTGGGATTGGAAAAAAGAGGTGCAACATTGAAATTTCATAATGACATTGGCCCATACATGTGAGGAGATCACCAATTAGAAAGTGAGGGATTTTGGTTAGCTAACCATGTAGAAAATACTAAGACACATATAGTATTTTGAAACACATAACCATTTATAACCATCTAATTTCAACCCTCCGGGTTGTTTTGGGTCAACATGATGCAATCTTATTTATGCAAGATGAGAGGAACAAGTCAATTGGAGATAAAAAATTGAACCTCACCAAAATAAAAGGTATGCACTTTTGTTTATTTTGGAATTTGAAGGAGAAAAATCCCAATGTGTTTATGGTTATAAATTTGTCACTAGTAGATGTTGTGCCATTTGAAACCTTTTTTAACATTCCAATTGTTATGGTAACCAAAGTTAGATATAAGGGTGATTGAGAAATATTAGTTTGAATTGATGATGAAAGTGGGGGATTTAGAGGCTACAATTTGAGGAAATATTTAAAAAGGTTTCAAATTCATTGGCATGTTTTCTCAAAATTTCAAGCGGGGTTATCAGAAGGCATATCTTTGTATGTTTATAGTAAAACATGAATGATGTTGAGTTTGAAATGATATTTAAAGATATAGGTTTTTTTTCATCGAAAAGCAAATTGTTTGTTATACTCTTCAATTCTAAAAATCAAGTTGGAGGAACCACAATAAAAATGTTTCATTTTTGTGGTGGTTATTGTACTAAACTTCTCCTAAAATTGGAATAAGGGTGTCCAAATTATGTTGTGCTTGTGTGATGGTGGATGATTTCTATTTTGACAGTGCACTGTGTTTAGTATTTGACACTAATATTTATGTTGAAAAAAACAAACACACAAATTGAAATAGTCATGAGGTGCATTCACAACAATATTGCATGCAATAATTAAAAATATTGAAGTTCTCTGAAGGTTACTATCCTGGTAGTTTTGAAAACAATTTAGCGATACTTATGTTAAAAAACAAAAGTGAAAAACAATTTAGTGACACTAATATTTATGTTGAAAAACAAAACAATCTCATAAATTGAAATAGTCATGAGGTGCATACCAACAATGCTACATGGAATACTTAAAAATATTGAATTTCTCTAAAATTTACTATCTTGGTAGTTTTGCAAAAAATTTAGTGATATTTACACTAATGGAAAGTTGTAAACAAAAGCGTCTCTTTGAATCAAGAGTCACATGAGTCATTGAGTCAATATTGATAAGGTTGAGTACTTTGCAAAGCCAAATATGAATTATTTGAATTTGTAATTGACAAATTTCTATAAAAGAAGGCTACTTGAAATTAATTAAGCAAGTCAAGTGATCTAGATTTATGCAGGAACGCAACAAAATAAACATATAACCATAAATACAAATATGCAGCAAAAATAACACTTCATTTCATTAATATCAAAGAATTGAAATTTGCTTACAGACAGAATGGAAATAAACTAGCTAGGGCGCTGGTAGTTATCTCTGAGAAGAGATGTGGCGGCTACAAGCCTCTGAACTGAGTTACAATGAGGCTCGAGGGCCTATTTATTATTTAGAAACAATGGAAAACCCTAAACATCCAAAACCATAACCCTAGGAGATGAATCGCCAAAACTATGGGCCCCGTTTGGGTAAATTGGTGTTTCAACTTCCTGGGGACATAACTTTGGCATACGATCTCCGTTTGACACGAACCATACCTTGTTAGAAATATCTATCCAAGGACTACAAATTTTGAGGGAGAACCATGGTCCATGGACTCATGTTGCTCCCAGTTTTCCCAAAAAACATCGTTTAGGGCCTCAAAACGGCTTCGGAAGTTTAGGACCCGAAAAAATCCTAAAAATAGTAAGCTATGCCGAAACTGAAAAAATGAAAGAGACAATGGTGGGGCCCCACGTGGAATAGGCGGGTGACCACCAATATCCACCTGAATCATCAAGTGAGTCACCAAAATCAAATCATTGTAAAAATCATAAAATGAGTTACAATCTTGGTTGAAAATGACATTCTAGGATTCTTAATGCCAAGTTCAAGTGACCAAGTATGAATGACTGTGACAACATTGATGGATAAAATCATGGAATTGGTTCCTAATTAGAAACTTTTATTTAAACAACAAAAATTAGTTCAATGAAAATGATCAATAGTACATTGAAAAAATTTCTCATATTTGTGAAGCAATCCCAACTTCTGAATGACAAGTTAAGGGAATTCAAAATTCAAGGACCAATCAAGGGTTTTGAACTAGTACATGTTCATAATAATCCTTTGTATGAGATTAATTGTCCTCAAAAAGTAGTAGTTCAAGAAAATGGAGCAGCTAATGAGGAATTGAAATATGCCAAAGCGCATTATAGTTCCAATCAAAAGTCAAAAAATAATCAACTTTAGATGTTTTTTAGATGAGGATGAAGTTAGCCCATGAATAGATTCATTGACACACTCTTTCCAAGCCCATTATTAGAACTTGCATAGAAACAAGAAATAATAAACATGGAATATGACTTTGATATGATAAGGAAATAACCTTTCATATTTGATTTGAATATGGACAAACTAGTTTTACTGTGCTAGCTTCCACATCAGTATAAAATAAAAGTGCTTAAAGATCGTCTTAAATAGCCAGTTTATGAGAGGGTTTGTGTTAAATTTGTGTGTCTTTTAAGAGAAATTCATGAGGCAAATTAGCTTTTAAAAACACATAAAAAACAAGTAAATTGAAGGTAATTTAATACACAACAAACACATTACACGGAGCTGATAAAGGAGTTCACCCCTCCTAGGCTACATCTCCTTGGACCTGCTTCAATGGCTTGGACCTCTTTCAATTAATGGTCAATTATATGCTTACATGCACCTAAAGTGCTCCAATGGATTCCAATCCTACTCCAATTGATTCAGAAGGTTCAAAAACCCCTAAGTAGCCTCTTCTGGCTCTTTAAATGGTTTTAAAATGAAGTAGACATTGCCTCCTCTCCTAGTGGCCCTCAACATATTTAATCTTCAAAGTGGAAAAATCAATTCCAGAAGTGATCCTTTGCCTTTGAAACTTGCACCAAACTGCTTAGAGAATCCAAATATGCTAGGATAGACTCTTCCTAAGCCCAATTTGGTCGAATAATACTCTAGTTATTGCCATTCAACCTTTAGAGGGGCACGTGGCGGCCTCCGAGCTAGCGACGTGTCAGCACATCATTGGTCCAACCCAAACCAATCGAATTGCAACAAATCACCAACCAATCCAGAAATGACACTTGTCAAAAAATCACTAGTCCACCTGGGGGGAATATTCTAGGAATGTTCCAAGGAATATTATTTTTGCTGATTGTGTTGTACATATGCCTAGTCAATGTCCCTGTCACCAAAATTTGCCTGTTTGGGAAATCGAATAGATCACTCTAAATTTCTCATACAGACTGTTTTTTGAGCGAAACGAAGTGTGCTAGAATAAGGAATACGAGACCTATCTGTTCATTTATGCTTCGAGCGATTCTGAGCACTTTCACTTTTAAGAAAAAAATTTCCCCCAATTCAGTTTCTGATGATTCCTTCCCACTGAAAGGCTTTTGGACCCACAAAATTTGGTTATATGATAAAAGTTTAATACTATTCTCTTTTCAAAGTTCTATAAACTTGATTCTACTTGGAAAAATCTCCATGACAACCACTTTGGTTCACTGACATGCCTTGCCTTGAAAATGGCTTGGCACTTCAAACAATGTCCTCCTTTTGTTGCTGCCCCAATCCAACACTTTGGCCCTCGCTGATTGATTAAACACCTTGTTGTACCAAAGCAATTCCTTGGTGCTTGGAAAGCTGACTGATGGCCTTCCCAATGAGAATATTGTTCCTCCTTTTCACACACATGCATTCGATGCAAGCTTCTCCTTGGAAACTCTTTTCCAATTTAAGCCCATCCGAGTGAACTACAAAAATGAATTCCAATATTAGTAATCACAAGAAAATAAATGGCCATTATTTTTACCTCCATGGTTCCAAATTCCACATCTGGAAGAATTCATTCGCCATCTCTTTCACTTCTTGGTGTCAACACATCAAATGGTCTACAATGGCTGCTATTTTGGCTGCAAACGATTTTCATCTTGTCCCTCTTTCCGCTTCTTTATTCCATCTTCCTCCAGTATTTACATGATGCTCATGCCATGATTTGAGAATGAAACCTAATCATGATCTTCTTGCTCAAGAGTGTACCTTCCAAAATCTTGAGACATCTTGTCACAAGAAAAACCATTAACTTGAAAAACACATCATGCAAGAAACACAACTTGACAACCTCTTTCTTTTGCTCCTTCAAAGAAATAATGTCACATCATGTGAACAGCGCCATGTACTCTTACATCTTGGTGTACAAACCCATCAATCTATTACAAGTCGACAAAACATGCCTCTTCAAACAACTGACTCTCGAGTCAAACAAAAGCATGTACAACAACTTTATGACTCTTTTCCCAAACAACAAGAATTTCACATCTCATGAAACAATTCGTCAACATCTCCCTTTCATATTTGGAGACAAAATCAACTCTTCCAAGTCGATATGACATGCATGTAACAATCATTCGACCAACAAAAGTCGATCACTCATGCATGTGCAAATGATCAAAACTCTCAAGTTCACAACATACATGTTAACAAAGAAATCAACCAACAGAAGTCAATCACTCATGCATGTTCAAGCACAATAAAACTATAAAAAAATACATTTTTCACACACAAACTCTCATGC
This sequence comes from Pinus albicaulis, assembly GCA_034641835.2. Lineage (NCBI taxonomy): Eukaryota > Viridiplantae > Streptophyta > Pinopsida > Pinales > Pinaceae > Pinus > Pinus albicaulis. The sequence goes on from CM076579.1 coordinate 136,667,472, forward strand.
ATGTATACAATGCTCAACTCTCTTGCAAGTACAATTACAAGAACATGAATCTCATTTGTATGTACAAGTACTTAAAGAGCTAAAACAACCAAATTTTCTGCAACAAAGTGAGTCAACATACTCCACTTTCAAATACCTTCCTGGGGTAAACATGCAACATGAATTCTAGAGAAAAAGAAATGCATTCACATGCAAATTGCAACTACAAATTGCAAATTCACTGCATCTAAGTGATTCAACATAACTCTTCTTTTCCAACATCTTTCTTCGTGAAATATGCAACATACTTTCAAGAGAAAATAAATGCATTGAATTGGCAAAGAAACACATCAATAATAAAAAGAAACGCAAGACCTTAATTGGTTAATAAATCTAACCATATATTTCCAAACGACTTCAATGATGCTTCTTTCAGCTGCACTTCATGATGTGAATCATCCTGAACCACTTAAATTATGGAATCCTCCTTTTCATTCTTATCAATATCTCTTTCCACCTTCTTCAAATGTCGTGGATGAATTTTTGGATACAAAGTTCAACACTTCTATAAGATGACCCTGCTTATGGCAATGAGTTGATCCAGGTGGATATCGGTGGCCACCCACCTATTCCATTTGGACCCGCACCATCAATTCTTGCAGCTTTTCATATTCAACACAACTTACTATTTTTAGCATGTTTTCGGGTCCTGCACCCCCGGAGCCATTTTTGGGCCTTAATGATCCAGGTGGATATTGGTGGCCACCCACCTATTCCATTAGAACCCCCACCATCAGTTCTTTCATTTTTTAAGTTGCAGCACAACTTACTATTTTTAGCAATTTTTCGGGTCTTGAACTAATTTCAGAGCCGTTTTGAGGCCCTAAATGATGTTTTTTGGGAAACCTGGGAAAAACATGGGTCCATGGACCAATGTTGCTCACACCAAAAGTTGTACTCATCGGAAAGATCTTTCTAACGAGGTATGATATGCATCAAACAGAGATCGTATGCCGAAGTTGCGTCCCTGGGAAGTTGAAACACCAATTTACCCAAACGAGGTCCATAGTTTTGGCGCTTCATCTCCTAGGGTTAGGTTTTTGGATGTTTAGAGTTCTCCATTGTTTCTCAATAATAAATAGGCCCTCGAGCCTCATTGTAACAGAGTTCAGAGACCTGTAGCCGCCACATCTCTTCTCAGAGATATGCTACCGACACCCTAATATTTTATTTCCATTATGTCTAAGCATATTTCACTCATTTGATTTAAAATAAAATGAAGTATTATTTCCACTGAATCTCTGTGTTTATGTATATTTCTGTATTTTATTGTGTTCCTGCATAAATCTGGATCAGTGGTATTAGAGTGGTTTACTCTTTCTCTGTTTTTCTTTGCATGTCCCCAACGCAGTCAGGATGTAAGGAGTTAGGGCTCAATTTGTTTGGACCCTTGCAAGATCAGCCTCACAAACCTCGAAGACCTCCCATGGCAGAAGAAAATAAAAATGAGGGAGTAGGAGATCCTATCAAAATATTTCTTGAGGAGGCCCTTGAGAAACAAAGTAATGCGATGATGGATTACTTTTGCTGGATCTTAACGGCCCCGCTCACCTATAGTGCATACGCATCCAACGGCCTTCCATGGAGGCGGCTCCCCTTCCAAGGTGCTGGTAAAATTTGACATTCACGTATTTGAAGGCAGTTAATCACGCATACAGACAGATGATTAAATTTGCTAGAAGGGTATTTCTCGGTCCATGACTTCTCTGACCGAGAAAAGATTATTTTTGCACTCCTCAAAGCTGCCCCCCATGTCAAAGACTGGTGGGAAACCTACCGTGAGCAAGAGGGCGAAGGGGAACCCTCTCTGTTCTCGGCCACACCCACTTGGAATTCGTTCCGAGAAGGCATCAAGGAACAATATTACCCCGTGGGGAGCTATGAGGACAAATAGATCCAATGGACCACGCTACTTGGCTGACAAGGGGAACTATATGTGCAGAAGCCCAGAAGAATTTGTTCCATACCACACACACAGTTGGGTATTAAATATTAGGAGAGAAATTAAGTGCTCAAATCTTTAACATTTGTTGCACAAACTGATCTGAAATGGATTGTATTTTTAGCTATCTGTAGTATATTCGATATAATTTAGTGTACGAAAGTGTTCTCCATGAGTTGGAGTTAAAAAAATTAGTTTTAGTTATGTTTGTGTTAGAAGTCTATATTATCTTTGTAGCCTTATTATTGTTAGTGTAAACCCCTTATGGTTATTATTGTACCCTTGTAACCCCCATTTTGTTATTATTGTGCCCTTAAATTATTATTGTTAGGTCGGCTAGGATTACATTGTGGCCCACTAGGATACATTATGGCCCCATGGACTCCTATATATAGAAAGGAGGTTTTGTAAATTGTATCATCCAAGAATTGTTCATTTATGTAATGTATTGGAGGTTGCCCCCTCGAAGTGGCTTATTTATAAGGCGTTCATATCTCTTTTCTTCTATTTTTGGAGCTGGTTACACAACATTTGGTATCAGAGCTTTGGATTCTAGGGTTTCGCTGCTCCAAACAGGTCATCGTGGCATTTTCGCTATAAATTTTTTCTACGAAGCTTCAGAAGCTGAAATTTTTAGGGTGCGAAGATGAAATCTTGAGGAAGTTTGTATAAAATTTTCAGAGCTTGGTTCGCAATATTTTCGGAGATATGATCTGTGGAAGTTAGGTATTTGTTCAGGCTCCTAAACATGTCATCGTGGCATTTGCGCTATAAAAACGTTTCTACGAAGGTTCATAATCTGAAATTCATATGGTGCGAAGCTGAAATCCTGAAGAAAGTCGTCAAAAAATTTCAGAGCTTGGTTCGCAATATTTTTGGAGATATGATCTGTGGAAGGTAGTGCTTTTTCAGGCTCCTGAATTTCATCTCAAAGAGGTGATCGTGGGAAAAGTTCAATAACTCTCTCTCTGGAGATTGGATTGGAGTGCCGTCAAAAGTGGTCACAAGTAAACGGCCTTTATTTTCTTGGATATCAATTTTAGAGACAAAGAACAAAACAGTGACACGTGGCAAGTCGTACAAGTTCGCTCTACTGAACCAGTCCAAAATTAGGTCATTGTGGGAGATTGGACACAAATTTGTCTTGGAGAATCCAAATCAGGTCAGACCTGTGGCATTTGAAAGAAGCTTTAGAGGGCTACTATAGGGCTGAATTTTAGATATCGAAGATTTTCAATTACAGAGATAATTCAATTTCAATATCGAGCTCCTCAAAGCAAGTAAAAGGAAGCTATACTATGACGCATGAGGAGGAAGAATTGCAATATGAAATATCAAAATTACGGTACCAAGTGCAACAAATTTCGATCTTACGAGGAGCAACTGAAGATGACATAGATGGTTTAAAAGCAAAAATGGAGGCTAATTTGGATGGTTTTAAGGATCAAATAAAATCTATTATGGATGATAAAGTAGTGGAATATCACAATGAGCATCAACAACAAGTTCTCCAACTCTCAAAGGATAACCTAACTTTGGTGCAAAATCAAATGAAACAACCGGAAGATCAATATCATATCGAAAGAAGTTCTGAAGCAGTCACAGAAACAAGAACTCGACAAGTACAATCAATTTCAAATTATCTCAGCAAGTGGAAGAACTTTCCTGTAGAAGATTCCACATGGGACGATGAGAATTTTATACAGAAGCATCAAGAAATAATCAAGCGTTGAGGACAACACTTGTTTGAAGGAGAGGGGCATGTTAAGTCCCTATATTAATAGTGTAGCCCCTTATTATTGTTAGTGTAAACCCCTTATTGTTATTATTGTACCCTTGTAACCCCCATTTTGTTATTATTGTGCCCTTAAATTGTTATTGTTAGGTCGGCTAGGATTACATTGTGGCCCACTAGGATTACATTATGGCCCCATGGACTCCTATATATAGAAAGGAGGTTTTGTAAATTGTATCATCCCAAGAATTGTTCATTTATGTAATGTATTGGAGGTTTCCCCCTCGAAGTGGCTTATTTCTAAGGCGTTCATATCTCTTTTCTTCTATTTTTGGGTACAGTTGTGGCAACTACGAATTTTATGTGTGAGGATTAGTTAAGTAAATTTAATGTTTAACATATCACAGCATAAATACACAGCAATTAAAATTCACCATCACATAACACAACAAATTGTTGAGGCAGTTCACCCCTCCAAGGCTACATCTGCCAGTCCAAGGCTACCCAATGGCATGTCCTTGCTCTATTAATTTTCTAAAAATGGTTACACAGGTAAAAATATTCCTCAATAGGAAAAACCAGCTATAAATTTAGCTTCAGAAGATAGAAAATATCTAGAAATGGCTTTTGTTTCACACTAAACAGTGAAATATTACGCAATACAATGCCTTTTCCATGATGGCCCTGATGGCTTCTTCATCTTCCTCGAAGTACAATCTATTTTAGATCACCTATGTTTTACCTAAACCCTATTCCAAACTGCTCATAAGTTTGAAGAGACCCAAAATTGACTAAAATTTCATCCAATTTCGTTCAATATTGAGGGAGTTATGGCAAAAACAAGATTTTCCCAATGTCCCCCAAAAAACTCCACTAAATGTGGAGAAGTTCAGTTTAACTATAGTTTGTTTGGTGGAATGCCCCAAATCTGGGCAAGCTCCTCCCAACAGGTCGGAACCGCAAAAAAATATATTTAATGTTAGGCCAGCTAGTCACACGTGCCAAGCTGTCGGAACCGTTACCGTCATAATCACTAACCATGGCATTTAAAACGAGATGGGCGGTCACATGGACGAACTCGCCACTGGACTAACCACAGATTTTACAATTAAAAAACCACAGTATTTAATTTGAAATTTCGTGGTCACATGTTTTGGAGGAACCATCGGTTTAACTATTGCAGAGTGGAAGCCTTAAGGCCATGGTCTCTAGCACCCAGTCACGAAACGACGGGGCTAGCCCTCCACCTTTTTCCGTCCATTCATTATTAAGAACATAAATATATTTGCCAAGACTATAGGGTTAAGAACTTGGCATAGGCGGGTTGGTCAAACGTTTATGTTGTAGGTGGTAGGTTGCTGGTTTAAATCTCGTGTGCTATACAATAATTTTATCACACCAAGCCTTCTCCAGCTTGGAGCCACGTGGCGGCCTCTGGGCCTGCCACGTGGCAGCTCATGATTAGCCACAAAACTCTAAAGTCAAACCAACATCAAATCCCAAGCTGACACTTGTCGAAGTCGAATTAGCCCGAATGGAATATTCTAGGGAATATTTGAGGGAATATTCCAAGGAATATTCTTGAAATATTCTTTTTAAAATTTTTTTCCAAAGTTTAAAAGACAAACTTGGTCAACTGAATTTTGGAGTTTACTGGAGATTTCAAACCTCAATAACTTTTGCATACGACCTCAGTTTTGAGAATCGTTCATAGCGCCAGAATCGCAGCGATGATACCTTTCCATTTTTTGATATTGCAACCACTTTTGAACTCTTTCATTTTGAGAAATTTGCATAACTTGAACATGATCTCCTGATCACACCTCCCAAATGAGAAGCTTTTGGACACCAAAAGCTCTATGGACTACTGAAACTGATATGTACAGTGAATGAGAGTACAATACCCTCTTCTCTTCAGCCTCCAAACACTTGCCTTGAATGGCTAGTGACTTTGAACCACAACTATAAAGTAATTCAATCTTCCTTTACTCAATGTACTTGTCCTCCTCTCAAGAGCTCTCTTTTTTTCACTCACTCAGAAAATTTCTGGCAAGAAATTTGCAGAAGGAAACTGTACATCGCTGCCTTGATTAATGATTCAAGGTGGCTCAAACAAATGAGAGATTACAGCATAAAATACATGCATACAACCGAAATTTTCATATGTACAAAATGAGTGTGTCTTACTATACTAAGAAGTCCATCCACTTCTTACCAAGCCACTTCCATGGCGAATTTTGCTGCTGCAACTCTTCCTCATGTGAAACTTCCATTTTCACATCAATAATGGAATCCTTGATTCCCTCTTTGCCAATCTTTCTGTCCTTTTGCTGCATGTGCTTGGGACGACTAGTTGGATGCAAAGTCCAACAATGGGAGACAACATGTCCCCTTTTTTGGAAAAATGTGAAAATCTTATGCACCTTCTTTGAAAGTTTCCTTTGCCTCATCTACTTCCTGTATGCTTTCTTCCTCATCCAACATATCGAAACATCATGGTTAAATCCACCACAATATGTATAACAAATATTTCTTCCATTTAAGCATGCAAAATTATCATGCCTTGCAGAAACACAATCAAATTGATCATGAGAATATTTATACCTCTTGTACTGCTTTGAATGTTCATCCTTTTTGTCTTCATGAGAATATGAACTAGTAGAGGCTACAGTTTTCATTTGCCAACTAACATCACCATTTTTGTCTTGAAAAATGTATAGACTTGCATGCTCGCCATAAGCTGCATGTCCACCATCTTCTTGCTGCAACAAAGGCATAAATAAATGGCAATCATCTTTGAAACAAATTTTACATATTTTCATCTTAGAACTTGGAATAAAGGTTCTCTTTAAAGTAGTCTCACATGCTTTCATAGTTTTGGAGTCTTCGCCATTAAATTGCACATAACCAAGACCAAGATTCTTGGGTCGTTCCTCAACCGAAATAGGATCAACCATGCCTTGTGCATGCTTGCCTAATCCCTTGCCCTCATAGCCCATTTTAATCATTAATTTGGACCCTATACCTCTCGTATTTTTTTCAAAAGAACCAAAACATCTTTCTAATGAGGAAACTGAAGGCAAATTATAATGGATTACCTCTTCCTCACGCATTTTCTTGGTCAAAGCCTCTTAGGCTTGATGGCGCTGTATCTCCATATCATGCAATCTTTGAAGAATTTATTCCTTCTCTTCCTTCATGGAAAACAACTGTTCATGAAGTTCAGTTCTTTCTCTTTTATCCTTAAACAAAATCTGCACCATGTCCTTCAATATAATAAAGTCACGCTTCATATCATCATCGAAGAACCTTGTGAATGAGGAAAATTCACTTGTATAATTTTTCATTATGATGTCAATGAACAAAAGGAACTTCAAAAAAGTTCTCAAAGCTTTCAAAAAAAATGACAAAGATTTTTTAACCAAATGGCTGTAAAGACAAACTCTTATTCAAGCAGCCAAACAATAATCAAACTCCAAGAGTTTATTAACAAAAAATCATCAAGAGGGTTTGTTTTCCAAGGGTGACCTTAAGGTACTTTGGGGTAAGGAAGAAGCCTTCATCCCTTTCTTCCTTTTTTGTTCTCTCCAGGACTTAGCTATCCATAGCTATTCCTTCACCCTCTAGAAAACTTAGCCTAGTAAGCCTAAAAAAACTACAACAAATGCTGCTCCAAGATGGCTCTGCACTGCTTGCAAGGGTTATAATGCAGACTTTTAAACAAATCCTTTTGCACAAGAACAATACAGAGAGAAACACTAGATCTCCTAATGCTCAAAAACACCAACTCTGATACCAACCTGATCTAAAATGGATTGTATTTGTTATGCTATGCAAAGTATCAATTCTGATATAATTTACTGTGCAAAGTGTTCTCCATGAGTTATAGGTTAAACAAAGTAGTTTTGGTTATGTTTTTGAGTTTTATGTGTGAGGATTAGTTAAGTAAATTTACTATTTAACATATCACAGCAAGTAAAATTCACCATCACATAACACAGCAAATGGTTGAGGCAGTTCACCCCTCCTGGGCTACATTTGCCGGTCCAAGGCTCTCCAATGGCATGTCCTTGCTTTATTAATTTGCTCAAAATGGCTACACAGGTAAAAATATGCCTTAATAGGAAAAATTGATGTTAATTTAGCTTTAGAAGATATAAAATAGCTAGAAATGGCTTTTGTTTCACACTAAACAGTGAAATATTACCCAATACAGTGCCTTCTCCATGATGGCCTTGATGGCTTCTTCATCTTCCTCGAAGAACAAGCTACTATAGATCACCTATTTTTGACCTAAAACCTTTTCTAAACTACTCAGAAGGTCAAATAGACCCAAAATTGACTAAAATTTCATCCAATTTTGTTCAATATTGAAGGAGTTATGGCAAAAAAAAGATTTGCCCAATGTCCCCCAAAAAACTCCACTAAATGTGGAGAAGTTCACTTTAACTGCAGTTTGTTTGGTGGAATGCCCCAGGCGTGCTCCTCCAAAACTATTAGAACCGCAAATAGTTATATTTAATGTTAGGCCAGCTGGTCACATGTACCGAGCCGCTGGAACCGTCGCCGTCATAATTGCTAACCGTGGCATTTAGAACAAGATGGGTGGTCACATGGACGAACCCGCCGCTGAACTAACCGCGGATTTTACGGTTAAAAAACCACAATATTTAATTTGAAATGTCGTGGTCACATGTTTTGGAGGAACCGCTGGTTTAACTGCTGCAGAGTAGAGGCCTTAAGGCCATGGTCTCTAGCACCCGATCACGAAACGACGGGGCTAGCCCTCCACCTTTTTCCGCCCATTAATTATTAAGAACATAAATATATTTGCCAAGACTATAAGGTTAAGAACTTGGCATAGGCGGGTTCGTCAAATATTTATGTTGCAGGCGGTAGGTCGCTGGTTCAAATCTCGTGCGTTATACAATAATTTATCACACCAAACCTTCTCCGGCCTGGGGCCACGTAGTAGCCTTCGGGCCTGCCACATGGCAGCCCGTGATTGACCACAAAACTCCAAAGTCAAACCAACATCAAATCCCAAGCTAACACTTGTCGAAGTCTGATTAGCTTGAATGGAATATTTTGAGGAATGTTCTAGGGAATATTCCTGAAATATTCTTTGGAATATTCTTTTTTTTAAATTTTTCTAAAGTTTAAAAGTCAAACTTGGTCAACTGAATTTTAGAGTTTACTGGAGATTTCAAACCTCAATAAATTTTGCATACGACCTCAGTTTTGAGAACTATTCACGGTGCTAGAATCACAACGACGAGAGCTTTCCGATTGTTCAGAATGCAACCAATTTTGAACACTTTAATTTTTGAGCAATTTTCATAACTTGGTCATCATCTCTTGATCACAAACACATTTAGGAGGAAATGGAGTTCCTCGACATTACATCACTTGGCACGGCATATCACTATGCCGCCAAGATCGAGCAGAAATTTAAGCAAAAGAAGCGAGACTTTGGATCTGTGAATCCAAAGCTTGGGAAAGGTGTCCCTGAACCACAGAACAAGGGGAAAGGCCAAAGAGGGGTGACTCAGAAAAAAACCACAAATCCAAATAAGGACATGGGGAAGTGGTGTGAATTTCATAACAACCCCACTCATAGCACAAATGAGTGTCAGGCCAAACAGTCGTTGGTGGCCGAACTAAAGGCACCCGAATCAGATGCATTTTCTGATCCTGAATCAGAACCAGACAAAGGCAATGGCAAAGGGAAGCAAATCATTGATGTTGATCCCAGTGCCATTGTTACCACCACCAAGATCCAGAGGGAGGATATCGAGGATCCAGAGGAGGGAGAGTGCCTCTTCAATTTGTAGATGTGGGTGAAGGTTTCTCCACTACAATTCCTTGTCGATAGCGGAAGCCAAAAGAACCTCATTTCAGCAAAGGTCGTGAAGAGGATCAGCCTACCGACCATAGCACACCCGCAACCATATACCATCGGGTGGCTTCACCCAGGGAGAGGTATCCACATCCGCCAACAGTGCCGCCTTCTGTACAACATCAAGCCATTCATGGATGAGGTATTATGTGATGTTGCTCCTATTGATGTAGCTGATGTATTATTGGGCCAACCATACTTTTGGAGGCGACATGCTGTGTATGAGTCTAAACCTCGTGTTGTTATTATTACTTTGGGAAATAACTTGTACAGGATACCGGAGGTAGTACCGCCTCCTGTCATCTCTTTGACTACAACAAAACAACACAGTAAGATTGTTTCCAAAACTAGGAAATTTATTTTCCTTACAACTCGCTCATAGGGAAAGAAGAATATTGTGGCCACAACCTTGAAACATGGCTCCCCTACATGGCTGCAACAGATGGAAAAGTTCATGGAGGAATACGAGGACATTTTCTCCTTACTCACAGAGGTTCCTCTACACTGTCGGGACAAGCACTTCATTGATTTAACCCCCAACACACTGCTGCCTAATGTTGCCATACCTCCTGCTACTACACATAAAGAATCCACACATGTACTATCTGAGGCTGATAAATAAACCAAATTTACTAAACGCATTTAGCATGTCCACCCACAACTCCATGATAGCTTCAACAAATCTAATACCCGATTCAACATAATCTGCCTCGACATCTCATGGAGGATCTCAACGCAATGGGGACCATTTCTTCCTAAGGAGGGAGGAATGATCTAAGTGGATATCGGTGGCCACCCACCTATTCCATTTGGACCCGCACCATCAATTCTTGCATCTTTTCATATTCAGCACAACTTACTATTTTTAGCAGGTTTTCGGGTCCTACACTCCCGGAGCCGTTTTGGGGCCTTAATGATCCAAGTGGATATTGGTGGCCACCCACCTATTCCATTTGAACCCCCACCATCAGTTCTTTCAGTTTTTAAGTTGGAGCACAACTTACTATTTTTAGCAATTTTTCAGGGTCCTGAACTTCTGGAGCCATTTTGAGGCCCTAAACGACATTTTTTGGGAAAAATGGGAGAAACATGGGTCCATGAATTGATGTTTCTCCTTGGATAGATATTTATAACAAGGCATGATACGCATCAAACGAAGATCGTATGTCGAAGTTGTGTCCCTGGGAAGTTGAAACACCAATTTACCCAAACGGGGCCCATAGTTTTGGCGCTTCATAGCCTAGGGTTAGGTTTTTGGACATTTAGAGTTCTCCATTATTTCTCAATAATAAATAGGCCCTCGAGCCTCATTGTAACAGAGTTCAAAGGTTTGTAGCTACCACATCTCTTCTCAGAGATACGCTACCAGCACCCTAGCTATTTTTATTTCCATTATGTCTGTAAGCATATTTTAGTCATTTGATTTAAATAAAATGAATTATTGTTTCCGCTGCATCTCTGAGTTTATGTCTATTTCTATATTTTATTGCATTCCTGCATAAATCCATATCATGAGTGAAAAATAATTGCATCTTCTTGTCAACATGGTTTTCATTGTCCATTGGAGCTTTGGATTTTTGTCTCCTTTGTTTTGAAAGTTTCCTGTGTATGGCTATCTTCTTCCAACACCTCGAAACAATATGGTTATTCAAACTACAAAAGGAACATGTAAATTTTATCCAAATATTATGTGAGGATTTCCATGTTTATCATAATCAAAAGCAACTTGATTAAAGGCAGATTTATACCATTCACATTCACCTTTGTGGCCTTCTTGAGGAGGTGAATTTGATGAGGTAGTGGCTCTCTTCAGAATACCAATAGTAGCTTCAATGGATTTAGATCTTTCAGCATCCTCTTGTTTTCCATTCTCATTATTCTCATGATTATGAGCATCTTCTTGCAAAGTGGGTGTAATTTTTTTTCATTCCTCATGAACAAAAAATTCACAAGCTTGAGATAATGAACATGTAATGAAAGTATTTCTTGGAGCACCTTCATGTGCCTCCTTGGCTTTGGAGCATTCTCCACCATGTTATCCATAACCAAGACCCAAATACCTAGGCCTTTCCTCTAAAACAATTGGCTTAACTATGCCTTATGCATGTTTTCCCAATCCTTTAACTTTATAACCCATTTTCATCAATAATCTAGACCCTATTCCTCTAGTGTGTCTTTCAAAAATACCAAAACATTCATCTTTAGAGGAAATTTAAAATAAAATTGATTTTCATACCTCATTTTCATGCACATACTTGGCTAGGGTTTCCTTGGCATCATGGAGTTGAGTCTTTGTCTCATGCAACCTTGCTAGGGTTTCATTTGCAATGTGGAGTTTATTCTCCATCCCATGTATCTTTTCAAGAAGCTCTTGCTTCTCCTCCTTCATGGAAATCAACTACTCTTGAAGTATAGTGCTTTCCTTATTATCTTCAAACGTCTCTTGCACCATATCTCTTATGATGAAGATCTTCTGCAACAACTCTTAATCAAAGAGTCTTGCTAAGGAAGATGGATTGGAAACATCACTTTATGAAGCCGCCATCACACTTGCAATACAAAAAAAGTTTCTTTGATGTGATTTTAGAGCTGAGTCCTAAATCTTGAACTTCTCCTAAAGAGAGGGGATACACATAAACTTGCACACAGTTAAATTCTCACACAAATACAAAACCAATAGCTAATTTTCTAGCTAACCTTCAAAAACCCTGATATAAACTTGGGCTAAAATAATATAAACTCAACTTTGATACCAATTTGATATGAATATGGACAAACTAGTTTTTCTGTGCTAACTTCCTCATTAGTATAAAATAAAAGTTCTTAAGGATCGTCTCAAATAGGCAGTTTATGAGAGGGTTTATGTGTCAAATTTGTGTGTCTTTTATGAGAAATTCACGAGGTAAATTATCTTTTAAAAAAACATAAAAAATAAGTAAATTGAAGAGAATGTAATGCATAAAAAACACATTACACAGAGCTAATAAAGGAGTTCACCCCTCCTGGGCTACATCTCCTTGGACCTTCTTCAATGGCTTGGCCCTCTTTGGATTAATGGTCAATTATCTAATTACATGCACCTACAATGCTCCAATGGATTCCAAACCTGCTCCAATGGATTCAGAAGAACCAAAATCCCCTAAGTAGCCTCTTATGGCTCTTCAAATGGTTTTTAAGTGAAGCATACATGACCTCCTCTCCTGGTGGCCCTAGGCATCTTTAATCTTCAAAGTGGAAAAATCACTTCTAGAAGTGCTCCTCTACCTCTGAAACCTACACCAAACTATGCAGAGCATCCAAATATTCTTGGATAGACTCTTCCTGAGCCCAATTTGGTCGAATAATTCTCTAGTTATGGTTTCCTCAATTTTTTCCTAGGAAACCCCTTCAAAATTGGAGTAACTCTAGTTAACTCCGACAAAACTGGAGATCGCTTCGTATTTGGCAGACTCCGCCAAACTAACAACATGGATAAACTCACATTAATTAAGGGTTAATTATGGTTTAAATATGGTTAGGCACTAATTGTGCTATTATAAATATGCCTTTGCCGTAGGTTATAGCAATCGGTCATGTGGTAAGGGGTTGGCCCTACGGGGCTGGCCCCACTTATCCTTGCCAGAACTTAATATAAAACTTAAATATAAGTTGCAACCCATAAGAGTTAAGATACATGGCGAAGGAGAGGCGGTAAGTTGTATATTTTGTGTGGGGGAGGTTGCGGGGTCGAGCCTGACCTTCGCATGTTCACCATATAAAAATTTTGTTCGAACATATATTGCCATTCGACCGTTGGATGGGCATGTGGTAGCCTCTGGGCTAGCCACGTGTTAGCAAATCATTGGTTTGACCCAAACCAATAAAATTGCAAAAAATCACCAACCAATCCGGAAATGACACTTTTCAGCTACTCACTGGTCCACCTGGAGGAATATTCTGAGAATATTCCAAGAATATTCCTTGGAATATTCTTTTTGCTAACTGGGTTGTACGGATGCCTAGTTAGCATCCTTGTCACCAAAATTTTCCTATTTGTGCAGTCGAACAAATCGCTCTAACTTTCTCATACAGACTCTGTTTTGAGCGAAACGAAGTGCACCGGAATTAGGAAGACGAGACTTATCCGGTCATTCAGGTTCCAATTGATTCTAAGAAATTTCATTTTTTTAGAAAATTTTTCCCCCAATTTAGTTTTTGATCAATATTCCAAATCATTTCAAATGAATCCACTTCAACAATGCATGATTCCTAAAATAGGTTTCAACTTCACTCATTCTAGTTCAACATTAGAATATGAAATGCCAAAATTATCTATGAGTTGGTCATATAGATGATCAATGTTTTGATCTCCATCCTTTCCAACATTATGGTAAGCATAATCATCATTAGAATTATGCTTCAAGCTAAAGAACCCACAAGATTAATGATTTACCATGAGTGGATAAATTCTTGGCAATGATTATCAACAACCAAGTAGTTATATCAGTATTATTTTAGAATTCACTCTCATGCAAAGAAACATCTCACATTAGATAGCCATTTAATATTATCTTGTTGCACCTTAAAGGGGGGATGTACACAAAAATGAATTAAGAATGGTGCTCTCTTGGATCTCCATCCTTGCCAACAGAATAAGGGAGAGACAATCAAGACTCCGCGGTTCCTACAACGATAAACAATTCTATGAAAATGTTGGGAATACGTTTCAAAGGATTTTATTATAGGTTTACTCACATGTGAAATAAAAAAATTCATTTTGGTAGTGGTATATTGATTGAAAAAATATACCCATTTTTTCTCTCTTTCTCATCCTATTAAAGAAATTACAATGGAAAAAATAATCACGGAAACAATCTAAAAGCTATATAAGTTCGAAAGATTTTTGTAAGTGACAGAGATTTAATTTTCACAAGAAATTTTTGGATTTAACTATTTTCCTATTTGGGTGTTCAATTGGCTCATAGATAATCTTACCATCCTTAATTCAATGGGAAAATTGAGATTGTGATTAAATCTTGAAAATGATATTTGTGTTGTTGATTTGCATGTGATAAGTAGACACAATAGGTCAAGTGGCTTCCCTTGATAGAATGGTGGTGAAACAAATCCTTCCATACTTCATCAAAATTTTCCCCATTTATGGAAATTAATGTATATAATCCTCCATCCATCACATCACCCTTAGAAGGGACTATAGAAGAACAAGCAATGGAGGATCACATAGAGCACCAATAAAAGGTTTTCAAAATATTGAAGGGCAACTTGGTTACAATACAAAACATGATGAAACAACAAGCATATCAACATAACAGTGAAAGTGAATTTGAAGTGGGGGATTGGGTATTTGTGAGACTACAACCATATAAACAGATTCTCCTCAAGCAACAAAAGAAGAATAATAAATTAACACTGAGGTATTATAGCCCTTATAAGGTGTTGTAGATGATTAGAGTTTTGGATTTGATCCATATTTATGAAGGAATGAAATGAAATACAAATTCAAACTAACACACAAAGATGTAGCAAAACATAAATTCAATTAATAAATAAGAACTGCTGAAATTTTTTTTACATACATAAGAGAAAAAAACTAGCTCGGGCGATGGTAGCTTATCTCTAAGAGGATATGTGATGGCTACATGACTTTTGAATTATGCTACAATGGGGCTCATAGGCCGTTTTATTTTTGAGAAATAATGGAAAACCATAAACATCCAAAAACCTAACCCTACGAGATGAAGCGCCAAATTTTTGTGGGCCCCATTGGGGTTATTTGGAACGTTAAATTCCTGGGGTTGTAAATTTGGTGTACAATCTCTATTTGGTGCACACGATACCTCATTAGAATATATATATGAGGGTTTTTGGGCCTTTTTTTTGGATAAGAAAATTTTGAGTTGCGGAAGGATAGGAGCGAAAAGGACAGGTGGCAGAGTGCAATCAAGATAGGCAAGCAGCCGTTGCGATTGCGGAAAACCTGAAGGCAAGTGGTGGAGCACAGACAGGTGGTGGCATAGATGGTAGAGATGGGAGACAATGAACAGGAAGTAGAACTCCCAAAGATAGAGGCAGTGACGAAAAAAAAACGGAAGGTAGTAGAGCGCAAAGGAACAAACGAGTGGAAAAAGGGGCAAAGACTGACAATGTCAGTTGGCAGGAACATATAAGAAAATAAGGAGCGACTCCGAGGATAGAGGGAGAGGCTGATATTGGATTAGATCCTAGGAAGAGCTCTGCGGAGCTGTGTGTACTGGACTGAACTGTATTGAATTCTGCGGAGTATGTTTGTACTATTTTGAGATAAGCCAATAGAATTAGACTGATGATGTGTTGTGGGCTATGGACTAGTTGATACTTGTTAATCATTGTATGTGTGGTTATTTTAAAATTTTAAGTCAATGCTCAGAATGTGTAAGGATGAATGATAACTTGTCTCTTAAGTTGATATATATGAATTTCTTCTATATGAAATGAGGAATGACTTGCTGTTAGTGGTCTCTCCTCGATGTTAATGGTCTAGTTTCTAATCCCAGTAAGGTCACGACACACCTCGAGTAAGACTCCTTGATCTCTTGAGTAGGGTGAAAATGTCGGCGTTGTCCTAGACTATAGCGGAACCTTGGCTCCAACCTGAACCTAGGCCTTGCCCAGAGAACTCCTTTTTCGCCAACAAATGGTTCCGTTGCCGAGACTTGAAAATTTATCTAGAAGTTAGATCATGGTACCAAGGATCTATGAGAGAGAATTGTGTAGCTGGTGGGACAATCATGTAGATCAGTTCATATCGCAACAAGCGAACCTTTGACAACAGAGGGAAAAGACTGTTAAGGATCAAGTCTTGTTTTCTGACTTGACGAGCGATTTTTATGAAATTTTCTGGGGGGAAATTTCTTGAAGAGCTCCATAAATGGTTACGAAGACTCTAGATCAAGTCACTTCCTGGAGGATTGCGTCGATCCCATTGTAGTTGGACGCATACAGATTTAACAATGCTACATCGATTAGATACAGATCTAACTCGAGAAGTATATTTTTGGGTATAAACTACCTTGGAGGGGTACATCATAGAGTTTGAAGCTGACTGCTATCAATATTTTACAAAAGCCAAAGAAATATTTAAATCTAGGTTGTAGGGAAAGTTGTTGAAAGAAGTCCCGTTGTGGATTAAAGCTCTAATGGTGGAAGAGGGCATAATGTTGTTTCAAAGCCCTGAGATGGAGACCTAAACCTCCAGTACTGGGGGAATGTGTGGATGGAAAGATGGTACGAACGAGGAAAAAGGGGGAATATGGATATGGACATCGGAACCTCCCACAAGTTGAGAGAACGGAGAGCACATCGGCGGCGCAGATTGTTGAAAAGTGGCGGGAAAGGGTAATGCGAGAGGTTGAAAAGCAAGATAGGGATCGACAGAGCAGGGAAGAGGTGTTGTAGATGACAGGAGAAAGATAAGGTCAGGTGGGACCCAAAGGAATGGAAGGGTCCATCAAGGAAGTTCAGAAAATTTATAGGAGCCCAGCCCGAAGAGAGAAGGGAAAAAATTCCAGTGAGGAGGAGGACGCGCGCCCAGAGGAAGAGTCCAATGTGGAGCTGCATGTTGCGACGGAGAAACTATTCCAAGAGAGGCCGACAAACATAATGCAAGGTAATCCTATTCCCCAAGTTTCAAGTATCACTAGTCCTAACCTTCCATGGTACTCTACTATCCACCTGATAAGTTCTTGATAAAGTTACGAGAGTCTAGCAAGTTATGTAGTATTCAGTCCTTAGTACAACAAACTGCTAGCAACAGTGCTAGCAGCAGAATCTCTCAGCCAGGAAGCAGATGTTTCATATTAGTACCACCAATGCAAGAAAATATGGAAAGATCATTTACCTGATGTCCGTGATTTTCTGGAAAAGGTAATGATGACGTAGAACAACATTGGTATATTTGTGAAGAAATTTGAAGAGCTCAACAGATGCCAAATGCAGTCAAATTAACTGAATTCCAAACTACATTAAGAGAATGGGCTTTACGTTGGTTCATCAAATGGTCATAGGTACATCGAAACCTAGCAATAGATGATGTTAAGAGGGAATTCATCAAAGAATTGAAGCTGCCTCAGACGAATTAGGAAGGATTGTCTGAGCTATGGAGAATTAAACAGAGGGAAGGAGAAATAGCCTGGGACTTGATGAGAAGATTTAAAGACACAATTGGGAAGCTAAGATACCCAATTGATCCAAACCACCAACATGACTCATTTATCAAAGCACTCCTACCATTGACAAGGACACCTTTGACCCTGTTATTGCCTAAATCTACCTCAAGCTGAAAGAAGGCAGAGTTCAGGGTAACATCAAACCACACTCAGTCTGGTAGCTAGCCCTACCAGAACAGGAGAGGGCTCTCTCCGGGTCAATCTCAGCAAAAATAATCAATAGGGCTTGAGATGACTTGAAATAAAAGCTAATTTTAGGCTAGGTATATAAGTAAAGGAGTTTGATTGTGTTTTTTGGGGGTTTTTGTTGGATCAAAGGGAAAGGAAGTTTTGGGTGTGGGGATTAGGCCTAGTTTTTGCAGAGTTCTGATTGGGGCGAGGAAGGAAATTATTTTGATGCTTTAGATTGAATGAATGGATGGATCAGACCGGTGAGGAGATGAAGAGGGCAAGAGGGTCTCAAGATTCCTCCTCAAACAGATGAAAACATGGAAAATTAAACAAAACTGAAGGCAGAGCAAAGCTAGCTAATGAATTCCACCTTTAACACTGATTTGTTTAATTCATGAAGAAAAGAGAAGGGAAAATGATAGACATAAACATCAGTGAACTTAAAAACACATAGATAAAAACATCATTAAAACATAGAGCCACAAGGATCCCAAAGAGTGTTGCAAACCCTGGTCTATTCCTTTGCCAAAAGTGCAGAGATAAAATGTACAATGAAGTGCCAAGCAATCCCAAGTGTCCAACCCTGAAAATGACTGAGAAAATTCATAATATAGACAAGCCTAACTCCTCCCCATGCCTCTAGGGGTCAAGCTCATTATTATAGGAGCTGTTTCAACCATATCTAAACTAGGAACTGGAAAATAGGCAATGAAACAACTTGCCTCTATATGATAGGAAACTGATTCATTCACTTACATTTCACTTTTTGGTGAATGAATCTACTAGAATGAGTAAAAATGTGCCAAAATTACATCATGATCATGAAATTACATCAAGGTACATCAAGAGTTACATGAAAAAGTGAAACTGGCCAAAACTAGGTGAAATTCTGAGCTGCTGAGTGAAAAATAGGCCAAATTCCTCTATGCGTCGCGCCTGAAATCTCTATGCGTAGCACAAGTTTGAGGCTGATTTTGAGGCCCTTAACAAAGTCAAAATTTAGCACAGGATAGATCGTTGGAAAGCCCTACCTGTCTACTTTCCAACCCAAGTGGAATTTCTAGATTTGGTTTCCATTTTCCCCTCAAAAAATAAAATCTCCCAACACTGCTTCCTGTGTGTGCAAAAAGTGGCAGAAAGGCCATTTTAGGGTGTTTTTGACCCTTTAGGCAACCCAAAACTTGATGAAATCCTCAGGTAATCCATAGGCATGCATAAATTTTGATGAAAAATCTAGAAATGCAAATTTTTCCTCCAAAAGAGCTGCCAATTATAAGCGCGCGCCAAGTGGCGCTACGCGTCGGGCGGAAAAATCTGTGTTTAGGCCAAAAAATTCAAAATTGACAAAATTTTTCCCAAATTTCTTGAAATTTGGGCTGAATGTCCACCATCAAGCACTATGCTGGGCCAAAGAAGCTTCGGCCAAAATTTGGAGTCTATCATGCCTTTTGCGACGCTTTAGTGCCCTCCTTAGCCTTACCTTTAGGATCTTGATCCTCGCTTTGCAAACATAATGTCGCGCCCAATAATGGTTCTTCATGTGTCTGAGCATGTTATTTTCCTTGTTTTCCTTTGCCAATAGCTTCTCAAGATGAATTTTGACCCTCTCAAGCCAAGTCTCTCTATCGGCCTCAATCTCCCGCTCAATAGGTGTCATCTCGGATGGGCTTCTTCGGGCAGCTTGCCGGTTCTCACAGATGTTTTGCAACTCCATGATCGTCTGCCGATCCTCTAACTGTTTGTTCCACTGCTCCAGATATTTTATGATCCACTGATCTCTCTGCAATTTGTCGGTCAATGTGTCGATCTCGGCTTTCTGCTCCTAAATGATCTCTCTCAGCTTTGAGCTTGGAGAGCTCAAATCCTCATCAATCAAAATGAAATCAGTATCATGGCTTCCTGAAGGGCCCTCATCCTGCATAGGACTCTTACCTCTGTCTTGTACCTATACCTGTGCTGCTGATGATGGCAATGAGACCCATTCCACCCCGGGTGGAGATAGTACTCGTCGGGCTGCTGCAAATAATGCTCTCGTGCCTCTCTGATAAGTAACAAACACTGGCACACTGATAGGCTCTGTCTCGGGACCTTAAAACTAATATGAAGGTTCACCTACATCATGAAAAATCTCCAGAGGAGGCTGAGGGGCTGTGAAGAAGTCATGGGAAATGAAATCCTCCCATGAAATACCTTGCAATCCAAGCTGATGTACAATAATGATCTTGATGAGCGCATAGTGATAAATGCTGTTGTACTGTTGCTCGGGAGTCTTCTTTTGCACAAGAGTGGTCATTCTCTCGATTTTTCGGCACATGAAATAAGGTATGTTAATCATCTTCACTCTTATGAAATGCATCAATAACCAGATGTGGTATGCATAGAGGCGTGAGAACCGACCCTCACAACTGAAGTATCTGATAATGAGTCTCATCAAAGGCGCATAGGATTCCTTCAGGAACCGGAATGGGAATACCCTACTGAGCTGCCTCACATAGCTAGGCCTGATGTATGGTTCATAGTGCACTCTGTCCACCTGTTTTCTTTTGTTCCACTCTTCACCTACATTCGGTATTCCTGTTTCCTGAGAAATGGTTTCCGATGTCAAGGTGAAATTTACATTAGCAAGAGTTACCTGCCCATCATGCAAATGTAAAACAAACAACTGAGCCAACTCCTGATGATGCTGAATCTGGGCAATCATCTCATTGTTAGTATGAATTTTTTTTCGAAGAGTACGAAAAAATACCACTTTAGCTACGCATAACTTATAGCCCTAACATCAAATGTGGCTGCTAACATCTTCAGATCTGCAGTTAGTTGATCAAGACAAGTGCTGCAAAAAACCAGATCTATGCATAGAAATACATTAAGCAGTAAAATTAAGAGTTTGCTCCATACATCCAATAGACAAGACAAGAACAATGTTTTTTGAAAGAATTTTTGTATTAAGGGCACCTGGGAGGAAAACAAGAAGGTGTATCCAATTCTCCTCAATGGGATGGGTTCTTGGAAGTCCTCAGCACTTTAGATCTAGAATCTCTCTCTCTTGTTGGTGTAGAAAACCCAGACAAAGATAGAACTCAAAGGGAGCTCACACAGCAAATAATGTAGAATGTGACCAAGTGTATAGATCCAAAGTGATCTAATAGGCAACAAAAGGTGAAGACTGATAGGAAAAACCCTCCTATTTATAACAAAATATTGGGTCATTCTAGATCTTGGTGCATGATTAAAATAACATTAACCAAATCTAGATCCACCTTTTATGGAATATTTTATTATATGTCTTGGAGGGAAAAGGTATTTGACTTGGGTCAAATCCCTTTATTTGTAAGTAATAAATAAATAAATGATTTATTTATCATTTTAAGGAAGTGGTTGGATGATAATCAAATAAATAATGATTTATTTAATTATTTGTGGGTGATTTAGTCATATTTAAAAAGGAATATTATTTAAATAAGGTTTAAATAATTATTCCTAGAAAATAATAAGATAAATAAAGATTTATCTAATTAATTTCTTTGTTTTGGGTTAAACATGACCAGGAAAATCAAACAACTATAGGTTTGTTTAATATTTCCTTTTGGGGTTTCCTGTTTAGACCATAAACAACCTAATAAATGTGTTTTATTAAGTTATTTTACATAGTGAAGGAAATTTTACTCAGGGTAAAATTGGTCTTACATGGTGTACTTTGGTCCATCTAGTGATAGTGGGTTAGATGACCAAAAAATGGTGTAACACTCACAGTACAGTACTGAAGAAATGCGATTTTAAGGAGAGGGGAAGTGACCCATCTTGGACAAAATGTGTCCTGGTGAAGTATCAAATCACAAAAAACTAATAGATACCCATTTGAGGGCTCGGTGAGAGCTTTCCAACGGTGCAGACGGTTTTTCAAACGGAGCTACGGTATGGTCGTAGCAGGCGAAAGAAGAAACAAGGGTTCCCTTTTAATAAGGCAGTTTTCCCTCCAAATCCACTCATTTGCTAGTGTTGCTATGGTGAATGTAGAGAGGAGAGAAGGCCCTAAATCTTGCGGCGAGCGTAGCGGACAAACCGACCATTGGAATCGAGATCCGTCAGTTGCAGGTAAGAGGCCTAACCTTACTCTTTCATTTTGATGGATTGAAAGTTCAAATTAGGGCCCAGAATCTCAGGAACAAACCCCCTTGCATCTTTTCAGCTGGGTCGCACTTTTTGGGCCAAAATCTGCGACCTGGGATGCAGGATTTTGGAAAAAAGGTGTGACCTATCTCAGGTTTTGGCAGAAAAGTGCGACCTGGAAGATGAGGGGGTTTTAGTGCTGTTTGATGGCTGAGAGTTGGGTTTTTGTGTTTGGTTACAGTATTCCCTATCTGTAGGCTGAAAAAGATGGTGTTTTTGTGCAGATATGGCAGATATACAGGTGAACTGGAGAGAGAGAGACCTGGGTACATTACGGGCAGAGATCCAGACAGATCAGGGTGTCCGTCGTGTGTTGGCCAGGTTTAGGGTTCTGAAGTTTTTGGAGAACCCTTTGATGAGAGCTAGAGAGCCCTCGTTGGCCCAGATTATCAGTTATTGGGATCCAGAGCATGAGGTCTTTGTAGTGCAAGGGCACAGGATAGAACTGAAAGTCTAGGATGTGTATTTTCTGACAGGTCTCCCGCCACTTGGGATGGTGGGAAATACGTAGCCAGTGTTACCGCGGGGGCGGAACATCATGGAGTTTGTGGAGTGTTACGAGTGTTTCGACCTAAGTTCTTTGCCCATTGGGATCAGATGCCGTTATACATAGATGACTATCTCTATAGTGGGATGAGTTATTGTGGGGATTCGGACCTACCACTTCCGCCTGGTCGAGTATGGGGACCCGATGGTAAGTGATAAGTAACTATTATTTTTTGGGCATGTTAAAGTTAGTGAATAGTAGATAGGGTACTGATTCATGTACTTTTGGTATGCAGATATAGCTCCGGTAAAACCAGCCGGATATATGGGACGACCGGTAGCATCTGGAGTTGTAGGTCCGAGTGGGTTGAGAGTAGCGCATAATGAGGATGCGGCCGCTCTTCTGGAGGACATCTGCTGTAGATGTGAAAGGTTGCTGACCAGAGTGTCAGAGCGCGGGTGGCAAGACTTAGACGACCAATACATAGAGCCATGTATTGGTCTACCCTCGGAATGGCGAGGTGTCATGCGGCGCATGGCGATGGCCGGTCAGGGGATGTGGGATCTACAGGCTGCAGGAGCAGAGCCATTGGCTCGGGATCCGCCAGATAGTGATTAGGTGTGGGGCATGCGATGCCCCCTAGTGTGTATGTAGGGGCAGGTGGTGCCCCCAGTTTTGAGTTTTTTGTAACATGCGATGGGCATGTCATATGTATCAGAGTAGATGGACTTTAAACACATGTTTTGCGACACATATTATGGATATGCATCTTGTTTAATGATTATGAATGTTATTGTCTTGTATAAAATGCGTGTGATAAATGCCAATATAAAACATGGTTTGCAATGCTATCTACATAGTGATTTTGTTCTCGAGGTACATGGCTAAAAGTTATGGTTTCAAACTCACGTATCAAGAGTTTCACTCGTAAATATCATCAAAACAGCATAGGATTATGCACACGATAGACACCATTTAGTTGCACGACAAGAAGTAGGGAATCTAAACGAACATGTAGATGGAGGATGTGATGAGAGAGGGCATCGACTAAGAGACCATGCACTGCATCATATTCGGCCTGATTATTGGTCGCAGGACCAATGCATACCCCTTGGAGAGAACAAGGGCATGCAAGGGGGTGAAAATGGCCCAACCTGCCGAGGCTAGATTCCGAGAGTAACGACTTGCACCATTGGCGTAACCGATATAGGGTGAGGATGGGAGGTCCTGTGGAATAGTGTTACAAGACAACAAATGGGGGGAGGAGGGACAATGACGGCAGCGTGAGTGTACAGAAGACATCGAGCAGCAACTGCGGGAGGGAGTGCAATGAGAAGGCTGGCTATGACTCATATACAAGCTAGAGGGTGTTATATGAGGGCTATAGGAGGTATGGCGGGGACTCGGGCTGCAGAGGTCAACAGAGATACGGGGGGAGTTATCTCGTGTATGAACGGAAAAGAGGGGGTCAAAGGTGGAAAAGACACCACATGACGCGGCAAAGGGACCTAAATCATTCATAGGGGGAGAAAGGCTCACATACGGATCGTCACAGGGAATGAAAGAAGAACAGGGAAACAAATGGTTAAAAGATGGGGAGCCTAGGGTTGTCGCTGAAGGGAGGTCAAGCGAAACAACAGGGGAGGATTCAAGGGGAATGTGCTCCAAGGGTCTCACAGAGGATGATAGGTAGAGGATGGTGGTAGTAGACTCCGTCATCTGGACATCAGGGGGGGGATGCTAATGGGAGCGGGGGGGCCCTCAAGCTGTCCTGAAGCATACTGCGCAAGTATAGGAGAGGCAGACTGATTTTTTTCAACCTCATACTCTTGAACTAATTCTAAAGAGGCGCGGTAATGCGTCAGGTGAGGAAAATGGTGGGAATAATGGCCATGGACGCCGCACAAAGCACAGGGTTTGTTGGTGCGAATAGTTTTTGGGTTCTTGGTTACGGACGAGGACAGGAGAGAGGGGTTAGGGACCGTAGACTCAGGGAACGTGACTTTAACCATGGGTTGAATGCGGGGCAATCCAGGACAAGTATGGGTGGCATGACCGACGACATCACACAAGGCGCAAGGCTTTGCAGGCGGAGGAGGAACCGGGTCAGTCGGGGTGACCTTGTCTTTGGATGCCCCCTTGTGAGCTTTGCCTTTCTTTCCTGGAGCTGTCACCACAGGGGTAGGGTCCTGAGGAGGTGTAGGGGGCATGGTAGCAACAGAGGAAGCGAGGGGGACCGGTTGAACCGGTGTCAAAGAAAGATAGGGTTTGGGGTGACCAGGAGGGGTAGCGGCTGGAGGATCAAGGTACCAGACGGGTATACCCAGGGTCAGGTTAGGGAGAGAGAGGGTGGCCATGATGGGGACCGAATAGACTCCGGGAGGGGGAGCCAGGAAAGGTATCTGACCAGCGGGGTAATGACCAGGAGGGATGGCTCCGAGATGGTTAAGGCCTGGGGGAACCAATCCAGGGGGATAAAGGGGTTCAGGGATACCAGCTGTAGGAGAAGGGCCAGAAGGAGGAGGTCCAGCTGGCGGAGATGAAGGGCTAGGAGCGGGTTGCGGTGGGCGAGGTTGCGGCTGAGGTTGCTGACTAGCCGAGGCGGGTCGCTTAAGGGCAGCCCGAGACGATTGCATCATGCAAACATTCGATAAGCTGGGATCAGAGATAGGAGGAGGAGGGAGACCAGGAAAAGTTCTAAGCAAAGAGGAGTCTTTATAGATGCTGGGAGAGACACTGGTCAAGGAATCGACGGTTTTCTTATTGGCTACAGAAGAGATGGTCGTCTCAGGGGAGGTCTGAGACTTTGGGTCATGATAAGTCAACTGGTCGATGGTGATTATCTTTCCATTGTGAGGAAAAGACATCTTGCGAAAAACCGCGGATGGGACAGCAGACATGGCATAGGTGTAGCTTCACCCCAATAGAATGTTGTAGTCTAGAGGGGCGTCGATGACTTTGACGTCGATGCAAATAGTCTTACTGGCAAGGGTGATAGGACAATTACGAAAAAAGCCAATGGGTTGGGAGGCGTGGCCATCCCACGCTTGAAGGGTGATCATGGAAGGGGCCAAGTCAGGAGATCCGAGTTGCTTCCAAACCGAAGCGAACATCACACAGGTGGATGCCCCCTCATCAATTATACACCAAGAAATGTTGGCATTCTGGATTTTGACTGGGATTTGGAAGGCGACGGAAGCAAGAAGAGGAGGATGTTCTGATTGATGGGCATCGAAAACAATCATTTGGTCATCAACAAGATCTACAGCGTCCACGGCAGATAGCAGAGCCTTCTTTTGGGAAGGGCACGACTGGAGGAGTTCCAATGTGGAAATGGTAGCAGGAGATTGCACCAAATCATCTACTATGCTATAAGAATGAGAAGCTCAACCAGAAGCAGCCTTTCGACGTAATAGTCCCTTAGGAATCTTGGTATGAAACTCAACTTTGGGTTGAGGGATATGTAAGGGGCCATTGGATGTCGAAAGAGGCTCTGTAGAACCAGAAGAAGGGGACTCGGGGGCAGACTGAGTGGGAGGCTTGGGGTACTGGCGGAGACCGAGTTTGAAGGTGAAGGTTGACGGTTGGGGATGGATCAGAGTTCATCATGAGGATCTGGTAATCGGAGAAACCAGAAGGGGAAGGTTGAGTAGCGGCCTGTCCGTCAGGTGGTTGGGCAGCCACGAATCTTTGTTGAGGGAAAGGATCAGTAAACACAGTTGGTTGAGTAGTGGCCACATTAGGGGGAGCATGAGGGGAGGCATGTTGTCCTTGCAATGTGGCTTGAGACTCCCACATCTGCTGCATCTGTGGTAATGACCATAAACACTGCAACACGAACACTGCTTATTTGTGTGAAGAGGCCTATCCGGATTGGGCTGAGTGCCCTGTTGCTGGTTAGCAGTGTTAGGGTCAATACCTTGAGGATTGGGTCCACGAGTACCAGGGGTAGATTGGTTTGGATTGCCTCTCTGCCTTCTTTGAGAAGAAGGAGGATTAGTCGCACCCTGCTGTGCAAATACTTGCCCTGGAGGGGGCTGTAGGTGTTGTTGCAGGGTTGGAGGAGGTAAGGGAGGTGGAAGCGCATATGCTGGAGGAGCTGGCACACCAGGCTGCGGATAAGGGTAATGGTTAGGTTGGGCAACATTGAGGTAAGCAGGAGGTTGGGAAAAAGGATGAGGCATGCCGTATCCTGGATACATGCTACCTGGAGGGGGAAAAGTGCTAGAGGTGTTGGCCCCTCCTTGAGGGAGACCATAGCCCATAGGAGGTTGAGCATACGGATGAGAAAGGGCTCCAACGATACCGTCGGTGGAATGAGATGCCCCCGCGGCATTAGCGCCTCCGAGCCTGGGGAGGTCAGGAAGGATGGTATAAACATAACCAGACTGAGCATAGATCAGGTCATATTTCAAGGCTATTTGGAGGGCGGCTTCTTCAGTTTGAGGGAAATGGGAGGCGACATATTTGCCGATAGGAGCTAAGAGAGTGCAAAGGAACCAGTCCATATAAACTCAATCTTCGAAGGGGGGGGCTCGACATAAGCTCCGTCTTCTTCGCCATTCTTGGACATGGGTAGAAAGGTGGGTCGAAGAGGTTTGCTTGAAGGAAGTCAAGAGCTCCGTACCAGTATCTTATCGGAGAGGGAGCTGGAAATAAGATAAAAAGGCTTGGGAAATGGTTGCAAAGGTGGTATGGGAAGAGGTGGCTTGGTCAACATACCATTTAGAAGCTTCGCCGGTAAGCGTGCGTTGGAACAACCAAAGACGGATGGAATCGTCGGTAATGGAATTGGAGGAACACCACATGTGGAAAGATCGGACATGGTTGGTTGGATCTTCTCCAGCAAGGCCTTCGAACTTACGGATGTCGGAGGGGAGCTTGGTTGGCATAGCAGGCCAACCAACATCATGGCAGATAGGGTCATTGATCAACTGATTGAAATCGGGGAGGCTGAGGCCTGCGATGTACGACAGCAAGGGTGCGGCCGAGGTAGTTCCTATGGCGGTTCCGCTAGTAGTAGTTCTGGCATTAGGGCCAGGATTACCGCTAGCGTTAGGCCCTGGACCAGACATGGTGAAGGTGACAGGGGGAGAACCAGAAGTAAAAGGAGAACCCAATGAATTAGAAGAGGAGTCGGAGTGCAGACTCAAAAGAGGACTGGCTCAACGACGGCGGGACGGAGTAGGTCGACTGACCGGAAACTGAGGGTGAAGGCCAAGAAGTCTCCGGGAGGCGCGCCTTGGGGGCGCAATGGTGACAACACAAACACGGCACGAGGGGAAGAAGAATGACCGAAAAAGGCAGGGAGGTGCAGAATCAAGTGATTACAATGTCGAAACAAGGGCAAAAAAGGTGCAGTGTCAATTGATTTTAAAGTCTTTGCCTAGCGGTGTAAACTAGGCTCTTCTTCGCTTAGGGTGAGTGTGTGGCGTGTGTTAATTTTAATTTTTAAACCCTTTTCATTTTGAGAGCAAGATAAAAAGTGTGCTGTGTAACTGAAAATAATGCTGCAAAAACAGTATATAATGCTGAAATAACAAAAAATTAACAGCTACTAGTGCATCGATTCAACCCAACAAGGCGGGTCTCTCAAAACTAATCTAAAAGAGGGAAAAAAATCTAGTCAAAACACACTAAAAAGAGGCCGATAGATCTAGGGTCGAAAGGGACAGGGATCTAAAGGAGAAAGCTGCTGAAAAGAGGTGCAGATCACAGCCAAGAGGCAGAGGCAAGGTGGCTGGAAAAAAGGAGGAAATCAACAAAAAGCAGAAAGGACAGGGAGGAGGTCCTAAAGGGAGGTCCAAACAAAACTACAAGAGGTGATTTGAAAGGAAGAAGAGCTGATTTAAAGGGATCTGAGAATGAGGTATCAGATCTGAAAAAGGGAAGGCTGAAACTCTGAAAAAACAGACAGCTAAAACAGCTAAAAAATCTTCCACCAAAAGTGGAGGGTACTGAAGCCCTAGGGGGCTAGGTTCCCACTTAGATGAGAAAAACAGATCGGAAACAAGTCTGAATGGGCGGAGACAGAGGCTGGAAAACCCTGACAGAAGCTTCAGCAAAACCCAGAAAAATTGCAGAAAAACAGCAGAAAAAAGCACAGGTCGCAGGTTCTGACCTGTTTTCCTGTTCAGGTCGCAAAAAAGAGGCTGAAAAGTGCGACCTGGAGTCCAGGTCGTAGTTTTTGGGCTGAAAAGTGCGACCTCCAACTCCGGTTGTCCCGGCGGCAGATTTTCGGAAAAGTTGTCGTCTCAGTTGCGGCTGATGTCTGTCACCTGCGCAATAGGGCCAGAAACACGCGGAAGTTAGAAATTTTAATGTTTTAGGGTTTTATAGGTGAAAAACAACATGAAAATAGGAAAAAAAAAAGCTGAAAAGAAACCCTAGGGTCTGAAGTAGCTGGATATGCAGGAATATGAAAAACGACAACGGTCGTAATTGAAAACCCGTGTGGAGTCGCCAATTGTTAGTATGAATCTTTTGTCGAAGCGTACGAAAAAAGACCACTTTAGCTACGCATAACTTATAGCCCTAACATCAAATGTGGCTGCCAATATCTTCAGATCTACAGTTAGTTGATCAAGACAAGTGCTGCAAAAAACCAGATCTATGCATAGAAAGACATTAAGCAGTAAAATTAAGAGTTTGCTCCATACATCCAATAGACAAGACAAGAACAATGTTTTTTGAAAGAATTTTTGTATTAAGGGAACCTGGGAGGAAAACAAGAAGGTGTATCAAATTCTCCTCAATGGGATGGGTTCTTGGAAGTCCTCAGCACTTCAGATCTAGAATCTCTCTCTCTTGTTGGTGTAGAAAACCCAGACAAAGATAAAACTCAAAGGGAGCTCACACAGCAAATAATGTAAAATGTGACCAAGTGTATAGATCCAGAGTGATCTAATAGGCAACAAAAGGTGAAGAATGATAGGAAAAACCCTCCTATTTATAACAAAATATTGGGTCATTCTAGATCTTGGTGTATGATTAAAATAACATTAACCAAATCTAGATCCACCTTTTATGGAATATTTTATTATATTTGTTGGAGGGAAAAAGTATTTGACTTGGGTCAAATCCATTTATTTGTAAGTAATAAATAAATAAATGATTTATTTATCATTTTAAGGAAGTGGTTGGATGATAATCAAATAAATAATGATTTATTTAATTATTTATGGGTGATTTAGTCATATTTAACAATGAATATTATTTAAATAAAGTTTAAATAATTATTCCTAGAAAATAATAAGATAAATAAAGATTTATCTAATTAATTTCTTTGTTTTGGGTTAAACATGACCAGAAAAATCAAACAAATATAGGTTTGTTTAATATTTCCTTTTGGGGTTTCCTGTTTAGACCATAAACAACCTAATAAATGTGTTTTATTAAGTTATTTTACATAGTGAAGGCAATTTTACTCAGGGTAAAATTGGTCTTACATGGTGTACTTTGGTCCATCTAGTGATAGTGGGTTAGATGACCAAAAAATGGTGTAACACTCACAGTACTGATAGCATGACTGCTCTCGAAAACATGCCATGACAAGTGGGCAGGCCTGCAACTAAGTCAATTAGGTGGGCTCTTCTCTCACATGTTTGCCTCCTTTACGAGGCCTTCTTGTTGCATGTAGCTCTGTGGTATAATCACTGTCTTGTTCATATGATGAATCAGTGTCCATCTCCATGGTGTTGCAAGGTGTATGTCAAGTGTATGCTGATTTGTATGAAATAAGAATTTGGTGTACTTTGCCTCCAATTGCCAAAATATGTGCCAAATAGGAAGGGACTGTGGGAAATATGGACAGTGGGAACAGTGTAGTTTTGTCAAGTGAAATTAAAATGTAATAATAGTCACTTGACTGTGTTTGGGAATTTGGGATTAGGAATTTTTTGCAAATGGTATGGGGAAAGGAATAATGATAGACTATGAAAGGATTGGGGAATGAGAACAAGTGATATGAGTGGTTTTGGGATATAAGGAAATAAGGGATTGACAATAATGAATGGTAATATGACAGCGATGGGGAAAGGAACCACAGGTGTGAAATGGGCTTCGAGGTACTTGGCACCAAAATCAAACTTTAACAATCAAAATCAAACCCTAAGAGAGCAATTTTTGATAAGAGGATAGGGTTTAAAATTTGACATTCAAATTCTCCAAACCAATTTTTGAAACCACACCAAACACTATTCAATAACAATTGCAAGATCAGTCGGACTTACTCGGAGCAAATGGGACCAAAAGGTTTGAAATTTCGTTGAAGGCAGTTGCAAAATTTGCTTTTGGGCTCTGTGCGCCGCGCGTACAACCTAGTGCATCGTGACCAGTATGTGTGCTTCACACGTTGTAATTTACACAGTGGAAAACGATTGTATGCGTCGTGACTTGCCAGTGCGCCGCGACCTCCTCCCAACGCGCCGCGACTATAACTCACTACCAATTCCAGCCTTCAAACCCTGTTTTCATTCCTCCACAATTTGACTCGGCTTAATGATGTTTTTGGCATACCAATGGATTTTTCAAACACCACAAATATCTTATATGCCCAATGAATTTTATTTTTAATTTCAAATAATCCACTTTCTAATGTTTGGATTTGGCACGTTTCACTTTTTTTAATATAAACTCTGTTTTGTTTCGACTTGATTTTTTGAGCTGAATGACGAAACTTTTGCCTATTTTTTGCAGGGATAGTTGACATGGCATCTTGGCAAAGGCAACCAGGGCTGCGCCTGAAGAATTTCACAACTGAAAAGACTTTGAAAATTACATTATATTTATTACAAAAGATAAAATGGACGATTTTTCTTCAAAACAGAGTTTTGAAGAAAAGTCATGATCGAGCATTATTACGATGAAATTTTGCGATGAAAACTTATTTCAAACCTCCCTCATGTGCCTGCTGACATTATTAGTCAATTTGAAGACTAAATTTGCGAAACGCTAGACCTAATGACTAAAATGACTCCTTGCTGACCAAGAGACCAAACAGGACTATAAATGACTTTAAAATTGATTTTGATGAATAGACATGGACCAGCAGGTACATGACATGAGGGAGATGAGTGACAAGACCCTTCTGTCAGAAGATCGATGCTCCCTAATGGAATGCAAATGACTGAACTGAATGAGACACCTAAAAATGAAATGCAACAAAAGAGATTTTGATATCTGACGAAGGGATGAACAGACCGACTCTAACAGACCCAACAGAAGATTGATACCCTTCAAGATGCATTGGAGCAAGCAATGAAAATAGAAGCAATGGTTGGATACCTGCAAGAGTTCAGAGGGGGAGCAGTAGTGAAATATTTTTCCGTACTGGGACTGCAACATCAAATAGCTAGTTTGATGGAGAAACTAAAAGATATTCAACCAGTGCGGCCTGCAAGACCCAATGTGTGGTGCACACATTGCTTAATGGAAGGACATGTAGTTACAGAATGTTTGAGGTTACGGGGAGCCAATGTTGGGACTTCGGCGTCTGGAGCACAAGGGGCCCCGCCTGTCGGCGGAGTTGCATAGATAAACACTCAAGGGCTATACCAAAAACAACCCCACTTCCCAAGGTTTCCTAATCAGCAAAATCAAATAGCAACAGAGTGCTGTGAAATATTCAAATGTATTGGTCATTCTCCACGATTATGTCCAATTCTACAAAAATATTCAAAAGTTCCAAACAACATTTATTGTGAGTTTTGTGCCTCAACAACTCATCATACAGAGAAATGCAGAGCCCTGGATGCATTGGAAGATCGATTAAATAGATCGTCCTATAGAGTAAATGAGACTCCAAGAGGACAAGGAGGGAGAGGAATGAGAGGTAGCAGAACTTGAGGAAGAGGACCAGTAAGGTGTTATAACTGTGATCAAGAAGGTCACGTAGTGAGAGAATTTTTGCTACCAAGGAGACCTTGGTGCTCCTAATGCAGAGTAAATGCACATGCTACTGAAGACTGTACGGAGCTGATCAAGAGGTGGGAAGAAAGAACCAGGAAACGAGGAGCTAACCTGGTTAATGCAGAGCCAAGAATAGTAGAGCCTCAACCTCTACAAAGTGTAGCTATAATAAATTGAGGAGGGAAGAAAATAGGGGAGGATGCACGAGAAATGGACCCGATAAAGTTAGTCAAACCTGCATCCCCAAAGAATATTTTTAGCCTAGACCGACATAAGTAGTACTTTAAAGAAGCACTAGAGACATTCTCAAAGCTAGGGAGCCATAAGAGTATGGAGCTACTACAAACATCTAGTGAAGCGGAGAAGATGGTCACTACAGGGACACCTATAGAAGAATGGTTCTGACTGTTCCTGAAAATTGTGAACAATGGAAAGATGTTGGAGAAGTTAAAGAAAAATCTAGAAATGATTTTTCAAGGAGGAGTAGGACACAAGGACTCAAGTAACAAAGCTGAAAAATATTTAAGAAGAGTAAAGAGAAATACGAGAAGGATCAGGAAAGAGTTCTGTATAAATTCTCAAGTTGTCGGATTCCAAATAAGGGACACAATGCTAGATCTCAGATCAGATGTCAACATTCTTTCTAGAAAAACATGGGAAGCACCGGGAAAACCGAAGTTTTCATACTCACCAATATGGCTAATAATAACAAATAAATACTGCATCGTACCAATAGGGAGGCTAGAAGAAGTTGATGTTGATGTTGTGGGAGTAAAACCTATACCAAATTTGAAGTAATATATATCATGAGTGAAAAAGATCCCTATCCTGCTTTGCTAGGAATAGACTGGGCCTTTGAAAATTATGCAATTATTGATTTAAAGAAGGAGCTGATGATATTTGAATATGGTGAGGTCATAGTGGTCCAACCATTGGATACATATCAAGTACCCCAATACACAGAAACTGTTGAAAATAGAGAAGACACAGAACTTCTAGATCAACTCTACCAAATGATAGCAGGAAAAAGAGAAGATTACATTAATCCTACAGTATGAGGAACAATAAGTTGGAGGAGTGTTCAGAGTTCTGACGTAAGATTATAAGTGACATGGGATGACTAGCAGCAGGGGGGATATGAAATCAACACCAAAATATGAGCCAATATCCCGGGAGTTAACTGGATTGACACAAAGGTAAGAGAATACCCAACTCTCTCAAATATGCAAGTTGTGAATACATTCATTACCAAATTTGAAGACAAGGTGCCAGTAGGACATAGAGTCCCTCTCATGGACATAACACTACAATCCACTTCAAAATATGTTTGGGAAACCCATCAAAACTCTCTCTGTTAGTGGGAAGATGTAGCCAAAGCATTAAGAACAAGATTTCAGGTGGCTTCAGGACCGCAATCAGAGGAAAAGTATTGAGGAGACTCAGATCCCTTGGTACATCTAAAAATTTGTGAATGTAAGTGGAGAGAAGAAGAATATCCAAAATATTTATGGGTACACAATTTCATACATTGATTGGACACCATTCCGCAAGCTTGGTACCTAACAAAGGAGAAGAAGAGAGAAACAAACACCCGGGAAATAGTTGCAGAAATGTTTACTCAATGTTTTTCTTTCAAGGGATATACAGACCAAGTTACAGATACTTTGCAGGCAATTAAAAGAATATTGTTTTTTACAGAGATTGAGGAAGCTGAGGAAATGTCTATATCATATTAGAAAGCTAGAGAATCAGTAGCATGCAAAAGAATAGATCGGGAGATAGATGACGATGATTTAGAAAACCTTCGACATCTATCCTTTGAAGAAAAATAAGAAGAGTGAGAAATTAAAGAGGAACCAAATACTGAAGGATTACATATGTTACCACTGAAGACAAAGATACAGAACATTGGAAGTGAAGAAAAGCCCAAGATTTCATCCATCGGAGACTATTCGGATACAGAAACCACAAAAGAATTTTTTGACCTGCTACAAGAATATGAAGACGTATTCCCATATTCAGTGGCAGAACTCAAAGGAATTAAAGGAGATATGGGGGAGATGTGCATAGTATTGAAACTTGATGCAAGGCCAGTAAAACATAGACCTTACTGCCTAAACCTAAGGGTAAAATAAAAGGTTAAAGTAGAGAGAATTTTTTTTGAATGCAGGCTTGATATTTATAGTTTAAGAAGCAAATGGGTCAGCCCAATAGTGATACAAAGTAAAATGGAAAAATAAAAAATTAGGGTACGTGTAGACTACAAAAGTATAACAATGCATGTATTCATGAACCCTTCCCAACACCATTTAGTGACAAAGTTTTAGACAACGTGGCAGGAAATGAAGCATACTCATTCACAGATGACTTTCTAGGTTATCATCAAGTATGCATAGTAGAAGAAGACAAAAGAAAAAATATATTCACAATAGAATGGGGATCATACGCCTATCATGTCATGCATTTTGGGTTAAATAATGCACCAACTATATTTTCATGGATAGTAATAGTAGCCTTCAGAGATTATATTCATAAATTTCTAGAAGCATACATGGATGATTGGACGGTGTATAGTTTACTCAAAAACCATGCAAGTCTGTTAAAGATAATGCTTGACAGGTGCATGCAACTTCAAATTTATCTGAACCTTAAAAAGTGCATATTTGTAGTACCCTTTGGAACATTGTTGTGACATGTTGTTTGTAAGCAAGGAGTATGTGTGGACCCTGTGAAAGTGGTGGTAATTGTGAACATGGATGGCCCAGAAAATGTGAAGCAGTTGAGATCACTACTTGGACACACAAGATACTATAGAAGGTTCATCCACAACTATGTGAAAATAAAAGCATCAGTAGAAAAGTTGTTGTGGAAAACATAACAATTAATATAGAATGATGAATGCACTAAGGCATTGGACACGTTGAAGGAGAAAATAGCAAGTGCACCCATTCTGGCCCATCCAAACTAGGATAAACAGTTCCATGTCCACATTGATGCTTCAAGTATTTCTTTTGGAGCGGTGCTGGCTCAGCCAGGAGAAACTTCCATAGATCACCTGGTGTACTTCACAAGTAGAAAATTATTAACGGCACAAAGGAAATACACAACAAAAGAGAGGGAAGCTCTTGCGATGGTATACTCTTTATAGAAATTTCGCCACTATTTATTGGGAGGACATTCAAATTCTTCACAGATCATTCGACACTGAAATATTTAGTAAACAAACTTGTCCTGGAGGGTAGAATTTGTAGGTGGATTCTACTATTCCAAGAGTTCACTTTTGAAGTCATAGTAAAATCGGGAAGGCTCAATGTTGGTCCCAATCACTTGTCAGGATTGGAAAACAGAGAAAATGGGGGACCACTTGATGATCAGCTACTAGATGCTGATATTTTCTATGTAGAAGCCATTCCATATTATCTAGAATAGATAGCAACATGCTTGGCCACAAGAAAATGCTCAGCGGAATACACAACAACCCAAAGAAGACATTTAGTAGTTAAAGCAGCTAAGTACCAAATCATAGCCGGACAGTTGTATAAAATGGGTCTGGATCATATCCTACGAAGGTGTGTGTTAGATCATGAAAGAGAAAACATCTTGTGGGAGTGTCACAATGGAGTTGCAGAAGGCCATGTCGGCGCAAAACCTACCGCAAGGAAAATACTACAAGCAGGATTATGCTGGCCGACCATGCACAAATATAGCAAAGCGTATGTGAAGAAGTGCGCTATCTTTCAAAGAATAGGGCGACCGTCACATCGTGACGAGCTACCCCTACAACCTATAAGGGCTATGAAGTCATTTGTGAAGTGGGCAGTCGACTTCATAGGACCGATTGCACCAATCGCACGACAGTCATAGGCAAGATATATAATCAATGCAACTGACTACCTCACAAAATGGGTAGAGGCAACACTAGTAAAGTATTATACATCAACCAGATTTATCTTTGAGAACATCATTAGTAGATTCGGTTTTCTAAGGTGTAATATTCCCTGTTGGATAGAATTGTGAATTACGGATAAAACACGCTTCCCTAGACAGGTGTTAGTCTAGAACAACAGATTAAAGACTATACGACTATTTTTCCTAACTAATAATAGACACACAAAATGGATTAGATGCTTACTTGGGATCCAAGCACTTCTAAATGGCTCCTTCTATCGCTTCTGTTGTAGCTTCAAATTCCAATCGGCTGTGCAAAATATTTCCTGCAAGAATGAACACTAAGAAACAAAATATAGCAATAATACAAATGTCTATTCAAATTAGTTTTCTAGATCAAATTAACTAAGATCTACTAGTTTTCTAAATAAAATCTTGCTATTCAAATTAGTTTGCTAAATAAAATCAAAGCCAATATAGATGCATATAGGGAAAAATAAGCTGTACTCTTTATTAATGATAGAAGGAGAGGTTACAACCCAATGACTGATTTGAAGTGACAATCTCCAGCAATGATCCTCAGCCTCATCACTGTATAAATCTCTCCAGTAGCTGTTACACAAATCTAACTCTCAATTGAAAATCCACCAGCATTTCTCTACTCAAATTCTTCCCTACCAAGAACTCGAATCTGTGCTCAATTTATAGAGGAGATGATGGTTTTTTTACAATCAATGAATTTCCAATAATAGGCAAGACATGTTTCCAATCCTGTAGATGTCAAATAGACACTTGGATTCGAAGCTTGACACATGTGAACTCTTCTAGAAGGCACTGGCCAAGTGGAGATTTTAGAACAATGAGAATTTCATTCCCAATGTGTCCAACACACCTGTGAATGTCGGGAAATGCTTTGTAGAGCAACCTTGCATGGGGCTACCTGCATATGCAACGCACTTAGTCCCTTTAGAGGAAACATTGATGAGATCTCATATGCTATATTTTCAACTTCAAACCTTGGAAACCTTTGCTTGATGAAAGTCATGTATGATTTGTCTTGTCCTTTATCTTAGGGCATGTAGCAACTTGAAATGATAGGGGATGATATACCCTTAGTAATTGGTCCTGGATATGATGCCCAGTTAACCAGGTCATTGGGAAGGTGTAATATTCCCCAGTGGAGTCGCTAATTTGTTGGACAAAATTGTGAATTATGGATAAAACATGCTTCCCTAGACAGGTGGTAGTATAGAACAACAGATTAAAGACTATATGAATATTTTTCCTAACTAATAACAGACACATAGAATGGATTAGATGTTTACTTGGCATCCAAGCACTTCTAAATGGGTCCTTCTGTCGCTTCTGTTGTAGCTTCAAATACCAGCTGGTTATGCAAAATATTTCCTGCAAGAATGAACACTAAACAACAGAAGATAGCAATAATACAAATGTCTATTCAAGTTAGTTTGATAAATCAGTAAAGCATAAACCATATACATCAACTAAGATCTTGCAATATGGAAAATCAAAGCCAATATAGATGCATATAGGGAAAAATAAGTTGTACTCTTTATTAATGATAGAAGGAGAGGTTACAACCAAATGACTAATTTGAAGTGACCATCTCCAGCAATGATCCTCAACCTCATCACAATATAAATCTCCCCAGCAGCTATTAC
The DNA here is from genome assembly GCA_034641835.2 of Pinus albicaulis. NCBI lineage: Eukaryota > Viridiplantae > Streptophyta > Pinopsida > Pinales > Pinaceae > Pinus > Pinus albicaulis. Next base: position 136,705,598 of record CM076579.1, read on the forward strand.
ACAAATCTAACTCTCAATTGAAAATCCACCAGCATTTCTCTACTCAAATTCTTCCTTACCAATCACTCAGATCTGTGCTCAATTTATAGAGGAGCTGGAGGTTGTTTTACAATTCAAATAATAGGCAAGACATGTTTCCAATCATGTAGATGTCAAATGGAAACTTGGATTCAAAGCTTGACACATGTGAACTCTTCTAGAAGGCACTGGCCAAGTGGAGATTCTGGAACAATGAGAATTTCACTCCCAATGTGACCAACGCACCTGTGAATGGCTGGAAGTGCTTTGCAGAGTAGCCTTGCATGGGGATACCTACATATGAAACAAACTTAGTCCCTTTAGAGGTAGCATTGATGAGATCTCATATGCTATATTATCAACTTCAAACCTTGGAAACCTTTGCTTGATGAAAGGCATGTATGATTTGTCTTGTTCTTTGTCTTAGGGCGTGTAGCAACTTGAAATGATAGGGGATGATAAACCCTTAGTCATTGGTCCTGGAGATGATGCCCAGTTAACCAGGTCATTAGGAATGATGCCCAGATTGACCTATAACAAATTGCCCCCTAAAGCATGAGGTCAAAATAATAAAAACATTTGATTGAGATGCTTTACATTGTGATGGGCTGGAGATGAAGCAGAGTGGTCACCTGCATCAATATTACAATACATTACATCATGATATATCCTCTTTGATCATAATTGTTGAGGTTAGACATTCCCATATTCAGCGCATAAACAATCTAATAACATGTACATAATTCAGAAAGTCATCTTCATTGGAATGTTGCCCAAATGCAGACATGCCTACAGATATAGGCCCATGTTTGGATGACAATCTGTATGTAAGGTCACTATAAAAATGATGTGTACAACAATACTAAAATTGTAGCCCAGATGGCTGAAACTAGATTCGGAGTCTTCTTATCTCGTTCACTCGATCATTCGGGTAAAAGTCTAGCCATGCGAATATATGATTTGTAGTCGAACATGGAAAGACATCGTTTGATTACCAGCCAATGATGTGAGTTGTTAACAAACGTGAGAGAACCACCATTAATTTCAATGGCCCTCAAGGTACTCCAGTACATTTCGTAAGGCGTGAATAGATGATTTGATGTCAAACGCCAAACAAAATATTTTGGTCAAAGGTCCAAAAGTGAGGATCTTGTCAATGCTGTAACAAGCCTCATGGTACTGGAATCTGATGTTTCTAAGTGAAATTCCTGGATATTGATCTTTCATCAATAGGAAGTCACCTTATTATGAAATGAGAGTTACTGATTTCAGAGACAAGGGTATGAATTAATATAGCAATTTTCAGGGATGACGGTCATGAGAATGAAGGTTTATGAGTATTGCAGAAGGATGAAGTATTCATTGGATGACTTCTCTTGAACATATCAGCGACACTGTGATGAGTTGGCAACATTGACCCAAAACCGAAGTGAAGGTATTATGAACCATAGGTATGAATGAATCGTCAAGAAGATTACCCAACCCAAACACTCATAGACATGGAGTGAAGGAAGTATCATGTTCAAGATCGACTTGCTACCATAAAGAATTCTTGCTCATTTTTCCCAAATTTTCCCCGGTCATTTGTTGACCAGTACCTCTTTATTTTTTAACAAGCTTGAGGAGGATAAAATTTGCTTGATCTATAATTCAACCCTTTGAGTGAATAAAGTATCACTATTTAATAATTTAACAAGTCTAGATGTTAGTCATCAGTATTTTTTACTTGTTGGTGATGACTAGTTGTAACAGCCAGGTTTTCCAATAGCCGATCTAAAAATTTGTCAAATTTTCCAGCTGGGAAAACACCCATAAACTTTTTTTTCCCTCTTACCTTTCAATCCACTCATAACGAGATGGAACCTCATTATCAACACTACCTCGCCTCATCCATACTAGTCTGCCCATCAGCTCTAAAGAAACAATCCAAATCTGTCCAAAAATTCTTCCCTAAGTTAGGAAGTGGCGCTTTAAGGCATTTCTCCCTTGGCAAACTATCTAAGAGCCAAAAACCTCCATCTGCTATAGAACAGTCATAAAAGACCTTCCTACTCTGCTAATAAAGTTGGTTATAGCCCTAGGTCATGCCACTAATACACCCTCAAGTCTCAGCAACACATAGACCATAAGTCAAGCTGATTTTAGGTGTTTTTATAGTGTTTTGATGGATGGTTCAAGCACAGAAACATACCAGCATCTCAGAAGACAATTTTTGGCTCCACATGAGGAGACAACTGCTTCTCAATGTGATCTTGAGCCTGGGATGCAGCTACAGAGCAAAGAGTTTCTCATCAAGATCTTGTGACCACATTCAAAGCCTAAAAGGACAGTGAAAGAAAAAACAACACTGTCAAGAAGATGTTGATATGACATGACTAAGAACCTCCTTCATTTATAAGCAGAGGGTTTGAAGACCAAAGAACCTCCTTCATCTATAAGCAGAGGGTTTTTGAAAGCGCCTCCTTCATCCATAAGCAGAGGGCCAGAGCAGTGATCAATTCTAGAGTTTTCACTGACTGATAGAAAAATTGTAAACACAATAGGAGACAGTTGAAATAGATAAATGATGTAAAAGACAAAGAAGGAAATTAGGGGTACCACTGTAATCCAAAAGGTTAAACTTGTCTCTTATCAAGGTTTCTTTCCAATATAGCAGTCTGGAGCCCAAATAACACAACTCTGCTATTGGTTGAGAGATGGTTCATAACACAGGCCAATGATGATGATTGTATTTCAAAGGGCACTGATATTTCTACTTATAAAGGAATGTCTTTCAAATTGCTTATCATAGTAGACAAAGGAAACTTGAGTTTAGTTTTCCCAAAAAAGGCGCTGCAAATAGATACACAAGCTCACGAAGATATAAACAGGTTATGGCCTAAGTTTCAAAGCTCTGGAGCAGCATTCAAAGCCAATAAGGCATGTCACCATTTCCAAATAAAGGCATTCTCCTTACAAAAGGTCAAAGGTACCTTACCGCTGCACTTTGAGTAAAAGGAGAGGTTTTAGAGAGTTTCCCTGTAAATGGACAAAGATGGGTGAAGCCTGAGTGAATGCAACTGAATTTGTGCACTCACAGTCATAAGAGAGGTTCAATCATCACCTGCCAGCCAGATCAGCTTCAAAACAGGGCATCATTTCCTCCAAAGCATCCAGAGCAAAAATTTCAGTTTAGGTTGCAAAAGGGAGAAGTGACCTCCTTCAAAATGTCAAAGAAAACCCCATGCAACACAAAATATCTTCTACAGGTGTCCTCTTTTCAAATGAAAAATACAAGTGGGTGATGATGATATTCAAAGATTCTTCTTTTCCTTTTAGTATAAAAACCTCTTTCAACTGATCAAGAGTGACAGCAGGTATGCCATACAAAGACCAGAGGTATAAAAGGGATATTGAAGTGGCAGTTAAGTTTCTTCCTTAGCAAAAAGGCATTGCAAATAGGTATAAAAGGTCATAAAAGTACAAGAGAGATCATAACATGTGTTTCAGGTCCTGGAACCCAGTAAGAGCAAAATATGCATGCCACTGTCACAAGGGAAAGCAGTTTCATTATGAAAAGGGTCAAAGGCACCTCACTGTTGCATTCCAAGTGAAAGCAAAGTTTTAAAAGAAATCCCCTTTTAATGGATAGAGGATGGGAAGACATGAGTAAATGAAATTTATTATTTTCACCCACAGTCAAAGAGAGGCTCAAATATCTCATCTTAGAAAATACAAAGGGATAGTAAAATTTGCATGGCTGTTGAATCATGATACCTCTGCCACAGTAAAATTAGGGTTAAGGAGCGCCTGGGAATTTTGTTTCAAAATGTGTTTCTGAAAAAACGGAGATGAAATTTACAAAAATGAGAGAGGTTTTTGTCCCTCATAGGTTTTAAAAGAAAAACCTCCTTCATTTTCTACACAGGTGTCATGGTTTGTGAGAAATGTGAAAACTACAGATGTCACGGGAGAATTTCTGCACCAGGATTCATCATTTTGACCAGTGATGGGACAGTCATATTTTGAACAACCAAATGGACTCCAAATGAAAAAATTAAAATTTTTCTGGAAATAATACTTCCATATCTTTCTGACGAGCCATCTCGAGCCAAATTCCGACAATAGGAAGGCATCCAAAAGTAGCCTGCAATCAACACTATGTTTTCCTGCACCAACATTCACCATTTTTGACCAGTGATGGGACAGTCAGTTTTTGAACACCCAAATGGACACCAAATGAAACAAGTAAAGCATATTTGGAAATTATACTTCCATATCTTTCCAACGAGCCATCTCGGGCCCAATTCCGACACCGGGAAGGCATCCAAAAGTGGCTTACAAATAGCACTATGCATTTCTGCACCAGGATTCACCAGTTTTGACCAGTGTTGGAAGAATGATTTTTTGAACAACCAAATGGACTCCAAATGAACAAATTCAAGTTTTTCTGGAAATTATACTTCCACATATTTCCAACGAGCCATCTCACACCCAATTATGACACCAGGAAGGCCTTCAATATGGGCTTCAAAGTTGTACGACGCGTTTGAAAAGTTGCGCGGCGCGTTCAGGCAGAAAATTTCCAAAGGAATGTATTGATGCGCGGCGCGCCTGTAGCAGCGCGCGGCGCGCCTGTAGCATCAGTCAAAAACTCACCAAAAAACCTTAAAAAACTCTTTCCAGAGCTCCTCCAACTCTTAAGCAAAGCCTGCCATTTTTTTTTGAGGTATTTTGTCTTGCCCCCTTACAAATTTCAAACTGCTAGGTGTTGTTTGATGGCAGTGAAAGTCTCGGTGCAGATCCAGGTAATTTTAGTGACTGTTTTGAGAGAGGGTTACTACTCAAACATCAACCAAATGGTGGTTTTATTTTAAATGTTTGAAAAGAACCTATGAACTACCCTCCAAACAGTTTTAAATAGTACAAAACAGTGGAAAGAAGGAGCACAGGGCTTTAAAGGGTGAAAAAGTAGGTTTATTTTCAAAACACAGTGATCATTAGATGAGCATTTTTTACCTTCCAAAAGTCTCCTCTGTATGTTAAAAAGACAAAAAACAATGTTTGACCTTTCAGTTCCATAAAGCAGATTCAGTGAGTAAAACCACCATTACATTTGGAGGTATTGTTGAACTCTGTGTGAGCAACAGTAAAGTATAAGGAGAGCAGTGCTTTGGTTAAGAGGAGTTTATTGTTGTTTGAAAGCTACAGGTCTTTCAAGCTCACACCAAACACCATAAGCTCTGTCACCTTATCCTATTACACAGTGACCTTGGACTGTGTATATACTTTTTGATTGATTGTGTGATGGTTATTTAATCTACTTGTTGAGTGGCATTCCAAGAAGGTAGCAGTGTTTTGAATTGAGAAGATTGTTGTTTTGCCTTTTCACTAAAAAACAAGGTTGTCCTAGTGCCTCAAAACACCAAAAATGGGTGACCTTACCACAAACACAGAAAAGTCACTTTGACTATGTTTATCTTTGTTGACTGTGTGTTCATTATAAATATTGGATGTTTGGTATACAAAGGGAGGAAAAGGCAGTGCTTGGGAGGAACATAGACCTAATAGCAAAGGAGTGCATTTCACACAGCATTTGAAACCATTGTTGCTTGATGAAACAGTAAGTTGATAGGGAAGGCAGAGTTTTGTTTAAAAAACACATTTCAATAAATTTTGAGGTAGTTTGGTTTTTCAAAAGCACATCCAAGTCAAGATGCCTCCCAAGCAGTGATAGAAGGGTAATGGCTTCTTGAATGTTTATAAAGGGCTAGGAGACAGTTAAAGGGAAAGCACACTTGTTTTTTCAAAGACTTATCATAATAGAATGTGTGTAGAGGGTATTTAACAAATCTGAAGGAGTCTCTGAAAACATGATCTCAAAGAACACCATGTCCAATCAAAGCCAAAAGAAGCAGTGATCTCATAAAGGAAAGATGATGATTGGGAAGAGTGTTTTTATCAGTTTAAAGAGTGTTTTGTTCAGTCTTTTAAAATGACAGTGATTTCATAAAAGTAGTGTTTGAAGGGAAGGTTTTTATGCTAAAACAAAGGGGACTTCTTTTCAAGAAACCACAGAAATGTCTTATTAAAAGCCTCTTGACTCAAACACAGTACTAAAAGAGATGACTTTAGTGATAATGAAGAACAAGGCAAAGAGGCTAAACATAACAGTGATAATGAAGAGCAAAGTGATGGGCAGTAAGGCAGTGATGAAAGACAAATAAGGCAGCCCTCAAGCAAGCAATGATAAGTGCCAGCAAATACAAAACATGGATCATTAAGGGCCTCCTCCAAAGCATGTGCTAGCTGCCTCTCCTAGGCAAGGGGCCATGACTTCTTCACCAAAGCTAGAATACCAAACAACAAAGAAGAAAACCAAGAAAAGCTCAAGGAAGCTAAAGGGAAGCGCCCGGCACGGAAAGTGAGAAAAGACACATCAAGACTTCATATTTTGGATTTTTCTTCAGAACATGTTGCTAAGAACCCTTGAGGGTCATACTCACCGATTTTGGGCACATTTTGACATATTTTGATTTTTTGGCATTTTTGAGTTTTTGGTCAAAACTCATGAAATTCTCCATTTCATTTTGGGGAATCGTCAAAGGAGGAGAATGGTATCATTGGATGCCATAATTTTAGGAGCACACACTCAGCGATTTTCAGGACATTTGGAGATCATTTGTTCCCCCAAAGTGGCGAAAAATGCTCGCTTTTTGCACACTCTGCCTGGTCTATCAGCAAACTATAATTTTTGGTTTTTTACACACAGACCTAGTTTTGGAGGACTTCCAGGCATCAGATTGAGAACATTTCAGTTGTTTCAGAAAGTAGACGCTCAGAGCTTTCCAACGATTTATCATGAGCCTCGTTTCGACATCAGGAAGGCTGCCAAATGTTACTGGCAAGTCAGGGGAGCTTTTGCTGATGTAAATTTTGAATATTTTTGTAAATTTTGAACCTTTAAAAAATGATGTTTCCTCATGTGCGTTTAGCTATTTTTGAACATGATAAGTGATCAAAAGTCAAGTTTTTTCCCCTTTTTAGCATTTTTTAGATATTTTATAAGATATTTTTGTGCCTTGGGCTTTGCAAAGCCTCAAGGACAAATCTAGATATTTTGATTAGGCCAATAGGATGGCAAGTTGAACCATGAGGTTTTACTCACTTTGGCCTATTTATTCCAAAGGATTTCATTGTAAAACATGGCTGAAATTGAGAAGAGGAGCAATATATGGTCATATAAGCTTTGGAAGAAATAATTGTCTTATGCTTTTGGATTGCCTCTTGGATGTTCTTGGATGAATGAAGAAGGATTGTTGTTGGATTCCATGACTTGGTAGAATGGTATAGTATCTCTTTATTTGTTTTTTCTTCTAGTTTCCATTCATGAATACATGTTTCTTGCTTGCTATAGATCAGTAGAGAACAAATTTGAGATATGCCCTTGGAGGCACCTCAAATTTCCTGTTTCTTCATAGCTTTCATGTTTTCTTCTTCCTTAGTCACATTAAAGAATTCTTAATTTCTCTTTAATAACTTGAGGATATTGTTGCTTGTTTCATTCATATTTCTATGCATTGCTAAGTATGATTTATGGTACGCCCTGCTTACCTATGGCTAGCCATAGTTCCATCCATGAAATTATCTCTTTGACTGATTAGATTCCCATTTGTTGAACCAAGGAGGCCTAGTTTCGATCTAGCCCTTTGTCTAAGACTATGCAAATCTTGTTATCAAAGTGCCCAATAACTTGAAGTACTGTGTTTGTGAATTGAGTTTTTTGTCCGTCTTAAGTGTTTTCCCCAAAGTCTGATAGCCATTTCCCGAAGTTAGAGAGTTAAAAGCCTCTATGCATGGCTTGAATGTTTATTTCTATGTATTGATTAGCTTATAGTTACATTTTCATGATTAATGGTTTGCCCTACCATGTTTATGACTGCTATTAAACTAGTTATGCTTGAAATCCTTTGTTGTTCAAAAACTTGATGTCCATTTACTCCATTTTTCCCAAAGATCCTTTCTACCTTGAATCAAATTGGCCCTTCAACAGCCTTGTATCACCGTCTAATAGCTTTCTTGACCTTTTCGACCCCATAGCCCAGTTGCTATGACATATTTTTACCTATCTTATATCTTTGATCAGTTTCATCCCTCACAACCTAAAAAACCAAAACCAAAAAACTTACTTCATAACTAGCCTAAAATCAGAACATAATAAGCAAACACACAGACATCCCTTACATAAATAGAGAGATCCCTCTCTGAGTCCAGGAAGGCTAGGTCCTTGGGCTCCAATGACTGGTTTGATGTTACACTGTCATTTGGCTTTCCAATCAGCTAAATCACGGGACCCTAACACTAGCGATGAATGAAACTCGATTCTCGCCATAATCGACAAGTCCATCACTATTTTATGTTTTAATGAGCTTAATGACAGTGATAGCCCGGTCCTTTTTCATATTTAGAGAGATTGAAAAAGACGATGAAAGAAAATTTCATAAGTACGTTTTCATAAATTTTTCACTTAGACCTGAAAAAATGTAAAATAATATCTAAGAGAACCTCTTTGGTCATGTTTAACCAAGGTATTCCTTTTTCGTAAATAATCTATCTCAGTCTGGAAAAGGGTTAAACTTATACTGAGTAAATATCAATTCATTTACTTTTACGAGCTCGAAAAGACAAGTGCTCGACAATTTTTTCACATTATCAGAGTCTGAAAAGAGTTGAAAGAAGACTCCAGGGGTTCCTTTTTCACTGTTATCGAAGCTCAAAAAAGAGATAAAAGTGCACTTCAAATCCTTTTTCGTTTTTAACAAAGCTCGAAAAATAAGGAGAAAAAGTATGCTTTGTGGTCAAGTCATTCTTTGAAATAAATCTACACTACTAATCCGTTAGTCAATCGTAAGACTTGTTTCAGAGCAACATAAAATGGATTAAAAATACCCGTTTCATGATAAAAACATAATAAAACTATAGTCATAGCAATAAATGTAATTTGCAAATAATTAAATGACTATTAAAAGTAGTTTCACTATTCATTTTTACCATTCCATAGTCACCATTTGCGTTTTGGAGCTTTGAACCTGATTTTTCCTATGAACTTCAGTGTTCGATTGCATGCAATTGGTAAGAATTTTTTGAATGCCCCCTACAAGAGCATATGTTGAATTCCCCCTACAAGAGTAGGTTCCCCCCAAGCTTCATTTCATTCGCCTAAACATATATTACTGGTTACTAATAGCTGGATGGAATGAAGGTTCATTTACGAGATCAGATGGAAGACACGTCTTAATTAGGAGAGGATTTGTTTCATTTTTTAATGAGCTTGACACAGGAAAAAAACTATGCTCATGACCTGTTCCATTTTTTTAACGAGGTTGACACAGTAAAATAACTTTCCTCATAGGCACTTGTTTTATTTTTTAACAAGGTTGACACAAGAAAAAAGAACTATCCGCAAAGGTACTTGTTTCATTTTTTAAGGAGGTTAACACAAGAAAAAAGAACTATCCTCAAAACCTATTTTATTTTTTAACAAGGTTGACACAAAAAAAGAGCCATCCTCATAGGAACCTGTTTCATTTATCAAGGTTGACACAGGAAAAGAAATATCCTCAACTCTTGTTTCATTTTTTAACGAGGTTGACACAACAAAAATAACCATCCTCATTGTGCAGTTGGACTAGTGAGTGTGTGATGGAAAAGACATAGTCTAACAGAGTCATCATTTAAGGAGTTTGAGTATCACCACAAATGATAAGTTATAACATGCATTGACGGGACTTCTCCAGGGTTTTTATTGAATTTTTGAATTTCCAAGGGTAATTTCTATGAAATCACCAGCCACCAAGGAGCATAACTGATGGGACAAGCTTGATATTGCACTAAAGATGTTAATAAAGGATCAAGCCATTCATTACTCATAAGGGAGGAACCAAATAGGATTCTAGATGATGACATGGGTGAATTAAATGGACAAAACATTGAAGATGAAGCAACATTAGATGTTGTCGCAGCTGAAATAGATGGTTCAGTCTGGGATGTTATCTCATCCATGGTTGAATGACCCAATGTATACCCTATAGAATCTATGGGAACTCGAAGTGAAACAGTATCAACAAAATCAGAGGAAGGTGATTGAGGAAAATAATCGTACAGTTAAAGCTCCTACTGAAAATGAGTTGGAGTTAAAGGTGTCTCGTCCTGTGATATTTCTTCAATTAAAATCAAACCAGGTGGAATAACTTCACCGTTAGGCCCAAAGTATATTTCAAGTGGTTGACTACGCGATATGGGAGACTCAATGGCTACAATAGATTTTGGAGTGACCAATATAGGAACAAATTCCGGTTATTTGACTTCGGGATCAAGATTTTCTCCACTTAGGGAATATAACAACTGAAATATAAGGGGATGATAGACCCTATTTTATTGGTCCTGGGGATGATGTCCAGTATGACCAATAAAATTTTCCCCTGAAAGCATAATGGGATCCAGATCAACTTCTAGTTGAACAACGTCAGGTTCGGGAGGTATGGTCTCACAAATTGGATGGATCATGACCACGGGTAGCTATGAGGACTCTGTCTCAACAACAGTAGATGAAATAGGATGAGTAGAAACAACTTGTGCCAACTCTGGTATATGGGAAGATGATTCTTCACCAGAGGTACTAATAGTACTGGTTTCAGTAGAGTGATCGCCTTCGCCTACTAGAAGTAACTTATGGTGGTAAAGGTGGTTTTAATGCTAGTATACACAAACGACGGGGGAAAAGGATTTTATTCTTCCACGATTACTGATTTATTTGAACCAAAAAAAAAATAAAAATTACAAGGCGGCCGAATCGGTTCACTATGGATGGATATCAACCTAAAGTTTTCCTCCCAAATATACCTGAAGGTACGTGGAGACCCAAGTCCGTATTAGCACTATCTGATGCAAAACTGCATAGTGAGAGCACCCCTTTATACTTAACATACTGTAACACCTCTTGATATACCCGAAAGTACGTACGAGCTATGATATACTTATGTACGTGGAGTGAGGTATCACACTCGGAATATATCGCAGACAATTTAACGACAAATGCTATGTTTTACAACGCCGGAACACGTCTCTAGCCTAGACCTTCTAAATGTTATTGTTATGGTTCCAGTGCTTTGTTAGGTAAATTGAGATTAATCTTATGCTGATCTTGCTTAACAATTTTTCTTTCAAAGGTTCACCGCGATGATGTGTAGGAAACTCCTAAAATGCAAACTAAGAATGATAAACAATCTTTCACTTTTAGTTTCTTCAATGAAAAAACTAGCTACTAAGGGGAAAGAGCAAACAATTTGTGAGCAAACAAATCAATGAGCACAAACTAAATGCAAATTTCCTAATTATTCCTTTTGAAAAACACACAAAACTCTACATGCAAATGCAAGTTTTTCTTTTCAGTTCCTTTAATGTTATGAATGCAGAAAAGAAACTAAGTGCACTAAATCAACAAATCAAATGCCTTTTACTTTCGAGAAATGAAGAATACAAACAACAATTTCTCTTTTGAAGGAAAAATGAGGAATTTAACAACAACTTCTCCTATCAGGAAATGAAGAATTTACGACAATTCCTATTTCAAAAGCAAATGAACTTAATGCGACAATAGAAATACTTTGAAATGAATATGTCAATGATAAAGAAAAATGTTTTAAATAAACATTTAAAAATTTTTCTTTCAAAGGAGGAAGACATAGATAGATTCATTGGTCAATATGAGGTTCAAACTTTTCAAAACACAGCAGAAAACAAACTGAATCAATTTGCAAAGACAAATTCAAGGGAATTTGGATGGTTTCAGGAGGCAACACAATCTCTAAGGGGAGACAGTGTGCTGCAACACAGGCCTGAAAGGGAGACAGTGTTATGCAAAGCACTGTTTCCTGTCCACGAGTGCGTTGGGCGCAGTGTAAAAGGAAAAACAAGGCAGTTTGACACACTTCTTTTTAAAATTAAGATTTAAAAAATTTTAATCTCTATGAATAACAACTACTGGGTGGATAAACTGAACAAATCAGAGGCTAAGACACCTAGATCTAAGAGAAACTGTCCACAATGAAGTCGCCAATTTGTTGGATAGAATTATGAATTACGGATAAGACACGATTCCCTAGAGAGGTGTTAGTCTAGAACAACAGATTAAAGACTATACGACTATTTTTCCTAACTAAGAACAGGCGCACATAATGGATTAGATGCTTAATTGGCATCCAAGCACTTCTAAATGGCTCCTTTTTTCGCTTCCGTTGTAGCTTCAAATTCCAGCCGTTTGTGCAAAATATTTCCGACAAGAATGAACACTAAATAGTAGAATATAGCAATAATACAGATGTCTATTCAAGTTAGTTTGCTAAATCAGTAAATCATAAACCATATACATCAACTAAGATCTTGCAATATGGGAAATCAAAGCCAATACAGATGCATATAGGGAAAAATAAGTTGTACTCTTTATTAATGATAGAAGGATAGGTTACAACCCAATGACTGATTTGAAGTGACCATCTCCAGCAACGATACTCATCCTCATCACAGTACAAATCTCTCCAGTAGCTGTTACACAAATCTAACTCTCAATTGAAAATCCACTGTACATTTCTCTACTCAAATTCTTCCTTACCAAGCACTCATATCTGTGCTCAATTTATAGAGGAGTTGAAGATTATTTTACAATCAATGAATTTCCAATATAGGAAAGACATGTTTCCAATCATGTAGATGTCAAATGGATACTTGGATTCGAAGCTTGACACATTTGAACTCTTCTAGAAGGCACTGGCCAAGTGGAGATTCCAAAACAATGAGAATTTTGCTCCCAATGTGACCAACACACCTATGAATGTCGGGAAGTTATTTGCAGAGTAGCCTTGCATGGGAATACATGCATATGCAACGCACTTAGTCCCTTTAGAGGTAGCGTTGATGAGCTCTCATATGCTATATTATCAACTTCAAACCTTGGAAACCTTTGCTTGATGAAAGTCATGTATGATTTGTCATGTTCTTTGTCTTAGGGCATGTAGCAACTTAAAATGATAGGGGATGATAGACCCTTAGTCATTGGTCCTGGAGATGATGCCCAGTTAACCAAGTCATTAGGAATGATGCCCAAATTGACCTATAACATTCCTAATTAGCCATGAGCTAGTTGGAATATTCAATTTTGTTTTACTGCTTTGTTTAAAGAATAAGATGACAAAGGGAGTCCATAATTATCCTTAATAATGAATAAATCAATGCCAAATGTAAAAGAGACAAGCCTTGGTAGCTTAATTAAGAACCCATGGTGTGAAAAGGGGCTAGATCACTTTGACTGGGTCAACCTTGACCAAATCAATAGTGCTGTCACGAGGGAGTGGTAATCAATGAGGGACCACGCAGTTTTAGATGGAGATGATTTGTGTGAATGTAGTGATATTTTTGGATGGGGCGTAGGGTTTGCAATATCATACCTTATGTAAGGAAGAGGATGGAAGCCATTTTTCATTATGTATGTATGGGTTTTTTATATTTCTGAATATATGGTCTGTTTAGACATATGTCTTTCTCTTGTTGTTTAGCTGAGATAGAGTTTTGTTTAGCATAGGGTGTTCCTAATCGGGAATCCCACCTCTTTCCTTGAGAGGCCTCTTGGGAAATTTTGTACTACATTGTCCACTATCAGGCTTAAAACCAAGCTTCTTCTTTCAACTACAGCGTAGATCCTATTGAGGGTTTGGTTTTTTTTGTAGGTTGCAGCAAGTGGAGATTAGATCTCTAGATCTAGGCCATTTAATTGCTCATTTTCAGTGGAGGAGGCTTCCTTTCCATTGGGAGGAAAATATTGAAGGGAATTGAGAATATTTTTAGATCTTGGCATTAGGCCAACTAGTTATTCATCCCTACAATGCAATTTACTTCTAGATCTACGTTATTTCTGTAGGAGGAGTTGCAGGGTGGTTTGGCACACTATTTGGAGAGCTCATTTTCTAGTGAAGGGGATCTGCCTTTCACTAAGAAGATCTATTGGAAGAGGCTATTCTATTGATCATATCAGATCAGCCACACTTTTCAGATCTGTATTTTGCAATAGATCTGCAGCCTTAGAGTTCAGATCTACAACTTGTACTTGGTGTTTTGATAAAAACCTTTAAGGGGTTCTTTAAAGGAGCTTGTATAGTGCTCAGATATGATATAGATCTATCTTTTGAGGCACACATCAGCCCCAGATCTAATGTATAATCATTTTCTGTAGCAGAGCTAATAAAATAACATTGTAAGGGTCTTCCAGCTTTTCTACATAATTGCAGCACCTCTTTTGAGGGATTTTGTCCATTGGAGGCTTGTAATTTCTTGTTGTGCATCTTATGGCCCATTTATCATGTATATTTTTATATTGTTATAACATATGAAAGGTCTCCATATTGGCCTCTTTCTTTTTAATGAATATTTACACTCTTGTTCCAAAATTTTTCACTATATTCCTACTTTTCTTATTTGGGAATATTACAGTGGTATCAGAGCATAATCTTGGCACGACCTGTGCATCCTAAAAAGCCAATATGGCATCTGAGTAAGGAGAGCCACTTAATTATAGAGAGAAGAGGTATCAAAGAATAAGACACATAAAATTTGATTATAAAAATGACAAAGAAGACAAAGGTAAAACCCCTTTATCTGGAGGTGAAGATGAAGAGAAGGAGTTCCCTAAGATCCTTCTTAGAGCCATGCAAGACATTGCTAGAGAGATCAAAGAGATGAGGATGGATATATACAAGGAATCCCCTAAAGGATTTCATCATGGTGAAGGCTCTGGCATGTCTCATCACTGGAATGATCAACCAGTGCAACAACCACAAATTTCCCAACACTCTACTATGCCTACATTCTTGGCTGTGGGAAATGAAGGGTTTCAAGAGTAAGAATCCCTTGAAGACTATTTTATGGAGTATGAGTCTCAAACTTAGAGATTCAAGGATCACTTGAGTTTTTAAGAGTTTTGTCAAATCAAGGACAATAGAAGACCAAGGCATCACAATAGAAGTGGTGGATTCATTCAAAATCATGATCGACACCACACTATGGGCATATTTTTCTTACCCAACTATGCTGGTTCATCCAAGTGCATTTCAAAATCTTGGCTAGAAAAACTTGATATATACTTTAAGTTGAACAAAGTTCTAGAAATAAAGGTCATTAAGATTGCAGCGATGCACCTTGAGGGTGAAGCACATGACTGGTGGTTCCATGGCTTGTCTATATTGGGTCATGCCAATGTAACTACATATTCAGAGTTCACTAGAAGGCTCGTGAAAAGATTTGATAGAAGAGATCCTGAAGCACCATTGATGGGGCTTGCAAAGCTAAAACAATCAGGCAATGCAGAAACTTACATATCTGAATTTTTAAGACTTTCTATTATGGTTCCTGATTTATCTGCAGCAAGAAGGGTGTACATGTTCATTGATGGGTTAGATGAACCTCTTCATGGGTTGGTTAAGTCTACAAAGCCCACTACCCTACAAGATGCCATTGAAAGGGCTAGGGACCTTCAAGATGCCTTGCCAAAAGCAAAGGCAAATTTTCAGAAGCCCTCTTTCCCATTAAAGGGAAAAGAAGAGAAGGCTCCTCCTTCAAAGGAAAGCCAATATAAAAAACCTCTTGATGATGATGTCCAAGGAGATTTGAGGAGGAAGAAGCTTTGCTTCACATGCCAAGAAGCTTGGGCACATAGACATAGATGTGTAGCTAGAAAATCACATTACATAGAGGTATTCTCAGATGATGAGAAGGAAGAAGAACAAGAACAAGAAAGGGGTCACAACACTGGAATAGCAGGAGATGATCCACCACCACATGGAGGTGAGGATGGAGCAATTGCTCCAGCTAGAGGGACTCTTGCATCATTAAGAGTGGTAACCAACTTTCATACAACTTCCACACATGAAACAGAACTGAATTTTCGCAGTGGAAGTAGGGACATGATGATCCAATCTATTATGCATATGAGAATGGTCCATGCGACATCACTATCTTGTGGTAAACCACCTAGGAGACCACCTGATCTAGATTTGGTGAGAGATGTCTCACATCTTGTGTTCCATCCATAGATCCAGGAGGGATGGGAGCATCAGAAGAACAAGATACAACATTGAGAGCCTTGGGTAGGCTCAATGATATGAAAATGGAAGTATTTGTAAATGCTGTAAATGTTGTGCAAAGTATCCATTTCCATTTAATTAAATGTGTGAAAAATTCTCCATGCTTGCAAGTTAAAAAAAGTGTATTTGGTAACTTTTTCTGAGTTTATTTGTGAGGGAATGTTATTTAAGTTTGATTTTTAACATATTAAATCAGAAATATGCAGCAAAATAACTTCATCATAACATGACTCAAATATTTGGTGAGCAGTTCACCCCTCCTGGGCTACATCTGCTGGACCAAGCCTCCCAAATCAGCTTGTCCTCTTGTATTAAAATGCTCCAAAATGATAAAAAAAGTTTAAAAGTGCCTCAGTAGGAAAATATGATTGTAAATACAGAATCAGAAGACATGAAAATGCTAAAAATGCCTTCCCATATTCACTAAACAGTGAAAATTTACCAATTACAGTGCCTTCTTCAACAAGGCCTTGATGGCTCTTTGAACTCCTCTGAAGCTTTTCGGTCTATAGAATTCCTTAAACAGTTCTGAAACCTCTTCCATTAGGCTCATAAGGTATAAAATAGTCAAAAATGGTTTTTGTTTCACCTCAAACAGTGAGGTACAACTCAATACAGCTCCATTTCCCCAATGGCCCTAGTGGATCTCCAAACTCTCCTGAAGCTTTTCAAGATCTGAAAGTCTTCAAACAGTTCTCAAACCTCTTCCATTAGGTTCAAAAGGTGGAAAATATCTGAAAATGGTTTTTGGTTCACCTCCAACAATGAGGTACAACTCAATATAGCTCCATTTCCCTAATGGCCCTGATGGCTCTCCAAACTTCACTGAAGCAAAAATGGCCATAAAACACCTCTACTACCTTTGGAACCTATCCCAAACACTCTAGAATGCTGAGAATAGTCTAAATTGACTAAAATTTCATCCAAATTGGTCCAATATTGGAAAATTTATGACCAAAACAACATTCTACCCAATGTCACTAAAAAAACTCCACTAAAAGTGGAGGAACTGCAGATAAGGGCACTAAAAATGGTGGACTGGCCGAAATTGGCAGAACTGCTGGTGGTCATAATAAATTTCAGCATTTGTGGTCACATGGACCCCTCCACGTATTAACCGCCACTTATTACTGACTGCCACCTTTGGCATTAAAAGTTTGGTAATTGCTGCCCGCAAATGACGGTTATACTAACCGTTGGCGCCCGTGGTTAAGGCCTTTAAGGCCACGGTTCTTCGCACCTGGTCGTGTGGGGTCGGGCTAGCCCCTTTGGTTTTCTGCCCAAACCAATTTTAAACTTCATAAGAAACACTTTGACATATAATGCTAAGTTGTAATGATAGCCCGATTGGTCGGGTCAGAGCATTTCCCAGCGTGAGGTTTGCGGTTCAAATCCCGCAGACTCCAGAAATATTTTTAACCAAAAATACTGGGCCATGTCGTGGTCTCCGGGCCTACCATGTGGCAACTTTATATTGGCCCGTGAATCCAAAAGTCAATCTAGTAACCAATACACGATTGCCACTTGTCGAATTAAGATTGGCTAGAATGGAATATTCTAGGGAATATTTTGAGGAATATTCCAAGAATATTCCTTGGAATATTCTTTTCTTAAATTTTCAAAATTTGAAAGTCAAACTTGGTCAACTCAGTTTTTTACAGTTTACTGAAAACTTCAAACTTGAATAACTTCCACATACAATGTGGGATTTGAATGCCGTTCACGACGTCAGGATCGTATCGACGAGGCCTATCCGGTCGTTCAGGTTGAAAGTGATTTTGAACACTTTCAATTTTGAGCTTTTTCCATAGCTTGAACTTGAGTTCTTGATCACTCAAGGAGGAGGGCATAGCCTATGCCCACTTGGTGAAATAATCGACAAACACGATGATGTATTTGTGATTCCTTGATGACGCAGGGTTGCAAGTCATGAAGTTGATCCCCCATTTTCAAAAGGTACTGATGACGATGACGGGGTGCAAGGGAGATGGAGGGGATCTTGCCTTATGAGCGAAGCACTGACATGGCTCACACCTCTTGAATGTTGTGATACAGTCATGAAACAAAGCGGGCCAGAAATATCTTGCTCATAGAATTTTTTGGGCGGTGGCCATCCTGGAGAGGTGGCGGCCGTAGGCTCTGCTGTGGCAATCATTAAGAGCTTGTTCCACTTGGTCGTGAGTAAGGAATCAACATAAAATGGTGTCGATGCTCTGTAGATATAAGACATCTCCCATTAGGAGGTATTGAGGGGCCTGATGGCTAATGCGCCGATGGTCGTCTTCAGTTAGATGAGGTCTGAAATTTTGGGTTCGTAAGAAGAGGAGAATATCTCTGTACCAAGGTTCATTGGTTGCAACGAAGAAGAGATGTTTTTTTGGTAGCGAATCGTTTACTGGCGATCCTTTGGTATGACTTGGGAGGTCTGTAATGAACTTTGCTAAGATTAGAGCCTTTTTTTCTCTTGTGGGAGTGAAACTGTAATTCATATTCTCGGAGAATGACTATCCAGCAGGCGTATTTATGGTTCATTAGGTAGTGTGTGAGCAGATATTTGATGGGGTTAATATCGGTGATGACCGTAGTGGTCTTTAAGATGATGTAATGGCGAAGATTTTGGACAGCTTGAATCAATGCTAAGGAAATATTTTCTTTGGGTTCATATCTTAATGCTGGGCCCGATAAGGTTTTGCTGACGTAGTAAATTACGTGCTCCTTCCCATCTAGGCCTTTCTAGATCAGTACTCTGGCCAAAGAGGTCTCAGATGCTGATAGGAATAGGATGTAATATTTGTCATTGTTACACAACATTTTTTCACCGTCCTTGCAATCCCCATCTCGAACATTGGAGGACCATTTCCGTGACTTTTGTGTATTTTCATGCCTTGCAAAAAGTGTCATTACATCCCTTGCCATGAGAAGAATATTTCCTCTGTTGAATTTTCCTAGATCAGGCTCTCCAAAACATATGATTTTGGGTCGGTGCTAGCAGGCATTTATGGCCTCGCTCCAATAGAGAAATTAGCAATGGGCCTTGCACCCATTGGCTCTCTGTCTCAGTGGATCGCCCGCGCCAAGCTATTTTTGGAAAGTTTTTTAAAATAGAAGCAAAGTTTCCATTCCCAACCACTTTGTGAGTGGTGTCAGCATGGTTTGTTCGAATGAATAACGTCGAACATATTCCTTTGGCTTCTTGTTTCCTACATTTGAGAAACCTCCCAAGGGATAATACCTCCCTTCCACCATATGTGGGATCCCAACCTCCACCTCCTCTCCTATAAATACATCTCTCTCACATAGTTGCAGCTTGCTGAAATGGTTGAATAGTTGAACAATCTGAATTTAGCTAGTGTGAGATAGAACAGAGAGGGACCCATTGTCGAGAGAGAGTCTAGGCTTATTGCCTCACCAAGTCCAATTCAGCGACGAATGCTTGAGACATGTTTTGACTGGACCCGCTGAAGGAGGCTGCAATGTCAAGGATATTTTGGTTGTAAACTCTTTCTCTCTTATTATTAATACATGAATGATTTTTTTGTTCCCGTTTTGCATTTGATATGATTAATCTTGTGCAATACGTTTAGTTCTCCTTGACCAATTAAATATTTATGAATGCAAGTATTGTTTCATATGCTGCCATCATTCTCTATGTTGAGATTCAACAAGATGATGAGCTTAGTGAAAAGAGTTGCCTTCACTAAGTGGGCCCGCAGGCTATTTTTGGCGCAAGTCTATTTTTAGACTATGTCTATTTTTAGACATGTCGATCATATTTCAGAAATTGCAGGATTCTATTTGTGGATGGTTGATCATGTTGGAAAAATAGATGAAATTCTATTTTTAGAATATTGGGAAAAGTCTATTTATAGATCGCCAATCTAAAAATAGATGCATATCGATTATTATTAGCTCTTAATAATAATCAGACTCTAAACAACAACTTATTCTCTTGGAGAACTTCAGTTCAGTGCAAAGATGTGGCACATCAGCTGATAGAAGGAATTACGCTATTCCTGAGGGTTTACTGGAGCTAATACATGGAGGACTTGGTTAGAACTCAAGTGGCAGAGTTATGACATAGTTGGAAGAAGTAGGTATGGAGTTGTATTTAGTTTAACTCACTTAGACTCAGTTGAGCTAGTTGTATCTAGTCTAACTGATTGATACACTAGTGAGAGTGGAGTGAATTAATTAGTTAATTAATTCATAAATAATCACTCACTAATCAACTGAAGAATACATCAATTAACTACAGTGCATGGCAGTTTCAGTGGAGACCAGTGGAGAGATAGGTGAAAGGGAAAGATAGACTATCTGTTGTGACTATAGTGATGCATTGATTACATCCAACACTCAGTGGAGATGCCAATGAGGATTGCGCAGTCAAGGATGGAGTAATTTTAATTCATTCAGAGCTATTATTCAGCAGAGATTGCGCAGTGGAGGCAGGCTAGCAGGAGGCAAAGATCGGTGCATGGATTTGCAAGATTGGTCCTGATTAGTGTATGATGATTGTACTGTACTGAGAGCTTGTGATAAGCTTTGTATGTTTGTATGAGATTGTCATATGATCTCCATGTTACATAATATATATTTTTGGTTTTCAGCTTCAGGCTTTCCCAGTTAAAAACTGTGTTATGTGCGATTGAATATTTTTGTTTATGCTTCACATGTGTGTGCAATTAATTTTTCCGCAAAAGATTAACAAGTGGAATAGATTCAGTATCTTGCATAATGTTAAATAGTGTGAGATAATGTGGATCTTGGACATATGCATGCTTAGTGCATATAATTTCTACATGGTATCTAAGCATTGTTGATTGAAGATTGCAATTGTGAAGTACGTTTGTGCTGGTGGACAATTCGAATTTGCTACAGAAGATTATTGGTGCAGAAATCGAGTATACATTAAAATGTCTTTCAACGGGTTGAGATTGGAGTATTCCCTTGATGGGAGCTCAAATTACATAGCCTGGAAGGACAGGATGGAGGCGGTGTTGGAGGATAATGGGCTGAAGGAGTTCATCGATAGCAATGTTCCTAAGCCGGGATCTAGCGATGCTGCATTACTTGATGCATGGCAAAAGAAGACTACAAAGACGAAGAGGATTCTGTTGGAAGGTGTGAAGGACCATATTGTTTCTAGCCTTCATGGGAAAGCCACTCCATTATTAATGTGTAAGGCTTTGACATACCTGTTCCAAAGAAGAAGTGACCAGAGGAAGTTGGCGCTTAAAGACAATCTCAGAAAAATAAAAATGGAGAAAGGAGACAATATTCCAAAATACCTCACGAAGTTTTTCCACTGCAAGGATGAGATGGGAAGTGTGGGGGTTACTGTTGATGAAGAAGTCTTGGTGAGCTTGGCTCTCCTTGGGCTTCCGAAGAGTTGGCATATCTATGAAGACTTTGTCAATGGATGGGAGAAACTGCCAGGATGGGAGCGACTTTGGTCGGATCTTGTGCAGGAGGAGATAAGGTGGGGTACCAGGGATGGATCTTCATTGAAGAATGAAGATGAAGATAATTTCACTTTGGATGCCAATGCAAGGAAAGGGAAGGGGAAGAAAAATCCTTCTAAATCCGGTGTGAAAGGAAAGAAACAAGACTTGTCCAAGGTGAATTGTTTTCACTGTCATGAGCATGGAAATTTCGCCACTAACTGTCCACATAAGAAGAAGAATAAGCAGGCTGCTGGAGAGGCCTTAGCCTTGCAATTTTAGTTTTATTTTTCCCTGATCGCATGCTTGGTTTCAAGCTGCATGGGATCGGTGTGGTATCTTGACAGTGGTGCATCTTTCCATATGACGGGAGACAAAGAGTTGTTTAGTGACTTGGAGGAGAAGGACCTCCAGATGCATATAGAGATGGGCGATGATGGTCGGTAAAGTGCGACAGGCATTGGGACCATTACCTTTGAGAGGGAGTCCAGTAATCCATTCTTGTTGAAGAATGTCATGCATGCTCCAGGTCTAAAGAAGAACTTGGTCTCGGTCGCGATGCTAGAAGACAAGGGTTATGATGTTGTTTTTAGTGAGGGAAAAGCCTTCCTTCGACATAAAACAATGGGTCAAACCAAGAAGATAGGGGTTTGAATTAAGAATCTCTACAAGATAGAGGTTGGTTGCACTGAAATGGTGGGCAAAGTAGAAGAAGTGGTGAGCGGGGTTGAGGGAGAGTTATAGCACAGGAGATTGGGCCATATTCACCATGGCGCTTTGAAAATTTTGCAGCAAATTTCTACTGGACTTCCCAAGGGTTCTCTTGCACAGTCAGATCAGTGCAAAGGATGTACAATGGGTAAGTTTGTGAAGACCACTTTTCATGAGAAGGAGAACCGTGCTTCGGTGATCCTGAAGAGAATTCACACAAACGTGTGTGGACCATTCTCGGTTGCTTCAACAGTGAAACACAGGTATTAAGTGATATTTTTTGATGAATTTTCTCGTAGATGATGGATCTTCTTCATGCAGAAGAAGAGTGAAACATTCTCAAAGTTCTGTGAGTTCAAGGCATTGGTGGAGAAGGAGTCACGGAAGCAGGTGAAAGCTCTAAGGAGCAATAATGGTGGTGAATACATCTCTGGAGAATTCAAATACTTCTGTAGAAAATAAGGAATTTGAAGAGAACTCATAGTGCCTCATAACCCACAAAAGAATGGGGTCACGGAGAGAAAGAACAGAACGATCGTGGGTGCTACACGAGCGATGCTGCATGACTAGGGCCTACCAATGCACTCATGGGAAGAAGCATGCAACACTACGGTTTATGTGCAAAACCGTTGTCCTCATAGAGTACTGGGCATGAGTACACCCGAGGAAGCTTTTACTAGTAAGAAGCCTGATATTTCACATTTGAAGATTTTTGGCTCACCTGTTTACATTCATGTGATGAAGGATGCCAGGAAGAAGTTGGAGCTGACTGTAGAAGTTGGGATATTTGTGGAGTACAAAGAAACACCCCATAACTATCGTGTGTATTTTCCAAACAGTTGGATGACTGTTATGCGACGGGATATAAAATTCAATGAGGTGAAAACCATGAAGTTGTCGCTTGAGAGGGAGCTACACTTGCATGTGGAAGAGGAACTTATTGTTCCCAAAGATGAGCCTCTAGATGTGGATCAGCCACAGGAGGAGATTCATAAGTGGAGGAGTCCACTCATGCAGAACCAAACATCAGACAAGGTAGGAAGCATACCACAGAAGCTGAGAGACTGAAGGTGGATGCGGCATAGAATGTAGGAGTTCCCACATCACAGTGCTGACAGAGACAGTCACCTGACCAATATAATAGATACATGGCTCTTATGAGAAAGTGTATTGTGACAGAGCCATCTTCTTTTGAAGAAGTAGCGCAGGAGTCCACATGGGTAGATGCCATGGTGGAGGAGTATGACTCCATTGTCAGAAACAGTGCTTGGGAGATTGTTCCAAGGCCAGTGGGAAAATCAGTTGTAGGATTAAGATGGATCTACAAGGTAAAGCAAGCTGCCGATGGGAGCATCGAGAATTATAAGGCAAGATTTTTTTCCCAGGGCTTCTCACAGATTGAGGGGATTGACTATGAAGAAACCTTTGCACCTATCGCACAATATTCTTCCATATGGACCATCCTTGCTCTCTCAGCACAGATGGGTTGGCACATTCATCAGATGGATGTGAAGACTGCGTTCCTTAATGGGATCATTGAAGAAGAGGTGTACATTGAGAAGACTGAAGGATTTGCGATCTTCAGCAGTGAGTCACATGCGTGCAAGCTCAAAAGAGCGCTGTATGGGCTGAAACAAGCACCCCGTGCTTGGTACACTCAGATCGACAACTATTTCACTGGACTTGGCTTCACCAAGAGTGAGGTGGATGAAAACCTGTACCAGATTATGGTTGAGGGTAAGCTTTTGATCATTGTACTTTATGTTGATTATTTAATACTAACAGGTGATGAGCAGTTGATACACTCATGCAAGGCAGATCTTGCAAAGGAGTTTGAGATGAAGGATTTAGGCCTCCTTCATTATTTCCTTGGGTTGGAAATATGGCAGCGGGAAGGTGAACTGTTTGTGTCTCAAGGCAAGTATGCCCGGGAGATATTGAAGAAGTTTCACATGCAAGGCTGCAAGACTATCGACACTCCTCTTCCAGGAAATTGGAAGAAAGAGGATGCTACATTAGCAGAGGTAGTGGATGCCACTATTTATCGACAATTGGTGGGTTCACTCATGTATTTAGTCAATATAAGACTGGACATATGCTATGCGGTGAACCAGCTTTCACAAGCGATGGTTAAGCCTACCAAGCTCTTTTGGAAGGTGGGAAATCATGTATTGAGATATCTCAAGGGCACATTTGAGTATGGTTTATGGTACAGACAGACGGATGAGGTGAAGTTGCATGGCTTCACGGATGCAGATTGGGCAGGAAGCCCAACGGATATAAAGAGAACATCAGGAGGGAGTTTCAGTATCAGATCTACGGCAGTTTCTTGGTACAACAGGAAAAAGAGATCTATGGCACTCAGTTCAGCGGAAGCGGAATACATGGCAGCAAGTTTAGCTGCATGTGAGGCTATTTGGATGAGGAAGATTCTGGTTGGTTTGTTCGGTTCACATTTAGATCCCACGGAGATTCATTGTGATAATCAGAGTTGCATTAAACTCTTGGTTAATCCTGTGTTCCATGTTAGATCTAAACATATTGATATCCAATATCATCATATTAGAGATTTTGTGCAGCAGAATATCATGTTGTTTCAGTACATTCCTACGGAGGATCAGGATGCAGATATTCTGAAGAAGGCGCTCACCAGGAGAAAATTCAAATACCATAGAGGTAGGATCGGGGTGAAGGATAATCCCTATCTTGTTGAGAGGGAGTGTTGAGATTCAACAAGATGATGAGCTTAGTGAAAAGAGCAGCCTTCACTAAGTGGGCTCGCAGGCTATTTTTGGCACAAGTCTATTTTTAAACTATGTCTATTTTTAGATATGTCGATCATATTTCAGAAATTGCAGGATGCTATTTGTGGATGGTTGATCAAGGAAAAATAGATGAAATTCTGTTTTTAGAATATTGGGCAAAGTCTATTTATATATTTTCAATATAAAAATAGATGCATGTCGATTATTATTAGCTCTTAATAATAATCAGACTCTAAACAACAACTTATTCTCTTGGAGCACTTCAGTTCAGTGCACATATGTGGCACATTAGCTGACAGAAGGAATTACACTATTACTGAGGGTTTACTGGAGCTAATGCATGGAGGACTCAATTAGAACTCAAGTGGCAGAGTTATGACACAGTTGGAAGAATTAGGTATGGAGTTGTATTTAGTTTAACTCAGTTAGAATCAGTTGAACTAGTTGTATCTAGTCTAACTGATTGATACACTAGTGAGATTTGAGTGAATTAATTAGTTAATCAATTCATAAATAATAACTCATTAATCAACTGAAGAATATATTAGTTAACTACAGTGCATGGCAGTTTCAGTGGAGACCAGTGGAGAGATATGTGAAAGGGCAAGATAGACTATCTGTTGTGACTATAATGATGCATTGATTGCATCCAACACTCAGTGGAGATGCCAATAAGGAATGCGCAGTCAAGGATGGAGTAATTTGAATTCATTCAAAGCTATTCTTCAGCAGATATTGCGCAGTGGAGGCAGGCTAGCAGGAGGAAAATATCGGTGCATGGATTTGCAAGATTGGTCCTGATTAGTGTATGACGATTGTATTGTACTGAGAGCTTCTGATAAGCTTTGTATGTTTGTATGAGATTGTCATATGATCTCCATGTTACATAATATATAGTTTGGGTTTTCAACTTCAGGCTTTCCTGGTTAAAAACTGTGTTATGTGCGATTGAATATTTTTGTTTATGCTTCATATGTGTGTGAAATTATTTTTTCCGCAAAAGATTAACAAGTGGAATAGATTTAGTATCTTGCATAAAGTTAAATAGTGTGAGATCAGGTGGATCTTGGACATATGCATGCTTAGTGCATATAATTTCTACACTTTGATCCTTGTGTAGGCACTTGAGTACCACCACTGAAGGACCACGATGTATCAGAATGAATATCAAGAGACTACTGCCACAACTACGACAACTGTGTTGGAACAAAGGTAGGAAATCTATCCCAACTCAGCTTCATTCATAAACTAGGAATCGAGGCATTAGCATGTCCTCTTGTTGCTATAACCACCCTAGGGATAGAGGGATCACCTCTGTCTGCAGAGGGGATTTACCTGCACAACAAGTTTGCGACTCCGCTGGGGATTAGTGTGTGTTTGTCGTCTCTCGTTGTTCGTCTAGCGTTTTTCTTGTCGAGTCGAATTTGGTCATTTCATCATTTTTCTGCTTTGATTGACCTATCTAACTGTTTTCAGCCTTTTTTTCAGTTCCCGAGTGTCAAGTCTGACCTATACTTAGTGGTTTTTATTTTTTTTTCATAGTTTTCTAGCTCGACACTGCTTTTCTTTGAATAGCCGCACCAATTGGCGCATGTTGATTTTGTCACAGGTGCGCCAACCCCTGTTTAGCGTGGATTATAGCTAAACAGTCGCGTCGAATCTCGTAGGATTTAATTTTGTCCTCATTTCTAAGTTTTGTCAGTATTTATTGTCTCTGGATTTGGTTTCACCTTGAAATTGGTCTACTGAGATTTTTTTGACTCTGTAGTCTCGGTCTTCTCAGCTGTTTTCCCATCATCTTATCAGTGGAGTTTGGTGCCCTAGGGTTTCTAGGTGCCTTGTGCCATTTTCTCGACCCTCTCCTCACTGAGTCTTCTGAGTTGAATTCGAGTCACATTGATCTTTGTCATTTCAATTCACTAACTGATTGTTTGTCTTTCTTTCGGTTCTTCTTGTCTTCGGTTTTTTGAATGATCACCTTTGTTTTCGTTTAGCGCTGCATTCATCACTTTGAGCATAGATGACATTGCTCGTTGGATCGTTTCAAAAGCCCTTTGTTTGCTTGAAATAGTGCATCCCTATTTTTGAGTGTGTTCTATGTTTGTATTGCATTGGTATCTTTGTTTTAGATCCTTACAATCGAAGTGCTCAAAACTAGTGTTTATTTTTGTTTTTAGTGTAACAGTGCATTGTGTTTCTCATTCATCTAAAAAAAAAATTTGCATTCTTTCTCTTAAATTGAAAACGAAAATGTTATTTTGCATTAGTAGCTATTAGAGAACCAGGAAAGTTTTTTTTCATTTTCTTATTTGGTTGTATTAGATGCATTAGTGGAGTTCTTCTTGTGATTCAATTGATTGCTACTTTGATTAGATTCCTATCCTTCTCTTGGCTTGCATGTAGTTTGCATTAAGAATTCATGATAACATTTGGTAAGGCCTTGAAATTGCAACATTAATTTAGGATCAACCTTAAAATGAATTCAATCAACCTAAGGAAGCATTGAAACCTAACACACATATTTTAGAGGTCTAGGCTAGTGACATGTTCCAGCGTCATTAAACCTAGTAGTTGTCGTTTGCCATCTGGCATTAGACAATGCTAGCACGGACTTGTGCTCCCCGTACCGTCACGTATATAAAGGGAGAACCTCATAGGTTGCAATCCTTTATCCATAGGAAACCGAGTCTGTCGCCCTGTAATCGTGATACACCGAACACAACATTCAGGGAAACTGCCTGCATGTATGTCAATTCCTTGGTCATTTCTCTTTCATTTGATCACCAAGGTGTATATTGTAGTTCATGGAAACTTGGTACACCCTTTCTTAGATTACCTGAGTAGTCATTTTGGTCTTTTCATGACTCTCTAAAATTGAAAATATCATCAAGCACTTGTCCTTTCACGCTCGTTCAATCTGAAAGTGACTAGAGTCATCTTTTGCCTGTTTCTTGACTCTTAAAACATGAAACAACATAGTTTCATTTTAATGTCATAAAATCAATTGCCTACGATTACATGCCCATTAAAGATATTCTCATGGCTTGTTTTTGGTAGTTCCTTAGTGTTTGATCTTAAATCCTCGAATAGGCTATCTAGTTTACTTTCTGTTTTGAAACACATTCACGGTGGCGAAACCACCAGTTTCATCATCTCTTAATTACCCCCTAGTGGTGATCCTTCTCCTGAAGTTTCTTTGGAAGCATCTCAACCCATTAGGTCTGTCGATTTCTGGTAGTCTATCCTTCCAAGTATCTTACCTCTTGCTACTCGATATCCTCTTGAGGAACCATTTGATATCAATTGGCAACCTCGGGACACTTGGTCTGGTTTTGGGAACGAGGAAGAACTCCCTCCTCTTACTTCGGAACCATCTTTATTAGCTACTACTTTACTTGCTACCACTCGTCGTCTTTTCGATGATCAAGTGGCTTTATTTGACATGGATTCTTTGAGTCCCATTTGTAGTGAAGAGCTTTATGTTTCTACAGAAGATCATCAGCTCCCTCCGGAGAACTTTCCTTATGTGTCAAGTCACCTTCTTCACAACCAGTGTCTCTTTCGTGTGGTTATCGAACTTTGGGTCAGATTATTTCTGGTGTTGCATCGTTGTATCAAAATCAAATATGGTCCAATACGTCAACTCCCTCCACGAGCTCAGTTGTCTCGGTATCAAGGTTATCACCCTTGACTCCTATGACATCGACGATTGTGACCTATGTTCCTTTCTGACCCACTGTCTCTGTGGCTTCATTTGCACTGGTTGTTAGTATGACTCCGTCATCATTGGGGCCTTCTGTTGTCCGTAGGTCTATCTTTATCAGTCCCATGATACCTGTTAGGCCCGCCGTTAGTGGATCACAACCTCATGTTGTGGAAATCCTGCCTACTTGTAGTGCACCTATGTTTTCTACTTCCATTCCTTGTGGTTATACATTCGATGAGTATCTGTTTGCCATTCAACAATAGTATTCTACCTCTTAGGGTCCTAAGCAACAGAATTCTCCCCCTCAAGGTTCTCAGCACTTAGCAACTTCTGGTAATACTCCACATCATTGTGAGGTGTATGGTAATCCCATCTACTTGCCTATGATTAAACCCAATCAGTTCAATTACCAACAGGGACAACCCTCTGGTTCACAAGGACAACCCTTACAAGAACAACCTTCGATCTAGCAGGGACAACTCTCTGGCTCACAGGGACAACCTGATGGTCTGCAAGGACAACCCTTCAAGGGAAAACCTTCGACCCAACAAGGATAACCCTTCGGTTCTGTTCGTTCATCTCATGTTCAATAGGGTGCATCTTATGTTCCTGGGGGGAAAATCTATCTGCAACAGGGACAACCTTTTATGCAACAACATCAACCTTACGTTCAGCAAGGCAAAAATTTTGTACAACAAGGACAGCCCTATGGTCCTGCAGGGTCAACTTGCTCTTCAGGGGCAACTTGGCCCGTCCCAACCATCAGGCCAACCTTTTCCATAAGGAAATCCTGGTGGCCCTCAATATCTAGGCCAACCTGCTACATAGGGACTGCCTGTCCAACCTCAGTATTCAGGTCAACCTACACCCCAGGGGTAGCCCGTTCAGCCTCAAGGCACCACTTATTTTCCTCAAGGTCAATCTCAAGTCATATATAGTGTGCCCCAAGGCATTACTTACATCCCTCAAGGTCAATTCCAGATGGTATACACTGCTCCTCAAGGCACTGCGTATCTTCTACCAGGTCAAACTCATGTGTTGTATAATGCACCTTAAGGCACTACTTTCATTCCACACCAAAATCCATATGTTTCTCAGCAAGGACCTTAGTGGTATGCTCAGAATCAATATCCTAGTCCTCAACCCATGTATGGGTAGAAATTTCAGGCTTATAACCCCTGTAGGACAGTCCTTGATGATGGTTCTCAACGTAAACCAAAGTACCCTTCTTTGATTTTTGATGAAGAGAACTACACCAAGGACTGTCCTCGATGGGCCGAAGTGAGTCGACTACTCAAAGGCACCCAAGGAACTCTAGCTATTCTCAAAGAACCATTTCCATCCCAGCAAACCCAATTGGTAGAGCAACCTCAGTCCTATGCCCCATTTGGTTCTCAGGTTTTCATGATGAATGGTCCTGCATCCGTCTCTATTGCTACCCGATCGAAATATTATACCGAACCGCATCAGGTAGTGGGGAAAGATATCACTAATTGTCCTCCTCCTCCACCTGCTTCTGGCTCTCTTTAGATTGAAAGGCCCATTACTGAGCACATTGTATGACCACCTTCCAAAGGTGTACTTCGTAAGTCTTTTTATAATCCTAACGCCCGTGTTGCTCAACATTATTGTATTATTGAGGATTTGGCTCAGGCACCATCTGCTATGTCTGTGTTAGAAGCACTTTAGAGCTACCCATCTCAACCGAAGGATTTGCTATCTGCCGGTGGTGGGGTTGATCCCTCTGATTCGAGCCTTATCACTTTCGATTTAGAGAATTTTGTCCCACGTCTCCCTCACCAGCTTACACTGATTCCAAGTTGGAATTAATGGAATGAATATCCATCGAGCGGTCATGGATGAGGGTGCATCTATGTGTGTCATGTCATCTGCCTACTGGAAATCCATTGGTTTTCCAACTCTCAATTCATCTCCAAATGCTCTAGAAGTGTTTGATGGAAGGGAATCTAAACCTCTTGGTGTTCTTGCTAGTTTACCGATTACTTTAGAATGGAAAACAGTTAACGTTGAGATTGAAGTAGTTGACGCCAAGCTCAATTACAATCTTCTCCTCGGTCGCAGTTGGACTCACGCCATGCTGTGCGTTCCATCCACTCTCTTTCATGTTTTTCGATTCCCGCACAATGGAAATATCATCACTATCGATCAATTGTATTTTATCACTTCTTCATCTTTCGAGAGAAACGTTCCATACGTAGATCAAATTCCCATGCCTTATGAGAGCGTAGGGCTGGGTATTTTCAAAGATCCTAACATCATGGGTATTTTTTGTCTTCGTCTACCCAACACTATTCAGGTTAACATGATCTCCAGTTCTTCTGATCTGTCGATCATCCATTCACCCAAGTAGATTGATTCATTTGGAGATTTGATGTTGTTAAGTCCGATTGAGATTGATTATTGTGAACTTATTTCGGCCTCAGATCCTCTGCCTCCTGATCATGCTCCTTTGAGTATGTCTCTTGACCCTTATTCTCAATCCCCTTGGCTTGGCGATTTGGATTCACCCGATCCCTTAAGAGAGACATTTCCCTCTGATGAAGCCATCGTGGAAACTATATCTCTTGAGGATCCTCCTTGGGACGATAATCATCATCATTCCTCATTCATGCTTGGCCTTGGGGCCATGTCTACTTGTCTCGAGAGGTTCACTTCTCAAGTTCTCTCCTCTGCTTCAAATTCCCATCCTGACACACAGAGTCTTTGCAGAAGGTAACTTAGGAAAAATCACACAAACGATGCCTATTGACATCTCCGTTAAACCGGGGGTTGTCGAGAACATCCATATTGGGGTGACCTATTCTCCCGATGAGATCGAGGTCTATGCTAGTATCTTCCACGAGTTTCGTGACGTTTTCGTGTGGTGTTATGAAGAGATGCCTGACATCAATCCAAGTATAGTGGTGCATGAGGTTCCTACCTATCTTGGTGTGAAGCCTGTTTTCCAGCATCTTCATCCTATGCACCCTAGAAAGGCGGCCACTATCAAAGGTGAAGTTGAAAATCTTCTTTGAGCTGGATTTATTTATCCAATTCCCTTGATAGAATGGGTTTCCAATGTTATTCCCGTGGATAAGAAGCAGGGTACTATTCGGGTCTGTGTCAACTACCATGATATCAACTGTGCTTTCCCTAAAGATAATTATCCCACTCCTTTTATTAATCAAATCATTGATGACTGTGCCGGGAGTGAGATGTTTTCCCTTATGGATGGGTTTTCTAGGTACAACTAGATTAATATTCTTCTGGCTGATCAACACACGACCGCCTTTATTTTTCCTTGGGGTACTTTCACCTATAAAAGGCTCCCTTTCGGTCTTAAAAATGCTGGGGCTACATTCCAGTGAGAAATTTCATATGCTTTCCATCATATCAAGCGCATTGTTCAGCCTTACCTGGATGACCTTCTGGCTCATTTGGCTAAGCGTAAAGACCATCCTTATCATCTCTGTCAGATTTTTCTTCGTTGTCGATGCTATAATATCCGGCTCAATTCGCATAAGCGCATCTTATGCGTTGACTCCGGTATACTCTTAGGGTTTATCATTTCCCAAGATGGAATTCATCTCGATCCCCTCAAAGTTGAAGCTATTGTTAATCTCCCCTCTCCTTCCTCCTTACATCAATTACAAAGTCTACAAGGGAAAGCTAACTTCTTGCACCGTTTTATACCTAACTAGGCTGAAGTGGCCAAAGTATTTACATGATTACTGAAGCAAGGTGTCTCATTCTTCTAGGATGAGATCGCCCAAAATTACTTTGATGCACTGAAGACGTTGTTGGTCAATGCTCCTCTGTTGCATCCTCCAAATTATCATCGTGATTACTCCCTCTATTTTGCTGTCGCATTTAGCACGATTGCTATGGTTTTGGTATAAGACAATGATGATGGTGATGAGCATGTCATTTATTATATAAGTCGCAATCTTCTCGATACCGAGATGTGCTATGCACATGTCGAGAAGTTGGCGTTGGCTGCTGTTCAAGATGTTCAACATTTTCTTCACTATATTCTGATGCGCACAGTGACCGTGATTTCTGATTGCAGCCCTATGACCTACATATTGACTCGTCAATTGCTGGGGGGAAAATACTTGAAGTGGATTGTTATCCTCCAAGAGTTCGATTTGGAGTTCACTACCGCCAAATCAAATAAATCATTGGTCTTCACTAATTTGATTTGCACTCTCCCTTCTTCTTTTTCTCCATCTGGTTCTAAGGAACGCATTTCGGATGACATGCTTTTTCTTATTAGCACCCTCAATCCTCGGTACGGTGATATCATCGTATATCTTTAGACTTCCACCTTCCGATTTGAGTTGACGAAGGATGCTCGCCGACGCATACGTCATCATTTTCAACCCTATCGCATATTCTAAGATACTCTCTACTGCATCGGAGTTGATTCCATTCTTCGCCGATGTTTGACTCTCGAGGAGGCTGAAAAGGTCCTAAAGTATTGCCACAATTGCACTTATGGCGGTCACATGTTTGGGTATGCTACCTCACAGAATATTCTTTGTGCTGGCTATTTTTGGCCCACCATTTCTAAAGACTGCATTGTTGTTGTCCGTAAGTGCCATGATTTCTAGATTTATCAGTGCAAGATGCACGCGTTGCCTTCCCATCTTCACCCTGTCATTACCATTGGTCCCTTTGCAAAGTGGGTCATCTATTTTATGATGTGTAACCCTCACTCGGCAGGGGGGAATGCTTATATTATCGTAGCCATAGACTACTTCACAAAATGGGCCGAAGTAATGCCTACACTTATAGTTGATGATAAGACAACATCACAATTTCTATTCAATCATGTCTTTAATAGGTTTGGTGTCCCTCAAGCCATTGTTACCGATTATGGGTCTCATTTTCATCATTACATGGTGCCTGAGTTGACTTCTAAGTTGGGTCTGCGTCATGACAACTCAACGCCGTACTATCCTTAGGCCAATGGCCAGGTTGAAGTCGTGAACAAAGTTCTCGTCACTATGCTTCAACATACGATTGGGATGCACAAATAAAAGTGGCATCTCATGTTGTTTTCAACTCTCTGGTCCTACCAAACCTTAGTGAAGGATGTAACCAGATTCACTCCATTCCAGCTTGTCTATGGTCTGAAAGCTACCCTTCCGATTGAACGTGAAATTCCTTCTCTCAAAATAGTTGTTGAATTGCTGCCTAATACTTCACCAGAAGGAGAGGATCTTCTATATTTAGAGGATTGATGAAACTTTCCTCTTTGATGCTCTTGTCATAGAAGCACAAAAAAAGCGGGTAAAAGCTCATTTTGACTAGTTAGTTTCCCCTCATTCCATTATAGAAGGATACCTCATCCTCCTGTACGACCAAGCTCATGATAAGCTAGGGGTAGGAAATTCCAATCCATGTGGAATGGGCCCTACATCGTTAAGCACATTTTGTAGAATGGGGCTTATGAGCTAATTGATTATGAAGGTCATCCTTTGGATCAACCCAAAAATGGGTTGTATCTCAAAAAGTTCTATGCATGAGTTTTTCATGCATGTTTCTTTGTACATAGGTGTTTTTTAATTTTTGTAAATTTTGGCTTGGTGTGCTTTGCGAGCATTTTCGTGCTTATTTTGCAGATGTCTATTACCCCTTATGTCAGTTTCGTTGATGGTGCTTCCCACAGTACCCGGAACCTGTCTTCTGTAGCCTGGGTGATTTATAATCCTGCTGGTGAGTTGATAGACCTTCAAGGTATTTGTCTAGGATGAACCACAAACAATGTTGCTGAATATAGTGCTGTTATTGAACTAATGACCAAGGCCATTACTCTCGAAATTCGTGCATTGGTTGTTAACCTAGACTCATAGCTTGTTGTTCTTTAGCTTAATGGGCATTATTATGTTATAAATCCTCACATATTAAGGGTGTATTTGTGTGTTCGTTTATTGGAAAGACTTTTTGATTACATTACATATCAATATATTCCTAGATGGATGAATGCATTAACTGATACAGTAGCCAATATTGTATTAGATAGAGATTTGCGTAATTTGTAAAAGCATCATCATCACATGACAAGATCCATACAGGAATATATATATATATATATATATATCGAGTGTTTTGCATCCACGTGCATCATAAGTTCAAAAAATATGTATGATTCGGTTACATCCTGAGACATCAAATCTCTCAAAAAATATGCAGAATTAAAAGCCTAGGTGTCTAGTTAGCGTGATGCTCATGATAGCATGTCATTGCCCGTATGAGCCACCTCAGTATGTAGTTGTTACACAGCAATTTGTCAATGTCCTTGCAATTACCCATCCCGCACAATTGGAGGGCTCATTCCATGACCTGTGAGCAGTGACATGACTTGAAACCACTTTCATGACATCCCTCTAAACATGAGATTTCATTGCCCTGAAGACAACTCCTTGTGAAAAAACCTAAAAACACCCCTTTTTGCATTGGCGCGGGAAGCCAGTTCAGTACCCGCGCCAATGGGGGAAATCATTAAAATAGGGCGCGCCAA
Organism: Pinus albicaulis; assembly: GCA_034641835.2. Lineage (NCBI taxonomy): Eukaryota > Viridiplantae > Streptophyta > Pinopsida > Pinales > Pinaceae > Pinus > Pinus albicaulis. The sequence goes on from CM076579.1 coordinate 136,740,934, forward strand.
TTGGCGCTTTGTCTCATAGTCGCACTCGCGCCAGCCATTTTAAGGAGTTTTTTTTTTAAATAAATGGCGGAAGTTTCATCCTAACCAATCCATAAACTAGTATCTAATTTGAGTTGGGAGGTTTGGCTCCGGATATCCATGTAGAGGAAGTGGTTTGCCACCTCTCATGGAAGCTTCCTTGAGGATAGGGCCAATCCCATGATTATAGGGATCCCAACTCCCCTTCCTCCATCTATAAAAGCTTGCTCATCTCCTTTGCAATCTAGTTCCCAAGAGCCATCAGAGCCTTATGCTGCAAGAGCCTTGATTCATTCCCTTAAGGCCAAATCCAAGCAGGGAGACTATTGTCGAGACATCCGAAGAGAGAGGCTTGTCCCTCCCCTGACAGGATTTTTTGAGACGTGTTCCGCTGGTGACCCTCCAAAGGAGAATTCAGTGTCAGAGCCAGGTTGTATCCTCCTTTGATTGATTAATGATAAACGACTATTGGTTATGGTTCCACTCCTATTGTTGATTATGATGATGAGTTGTTCTCTGACTGACATATAGTTGTATATATTGGATTTTATGCTTGTGTTTTCTTTGTTTCTTGCATGTGCAGGTGTCTGATCATGGAGATCGTGAGGATCGTGATCTGCCGGAGCTAAGGAACGGGAGTGCTACTTTCTCTACAAGCGACAACGTTGGATTCAAGGTAAGCCTTCTTCGCAAGCTGGTTTATTGCAATTAGGGACCTGCGCCATAGAATGTTACAATTGTTGCTAGACCCATTATGGGCTAGTAGGGATCACCTTTGTCCGCAGAGGGGATTTACCTCCACAACAAATTGGCGACTCCGCTGGGGATCGTCTAGCTTGTTGTTGTTCCTCTTTGTAAGCTACAGACGGAGCCTGAAGTTAGCCAGATAGCCTTCGAAATGCTATTGCTCTGAATTAGCGAAGTAGATCAAAGTTGCTTCAGTCAATCTCCGGTTTAGTTTATGAACTGAACACTTGGAGTATTGTCTTATATTTTTGGTTGTTTCTCGATTCTACTTGCTTGATCGGCTCTTTTGACTGGCTATTTTTGTGATTTTGGCTTTTGGTCAGCTTGATAATCACTGGTCTGCTTCTTGGATTTATCGTTTTTCATTTTTCCATGGTAAACTCGACTGGCATGCTTTTCAGCCTGACAGTCGCGCCCATTGGCGCAGGTTGCTAGTGTATTACCCGCGCCAATTCTGTTCTGGTGCTAGTTTTAGCCTCATAGTCGTGCCAATCTTGTGAGGTACTAGGGTTTGCTCTGTTCTGAGCTTCCTGAGCTTGATCAGTGTGTTTGGTCTTGTTTTTTCGACTGCTTGAGTGTTCTGGAGCCTTGTTTGACTGGTTGTAACCTTAGTCCTTTGGTTGTTTGCCCGTTTCCATCGATTTCACATTCTAGCCCTAGGGCATCTAGGTGCTCTTGTGTGTCAAGCCTCCCTTGGGGGTTTTTGGTTTCTACTTGTTCAGTCAACATTTTGATGGCTCCTCTGCATTTGTTGGGCATTTGTTTATCATTTTATTGCGTTATTTGAGTGTTTGTTCTCTTCTTCATTCGAATTTCGCTTTGTCTCGCTTTGGGCCTAGATTACATGGTCCATTTGAGTCTTTGGGATTCTCTTGGTTTTGAGGGACTGTTTTGTCAATTTGGAGATCTGATTGTGTGTTTGCGTTGAGTGAATTTTGTTTGTTTTTCTCTTTTTTCATCACTTCTCAAATTGCTCTTTTCATTAGTTTTCATTTTGTTTAGTGCACTTTGCTATTAAACATTGAAAATAAAAAAAATCTCTTTTGCTTTCGACTAGTTAGTGCAAATTAAAATCTTTTCGGTGTCATTAGTGATTAGTGACTTTGAGAGAAAAGTTTTTGGTTTCCATTAGCTGCATTAGAGACTTTGCTGGTTGTTCTCTGATCATTTTATTATTGTGTGAAAATCTCTTAACTCTCTTGTAATTAGCTTTCATCGAATGAAATGATATACTGTGGCATATAGTGTGCATTTAGAAGATTTCGAGACATAACACTCGCTAGGGCCTGAAAACTAAAACATAATTGAAGATAAACATTAAAATTTATTCAATTTACACTAAGGTAGCATTGAAACATTAACGCAAAATTTAGTGTTCTAGGCTAGAGACGTGTTCTGGCGTCTTTAAACCTAGTAGTTGTCATTCACCTCTTGGCTTTAAACAACACTAATACGAACTTGTGTTCCCCGTACCGTCGAGTATATAAAGGGAGACCCCACTAGGTTTCTATCCTTTATCCATAGGAAGCCGAGTATGCCACCCTATACCCGTGATACACCGGACACAACATTCGGGGAGATTTCCTGCACGTACGTTAAGTCCTTGGTTGATTTCTCTTTCATTTTTGAAACCAAGGTGTATATTGCAGTTCACGGTTATTTGGTACACCCTTTGCCTAGTATTCCTGAGTAGTCATTTGATCTTTTCTGACTCTTTAAATTTGAAAGGATCACCAAGCACTTGTCCTTTCACACTTACTTCAAAACTGAAAGAGATAGAGTCACCTTTCATCCGTTTCTCGACTCTTAAAAAATGAAACGGTGAAGTTTCTAAGTTTCAATGTGGTAAAATAAATCACCCGCGATCACACACCCTGTTAGATTTTGCTTGTTGGCCGTTTGATTGTGTGTCTTGACTCTTTTTCAGCTCGTGTGTGTTGTACTTGATCTTTTGTCATTGTTGTCACAGTGGCGGAACCTTCCGTTTCATCTACTGGTAGTCTATATACGGACGATTCATCAGAGGTTTCTCAATCCTCTGCTGAACCTGAGCAGCCCATCGTTTCCGAGTTTCCCGACGGGGGACCGGTTCTATCTGAGCTTCCCTTTGGAGGACCAGTTGAGTTCAATTGGCCCTTTTCCGACCCTTGGTTTGGATTGGGAGTAGGGGAGCATTTCCCTCCTCTTACATCGGGTTTGCATTTTTTAGCTGCTGTTATTCCTCCTAGTCCTCGCCGTCTATTACGAGATCTAGCAGAAGGTTCAAATATGAGTGATTCTCCTAGTGAGGAAATCCCCACATCTGGTGAAGATTACCAGTTATTCCCTCGATAGTTATTCCCAGAAGACAACCCTGAACCATCTATTATGTCATCACCTGGTCCCTCATTACCAGCAGGGTATAGATGCTTGGGTCAGATTATTGCCGCCGCTGCCTCTATGGGGTTGTCAGCTCCTTCTACGAGGCTGGTTGTTCCTTCTTTGGGGATGTCTCCTAAGACACCCATTACGTCATCCCCTCAGGTCACTTATGTATCTTCCAGGCCCACTGTCTGTGTGGCTACATCTGCACCCGCTGTTACCACTCAGTCCGTAAGGACCACATCGCTTCCCGAAGACGTCTATATAGCATCTGCTATGCTGGAGAACATCTCTCTGGAGGAGTATCGATTGTCCCTACAACAATCGAACCCCGAGGTTGGACAGTCTTCTCAAGATCCCAACCACTCGTATTTTTCGCATTATGCACAGGATGGTACACCCATGTACGTTTTTCCATACCAATAAGATGAGCATGGGAACCCTTTACGTTTACCCGCTCCTGAGGCTCAACTTCATGCTCAGGGTTTACCGTATAATCAAGCTGGATAGCCTTATAACCCGCAAGGACAACCTTTTCAAGGCCAACCTTCGGGCTAGCCTGGCTATCCTTATGACCCGCAGGGACAGCCCATATAGGGCTACCCTCCGGCCAGCAAGGGTCATTTTATGGTCCGCAAGGACAGTATTACAACCCTTCAGGTCAACTTGTGCAGCCTCTCCTTAGAGTCCCACCTGGGCAACCTCAAGGACTCACAGGTCAACCAGGGTACCAACCAGGGCCAGTATATGGTCCTGGGGGGCAAGTCCAACCTTCTCAATCCATGAAACCTCAGTATCCTCTTGGTCCTAACGTTGCACATCATCCAGGACCATATTATGGTCCTGTTGCGGGTCAAACCGGTTATTAGCAACCACCTGGCTCCATTCCACTACCAGGCCAACCGGTCAATCCGAAACAACCTGGTGTCCCTCCACTAGGCCAACCGACCCATCCAACACAACCTGGTGCTCCTCAATAGCCAGGTCAACCTGCACAACTAGCACAACCTGTTTATCTGGGTCAACCTGTTCAACCAGGGCAGTCCATTCATCCAGCTCAACCAGGCCAGCCTGCACATCCTGTCAACCCTGCCCAACAGCCGACTTATTCAATGCCACAACCAAATCAACTGCTGCACCCTAATTATCAGGCTCAGCAGGGTCCCACCTATCAGCAGCCCACTCAACCTCAAGGTGGTTACTATTCTCATGGTCAATACCGATTGAATTATAGCCAGCCCCAAGGTTCTAACTATTACTCTCAACAACCCGGCTACACCTATACTCAACAGCCAAATCCGCAGACTGCTCAAACGGGGCCGACTTACATTCAGGGTCCATACTCTGGTTATCAAGCCTCGTACACTGGTTACCAGCAACCGAATCAGGCTGGTTATACACCCTATACCCCCTATGGTCAGAATCCTACCGGACAGAACCCTTGGGGGCAAGGATATTCTCAACCAATGTGGAGTACAGGTACTGGTCCTTATCGAGGGCCAGGCATGCCCTTCAATCCACAATTGTCGTTCTTAGCTACCTTGGAATTACCAGATGTTTCAAAATTAAGTAATGATCCAATTATGCACAATCCTTATTGGCCTTCGGTTCCGACCAAAGTACTCGGCGATTGCCCAAAATTTGAGGGTAAAGCTGGAGAAGACCCCCAAGCTCACGTAATGACTTACCATCTTTGGTGTTTGTCCAACTCTTGGGTGGATGATTTGATTCATCTACGTCTCTTCCAGCGTACTCTTACTGGCGCTGCTGCCAAGTGGTATATCAAATTACCCCGTGGCATCTTTCAAGATTTCAATACGTTAGCCATGGCTTTCCTGACTCACTTCCAGTTACTGGTCCGTTACGAGGCCGAGACACATCTCCTGACTTCGTTGAAGCAGGATAAAGCCACCCACATCTCAAATCACATTCATGAGTGGCGACGTCGTCGTAGACTGATCAAGTTTGATATACCTGATCAGCTACTAACTCATTGGTTCACCACCTCCTTCGTTAACAAAATCACCCAAGATATTGCTATGGGGGCATGTATGACTGAAGAACAAGCCATAGCGCGTGCTCAGTATCTTGATCTGGTATACTCTCAGTCTGGCACGCTATATGATATTTTTATTGATGCTCCACGCCCAGGAACCTCTAAAGCTCCACCTACCCCAGCGGTGGATGGTGTTATTGGTTCCGTATCTCAAAATTCTCAAAAATCTTCGAATGGGAAGCAGAAGTCCAATTCTTCCAACAATTCTGCTCTTCCCGCCCCTCCAGATTCTGGCAAAACTGTGGAGGTTAACTTCGTTCAGGCTAATCCTATGGAAAAAGCCTCCAAAGGAAAAAGGAAGGGCAAAGGCAAATCCAAACCCGATGCCCCAAAGTCAGAGTCTCCTAAGCCTCGTACTGAGGACGGTTCCCAACGTAAACCGAAGTACCCTTGCCTTATTTGTGAAGGAGATCATTATACCAAGGATTGTCCACGACGATCTGAAATTAGTCAACTTCTCAAAGGCTCCAAAGGGACTCTGGCAGTTCTTAAAGAACCGTTCCTGCTTCAGCAGACCCAGATGGTTGAACAGCCTTCACCATCTGCACCATTTGGGTCCCAGGTCTTTATGATGAATGGCACTGCTGATCCAGGTGGATATTGGTGGCCACCCACCTATTCCACTTGGGCCCCCACCATTGTCTCTTTCATTTTTTCAGTTTTGGCATAATTTACTATTTTTATCAGTTTTTCGGGTCCTGAACTTCCGGAGCCGTTTTGAGGCCCTAAACGACGTTTTTTGGGAATCACGCCTCTAGCAAATATCATTCCATTCAGAATGATATTTGTTGGAAAAAGTTGTAGTCCTCGGATAGAGCTTTCTAATGATGTATCATGTGCATCAAACAGAGATAGTATGCCAAAGTTACGTCCCTGGGAAGTTGAAACACCAATTTACCCAAACGGGGCCCATAGTTTTGGCGCTTCATCTCCTAGGGTTAGGTTTTTGGATGTTTAGGATTCTCCATTGTTTCTCAATAATAAATAGGCCCTCGAGCCTCATTGTAACTCATTTCAGAGGCCTGTAGGCGCCACATCTCTTCTCAAAGATAACTACCAGTGCCCTAGCTAGTCTTATTTCCATTCTGTTTGTAAGCAAATTTCAATTCTTTGATATTAATGAAATGAAGTGTTATTTCCGCTGCATATCTGTATTTATGGTTATATGTTTATTCTATTGCGTTCCTGCATAAATCCGGATCAACTGCACCTATCTCTGTGGCTACGCGTTCGAAGGATTATGCTGGACCACGTCAGGCAGTTGGAAAGGAAGTGGTGGATGTCCCACCTCCTCCACCTGTCTCCGGTTCTTTGGAAATTGAGAAGCCTACTGTTGAAACTGTTGTGAGGCCACCTTCTAAAGGTGTTCTATGAAGGTCTTCCTACAATCCAAATTCCTGTGCCACTCAGCACTACAGTATTGTTGAGGATTTGGCACAGGCACCTTCTGCCATGTCTGCATTGGAAGTTCTTCAAAGTTGTCCTTCGCAACGGAAAGCTCTATTGTCTGCAATCGGTGGAATCGATCCTGCCGATTCTAGTCTTCTCACCTTCGACTTAGAAAATTTCACCCCCCGACTTCCACATCAGATCGCTCTTGTTATTCAAGTCGGGATCAACGGTCTTAACATCCATAGGGCCATTGTGGATGAAGGTGCCTCTACCTGTGTCATGTCATCTGCCTGCTGGAAGGCCATTGGCTCTCCGGCTCTTTCATCGTCTCCCAATGCCCTAGAGGCATTCGATGGTCAGGAATCGAAACCCCTGGGTGTTCTCGAGAGTTTTTCGATTACATTACAAGGGAAGACAGTCAACGTAGAAGTAGAACTAGTTGACGCCAAGCTTAACTACAGCCTTCTTCTCGGCCGCAGTTGGACTCACGCTATGCTATGCGTGACATCAACCCTCTTTCGACTTATTAAGTTCCATCATTAGGGAAAAATCGTTACTATGGATCAGTTGTCTTTCTTCACCTCTACCTCCGAGAACAACGTTCCTTACGTGGATAAGATCCCAAATCCCCCCAACAGTGTAGGACCCGATCTCTTCAAGGACCCCGTCCTCATGGGTATTTTTCCTGCGCCACCACCACACATCGTTCAAGTTAATATGATCTCCAGGTCTAACGACCCATGGATCATCCCTTCACCTAAACAGGTGACCGACTTTGGAGAATCAATGCCCTTAACTCCAGTAGAGATTAATTACTGTGAAATTGTTGCCACATCTGATCCTTCTCCTCCTCAACATGCTCCTTCGAGCATGGCTTTAGATATCTATTCTCAATCCCCCTGGCTCAGTGAGGCCGACTTGCTTGATCCTCTTAAAGAGATTTTCCCTTCTGACGAAGCCATTTTTGAAACAATGTCTCTTGAGGAGCTGCCTTGGACCGATACACATCATCGTTCCTCCTTTATGCCTAGCTTGGGGGCAATGTCAGATTGTCTAGAGCGTTTTGCATCTCAGGTTCCCACTCCACCTCTACAGACGCCCATATTGACACATGAGGTGCTTTCAGAGGGAAACCTGAGCAACATTACTCAAACTATTCCGATCGACATCTCCATTAAACCGGGGATAGTTGAGAACATACATGTGGGAGTGACTTGTTCTCCTGATGAGATACGAGTTTATATTGATCCTTTTTGAGAATTCAGAGACATGTTCGCTTGGTCCTATGAGGAAATGCCTGGGATTGATCCAAGCATAGTAGTGCACGAGATTCCTACCTATCCCGGTGCGAAACCCATGCACCAACGCCTACACCCGGTGCATCCTCGCAAAGCCGCTGCCATTAAAGTAGAAGTTGAAAAACTTCTGAACGTAGGCTTCATTTACCTGATTCCCCTCACAGAATGGGTCTCAAATATTGTCCCTGTAGATAAAAAGCAAGGTACTATAAGGGTCTGTGTTGATTACCGTGATATTAATCGCGCCTGTCCTAAGGACAACTATCCTACTCCCTTCATAGATCAAATGATTGACGAATGTGCTGGGAGTGAGATTTATTCCCTGATGGATGGCTTTTCCGGGTATAATCAGATAAATATTTTACCTGCCGATCAACACAAGACTACATTCATCTGTCCGTGGGATACCTTTGCCTATAAAAAGCTCCCGTTCGGCTTGAAGAATGCTGGAGATAATTTCCAGCGTGCTATGTCTTATGCATTCCATGACATATTCCATATCGTTCAACCTTATTTGGACGATCTACCAGCTCATTCAGCTTGGCGGGAGGACCACCCAGAACACCTCCGCTAGATTTTACTTTGTTGTCGACGCTATAATATCTGGCTCAACCCTCATAAATGCGTCTTTTGCATGGATTCTGGCCGTCTTTTGGGGTTCATAGTCTCCAAGGACGGGATTCGCCTTAATCCCCTAAAGGTCGAGGCCATTGTCAATCTCCCATCACCCTCTTCATTACATCAATTGCAGAGTCTGCTGGGAAAAGCTAACTTCCTACAATGCTTTATACCGAACTACGCAGAAGTGGCCAAAGGATTCACGCGCCTTTTAAAGCAGAACGTTCCCTTTCATTGGGAGGACATTGCTCAACAATCCTTTGAGAAGCTTAAGACATTACTTGTTAATGCTCCGTTGCTTCAGCCTCCAAACTATCACCGTGATTTCACTCTATACTTGGCCGCCGCCTTTAGCACCATAGCTATGGTTCTGGTGCAGGATGATGATAATGGCAACGAACACGTTGTTTACTATCTTTCATGAAATCTTCTTGACACAGAAATGCATTACGCTCATGTCGAGAAGCTAGCTTTAGCAGCTGTACAAGTTGTGCAACGTTTCCGCCACTACATCCTACTGCGTACCGTAACCGTGGTTTCAGATTGCAACCCCATGACATATATTCTATCTCGACAATTACTGGGGGGAAAATACTCCAAATGGATCGTTATTCTTCAGGAGTTTGACCTAGGGTTTACTACTGCTAAGTCAACCAAATCACTGGTTTTCGCAGATCTCATTTGCTTCCTCCCAACAAACTCCACCCCATCTCATTCTGAAGAACATATTCCAGAAGAAACCCTCTTCCTTGTCAGCACCCATGACCCATGGTATGGCGATATTATTTTGTATCTTCAAACGTCAACTTTCCGCTCTAATTTGACCAAAGATGCCCGACATCGGATTCGACATCAGTCTCAACCCTACTGCATTGTAGGAGATACATTATACCAGGTTGGAGTAGATTCGGTGCTCCGTCGGTGCTTGAAATTGGAAGAGGCTGAAAGAGTCTTGAATTACTATCACAGTGGCGCCTGTGGTGGTCACATGTCTGGATATGCCACCGCCCAGAAGATTCTGCATGCGGGTTACTTCTGTCCGTCAATCTTTAAATATTGTATTGTTGTAGTCCGCAAATGTCATGTGTGCCAGGTTTTTTAGCACAAGATGCGCGCGCCAGCCCTCCCTTTACATCTTGTCATTACTGTCGGCCCTTTTGAAAAATGGGGCATAGGTTTTATGATGTGTAACCCTCATTTGGCCGGGGGGCATGCATATATCATCGTTGCTGTCGACTACTTTACTAAGTGGGCTGAAGCGATGCCTACACTAGCCACCGACGGTAAGACAGCTGCCCAGTTTATTTTCAACCACATCATTGCACGTTTCGGGGTCCCTCGGGCCATTGTAACCGATCATGGCACTCACTTTCGAGATTATATGATGGCTGAGCTGACATCAAGATTGGGCTTACGGCATGATAGCTCAACGCCATATTACCCCCAGGCAAATGGCCAGGTTGAGGTTGTGAACAAAGTTTTGGTCACAATGCTTCAACGAACAGTTGGTATTCATAATTCCAATTGGCACCTACAATTGTTCTCAGCTTTATGGGCCTATTGGACTTCAGCAAAGAGTGCAACCAGATTCACACCATTCCAATTGGTGTATGGTCTGGAAGCAACTCTTCCGGTTGAGTGCGAAATTCCTTCCTTAAAATTGGCTGTGGAACTTTTGCCCGATACTTCTCCTGAAGAAGAGCGTCTCTTGTATTTGGAATGTTTGGATGAAACCCGCCGCTTGGCTGCTTTAGTCATTGAGGCACAGAAAAAGCAGGTCAAAGCACACTTTGATCAATCAGTCTCTCCACATTCCTTTGTCGAAGGGGACCTTGTCCTCCTATACGACCAAGCGCATGACAAACTCGGGGCAGGAAAGCTCCAACCCATGTGGCATGGGCCCTACATAGTAAAACGAGTATTGAAAAATGGGGCTTATGAGCTCATTGATTATGAAGGAGTTCCATTGGCGCAGCCTAGAAACGGGCCGTACCTTAAAAAATACTACACTTGAAGTTATTTTAGTGTGGTGTGTGTACATAGGTGTGTATATTCATTTTTGTGCATGTGTGGTGTGGTGTGCGATGTAAGTGTCTTTCTGCTGATCGGGTCTTCCTGATTGTGTAGATGTCCATTACTCCGTTTGTGGGTTTCGCGGATGGTGCCTCCCGCAGTACCAGGAATCTGTCTTCGGCAGCCTGGGTAATTTATGATCCTGCTGGTAAGTTGGTTAACTTGCAAGGTGTATGTTTGGGTCCTGCTACAAATAATATCGCGGAATATAGTGCTGTATTGGAATTATTAACCGAGGCTGTGGACCTCGGCATTCATGAATTACTTGTGTATATAGACTCACAACTTGTAGTATTACAACTTAACGGACATTATTCAGTAAGAAATCCATCCATTTTACGTCTTTATCTGCGTATTCGTCTGCTAGAAAGAAATTTTGACTATATTACATATCAACACATACCCAGACATATGAATACATTAACAGATGCAGTAGCTAATTTGGTTTTAGATATACATTTGCATAATTTATAAACAAAAAACATCATCACATGTAAAAAGATCCATCCAGGAATAGGTATGTATATATATATGTGTGTCGAAATGTTTAAATAGTGTGCATCACATAAAATCAAAATATACATGTTCGTCTTAATACAGCCAGAGATGACATGTCTCTCAAAAATATGCATGAAAGAAGCCCTAGGTGTCTAATCCGCATGGTGCTCGTGGTAACATGCTACCGCACGCACTAAGTGTCTCAGTAGTCGGTGGAGGCGACTGGGCACCCCCACAGTGTGCCGCTGGTATGCTAGCGGAACATCTGCTAGCCGTGCATAGTCCGGGACCCCCCGGGCAATGCCCTCCAGGTTCTGAATTAGTTCACCTCCCTCGCCACCCTCAGCCTGAGGGTCATGTTCGACATGGGTTCTCCGCGCAATGGGCGACATGCCCGTGAGCCTCTCTGGGTCGACATCTACATACACATAACAACTGTTATTAGAACAGACATGTATTACCAAAAAAACATAAATGCAAAAAATCAAAAAGAGTTTCATACCCAACTCTTCATCCCAATCCTCCCCCTCTGGGAGTGGAAGATCAGGATCTCCGGTGAAATCGGTCCCGACATAGGGCCAATCTTCGACCATGATCATCTGTCACCGTAACCACCCAAAGAACTCTGGCCTCTAGGACATCTGTTTGCCTCCTCCTAATCTGGGCATAAGTGCTGCCCAGCAATCCATCCTCGGCTCTCGTGGTACCGGCTCAGAAACTATGGCCCCTTGGCCCTGAAAGATAGGTAGTCGTTCCAGGATGAACAACACCAAAATGGAACCGTAGCCAAACTGCTTTAGCTTGACTTGCTTGCATCTTGTCAGCTACCTCTTGATATTGGTTGTCACCATTGTAGCCCAATCGAACAGTGTAGGACTCGTACACTCAGAGGCTAGTATGAGTTGGGCCTTGGTTGCCTCGTGTGGAGCTTGCGACCCTGTAGCTCATGTAATGGTGTGTAGCAATACTCTTAGTTCTAGATCCTGGACAGTGTGGATGTCCACCTTCCCACTTCCTGATCTGGTCCATGCCCCTGGGCACACCCTCGCCATTACTTGCTCCATCTTTTCCCCAGATGGTCTGCTGCCTGTCAAGATGGGCACCGGACCTCTGCGCGACAATCCGGTTATGAAATATATGTCGGAAACCTCAAGTTCCAACACTTGGTCCCGAAGTTTAAACACTTCTTCATTTTCATTCCATATACTGACCAAGTATTGTAGTAGCTCCGGTTGAGCTCGTAAACAGGGCGTCAGGAAGAACTTTTTGAGTCCACAATTCTTAACTGCATTCATACAGGCTTCATTCTCCATAGCCAATTCATCCTCTTCCCCATGCTCCCTCTCCTTCCATTCGATAACCATTATGCCTGAGTAACTTGCATCAACATGGTCAAAACGTCTCGATTAGATCTCTGTTATGTTTGAAATTTCATTTGAATCGCTCGCAATTCAGAAATCTAGAGTGGAAAATTGAGTTCCATCATTGGCACGACTGTTTCCCTAATAGTCGCACCAGTTGGCGCAACCCCTTTGTAAGAAAAAGGCCATTGGCACGAGTCCGTGCCCGATACCCGCGCCAATGGGCTGAGCCCTAAAATTCTAAAAATTTTCCACAGAAGTCTAATCCGTAATGGAAATCTCTAAAAAATGGATCGAAATGGAGTTCAAGGAAGTGCCCCTTACCTGGAATAAACATGGATCTGAATGATAGCCCGGATCGGTCGTAGTCGCCGTCAGAATTTTGCACACAAATGGACCATTGTTGCTCTCCAATGAGGTAAATAGTAAAAGTAATTTTTCTTTTACCATTTGAGACTTATTTATAACTTTTTGAAATCTAAATAGGTTTTAAAAGTCATTTTTTATTAATATTTTAATATATTTTGTCAAAAATGGATTTTACACTTTCCTTTATGTGCAGCAACAGGTTTTTACGCAACTTAAACAGTGACACGAGTTGTATTTTATACTTTTTCAGACTCGGTAAATACATGAAAAAGTCATTTTGGAGTCATCTTTCAGCTCCTTTCTGACTCTCTAAACATGAAAATATTGTCGAGGCCCTTGTCGTTTCGATCTCGTTAAAGTGGCCATGAAACGACATCTACCCAGTATACGTTTACCCCTTTTTTGGGCTGGGATAGATTATTTACGAAAAAGGAATACCCTAACCTATTGCGACTAGGAGGTTTTCTCAGACAAAGTTTTCTACCTTCTCGGATCTGAGAAACTATTTACGAAAAGGGACCTTTGGAGTTTACTTTTTTGCTGTCTTTTCAAACTCTCTAAATATGAAAATACGCCGATTTCTTCCTTTGTCAGACTCGTTAAACCCTGATGACATCAAATTCAGTCGTAATGACGTTATTCGAGTCCCTCCTTCCTAGGGCTCGTTAAATGTACTAGGATGTGCTTATACAGCAAGCATATGGTATCCTCTTCAAGCTTGTGTAAAAATAAAGAGGTACTCACCATAAATGGTGGGGAAAATGGAACCAACATCATTGTCGTGTCGGTAGTATGTCGCTCTTGAACATGGCACTTGTTTGCATTCGCGTCGGGTTGGAGACATCTCATCTCGTTTTTTCGCTTGCCTCCATGGGTTTGGGTGATCCCTTTTGACCTCTCATCTGATCTTTGCCTCGTCATCATGACCTCTGATCTATTGATGTCAAATACTTCCAAACTCACTGTTGTGTTGTTTATATGTTCAAGAGAATTTGACCTCTGCAAGTACCAACCTTCCTTGATTCTCATCTGATCGTGATTCACAAAGACATTATGTTCCTCTGTCTTGTGTCGATGATGTGGGAAACACTATGGCCCACCTTTGATCAAGGTCACTTCCTGTCGACTTCAGCTCATTATCTAGGAAGCTAATCTAGAGACTCCCTTCTGGTACCTTGGAGCCTGCATGCCTCAATGGCAGGTTTTTCGCATTCTACGTGAGGTTTTCATCATTGGCCTCCGATTGAGTGATTATACGGGTGTTCGACGCCAGCTCATTGATTCACATGCTGTAGATTGTACCTATAGTACCTTGAGGGCCATTTTCATCATTGGTGGTACCTCTCGCATCTGTTAACAGCTTTCATCACTGGCTGGTAATCAGACGATGTTCTTGCATGTTCGACTTCAGCTCACTTATTCACATGCTTGAACTTGTACTTTGTTCGGGTCGAGATGGAGCGCAAGACCCTGGATTTTTTCTGTTGGAATCCAAGCTACGATTTTGTGGATTATTATGATTGGTTACATGACTCATTCACTAGATGGCTGCGACCATACCTGAGTCTATTTATCAATCCTCACTGGATGGCTGCGTCCATGCCTCGGATCTGGATTATTACATACTTTGTTATGGATGGTTGCGCCCATACCACATATATATCATGTATTTGAGATATCAGTTTTACTTCTCTACGTAGGTTTTCCAACGGCGGTGTTTTCAGTTGGACACGTTCTCGTAAAGCATTTCACCCCTCTCTCTCTTTCGGGCCTCATGCTTTAGGGGGCATCTGTTACACAGCAATTTGTCACCGTCCTTGCAATTCCCCATCCCCCACAATTGGAGGGCTCATTCCATGACCTGTGAGCAGTGACATGACTTGAAACCACTTTCATGACATCCCTCTGAACATGAGCTTTCATTGCCCTGAAGACAACTCCTTGTGAAAAACCCTAAAAACACCCCTTTTTTCATTGGCGCGGGAAGCCAGTTCAGTACCCGCGCCAATGGGGGAAATCATTCAAATAGGGCATGCCAATTGGCACTCTGTCTCAGAGTCGCACTCGCGCCAGCCATTTTAAGGAGTGTTTTTAAAAAATAAATGGCAGAAGTTTCGTCCTAACCAATCCATAAACTGGTATCTAATTTGAGTTGGGAGGTTTGGCTCCGGATCTCCATGTAGAGGAAGTGGTTTGCCACCTCTCATGGAAGCTTCCTTGAGGATAGGGAAAATCCCATGATTATAGGGATCCAAACTCCCCTTCCTCCATCTATAAAAGCTTGCTCATCTCCTTTGCAAGCTAGTTCCCAAGAGCCATCAGAGCCTTATGCTGCAAGAGCCTTGATTCATTCCCTTAAGGCCAAATCCAAGCAGGGAGACTATTGTCGAGACATCCGAAGAGAGAGGCTTGTCCCATCCCTGACAGGATTTTTCGAGACGTGTTCCGCTGGTGACCCTCCGAAGGAGAATTCAACGTTAGAGCCAGGTTGTATCCTCCTTTGATTGATTAATGATAAATGACTATTGGTTATGGTTCCACTCCTGTTGTTGATTATGATGATGAGTTGTGTCTTCTCTGACTGACATATAGTTGTATATATTGGATTTTATGCTTGTGTTTTTTTTTTTTCTTGCATGTGCAGGTGTCCAATCACAGAGATCGTGAGGATCGTGATCTCCCGGAGCTGAGGAACGGGAGTGCTAATTTCTCTACAAGCGACAACGTTGGATTCAAGGTAAGCCTTCTTCGCAAGATGGTTTATTTCAATTAGGGACCTGCGCCATAGTGTGTTACGATTGTTTCTAGATCCATTCTGGGCTAGTAGGGATCGCCTCTGTCCCCAGAGGGGATTTACCTCCACAAAAGTAGTGAACACGGTTCGACACCCCTGCAGTGTGTCTCTGGTATGCGTGAGGAACATCATCAAATCTCGCATAGTCAGGGATCCCATGAGAGATTCCATCAAAGTTGCGTATGATTTCCTCCTCCTTGCCCCCCTCACCATGAGGGGCCACATAAAAGTCACGAGGAATTCTTTGTGCTATTGGAGACATGTCTGCAAGTCTTTTTGGGCCAACATCTGCAAATACATGGATTAATTTCAGAACATGCATAATAAAAAAATCATAATACTCATCAAAATAAAAATGAGTCTTACCCTACGCTTCATCCCAATCCTCTCCCATTGGGAGTGGTAGATCTGGATCACACGTAAAGTCTGTGCCAGAATAAGGCCAATCCTCCACCACAATCAGCTGTCGGCGGAGCCCCTCAGAGAACTTCGGTCTCCAGGACATCTGTTGACTGCCTCCTGATATTGGCATTAAATATGTTGGTCTCAGGCTGTAGCTTGGCCTGTAAGTAATTTATTTTTTACCATTTTTGGCATTTTATAAACTTTTCAGAACCCTAATTAGGTTTTGAAGCATATTTTTTGATTATTTTGCTATTTTATTTCGAAAAATGGATTTTACATGCATCTCTTGCGCAGTGACATGTCCTCAATGTGATGATGATGAAATGATGAGTTGTATTTTATACTTTTTTTGGACTCGGTAAAAACATGAAAAATTCTCCCCTAGAGTCATCTTTCAGCTCTTTACTAACTCTCAAAAATTGGAAATATTGCCGAGACTCTTGTCATTTTGAACTCGTTAAAAGGATGCAAAACGATGTCCACCCAGTATACATTTATCCCTTTTTTGGGTTGGGATAGATAATTTACAAAAAAGGAATACCTTAGCCTATTGTGATTGAGAGGTTCTCTCAGACATAGTTTTATACCTTTTTGGATCTGTTAGACTACCTACGAAAAGGGACCTGTTGGATTTTTTTTTTTCGTTTCTTTTCAGACTCTCTAAACATGAAAATATGCCGAGTTCTTCCTTTGTCAGACTCGTTAAAACCTAAATGACATCGGAAACTGTGACCATGATGTAACCGAGTTCCTCCTTCCTAGGGCTCGTAAAATGTACTAGGATGGATTTTTCTGAAGGAAAAAATTACATGACAAGCATATGCTATCCCCTTCAAGCTTGTTTCAAAAATAATTGGGGTACTTGCCAGCAATGGTGGGGGAAAATGGAACTAGTTCTCAGTCGTGTTGGCAGTATGTCGCTCTTGAAAATGACACTCATCTACATTCGTGTCAGGTTTGGGACATCTCATTTCATCATTTTTACCTCCATGGGTTTGGGTAATCTATTTTGACTTCTCATCTACTCTTTACCACGTCATCATGACCTCAAATCCCTTGATGTCGAATACTTCCAAATTCTGGACTCGTGTCGCCGATATGTTCAAGAGAATTTTCCTTTTGTAGTTTTCGACCTCTAATCCTCTTTTCAGTCGTGATTCACTATCATCTGATTCCTCTGTCTTGTGTCAGTGATGTGGGAAATATTATGGCCCTCCTTCGGCTAGGTCACTTCTTGTCGACTTCAGCTCATTATCGAGGAAGTTGATCTGGAGACTCTCTTCCGGTACCTTTGAGCTTGCATGCCTCAATGACAAATTATTTGCATTAGGTGAAAGGTCCTCATCATTGTCCTTCGATCGAGTGATTCCACGGGTGTTTGACACCAGATCACTATTCACATTCTGTGGATTGTAATAGTTTTACCTTGAGAGCCATTGTCATTATTGGTGGTTTCTCTCGTGCTTGTTAACAACTTTCATCATTGGCTGGTAATCAGGTGACTTTCTTGCATGTTCGACTTTAGCTCACATATTTGCATGCTTGAATTTATACTTGTTTGGGTCGAGATGAAGTGCGAGACCCTAGGTTTTGTCTGATAAAGTCCATGCTACGGGATATTTTGGTTTATCATGACTATATGCATGACTCTTTTGATTGGATGGTTGCGACCATACCTGAGTCTATTTATTGTTCCTTCTTACTAGATGGCTACACCCATACCTCGGATCTCATTTTTATATGTACTCTATTATGGATGGTTGTGCCCATGCCACATGTTTATGTATCAGAGATATCAGTTGTACTTGTACTTGCAGGTCTTCCGATGATGACGCTTTGTTTGAACTCGTTCTTGTAAAGAATTTCACTCCTCGCCCTCTCTCAGACCTCATGCTTTAGGGGAAATATATTACACAACATTTTGTCACCGTCCCTGCAATCCCCATCCCAAAAATTGGAGGACCATTTTTGTGACTTCTGTGTATTGTCATGCCTTGCAAAAAGTGTCATTGCATCCCTTGCCATGAGAAGAATATATCCTCTGTTGAATTTTCCTGGAGTAGGCTCTCAAAAAAATATGATTTTGGGTCGGCGCTGGTAGGAATTTATGGCCTCGCGCCCATAGAGAAATTAGCAATGGGCCTCATGCCGATTGGAACTATGTCTTAGTGGACCGCCTGTGCCGAGATATTTTTGGAATTTTTTTAAAAATAGAAGCGAAGTTTCCATTCCCAACCACTTCATGAGCGGAGTCAACATAATGTCAAACATCTTCCTTTGGATTCTTGTTTCCTACATTTGAGCAACCTCCCAAAGGATAAGGCCTCCCTTCCACCATATGAGGGATCCCAACCTCCTCCTCCTCTCCTATAAATACATCTCTCTCACATAGTTGCAGCTAGCTGAAATGGTTGAATATCTGAACAGTCTGAATTTAGTTGGTGTGAAATAGAGTAGAGAGAGGCCCATTGTCAAGAGAGAGTCTAGGCTTATTGCCTCAGCAAGCCCAATTCCCCGAAAAATTCTTGAGACACGTTTTGAGTGGACCCGCTAAAGGAGGCTGCAACGTTAAGGCTCTTTTGGTTGTAAACTCTTTGTCTCTTATTATTAATACATGATTGATGTTTTGGTTCCTATTTTGCATTTGATATGATTAATCTTGTGTAGTACGTTTAGTTCTCCTTGACCAATTAAATAGTTATGAATGCAAGTATTGTTTCGTATGCTGCTATCGTTCTCTGATCCTTGTGCAGGCACCTGATTACCACCATTGAAGGACCGCAACGTATGAGGACGAAGATCAAGAGACTAATGCCATAGCTATGACAACTGCGTTGGAACAAAGGTAGGAGATCTATCCCGACTCAGCTTCATTCATAAAATAGGAATCGACGCATTAACATGTCCTCTTGTTGCTAGACCCACCCTAGGGCTAGAGGGATCACCTCTGTTCGCAGAGGGGATTTACCTACACAATAGTCATAGTCTAGGGGACTGATGAGCGGTGGTGAAGAAAATTTGTCTTTCAGTGCGTCAAACTCTTGTTGGGCGTGGTCATCCCATTTGAATGGGATGTCCTGGCAAAGAAGGCGCAAGAACCCTTAAGCGCAAGTAGCGTAATTTGGGACGAAATGTCTCAAAAAATTGGCCTTCCCCTGTAGGCTTTGTAGTTGCCTTAGGGTTCAAGGTGGAAGTACCTCTTTGATGGCTTGGACCTTGAGGGGGTCCACTCGAATTCCTTATTGGGACACGATAAAACCTAAAAGTCTTCTTACTGTAACGCAAAAGATGCACTTGAGGGGGTTCAAGCATTGGTTGTATTTCCGATATCGTTGGAACACTCGTCACAGATCCTCGAGGTGGTCTGAGTGCTTCTTGGACCGGATAGTTAGGTCATCTAAGTAGGTGAGGATAAGGTATGACAAGTCATGAAATATGTAATTCATGGCTCTCTTGAAGGTGGCTCCTATGTTTTTCAGGCTAAATGGCATTACCTTGTATGCGAATGTGCCTCAGGGGGTGGTGAACAAGGTTTTGTACCGGTCAGTGTGGCAGATTTTAATTTGATTGTACCTAGAGAATACGTCCATGAAGGAGAGGGCCTCATGACCTTCACAAGAAATGATGACTTGGTCAATGAATGGGGTAGGGTAATTGTCCTTGGGACATGCTTTGTTAAAATCTCGAAAATCAGTGCAAACACATATAGTGCCCTACTTTTTCATGACGGGAACAAGGTGGGAAACCAAAGATGTGTAAGAAATGGGGTAGATAAACTCGACTTTGTGAATCTTGTCGATTTCTCATTTTATTGCTTCTGCCTTTGATGGGTGCAGTTGACGCTGTTTCTAGCGTATCAGGGGTACGTCAGGGTAGGTGTCAATATGGTGCTCTACAATACTGGGACTAAGCCCAGGTGTTTCTAAGTAGTCCCATGCAAATATATCTTTATACTCTTGTAGAAATTAGGCATAAGAGGTCATTTATTCTGGAGAACATGTTTCCCCCAATGAAATTTCTTCGACCGTTCTAGGATTTTGGGATATATCCACCTTGACAGTAGGTGAGATGCTTGACATGTTTCCTTCTTTGAATTCACCTGGCGTCGGGATAGGGTTCTTGAACCATTCGACTTTCCCTGATGGGAGGAAATCTTTTGATTCGATCGAAAAAATCTCTTGTTCTTTTGTCTTGTTAGGACTGAACAATGATGCATTGCATCCCATGGATAATCCGGCTCTGTCATGGCCTCTAGGATCTCATCATATGAATGGAATAGGGATCATAAGGGGAATTTATTTAGCGAAAGGTTGCGCAGAAAAGGTTCAGTCCCCATGGAGCTGGTTGTAGACATGAAAAGGATTCCATCTTCAACGTGGTGGAATGATCTGAAAATGGTTTGGATAACTTGTGTGTATTGCAATAACCTACCACTCAATTTTAATTAAAATTATCTAGCTTGAACTTGACGTTATACGAAAGTTTGGCTTGAAAGTGGTGTGTTTTTTTTTTACTTTTTGTGTTTCTTTAGTATATTTGTTCTTGCTGTAATTTAACATGTATATCAGCAACATAATTCAGCAATAAAATATGTAAACACAACAGCAATATAATATAGGAGTTCACCCGAAATCTCGTGGGCTATGTCTCCTTTGAGTCTTGTCAACTAGACTCGACTCTTTGGGATTAAGGTAAATGTTCTTTTAAAAGTTTCATGCTTAACACCAATGAATAAAAAAATGATTCAAAGGGCTGAGAATACCATTTAACATCCCTCTAATGGCTGTCCAAAATCTGCAAACAGCTTTAGGCTCCTATTAACACATTTCCTTATGTTGGTGCACTAAGCTACTTTGAGATTCTAAATGGAAAAAAATCCCTCAGTATTCTATTTAAATCATTGAAACCACTACTTTTGTATCCAAAAATTATCAAACACCAAATTTCAACTGATAAATTTCTCAAATCGAGCACAACATCCCCAAAAATGGCTATCCTCCATGGTTTGCCCAGGGCTACCCACAACTTCACATCAACTTATCGAGCTATATAAGTTTTCAAAATGTTCTGAAACTACTTCAATTGGTTCCAAAATGTTTTAATTAGTCTAAATATACTATTCATTCATCAGAAACGGCCTCCGGCTGCTCCTGTTTTGCCTCAATCACCTATGAGCACCCCTTGGCACTCGGGTCAAAGAAAACCTCTCTACTGTGTTTTTGACCTCTAGAAGTTATCAAAAATTTCTGAAACCTATTTCACTAGATCAGAATAAAATTTTTAGTCAATAATGACCACTGGTTCGCTGAAAATGGTCTCTAGCTCCCCTGGCAAGGCCCTACACTGTTGCTGGCAAAAGCAGGAAAAAATGGCCTCTAGAACTTAAATGAAGATTTTAGGATTTCTAATGATCTATACAGGCTCTAAAAACCATTTCATCAGAATCAAAACATCTGAATTATCCAATTTAGACTATTGGAACTCTGGAAGAGGACTCTAACTCCCCTGGTTAGGCCTTAAATTGAAATTGTCTCATGGTGGCCCTGATGGCTCCTTCATCTTCCCTGAAGCACAATATACTGAAGATGACCTCCATTAGACATAAAACCTATTCCAAAGTGTTTAGCAGGTCGAAGAGACCCAAAATTGACCAAAATTTCATCCAATTTGGTTCAATAATGTGGAAGTTATGACCAAAACAACTTTGCCCCAATTTCCTCCACTAAATGTGGGGCAACTGCCAGTTAACTCCACAAAAAGTGGAAGTCCGCCTAAATTTGGGAGCACCTCCAGAATCTCCGCCATATTAAACTCCACTTAACTGAAGCTTAATTAAATATTAAACCTGATATTATGCTCCTTAAGTTCTCTTAATATTAAGCTCCCACATTGGTCATATGATGAGGTTCCATCAGAGGAGGGTTGGCCCCTTCATGCTCTGCCGGACCCACTCGGCATTAAAAGTGCAATAAATTTTTGATACGGTGTCTATTTTTTGAACCGTTTACGGTGCTAGAATCAAGAAGATGAGACCTATGCAACCATCTTTGTTTCAACCCAATCCTATAACTTTGAATTTTGAGCTAATCCTTAGGTCCTTGATCCAATTCTGATCACACCTCCCAAATGAGAAGCTTTTGGACCCCAAAAGCTCTATTGGACTATTGAAACTAATCTATACAGAAAATGAGAGTACTGCACCCTCTTCTCTTCAGCCTCCAAACACTTTCCCTGCATGGCTAATGACTTTGAACCTCAACTAGAAAGCAATTCACACTTCCATTCCTCGATGCTTGTCCTCCTGTCAAGAGCTGCCTTTGTTGCACTCACTCAGAAAATTTCTGGCGAGAAATTTAGAGAAGGAATCTGAAAATTGCTACCTTGATCAATGATCCAAGGTGGCTTAAACATAAGTCGTGCAACATGTGACATCAACAACAAGTCGTCACTATACAGTTGACACAAAATCAATGTAAAAGGTGTGCAACACAATCGACACAAGTCGACAAACATGTGTGACACAATCGACACAATTCGATAAACAACATGATACATATTGACAAACACATGTGCATGTATCAATGTACAATGAACCTATTTACAGTTTTTTATTTACACATACAACTTCCATGCACATGTACACCTTCAACTCTTCCTTTCAAGTACCAACAAGTACATAATCCCAAAAACATGTGGGTGAATATAAGAGCTGAACTAAAAGATATTACTGCAATATAAGTGAGTATCATACTCATCTTTTACACCTCCATGGAAAAATTTTGCAACAACAAAGAAATTCCTTCAACTGAACCACATTTATATGCAATCTTGCATCAAACTTTTCAACAGAAATACATGAAAACAACCGAAATGTGCATATGTACAAAGGAGTATTTCTTAGTGTGTTAAGAAGTCCATCCAGTTCTTTCCAAGCCACCTCCATGGAAATTTTTTCTGTTGTAACACTTCTTCATGTGAATCTTCCATTTTCACATCGATAATGGAATCCTTAGTTCCACTTGCGCCAATCTTTCTGTCCTCTTGCTGCATGTGCCTTGGACGACTAGTTGGATGCAAAGTCCAACAATGGGAGACAACATGTCCCCTCTTTTGGAAAAATGTGAAAATCTTATGCACCTTCTTTGAAAGTTTTCTTTGTCTCATCTGCTTCCTGAATGCTTTCTTCTTCATCCAACATCTCGAAACATGATGGTTAAATCAACCACAATATGTACAGAAAATCTTTCTTCCATTTAAGCATGACAAATTATCATGCTTTGCAGAAACACAATCAAATTGATCATGAAAATATTTATAACTCTTGTGCTACTTTGAATGTTCATCCTTTTTGTCTTCATGAGAAGATGAACTAGTAGATGCTACAACTTTCATTTGCAGACTAACATCACCGTTTGAACTTGCATGCTCACCATAAGTTGCATGTCTTCCATCTTCTTGATGCAAAAAATTCTTAAAGCAATGGAAATAATTTTTGAAACAAATTTGACATATTTGCATCTTAGAACTTGGAATAAAATTTCTCTTTAAAGTAGCATCACATGCCTTCAAGGATTTGGAGTCTTTTCCATTAAACTTCACATAACCAAGACCAAGATTCTTGGGTTGTTCCTCAACAAGAATAGGTTCAACCATGCGTTGTGCATGCTTACCTAATCCCTTGCCTTCATAGCCCACTTTAATCATTAATTTGGACCCTATACCCCTCGTATGTTTTTCGAAAGAACCAACACATATTTCTAATGAGGAAACTGAAGACAAGTTAGAATGGAATACCTCTTCCCCATGCATTTTCTTGGTCAAAGCCTCTTGGGCTTGATGGAGTTGCCTCTCCATATCATGCAATATTTGAAGAATTGTTTCCTTCTCTTCCTTCATGGCAAACAACTTTTCACGAAGTTTAGCGCTTTCTCGTTTATCCTCAAACAAAATCTGCACCATGTCCTTCAATATAATAAAGTCACGCTTCATATCATCATCGAAGAATGTTGTAAAGGAGGAAAATTCATTTGTAGAAGTTGCCATTATGATGTAAATGAAAAAATTAACTTCAACAAAGTTCTCAAAGCTTTTCAAAACAAATGACAAAGCTTTTTTAGCCAAATGGTTGTAAAGACCAACTCTTATTCAAGTAGCCAAACAACAAACAAACTCCAAGAGCTTCTTAACAAACAATCGTCATGAGGGTTTGTTTTCCAAGGGTGACTTTAAGGTCCTTTGGGGTAAGGAAAATTTCTACAACACTTTCTTCCTTTTTTTTCTCTCCAAGACATAGCTAATTAGTAGCTATCCCCAAAACTCAAGCAAACTCAAACAACAATCAATTTGCAAATAGTAAAACAGTCAATCTTTTACACTATTTAAACACCTTTCAAGCTATACAATAAAGCAATTGCTATGTCAATCAATAAAACAAGTGATTTGATACCAACCTGATTTGAAAATGGTTTGGATAACTTGTGTGTATTGCAAGAACCTACCACTCAGTTTTAATTAAAATTATCTAGCTTGAACTTGATGTTATGCGGAATTTTGGCTTGAAAGTGGTGTATTTTATTTTTACTGTTTATGTGTCTTAAGTATATTTTTTCTTGCTGTAATTTAACATGTATATCAGCAACATAATTCAGCAATAAAATATGTAAACACAACAGCAATATAATATAGGAGTTCACCCGAAATCTCGTGGGCTACGTCTCCTTTGAGTCTTGTCAACTAGACTCGACTCTTTGGGATTAAGGTAAATGTTCTTTTAAAAGTTTCATGCTTAACACCAATGAATACAAAAATGATTAAAACAGATGAGAATACCATTTAACATCCCTCTAATGGCTGTCCAAAATCTGTAAACAACTTTAGGCTCCTTTTAACACATTTCCTTTTGTTGGTGCACTAAGCTACTCTGAGCTTCTAAATGGCACAAAATCCCTCAGAATTATATTTAAATCACTGAAACCACTACTTCTATATCCAAAAATGATCAAACATGAAATTTCAACTGAAAAATTGCTCAAATCGAGCACAACATCCCCAAAAATGGTTATCTTCCACGGTTTGCCCAAGGCTGCCCACAACTTCACATCAACTTCTTGAGTTGTAGAAGTTCT
The DNA here is from genome assembly GCA_034641835.2 of Pinus albicaulis. Taxonomy (NCBI): domain Eukaryota; kingdom Viridiplantae; phylum Streptophyta; class Pinopsida; order Pinales; family Pinaceae; genus Pinus; species Pinus albicaulis. The sequence continues at coordinate 136,766,049 of CM076579.1, forward strand.
AAAAATGTTTTGAAACTACTTCCATTGGTTCCAAAATTTCTGAATTAGTATAAATAGACTTGTTCATCAGAAACGGCCTCCGGATGCTCTGGTTTTGCCTCAATCACCTATCAGCACCCCCTGGCACTCGGGTCAAAGAAAACCTCTCTATTGATTTTTCAAACTCTAGAAGTTATCCAAACTTTCTGAAACCTCTGTCATTAGATTCAAAATCAAATTTTCAATCAAGAATGACCACTGGTTCGCTGCAAATGGTCTCTAGCTCCCCTGGCTAGGCCCTACACTGCTGCTGGAAAAAAAAAGAAAAAATGGCCTCTGGAACTTAAATGAAGCTTTTTGGCTTTCTAATGCTCTCTACAGGCTCTGAAAACCATTTCATCAGAATCATAACATCTGAGTTATCCAATTTAGACTATTGGAACTCTAGAAAAAGACTCTAACTCCCCTGGTTAGGCCTCAAACTAAAATTGTCTCATGGTGGCCCTGATGGCTCCTTCATCTTCCCTAAAGAAAAATATGCTGAAGATGACCTCCATTCAACCTAAAACCTATTCCAAAGTGTTCAGGAGGTCACATAGACCTAAAATTGACCAAAATTTCATCCAATTTGGTTCAATAAGGAGGAAGTGATGACCAAAACAACTTTGCCCCAATTTCCTCCACTAAATGTGGGGCAACTGCCAGTTAACTCCACTAAAAGTGGAAGTCTGTCTAAATTTGGGAGTGCCTCCAGAATCTCTGCCATATTAAACTCCACTAAAATGAAGCTTAATTAAATATTAAACCTGAGATTAGGCTCCTTAAGCACTCTTAACATTAAGTTCCCACACTGGTCATATGATGAGGTTCCATGGGAGGAGGGCTGGCCCCTCCGTGCTCCGTTGGACCCACTCGGCATTAAAAGTGCGATAAATTCTTCATTCGGTGTCTATTTTTTGAGCCATTTGCGGTGCCAGAATTAGGAAGACGAGACCTATGCAACCATCTTGGTTTCAACCCAACCATGTAACTTTTAATTTTGAGCTAATCCTTAGGTCCTTGATCCAGTTCTGATCATGGAACCAGATGCGGTCGACATAGTGCAGACAAATTGGGTTTGCACTGTCATAGGTACAACTATTCTTGTAGTTGTAGATGACTTGACACCTATGGTAGATGAGTAGATAACTCGAGTCATAGTTCCGATACATGATGATATGAATCGTATATGGTGTATTGTGTCGTCGGTGTTTGGTGGGGGGATAATTTCCATGATGGGAGCTTACGTGGTCGTAGGGGTAGGTCCCTCATTGGGGTGGTAAATTTATAGAGGGTGGAAATTATGCGTGGTGCAAAGGCGCCTAAATTTTTCCATTAGCGGGCATGCCTCTATTTCGTGGTTATGGCCAGTGCAAATGGTGCATGGTACCACTGTGCCAACTGAGTAGATTTTGTGGGAATCAACACTACTCTTCATCCCAGAAGTGGACACTCGGAAGGGGTCAAATGTAGAGGAGGAGGCTCTCTGCTTCCATTTCTGAGTTTTTGGGTTGGGTATGTCTCACTCTTTTGGGGAGTGAAGACTTAACGCCACTCTTGCTACTCTAAGATTCGGGAGATGATCATATTTTATTGTATGATGAAATTGAGAACAAATCCGGCATAAAGTGTGCGTGATTTTCTCTTGGTTAGAGAGATGTCTCTCCGGGAGAAAAGAGATAATGTGAAAATTGTGGGCAAGGTGCTTCAACTCTTTGCACTGATTGACCCGGTGGCCGATTAGGTCGCATAGTCTGCATGTTATCCTAGGTTGAACCTGGGTCATGCTTGGTTGGCATACATTCCCATATTTCCCATTACACTGACATGGGTATGGAGTAGATTTCCTGGGGGCGTTCTGTTTTCCATATTGGTTGAGGAGATCCTTGCGTTTCTTCTCTAATACATGTATCATTTCAATTAGGGGACGCACTCGCGGGATATAGGTACAACGCTACTCATGGTGATTTCCCTAACACACTAGGAAAATCATCTTAGAAATGGGGTTCTCATCCTTCTCTCTTGATGGCATGATTGGGTACCATCGGCGGAACGATTCTAAGTCAGGGCAAGTGGCGACCACATGATTGTGTGTGTTACATAACACACATGTTGGTCTTCTCTGCAGATGGCGGTTGGTGGTGAATAAGATTTCCGCTATTGGTCATTTTTCAACTGACAAAAAGAGGATGGATCTACTCGTCACATATGCTTGAGTTGTCGAGTTATTCGTAGACTGAGAGTAAGGGCCATCTTCTTGGGAGAGGAAAACTATGGAAGATCGCATACAAGCTATCACTGCACGGAATCTAGGAATATAGTGAAAATGGCATAAAGGATGATTGCCACAACATATTTGACATGAATACTGAGTATCTGGTTCGGTGTCATATACTACGTGAACTGGATACCATCGCTGAAACATTTCTAGAGTTGGGCAATCAGCAATGAAATGATGGCTTTCATCATAGAGTGCGCATCGTTCGATAGGGGGAGGAGGAATGGTTGGGAGTCTATCAAGTGACTGTTGTTATGAAACCAACTCCAAAAATAGAAGAAAAGAGAGATCAGCGCCTTAGAAATCAACCAATTTTAGGGGGAAACCTCGAATACATTACATAAATGAAAAATTCTTGGATGATACAAATGAAAAAACCTACTTATATATATAGGAGTCCATGGGGTCACAATATAATCCTAGCCGACCTAACAATAATAATGTAAGGGCAAAATAATAACAATATTGGGGTTAAACAGGGAAAATAATAACAATAAGGGGGCTACACTAACAATAATAAGGGACTACACTAGTAATATAGGGACCTAACATGCCCCTCTCCTTCAAAAAAATGTTTTCCTCAACACTTGAGTATGTCTGGGTGCTTCTGTATAAAATTTTCATCCTCCCATGTAGAATCTTCAGTGGGTAAGTTCTTCCACTTGATGAAATACTCTGAAATTGATCGTTTCGTAGTTGTCGAGTTCTTGTTTCCGTGATTTCTTCAGGTTCCAATATGATTTTTCCTTCCTCATCAAGTTCTAGCAATATTGTTTGAACTGGAAGTTTTCACCTATAACCTTCTTTAAGCATGAAACATAGAAAACTGGATGCACTCGCGATGAAGCAGGAAGCTCCAATTTGTATGCCATAGTACCAACCTTTTCCAACACCTTGTAAGGACCATATTACTTTGGCGATAATTTATTATCCTTCTTAGCTTTCTTGAGGGACATTTGTTTGTATGGTTGTACCCATACAAATACCTAGTCTCCTACATCAAAATTGCTCTTGCTGCGATGTTGATGTGCCTATTGTTTCATTCGATTTTGTGCCAAATTTAGGTTATCCTTTAAGATTTGGAGAACTTCTTGTTGATGCTCAATGTGATCTTCCATTGCTTGAACCTTAGAATTTTCTCTTAAAGATGATGTGATGGACGGTGGATGATATCCATAAAGTGCCATAAATGGGGTCATTTTTGCTGCAGTATGGAAGGAAGTGTTATACCACCATTCAACGAGAGGTAACCACTTGACCCATTGTGTTTGTCATTAGGGGAATTTTGAGGTCTAAAATGGGTCTCCTAAGGAAATTATAAAATAATAGTGGAAATAATAAAGTAAGATTTGATGACATCATCAAATTTTAAAGGGAAAAATGAAAAAACTACATTTTTCAACTCGTATATTTAACTTATCTCCCAATTTTTTACTCAAATTTCGAGTGGGAGTACTTGTTGGATGCAAAATTTAATTCCTTATCCAAGGCATACCCATGTTGCATACTTTAGATGGGCCCTATTATGCGAAAAATGAGAAATACATGAAAAAATATGATCGCAATCACGTTTTTTTATGTATTTCTCATTTTTCTCATAGAAGGTTCCATTGAAAGTATGCAACATGGGTACTCCTTGGAGGAGGAATTAATTTTTTCATCCAACGAGTACTACCACTCGAAATTTGAGTAAAAAATTTGGGAGATAAGTTGAAAATACGAGTTGAAAAAGTAGTTTTATTATTTTATTATTTTATAATCTTTTTACCCTTTTACTTAAAAAATGGTGAATGATCCCCCATGGTTGACATCATCATATTGAATCCTATTGGTTCTTATAAAATTTATTTTGGTTGTACATTTTTTTTAGGAGGCCCATTTTAGACCTCAAAATTCCCCTAATGTTATCTGATACAAAACAACGAAGATATCCTTCCAAGCATTTATTCACTATCTCAGTTTGACCATCCAATTGAGGATGATAAGATGAGATATGAGCTAGTTGAGTACCCAAACAAGAAAATATTTTTTTCCAAAAATTTCCAGTAAAAATGGGATCTCTGTCGCTTACAATAATCTTTGGGTTTCCATGTAGCTTTTGAATTGTTTCCATAAATGTAGTAGCAATTGTACTTACTTTAAATGGATGAGATAATGCACAAAAGTATGCATACTTGGTAATTCTATCAACTACCACCATGATGACACTCTTTCCTTCAGACATAGGTAAACTTGTGATAAAATCCATTGAAATATCCTCCCAATGTTGACTTGGAATGGATAAAGGTTGTAGAAGACCTGGGGTCTTAATTGTCTCAACTTTATTTTGCTGGCAAACCAAACATTTCGCCACAAACTTTTGAATATCAGATTTAAGGCCATCCCAAAAAATTTGTTTCTTCACCTTGTGGTAATTTTTAAAAAATCCCAAGTGTCCTCCTAAAGGAGAAGTGTGCAATCCAAAAGAATATTTTGTTTTAGTTGGGAAATCTTACAAAGATATAAGCAATCTTTGTACCATATGAAATCATTTTTCCAACTAAATGTATCAGACGTACTAGGATCTTGCTGCAACTTTTGAATGAGTGTCCACACTTTTTCATCCTTCTTCAATTCATCCTTGGCTTTGGTTATCCAATCTAGTTGGATAAAATAAATGGCACAAAGAAATGCTTCCACCTCTTCATTATTTCTTGAGAGTGCATCTGCAACCACATTTAGCTTCCCTTTTTTGTGGATGATTTGAAAGTCATAACCCAAAATATTTGTGACCCATTTTTGCTGCTCTTTTGAAGATAGTCTTTGTTCCAAAAAAAATTTAATACTATCATGATCAATTTTTACCTTGAAGTGTCTTCCCATTAGGTAAGGTCACCATTTCTTTAGTGCATGTAGTATTGCTAACATTTCCTTCACATAAATAGCTTTCTGTAAATACTTTCCTTTGATTGGACGACTTTCAAAAGCAATGGGTCTTCCTTCTTGCATTAAAACAACACCAATTCCATTTCCTGAGGCATCACATTCCATAATAAAGGCTTTTGTGAAGTCTGGCGTAGCTAAGACTGGTGCTAGGCACATTGCCTCTTTAAGATGTTCAAAGGCCTTAGTTTCTTGAGGATTCCATGAAAATGCATCTTTCTTCAATAATTTTGTTAGAGGTGCTGCTATTCTCCCATAATTTTTCACAAACTTGTGATAATACCCTGTTAACCTGAGAAATTGTCGCAATTGCTTTATGGTTGTGGGGACTTTCCATTCTTTAATGGATTTAATTTTGTTAGGGTCTACCTTAACATCCTCGTGAGATAAAATATGACCCAAATATTCCACCTCTTGTACTACAAAGAAACATTTGGATGCTTTTGCATATAATTTTTTCTCCTCCAATAGTTTGAGCACCCTGTCAAGATGTTGAACATGATCCCTCCAAGACTCGCTATAGATTATTATATCATCAAAAAATACTAGCACAAATTTTCTAAGGAAGGGTTTGAAAATGGAATTCATCAACCCTTGAAATGTAGAAGGTGAATTGGTAAGGTTAAAAATTCATAATGACCCTCATGAGTTCGAAATGTTGTTTTCATAATATCTTAAGTCTTCATTCTAATTTGATGATATCTTGAACGAAGATCCAATTTGGTAAAATAAATTTCCCCATGTAATTCATCCAATAATTCATCAATCATAGGAATGGGAAATTTCTCTTTAATAGTGAGCTTATTGAGCTCCCTATAATTCGGACACATGTGCCATGATCCATCCTTCTTGTGCACCAATACTACTGGAGCAGAGAAAGAACTTTGACTAGGTTGAATTATACCAGCCTCGTAACATTTCTGCAATCATACGTTAAATTTCGATCTTTTGAACATAAGGATATCTATAAGTCCTGATGTTTGGAGGAATAGTTCCCGGAATCAAATCAATAGCATGGTCATGATAAAAAATAGGTGGGAGTCCTTTCGGAGTTTCAAACACCTTGGAATGATTGTCCAAGACTTTTTGGAGATCTGGAGAAATAGATGATTTTGATGTTGGAAATTATAGTGAGCATAATTGTGCAATTATGCCTCGTTATTATTTCTTCAGAAATTTTTTCATGAAATTAGAGCTTACTATCTTTCCTGGCTTCCCTACCATACTCTGTAATTTGACTTCCTTTCCTTCTGAAAAAAAATTCAAGAAAAGTTCTTGAAAATTAAAAGCTACCATCCCCAAAGATTGTAACCATTGTACTCCTAGTACAACATCAACACCTGCCATTAGAATGGAAAGCATTGTACTATTCAATACATATTCCCCCATGCTTAGCTTGATATTATGGAATTTTCCAGAGCAATTTATAGTTCTTCCATTTGCAACCATCACTTGACATTCTGGTGTTGGGTATAGGAAACAATTCAATTCCTTGGCTACTTTACAATGAACACTACCCGAATCAATCAACACTATTACCTTTTTCTTCTTGATATGTTCTTCTATCTAGAGAGTTTGAGGAGTGGTAATTCCTGCCAATGCATTACACGATATGGTGGGACTCATTTCTTCTTCTTCTAGGGTTGGTTCTTGGTGTATATCCTCTTCTTTTGAAGTTTCTTGTTCATTTTCTTCCTCCTTTTCACAATCCATGTAAAATAATTTCTTCTTAGCACATTTATGACCTTTAGTGTATTTTCTATCACAACTGCAGAAAATCCCTTTTGCTCTTTTTCCTTCCAATTTTTGTGGTGTCAACCTTGTAGGTTTTGGAAATCTAGGAGTAGAAACACTTCCCTCTTTATATATGTGAGTGGTAGGCTTCCTTGTCGCCATAATTTTACATTCAATTTTTCTTGCCAACTTGAATGCCTTCTCCAATGAATCAGGTTCTCAAACGTGAACCTCATGTTGGATGTTATCCTTTAAAGTCCCTATAAAGAAATAAATCCTATGTTCCTCTGGAATATCAGTTACCCTTATATTCAATTTTTGGAAGTCCTCAATGTGCTCCACCACTGAACCCTTTTGTTTGAGATTTATCAATTGGCTAAAAAAAGTGTTGCTCTTTGTATCCTCATAATGTGTTGTCATTTCCTCCGTAAAAATTGACCAAGTGACAATTTTTTTACACAATCAAAGCCATCGATACCATACAAATTTATTTTTTTCTAAATATAAAGTTTCAATGCATACCTTTTGTGTGTTTTTCACATTATTGAGATCAAAATATTGCTCCATCTGTAGTATCCATGTTACGAGATCCTTGCCATCAAACTTCCTCATATTGATATTTGGAATATGGTGGATCTTCTATCTAACATTAGAGTTTATGAAATCATGATTAACATTTATTTTATTCTCATCATGAGTTTCCTCTACTATCTTTTCGCTATGAGGAATCATTTCTTGTATCAACTTTGTCAAACCTTCCTTCAAACCTTCCATGTCTGCTTTTATATAATTATTCATGTATTCAATGTTGTCTTTCATTTTTTCTTCGATCTTAGCTTCCATGTATTCTATGTCATTATTCAAACCATCCATCTTAGCTTCCATGCCTTTCTTCAAAACTTCCATTTCATTTTTGTTTCTCTTTGCGAGAGTGAAATTTGGTGCACTTGCTCTTGTAATTTTGATATGTCATGTTGCAATTCTTCGTCTTCATGAGTTATATTAGAGCCTTATAAAGGATTAATGGGTGTTGAATTCTTTTTAGGGGGAATTTTAGAACCCAATACTGATATCTATTCTAAAATATGCCCTTGGAATCAATTCAAACTGATTTTTCACACAAGACTTATGCAATTCGAAAATCAAATACACACCTTTTTCTTTCTTTTGAGGAGATCGATATTGAAACTAAATTATCTCTGTGATTTAAGGTGTTAAATAGCTGAAATTCAATCATGTACTAGTTCTTTGAATCTTCTTTCAACTGCCACAGGTCTCACCTAATTTGGATTCTTCAAGGAAAAGTTATGCACAATCTCCCACAATGACCTAATTATGGACTGGTTTAGTAGAGAAAAATTGTACGACGTGCCACATGTCACTGTTTCTTCCTTCAGCTATGAAATTGATATACAGGAAAATAATTTCCATGTAATTGCAGCCAAGTTTTACAAAATTCCAATCCAATGCTCAGAGAGAGAGTTATGACGATTTTACCACAGTCACCACTTTGAGATGAAATTCGGGAGCCTGAAACAACCGTAATTTCCACAAATCATATCTCCAAAAATATTTCGAATCAAGCTCTGAAATTTTTCCACGACATTCCTCAGGATTTTGGCTTCGCTCTGTAAAAATTTCAGCTTCTGAATCCTCGTAGAAAAGAGGTTATTGCAAAAATTCCACAATTACCTGTTTAGGTTAAATTCAGAGCCTGCAAAAAGCCCTAACTTCCACAGATCATATCTCCGAAAATATTGCGAACCAAGATCTGAAATTTTTCCACGAATTTCCTCAAGATTTCAACTTCGCACTGTAAAAATTTTAGCTTATGAAACTTCGTAGAAAAACATTTATAGCGAAATGGACACAATGACCTGTTTGGAGCAACAAAACCCTAGAATCCAAAGCTCTGATACCAAATGTTATGAAACCAGCTCCAAAAAGAGAAGAAAAGAGAGATCAACACCTTATAAATCAGCCACTTTGAGGGGGAAACCTCCAATACATCTCATAAATGAACAATTCTTGTATGATACAAATGAAAAAACCTAATTCTATATATAGGAGTCCATGGGGTCACAATATAATCCTAGTCGACCTAACAATAATAATGTAAGGGCACAATAACAACAATATTGGGGTTACACGGGTACAATAATAACGATAAGAGAGCTACACTAACAATAATAAGGGACTACACTAGTAATATAGGGACCTAACAACTGTCGTTCCTCTTGTAGGTATAGAATGATGCGAGGTTCATCTCCAACTGATTGGATGGAGGGATCCTCTTGATAAGATTCCTCAATGGTGTGTAAAGCGTCCCTATAATGCGAAATATCTAGGCAATTATGGGTATAGTGTCCTTAATTGCTATAGATAGCGCATGTGTGATTTGTACAAAATGATTTGCCTTGAATTTTGGTGGCAGATTCTTTTTTACGGGAGCCTGTTGCCGCGATGTCTACCGCAGAGCTAAGGAGTGGTATCAATTCGTCCAGCTCTAGGAAGATGTGGGTAGGGTGGCCTACTATGTCACATATGGTGTAGTGTGGTGATTCTTGTTGCATGATGGGGTTTTCCACATTCTTTCCTCTTCTATTGGTGTTCTTGGTCATAAACATTGGCTTTGCGATGGGAATTTTCTTCGAAGGGGTGCTTGCGATAGTCTCCTGAATAGGTGGGGCCTCCTCCGAACTAAGGGGGATTAATCTTGTAGAGGTGATGTGTGTGGCTCCCATCCCAATAGGTGAGACTAGGATTGCAAGAGATACGTTTGGTAACACCACGGTGGCCAAGACCTGCTGGGATACAAAACCACTTGGGGGGTAGAGGAAAGGAGTTTGGGAGATAGTGTAGGCTAGGGAGGCTGTTGTGGCCAAGGACTCGGTGTCATTACTGCTCGTCTCTGAGTTTTAACTAGCTTCGATGCTTGATGAGGATATAATGCACACTAGAGCCACTGTGAAATTAGGTGATGACTCAGGTATAACAGGAGGATCTCTTAGGAATGACCTTAGGATGGACGATGGTTTGAACTGGCTGGGGCCATATTCCTAGTACCGTGTAAGCATCTCGGCATATGTGTTTACATAGGGTAGAATGACATCAGTATTTGTTAGGGTCCGCTTTTCACTGTGCATGAATTGGTTGACAATAATTAAGTGGTCCTCATGGAAGAACATCATGATTCGAAAGATGGAGGAGGCTATGTTTGACATGGTGTATCCAAGACTTAAATGTATATAAGGACTGTCTTGCCAGCAAAGTAGACCGGGAAATTTTGGTTGAGGCTGATGGGGGCTAAAGGGCACCCATCATATGCTCTAAGCGTGATGTCTGATGTATTTAATTTAGGAGACCCTAACTTTTGCTAGACGTTCTTTGACATGGTGCATGTGGATGCACCCTCATCAATGATACATTGGTGAATGGAGATGTTTTGGACCAACACCAATATCTAAAAGGCGACCATCGAGGGAAGCCTAGGGGTGGATTTATCTAAATCAAAATCCATCAGGCATGAATCAGCAGGGTCAATGGCACCTAATGCGGAAAGTAAGGCTTTCCTCTACTTTGGGCATGATTGTAATACCTCCAATGCTGACATAGCAGTGGGAGATTGGGCTAGATCATCCACAATGCTATATTTATGGGCCGCTTTGGAATGGTTTCCTACCCGCCTAGTTGGTCCCTTAGCCATTTTTGGCAAAGGTTCAATAGGCATATTTGATATTGTCAAAGGTGTTGTTGGTGCAATTTTACTAGCCCCTGAAAAATTGGTGTCTGGTGGGGTATTGTAATTTCGGTTCTGTGTCTGAAAAGAATTTCTTCACTCGTCATATAGATTTCATGGCTATTTTTTTCAGAGTCGTCAGGATTTTTTTGTTGTTGCTGAGTGCTAATTGTCCCTTAATGGGGGAAAGGCTCCTGCATGACTGTTGTCTACTGTGAGGACCCCCCTTTTCCGCAATTACCTTGCAACTTATTTAGCTCAGGGAGGTTAGGAAAATGGTCAGTTTAATGGACATACTCACCACATATTGAACAAGAGTGATTTGTCTGAATATTTTCCCTCTTATTATGCCTTTGGGGGTTACTTGGCTCCTGGTTTTGATTTCGGTTGGAGTTGCCTCCAGCCTGAGATTGTGGAGGGCGTTGTTGATTGTTGCCCCCCTGTCTAGGATTTCCTTTAGGCTTGTTTTTTCCTTTTTTATTATCCGCGTTAGGAGGATAATTTGGATTCTCCTAATTATATGGTTGGTGCGGTTGGATTTGCGAAAGTGTAACAAAGTTCACTTGTGCATTGTTCCGCATGGGTGGGTTTTGTGTTGGGGACTGGGCATACTACGATCCTTGTCCCTAGTTTATGAATGGTTGTTGTGGGGGAGTTCTTCCGTCAGCATGTATAGTTGCATACTGGGTCCCCTAAGCCGGAGGAGAGGGTCCTCCCTGCTGATGGTGGTATGATAACACCCTATTGGTAAAATTTTGTGGAGGCGCATGATGACTCTGGTAGCCGGGTTGCAGTATGTTATGGGTAGAATCATATGCGTAACAGAGGTATGGAACGCTGATTCTTAGGTGATTTTGGTTTAATGACCCAGTTAAACTATCTATGGAGTTCGACGCGCCTGGAAATTCCTTGTAATTTTGTAGGTGTGGGCTGTTAGGCAGGATATTGTAAATATATCCTGACTGTGTATAAATCAGCTCGAGTTGTTGGGCCTTATTGATGGTGTCCTCTTTGGATATGGGATTTTGTTGCACCACATCCTATGAAATCTCTGTCGTGAGAGTTTTCAAGAATAGTTGTAAAATAACTTGATCATTAAGTTTGGCTTTGCACAAACTATGACGCCATTGCCATTCGTGGAGATGGTCCGAGATATGGATGGCGGGTGTTTGCCTAAAGTGGGTCAGTAATTCCATTCCAGAATCGTGGTGGATGGGTAACTAAAAATAAGTTAGAAATGTAGTAGCGAGGGCGCTAAAGGTTCCATGTGTAGCAGAGGGATACTCCACATAACATTTCGTGACTTTTCTATTTAGGGTGTGTTGAAATAGTCTTAGTCGAATAGTATCATCAACGATGATGTTCAACAAACACCATAGGTGGAAAGTCATAACATGATTTCTGGGGTCTCTCGCTTGCTTCCCTTCAAACTTTGGAATGTCCAAAGGGAGCTTTGTGGGCATGGGAGGCCATGTAGGGTTGTTTGCAATGGGTTCATTTGTCAACTTGGTTAAATATGGTAAATTTAATGAAGCTAGGAAAGGTGATTGTGTGTTGGTAGCCATTGCACCTATGAAAACACTATGTTATTGTTAGGAATAGGGTTTGTCTATGACGTACCCTATTGTGCGTTCACCTGGCTTCCTGAATGGGTAGCGCTCCTATGTCCCCTAGGGGTTGTGGGAAGAGTGGTATGCGGTGAACCTGTGGGGATGTTCACCGATGTGGCGTTGGGTGACCGACTAGGGTTCCCAACTAATGATTCCACAATAAAGGATGAACCAATAAGGGTGGGAGTGTTCTGTCATTGACGCCTAAATGGCGAAGGCCCTAGAACCCCTCCCGGTAATGGGGGGAGGTCCAAAAGGTGTCTAGATCGACGAGGTACCGTTGGGTCTGTTCTAGCGTTGAATAGGTATGGTTTTGGAAATATTTTAGAGGATAGAGATCAAAGCAAGAATCTGATCACATACATAAAAAAAAAGAAAAAATAAAAGATAAATGTTTCCTTTAGATTAATCCTATGTGAGCAGTCAATAAAAAAAATGGTTTTTGGTGTTTTTGCGTATGATACTCAAATCCTAAAATACCTAATCATCCTCACGTGATCAAATGTATTTTGGCCTTGAGAAGATATTTTTTGAATGCTGGCACAACGTCATGAAAGAACTAGCGACGCACCCAATCAACCGAAGAAAATCGACCAAGGTAAGGGTAGAGGATCTAGTGCTACCTGCAATGTCAACTATATGGAAGGATGCCCTAATTTCGGCCACTAAGTACCGCTGTCCCATGTGAGTGTTCGAGTCTTGAGCTTCTTGGTAATTAAGCTACTAGTACTGAGTATTAGACAGGTCAGGTAGCCTCGAATAATACCGCACGCATTGGGCCTAAGCTTAACCGCCTCTGAATTGGGTCTCTATGGTGCACATGTTTTCTTTTCTGTGGGCGGATAGATGGATTTGAAAGTTCCCTAAACAGTGAAATTCTATTTTTCAAGATGTATACTAACCAAGGCAGCTTATTGGATGCCTACCCCCTTGGTCCTAACTTAAACTATAAATTCTCTTATGGCCTATGTGGGGAGAGTTTAGTGGGTTTAGTTAAGTTAGTTTTAGGTGGATTTAATTTACTTAGGGTGTGAATGTGTGTGAGAAAGTGGTGAAAAAGTGCATTTTTTGAACATGCAGATATGCAATGATCCTTTTCAAAATCCCCTATTTAAACTAGGTTTGGTTGTTCCTTGCTCTAAAGAAAAACATGTGCGGATGTGGGCTGCTTACGATGCTTCCTAGTTAATATAAATGATCAAATATAGGGAGATGGTGAATGGATCAGTAGAGAGTGTTCATATTCTTGCCTAGTATCACCCAAGGGTGCAAAGGTAGCAGATATTACTTGCTCTCTAAGGATGATTCGATCCTGGTCCCAAATCCTAGTGTCAAAATTTGAACTACAACAAATGACTTTTAAACTAGGAAAATGAAAAAATATTTAGCTAAGCATGTGTGGACCAGGGCCACTTAATTTGGATAATTACCCAAGTTTTTTTTGGTTCCTAAATTCGCAAAAAATAAATTATTTCATAATGCAAACTAATTTCCCCCCTACTTAAAGTATGTGTTAACTTTGCGAAAATAAACTTGAAATTTAAAACTAATGTCTAAACTACTAAAACACAGCTAAGAGTGAGCTTTAACAAGTCATGGGACACCTTAAATAGTGCTGGCAGATTTCTTATGGGCTTCTTGTAGAAATTTGCTGAATAATGAAGATTTATCCACTGAGATTATCCTGGTCACACATTAATTCGAACTCATGCATAACACATAACCTCTTCTACAATTGATCAACAATTTGCGGAAATAGAAACAGTCGCATGCGCACATAAACACAATATGTAATGGGGAAAGCTTATAGCTGAAAACCCCCAACTATTTTTATATTATAATAGAAGAGAACATGTAACAATCTCAGTACAATACTCCTCACAAGTACTCAGTATTGTCTCCAAAAGTTACACAAAACTAGCTCGGTTTTGAACAAGTCACAGGTTCAAAACTCATCCACTAATTGCCTGCGTCTATTGCGCAATCCAAGTTGGTTCAATGAGAGATCCAAGTTTGAATCTCCTTGGCTTCAACTGCGCAATCATCATTGGCAATCTCCTCCAATGCTTGTGCAAATCTCATGCACAACTGCTGTCGCAACTAATAGCAAACTCACCCTTTCATCTACCTCTTCAACTGGTCTCCACTGAACTGTCCATGCACTGTAGTGAACTGATGTGTTCTTGAGTTGAATAATGAGTTAATAATTAGTGAATTAAATAATATTTAATTCACTCCACTCATTACTAGTGTATTAGCCAGTTAAACTAAACACAACTAGTTCAACTAAGTTAAACCGAACACAACTCCACCAACTGTCTCATCAACTCCACCAAACTTTTCCACTGAAGTCCTAACTGAAGTCAACCATGCATGAGCTCACCAAACCCCTAGGAATAGCGTAATTCCTTCTGTCAGATGCATGAGCCACATCCATAGCTCCAACTGAAATGCTGTAAGAGAATAAACTGAAGTTTAGAGTCCAAATATTATTAAGGGCTAATAATATTTGACTGACCTATTTTTAGACAGGCAGTCTAAAAATAGACTTCGACCTGTATGCCTAAAAATAGAGGTCCATCTATTTTTACCAACTCGACCAATCATCCAAGAATAGCATACTGCAACTCCTAGACCATGCTCCATATGTCTAAAAATAGACATAGTCTAAAATAGACTTTGCGCCAAAAATAGCCTGCAGGCCCACTTAGTGAAGGCGACTTCATTTCACTAAGCTCCATCATCTTGTTGCATTTTCAACACTCCCTCTCAACAAGATATGGATTATCTGCAACCCCTATCCTGCCTCTGTGGAATTCGAATTTTCTCCTGGTGAGTGCCTTCGTCAAGATGTCAGCATCCTGATCCTCCGTGGGAACATATGAAAGTAACATGATTCTCCGCTGAACACAATCTCTGATATGATGGTACCTAATTTCGATGTGTTTGGATCTATCATGAAATACTGGATTAGCTGAGAGTTTAATGCAACTCTGGTTATCACAATAAATCACAGTAGGCTCCAAGTGCAACCCGAACAATCCAACGAGGATCTTCCTCATCCAAATAGCCTCGCATGCAGCCAAGCTTGCTGCCATGTACTCGACCTCTGCTGAACTGAGTGCCACGGATCTCTGCTTCCTGCTGTACCAGGAAACTGCTGTCGACCCAATGCTGAAAACTCCTCCAGATGTGCTCTTTCGGTCCATTGGGCTCCCTGCCCAATCTGCATCAGTGAAGCCGGAAAGCTTCGCTCCATCCTCCTGTCTGTACCATAGACCATATCCCGATGTGCCACTAAGATAACGCAATACATGCTTGCCTTCCTTCCAGAAGAGCTTGGTAGGCTTAACCATAGCTTGCGAAAGCTGGTTAATAGCATAGCATATATCGGGTCGTGTATTGTCCAGATACATAAGCGACCCCACCAACTGTCGATAGACAGTGGCATCCACTACCTCCGCTGAGTTAGCTTCCTCCTTCCTCCAATCACCAGGAAGAGGAGTGTCAACAGGCTTGCAGCCATGCATGTTGAACCTCTCTAGTATCTCCCGGGCACACTTACCCTGAGAAACAAACAGTCCTCCACTGCGCTCCCAAATCTCCAATCCCAGGAAATAATGAAGGAGGCCCAAGTCCTTCATCTCAAACTCTCTAGCAAGATCCTCCTTGCATGAAAGTATCAACAGCTCATCACCCGTCAAAATTAGATCATCTACATACAGTACAATGATCAGCAACTTCCCCTCCACCACAATCTGGTACAGGTTAGGATCCACCTCACTCTTGGAGAATCCAAGTCCGGTGAAATAACTGTCTATCCATGTGTACCAAGCATGAGGTGCTTGATTCAGCCCGTACAGTGATCTCTTGAGTCGGCAAACATGCGACTCACTGCTGAAGATCTCGAAACCTTCAGGCTACTCTATGTACACCTCCTCCTAAATGACTCCATTGAGGAATGCAGTCTTCACATCGATCTGATGGATGTGCCATCCCATCTGCGCTGAGAGAGCTAGGATCGTCCGTATGGAAGAGTACCTTGCGACAGGTGCAAAGGTCTCCTCATAATCGATCCCCTCGATCTGTGAGAAGCCACGGGCGACAAATCTCACCTTGTACTTCTCCACACTCCCGTCAGCTGCCTGCTTCACTTTGTAGATCCATTGCGAACCCACCACTGATTTCCCCTCCGGTCTTGGGACAATCTCCCATGCACTGTTTCTGACGATCGAATCATATTCTTCGATCATGGCATCAACCCATGCGGGTTCCTTCACAACTTCCTCAAAAGAGGATGGCTCCGTCACAACACATTGACTCACAAGAGCCATGTATCCAGTGTACCGATCCGGTGACTGCCTCTGTCTGCGCTGTGCTGTAGGTGGTCCTACAACCTTCTCTGCATCTCGAGCCAGTCGCTCAGCTTCTGTAGTGCGCTTGCGCCCTCTGATGGTTGGCGCTACACGGGTGGTCTCTTCCACCTCATGAACTTCCTCTTGTGGCTGATCCACATCCGGAAGCTCCTCCTTAGGAACTAATAGCTCCTCATCTGCATGCAAGTGTGGCTCCCTCTCAAGCGAACACTGCATGGCTTTCTCCTCCTGAAATTTGATATCTCGTCGCACAACAGTCTTGTGACTGTCTGGAAAATACACCCGATAGTTGTGAGGTGTATCAGTGTACCCCAAAAATATTCCAACCTCTGCGGTCGGATCCAGCTTCTTTCTGGCGTCCTTTGTCACATGCATGTAGACAGGTGAGCCAAAAATTCTCAGATGAGAAATATCAGGCCTCTTGCCAGAAAACGCCTCCTCCGGTGTACTCATGCCAAGAATCTTGTGAGGACAACGGTTCTGCACATATATTGTTGTATTGCATGCCTCAGCCCACAAGTGAAAGGGTAGGCCCTGATCATGCAACATCGCCCGTGCAGCACCCACGATCATTTTGTTCTTCCGCTCAGCCACCCCATTCTGCTGTGGGTTATGGGGTGCGATGAGCTCTCTACGAATCCCTTCTGCATTGCAAAAGTCCTTGAATTCAGTAGAGATGAATTCACCACCATTGTCGCTCCTAAGAGCCTTCACATGCTTCCCCGATTCCTTCTCAACTAGTGCCTTGAATTCATCGAACTTTGAAAATGTCTCGCTCTTCTTCTGCATGAAGAAGATCCAGCACTTCCGAGAGAAATCATCAACAAAGATCACATAGTACTTGTGCTTTGCTGTCGAAGCTACAAAGAAAGGACCACACACGTCTGTGTGAACTCTCTCAAGGATCGTCGTGGCGCGACTATCCTTCTCGTGAAAGGTGGCTTTCACATACTTTCCCAAGGTACACCCCTTGCACTATTCTGGCTGTGCAAGAGTGCCCTTAGGAAGCCCAGTAGAAATCTGCTGCAGTATCTTCAAAGCTCCATGGTGAAGGTGGCCCAATCTCTTGTGCCACAGTTCGCCCTCATCATCCCGGCTCACCACTTCTCTCGCCGTGCATGCCATTGCTGCGCAGCCATCTACTTGCAACTGATAAAGGTTCTTGACTCGAACCCCTATCTTCCGGGTCTCTCCAGTTTTCTTACTGCGCAGGAAAGCCTTTCCTTCGCTGAAGACCACATCATACCATTGTCTTCCAACATCGCCACAGAGATCAGATTCTTCATCAATCCTGGAACATGCAATACTTCCTTCAATATGAAGGGTTTACCAGACTCCCTCTCAAAGGAAATGGTACCGATACCGGTCGCACTATATCTACCATCATCGCCCATCTCGATGTGCACTCCAGGATCTTTCTCCTCCAGATCTGAAAACAGATCTCGATCTCCGGTCATGTGAAATGACGCACCACTGTCCAAGAACCATATTGATCCCATCACACTTGAAACCAAGCATGCGATCAGTGAAAAATCTGATTCGAATTGAGAAGCCAATGCCTCTCCCGCTGCAGATCCAGCAACCTTCTTATTTTTCTTCTTCCGCGGACAATTTGTGGCATAGTGTCCGTGCTGGTGACAGTGAAAACACTTCACCTTGGACATGTCTTGCTTCTTTCCTTTCGCACCAGACTGAGAAGCCTTCTTGTTCTTCCCCTTCTTTGCTTTGGCAGCCAAAGCGCAATTTTCTTCATCAGATACCTTTGATGAAGATCCGTCCTTGGTAGTCCTCCTTATCTCCTCTTGCATGAGATCCGCCCAGTCGCTCCCATCCCCGACAACTTCTCCAGACCATTGAAACTATCTTGATATGCATGAAAAATTTTTTTGGAAGACCAAGGAGAGCTAGGTCTACCATATCCTCTTCTTCGACAGTCACCCCCACACTTCCCAGCTCATCTCTGCATTGAGTGAACTTCGTGAGGTACTTGGCGATACTGTCGCCTTTCTCCATATTAATGTTTCTGAGCTTATCCTTGAGCGCCAGCTTCCTTTGGTCGCTCTTACTCTGGAATAGATCTATCAATGCTTTCCACATCAAATATGGAGAAGCTTTTCCATGCAGGCTGGATACAATGTGATCCTTCACGCCCTCCAACAGAATCCTTCGACATTTCACCATCTTCTTTTGCCAAGCCTCAACTTCAGCAGGATCAGTAGGCTTTTGGACATCCATATCTACGAACTCCTTCAACCCATTATCTTCTAATACTGCCTCCATCTGATCTTTCCATGCAACATAATTCGAACTGCCTTCAAGAGCATATTCGAGTCATAAACCGTTGAAAGACATTTCAATTTTGGCGCCAAGAAAACAAACTGCTGCAAAATTCGAATTCTAAACTCAAAAACTCAACTGCTTCTGTATCTGTGAAAAAAAATTATTTCTAGCACAGAGATTGACTGTAAGGGCATTTACTAGATATATCACCTTTCAGAGAAAGGATGGATCCAGAGGCTACCTGGCCCGTTACAGACTCTGTCTACAGAAATAAATTTGTAATCACTGTAATAGATCCCGATGATCGATTCGCTCTGATACCATGTAGAAATTTGCTAAATAATGAATATTTATCCACTGAGATTATCCTGGTCACACATTAATTCGAATTCATGCATAACACATAACCTCTTCTACAATTGATCAACAATTTGCGGAAATAGAAACAGTCGCATGCACACATAAACACAATATGTAATGGGGAAAGCTTATAGCTGAAAACCCCCAGCTATTTGTATATTATAATAGAAGAGAACATTTAAAAATCTCAGTACAATACTCCTCACAAGTAATCAGTACTGTCTCCAAAAGTTACACACAAACTAGCTCAGTTTTGAACAAGTCACAGGTTCAAAACTCATCCACTAATTGCCTGCCTCTATTGCGCAATCCAAGTTGGTTGAATGAGAGATCCAAGTTCGAATCTCCTTGGCTTCAACTGTGCAATCATCATTGGCAATCTCCTCCAATGCTTGTGCAAATCTCATGCACAACTGTTGTCGCAACTAATAGCAAACTCACCCTTTCATCTACCTCTTCCACTGGTCTCCACTGAACTGTCCATGCACTGTAGTGAACTGATGTGTTCTTGAGTTGAATAATGAGTTAATAATTAATGAATTAAATAATATTTAATTCACTCCACTCATTACTAGTGTATTTGTCAGTTAGACTAAATACCACTAGTTCAACTAAGTTAAACCAAACACAACTCCACCAACTGTCTCATCAACTCCACCAAACTCCGCCACTTGAGTTCTAACTGAAGTCAACCATGCATGAGCTCACCAAACCCCTAGGAATAACGTAATTCCTTCTGTCAGGTGCATGGGTCACATCCATAGCTCCAACTGAAGTGCTGCAAGAGGATAAACTGAAGTTTATAGTCCAAATATTATTAAGGGCTAATAATATTTGACTGACCTATTTTTAGACAGGTAGTCTAAAAATAGACTTCGACCTATATGTCTAAAAATAGAGGTCCATCTATTTTTACCAACTCAACCAATCATCCAAGAATAGCATACTGCAACTCCCAGACCATGCTCCATATGTCTAAAAATAGACATAGTCTAAAAATAGACTTTGCGCCAAAAATAGCCTGCGGGCCCACTTAGTGAAGGCGACTTCATTTCACTAAGCTCCATCATCTTGTTGCATTTTCAACACTTCTAGTCACTTTACAAGCAAGAAATAAATGGAAATAACAAAAAATTACTACTTCTGGTTTCCGCGCACAAAAGGCTAAGACAGGTGTGAAGGCTACACACAGGTCACTACTGAACACGCGCGATCGGGCACGTCTGTCTGTGAAAAAACTGCGTGATTTTCCTGCAAAGAAATTTTTGGGAGCTCTTCAGCTTCAAAATCTCACTAAGGGTGAATCGGCCACTGAAGGATAGAAAGGGGCAGTTCCAGCCCAACTCCAAAGCAAAGAAAGAGGTCTCTGCAAAAATTCACAACCACATAAACTTGGAAATAAAAGTAGTGGAGTCGCTAATCCAGTGTGATTGGATTTGGTGCACGAATGTACCAAATCACACCTGCTTAAGAGGAGTGGTTTTTCCCTCTTAAGTTCTTGGTTACAGGCAGAAAATAAAGGGAGTCAAGCAAGTTAGTGAACATGCTAAGAAATAAGCATACTAGATAGTGAAATAGCATGCATATTCAAAAAGAAAAACTAAACTAAAACACATAATACAAAATATCTAAATAGAGGTAAAAAAATTCAATAATCCAAATGGTGGCACTTATGTCCCCTCTTATTGAGTGGTGGTAGTAATAAAGGATTGAAAATTTACCCACTTGCCAAAAGGCCCTTAGAACTAGGGAGTTCTAAGACCTGATGCAAGGATGTCTTTACTTCTAAGCTACCTTGGCGCAAAGTCCCTCTATCTACTCCGAATGACTAGAGTTGTTGGATGGCCAACATATGAGTCTCCTCTATCTCTGCTCTGGATGACACACTACTAGATTGCTTGGGGAAATTCTGGCCGACATAACAATGTGTTCTCATGTTGTTCATATCTTGGTGGAATTTTGTATGAGAATTCAAACTATCATTCCCTCTCTTGGTACATTGATGGATGGTGACCTAAGAGAGGGGGGTGACTCCATTGTGTGCCATATTATTCCATTGTGTGCTCCCTTGAGGTCCTAAGGAGGATTCAGCGGCGGTCCTTAGGCAGCCTCAAGTGTGGGATCAATGTCCTGGAGTGTGCCTTGTGGTCCCGGAAAGTGACTTCCGCCACTCTCAAGTCCACAGGGCTTTTTGAGGAAAAGCCACGCAAAGGCACACTTATCGAAGAAAAGTGCGTGCAAAGGCACATTTTGTTGGTTCCTTCAGTGCGTAATTTGATTTTCCTTATAGACCTTAGAGATGTTTAAATAATTCAAATTCTCTAATGTGCGTCGGCCCTGTAAATCCTTCTACTTGACATTTAATAGTGTCATCTTTGCTTGTTTGATTTTCCATTGATAACAACTGCAGAATAAAGAAAATGACATGGGTGACTACTTCAGTGGTCAAGTTGGAGCTCGATGAAATAATTTAAAGGTTAGAGTCATTGGTTGGAAAATATGATAACGCCACCCTTATATATATTGACTTCATGAATTCATTCCAGTTCCCAGCACTGAAGAGGCAATTTTATATTGAAAATCACGTGAAGGAAGGAGGAGGCGAAGCAGCGAGGGTGCATCCAAACTTTAGAGGCATCCATAGATCGACAATTTTGCATCTCAGAAGCCTACCAATGTTCGGGACATCGGGAGGGACAATGAAATGTACCAAATTCCTCATCAACATAATCCATAATGGGTCAATGTGGCTTGGGAGGGAGATCCAAATTCACATGGAGGATATACAGAGACTTATAGGCCTATCAGTAGTAGGAATGGATGTATCATCAGCCTTCCAAAACACATCTAAAAGAGCTAATAAGGTGGGGTACTATGACTACTACAGGAAGTATGAGACAAGGAGAGAAGGAAAGGGAGCCAAAATTGATCTTATCAACGCCCCAACAGTGAAATTTTCTTGTTATTTTATTTCCAGAAAAACTATGAGTAACTATACGAAGGGGGAATGCACCCTTGATACAATATCAATTGTGGAACATTGCATACAAGGGGAAAAATTGAATTGGTGTGCATTATTGCTACAAGAGCTTTTCTAGGCTTGTGAGGATAACTTCAAGCGAGCCATAAGGTTCATATATGGTTATTTAATCATGTCCCTGGTGATGTGGAAATGGAGTCCACCAGGAGGGAGGCCGCTTGTGGAGATAATCAAGGACCAACCAATGGCCCTGAGGTACACACCATGGAAAGTATCAGGTGACTCGAGTACCAAAGAGATAAACGAAGAATCTTTCGTAGCCTGGTATCGACAGATGATAGATGTGGTTAAGAGTCAGAAAAGGGTTCCCAGGAGCCTTCTGGACAAACACTTCCCTCAGATTTGGTTTGGGGTGTCTCACAACCGAACCTATATTCGGCCAGACTGTGTCGATGGCGATACTTTTCATAAAAATCCACTAAAGTTTCAAATAACAGAGGAGGCATTTCATGCATAAGTTTCTTCATGGCCAAGAATGATAATGGAAATCATAAGCAAGATCTCGGTTTTTGCATTTGATGCTATGATTCCCAACCCACTTTTGGGAAAGACACCGGCTGAAATAGCTCAAAGGGTCTCACAATTACAACTACAGCTGCTGGTAGACCAGCTGGACACCCGAG
Organism: Pinus albicaulis; assembly: GCA_034641835.2. Classification (NCBI taxonomy): domain Eukaryota; kingdom Viridiplantae; phylum Streptophyta; class Pinopsida; order Pinales; family Pinaceae; genus Pinus; species Pinus albicaulis. Next base: position 136,789,029 of record CM076579.1, read on the forward strand.
TGCAAGATTTCAACAAGATAATAGGAACTCTCGGTGCCAAAGCTACTGTATTTCCCTCTTTTTTTGAATTTCAAATGCTTAATTTTACATCTCCATCCACAACAACCCCTATCCTAACTGTTGATGCAAGAGAATTTTCCCTCAAGTTAAGTTTGTAATGTAATTCAAGGTCTAAGGTCTTGACATTGGTCTAAGAGGGACATTTCTTTTGTATAATCATTGTAAAATATTGTAAATACTTCATAGTTCACAAGTATTAGTCTAGAAGGTTCTAGATAGGTGTTGACTCATTAGTCAAAGAGATTAGTCATGCAATTAAATCTGTGTGTTGGCAGAATTCGTTGGATAAGCTAGCAGATAGGATAGGATTGATCCATCCGGTTCAAAAAAGATAGGATCAAGTTCTAATTTTAGAAGTCAGTTACAGAAACGTAGGAGTTAGTTCTTGAAGTTTAGAAATATATTGTTAAGGATTTAAAGAATAGAATTTCATTTAAAGGAGGTAAGCCTACGGGTAGAGGGAGAAAAAATATAGTTGAGACGCCACTGAAATAGAAGATTAGGCCGAGAGAAAATTATTATTGTGTAAATATTTATTGATGAATAGAAAACTCAATTCTGAATTGTTAGGTCCCTATATGACTAGTATAGTCCCTTATTGTTGTTAGTGTAACCCCCTTATTGTTATTATTGTACCCTTGTAACCCCCATTTTGTTATTATTATGCCCTTAAATTATTATTGTTAGGTCGGCTAGGATTACGTTGTGGCCCACTAGGATTACATTATGGCCCCATGGACTCCTATATATAGAAAGGAGGTTTTGTAAATTGTATCTTCCAAGAATTTTTCATTTATGTAATGTATTGGAGGTTTCCCCCTCGAATTGGCTCATTTATAAGGCGTTGATATCTCTTTTCTTCTATTTTTGGAGCTGGTTACACAACATTTGGTATCAGAGCTTTGGATTCTAGGGTTTCGCTGCTCCAAACAGGTCATCGTGGCATTTTCACTATAAGTTTTTTTCTACGAAGTTTCAGAAGCGGAAATGTTTAGGGTGCGAATTTGAAATCCTGAGGAAGATTGTATAAAAATTTCAGAGCTTGGTTCGCAATATTTTTGGAGATATGATCTGTGGAAGTTAGGTCTTTTTTCAGGCTCCTAAACAGGTCATCGTGGCATTTGCGCTATAACTTTTTTTATACGAAGGTTCAGAACCTGAAATTTTTATGGTGCGAATTTGAAATCCTGAAGAAATTCTTCAAAAAATTTCAGAGCTTGGTTCGCAAAATTTTTGGAGATATGATTTGTGGAAGGTAGTGATTTTTCAAGCTCCTGAATTTCATCTCAAAGAGGTGATCGTGGGAAACGTTCAATAACTCTCTCTCTGGGCATCAGATTGGAGTTCCGTAAAAAGTGGTTGCAAGTACACGGACAATAGTTTCTTGGCTATCAATTTCAGAGACGAAGGATGAAATAGTGACACGTGGTACAAGTTCGTTCTACTGAACCAGTCCATAATTAGGTCATTGTGGGAGATTGGACACAACTTTGTCATGGAGAATCCAAATCAGGTCAGACCTATGGAATTAGAAAGATAATTCAGAGGGCTACATTGGTACTGAAAATAAAATATTGAATTGTTGCAATCATAAAGATAATCCAATTTCAATATCGAGCTCCTCAAAAGCAAGAAAAATGTGTGTATTTTTTTTTCCGAATTGCATAAGTCTTGTTTGAAGAATCAATTTGAATTGATTCCAAGGGCATATTGTAGAATAGATATCAGTATTGGGTTCTAAAATATGCCCCATAAAAATAATTCAACACCCATTAAGAATTCAGAAGGCTCTACTATGACTCATGAAGATGAAGAATCACAACATGATCTATCAAAATTACAAGAGCAAGTGCAACAAATTTCACTCTTGCAAAGAGCAACAAAAAATGAAATGGAAGTTTTGAAGAAAGGCGTGGAAGCTAAGATGGATGGTGTGCAAGCTAAGATGGATGGCATGGAAGCTAGTATGGAAGCTAAGATGGATGACATGAAATACAACATGGAAAACATGAAGAATGATCTAAAAACATACATCGAAGGTTTGACAAAGATGATACAAGAAATGTTTCCTAATGGTGAAAATATAGTATAAGAACCTCATGATGAGAAAAAAATCAATGTTAATCGTGATTTCATAAACTCTAATGTTGGTGGGAAGAACCACCATATTCCAAAAATGGATATGAGGAAGTTTGATGGAAAGGATCCTGTAACATGGATACTACAGATGGAGCAATATTTGATCTCCATAACGTGCAAAACACACAAAAGATACGCATTGCAACTTTACATTTAGAACAAAATACATTTGTATGGTATCGATGGCTTTGCTCCCGTAAAAAAATTGTCACTTGGTCAATTTTTACGGAAGAAATGATAGCACATTATAAGGATACAAAGAGCAACACCTTCTTTAGCCAATTGATAAATCTCAAACAAAAGGGTTTAGTAGGGTAGCACATTGAGGAATTCCAAAAAATGAATATAAGGGTAACTGATATTCCAGAGGAACACAAGATCGATCTCTTCATAGGCACTTTAAAGGATAATATCCAACATGAAGTTCGCGTTTTGGAACCAGATTCATTGGAGAAGGCATTTAGGTTGGCAAGAAAAGTTGAATGTAAAATAATGGCGACAAGGAAGCCTACCACTCAATTCTATAAAGAACGAAGTGTTGCTACGCCTAGATTTCCACAACCTACAAGGTTGACACCACAACAATTGGAAGAAAAAAGAGAAAAAGGGCTTTGCTACAGTTGTGATAGCAAATACACTAAAGGTCATAAGTGTCTTGAGAAGAAATTATTTTACATAGATTGTGAAGAGGAAGAAGAAAATGAACAAGAAGAGGATATACACCAGGAACCAGCCCTAGAAGAGGAAGAAATGAGTCTGACCATATCGTGTAATGCATTGGCAGGAATTACCACTCCTCAAACTCTCAAGATAGAAGGACATATCAAGAAGAAAAAGGAAATAGTGTTGATTGATTCAGGTAGTACCCATAATTTTATTCATTGTAAGGTAGCCAAGGAATTGAATTGTTTCCTATACCCAGCAACAAAATGTCAAGTAATGGTTGCAAATGGAGGAACTATAAATTGCTCTGGAAAATGCCATAATATCATGCTAACCATGGGGGAATATGTATTGAATAGTCCAATGCTTTCCATTCCTATGGGAGGTGCTGATGTTGTACTAGGAGTACAATGGTTACAATCTTTGGGGACGGTAGCTTTTAATTTTCATGAACTTTTCTTGAAATTTTTTTCAGAAGGAAAGGAAGTCGAATTATGGGGTATTGAAGGGAAGATGGGAAGGATAATAAGCTCTAATGTCATGACAAAGCTTCTAAAGAAAGAACAACGAGGCGTAATTGCACAATTATGCTCACTAGAAGTTCCAACATCAAAATCATCTATTTCTGCAGATCTCCAACAAGTCCTGGACAATCATTCCAAGGTGTTTGAAACTCCCAAAGGACTCCCACCTATTCGTGATCATGATCATGCTATTCATTTGATTCCGGGAAGTGTTCCTCCAAACATCAGGCCTTATAGATATCCTTACTTCCAAAAGAGCGAAATTGAACGTATGATTGCAGAAATGTTAGAGGCGGGTATAATTCAACCTAGTCAAAGTTCTTTCTTTGCTCCTGTAGTATTGGTACACAAGAAGGATGGATCATGGCGAATGTTTCCGGATTATAGGGAGCTCAATAAGCTCACCATTAAAGATAAATTTCCCATTCCTGTGATTGATGAATTATTGGATGAATTACATGGAGCAATTTATTTTACCAAGTTGGATCTTCGTTCAAGATATCATCAAATTAGAATGAAGACTGAAGATATTCCAAAAACAACATTTCGAACTCATGAGGGTCATTATGAATTTTTGGTCATGCCTTTTGGTATTACCAATGCATTTTCTACATTTCAAGGGTTGATGAATTCCATTTTCAAACCCTTCCTTAGAAAATTTGTGCTACTATTTTTTAATGATATACTAATCTATAGCAGGTCTTGGAAGGATCATGTTGAACATGTTGACAGGGTGCTCAAACTATTGCAGGAGAAACAATTATATGCAAAAAAATCCAAATGTTTCTTTGGAGTACAAGAGGTGGAATATCTGGGTCATATTGTATCTCACGAGGGTGTTAAAGTAGACCCTAACAAAATTAGAGCCATTAAGGAATGGAAAGTCTCCACAACCATAAAACAGTTGCGAGGATTTCTCGGGTTAACGGGGTATTATCGCAAGTTTGTTAAGAATTATGGGAGAATAGCAGCACCTCTAACAACATTATTGAAGAAAGATGCATTTTCATGGACTCCTGAAGCAACTAAGGCCTTTGAACGTCTTAAAGAGGCAATGTGCCTAGCACCGGTCTTCGCTACACCAGACTTCACAAAAACCTTTATTGTGGAATGTGATGCCTCAGGAAATGGAATTGGTGCAGTTTTAATGCAGGAAGGAAGACCCATTGCTTTTGAAAGTCGTCCAATCAAAGGAAAGTATTTACAGAAACCTATTTATGAGAAGGAAATGTTAGCAATATTTCATGCACTAAAGAAATGGAGAACTTACCTAATGGGAAGACACTTCAAGGTAAAAAATGATCATGATAGTCTTAAACACTTTTTGGAACAAAGACTATCTTCAGAAGAGCAGAAAAAATGGGTCACAAAGATGTTGGGTTATGACTTTGAAATAATCTACAAAAAAAGAAAGCTTAATGTTTTTGCAGATGCACTCTCAAGAAAGAATGAAGAGGTGGAAGCATTTCTTTGTGCCATTTCTATTATCCAACCAGATTGGATAACCGAAGCAAGAGATGAATGGAAGAAGGACAAAGATATATGGACACTCATTCAAAAGTTGCGGCAAGATCCTAGTACATCTGATACATTTAGTTGGAAAAATGATTCCTTATGGTACAAAGATCGCTTATATCTTTGTAAGAATTCCCAACTAAAACAAAAGATTCTTCTGGAATTGCACACTTCTCCTTTAGGAGGACACTCAGGATTTTTAAAAACTTACCACACGGTGAAGAAAGAATTTTTTTGGGATGGCCTTAAATCTGATATTCAAAAGTTTGTGGCGGAATGTTTGGTTTGCCAGCAGAATAAAGTGGAGACAATTAAGACCCCGGGACTACTACAACCTTTATCCATTCCAAGTCAGCGTTGGGAGGAGATTTCAATGGATTTTATCACAGGTTTACCTAAGTCTGAAGGAAAGAATGTCATCATGGTGGTAGTTGATAGACTTACCAAGTATGCACACTTTTGTGCATTATCTCATCCATTCAAAGCAAGTACAGTTGCTACTACATTTATGGACAGAATTCAAAAGCTACATGGAAGCCCAAGGGTTATTGTGAGTGACAGAGATCCCATTTTTAATGGAAATTTTTGGACGGAGTTATTTTCTTGTTTGGGTACTCAATTAGCTCATAGCTCATCTTATCATCCTCAATATGATGGTCAAACTGAGATAGTAAATAAATGTTTGGAAGGATATCTTCATTTTTTTGTATATGATAAATAAACAAAATGGGTCAAGTGGTTACCTCTCACTGAATGGTGGTATAACACTTCCTTCCATACTGCAGCAAAAATGACCCCATTTATGGCACTTTATGGATATCATCCACCATCGATCACATCATCTTTAAGGGAAAATTCGAAGTTTCAAGTAGTGGAAGATCACATCGAGCATCAGCAAGAAGTTCTCCAACTCTTAAAGGATAACCTGAATTTGGCACAAAATCGAATGAAACAACAGGCAGATCAACATCGTAGCGAGAGAAGTTTTGATGTAGGAGATTGGGTATTTCTACGGCTACAACCATACAAACAAATGTCCCTCAAGCAAGCAAAGAAGGATAATAAATTATCGCCAAAGTACTATGGTCCTTACAAGGTGTTGCAAAAGATTGGTACTATGGCATACAAATTGGAGCTTCCTGCTTCTTCGCGAGTACATCCAGTTTTCCATGTTTCATGCTTAAAGAAGGTTATAGGAGAAAATCTTTCAGTTCAAACAATATTGCCAGAACTTGATGAGGAAGGAAAAATCATATTGGAACCAGAAGCGGTCATGGAAACAAGAACTCGACAACTACGGAATCGATCAATTTCAGAGTATCTCATCGAGTGGAAGAACTTACCCACTGAAGATTCTACATGGGAGGATGAGAATTTTATACAGAAGCACCCAGAGCTACTCAAGCGTTGAGGACAACACTTTTTTGAAGGAGAGAGGCATGTTAGGTCCCTATATTACTAGTATAGTCCCTTATTGTTGTTAGTGTAACCCCCTTATTGTTATTATTGTACCCTTGTAACCCCCATTTTGTTATTATTGTGCCCTTAAATTATTATTGTTAGGTTAGCTAGGATTACATTGTGGCCCCATGGACTCCTATATATAGAAATGAGGTTTTGTAAATTGTATCATCCAAGAATTGTTCATTTATGTAATGTATTGGAGGTTTCCCCCTCGAAGTGGCTCATTTCTAAGGCGTTGATATCTCTTTTCTTCTATTTTTGGAGCTGGTTACACAACATGAATTAATAAAGAGTGTGTTGTGTTGATGAATAAAAAAAAATGTGTTTTTTTCTTTTACGCACTGAGTGATCCGTAATAGAACAAACCTTATTTATGTGTGAAATAATTCTCTGTGAATGAACTTTAAATATGTGAACAAGTCTTTTTGATTGAAAAGGACTTACAGTGAAAGAACTGAGTAGAATCACGAGTGATTACAGTTCTAGAGTAATTGGTTGTGAGAGAGGCTAATTGTTGAGAATGAGTGCAGATAAACAGTTGTGCAGGTCGAAGGTGAATAAATCCGAATTAAGGATTTAGAGAAGAAAATCAGAATGATGTTATGTATTCTAATTTGGGACAATGGGCAAGGCGTTGCAGTAAGTGTGAAAGCTAAATATTTAAGTGAATAGATAGAAATAAGCTCAGGAGGAGTAGCGAGTGGAGAAGAACAAGATCATAAGAGATTAGCACTTTTAATTACTGAACAAGCTCAAGAAGGATAGAGTGAAGGAAACAGAGACACAGAGTGGTGGTGGTCAAAGAAATATGAGAAAAAAATACTAAGCCAACAAAGTCTTTAAAATATTTCCGAAGGAAGGGAATGGACGGCGAAGATTACAATCTCAAATATCGGTTTCGAGATGAATGGCTAAGATCACAATGCAAAGTTAAATTTGTGAAAGTGCGAAGTGGACACGTGTTGGATAGAGCAGCCAAGTGCACATCACAATCGTTGATCATTATATTTACCTATTAAGCCATTGCAAATTAAATAATATAAGTTGTGATGTGGTGAAGGGAGTCACGTGTCATCATAACGATCAAGTGCATATCGCACATCGTAGAAATTTGAGTTATGAATTGAGGCTTTACGCAATAACTTATTTGAATTGTGATGCGAAGCAGAAGAGTAAGGGAACAGTAAGGACTGTTAGATCTAGACGTAGATCAACAGTGGAAGGCAACTCACAGTCATTAAGATTTCACAAATTGGAGAATTTAGTGTTTAGCATTAAGACACCACGCGATAAGTTATTGTTGATGCGATGTGACGCAATCACATATCGCATAGGATAAGGAGCATAGCTATTGGCAAACATTAAATTTTGCGACATGAGGTATTGAATTTGCTGCGAGATGTGAAGTGATATAATTTGTGGTTGGGATGTACGAAATATAGTTTGGGGAGCCTATGTGCGAAGCACCGAAGTCTTAAGTTACCGAAGTGTGATGCCACATATGCATTAGGGAAGATAAAGAAGGCAGTAATGGCTTAAGGTAAAAATTATGTTATATGAGATATAAAACTCGAGAACCACTTAAACAGGAGTTTCCACATAAATGAATTTAATTAAGGTTATAATGGGTTGTTAAAGGTTCTTAGAGAATGTATGAACCTATCCTCAGGTTTTAGGCAGACTATGTATAGAGTTTGCACATTTGGGTAAAAGTGGCCTTTTGGCTGCATCATTTGGTATCAAAGCCAAGTTAAAGCTCTTCTGGGAGAAATTTAGAGGAGGTTTTCTCTTCCGAGGAGAAATCAGGACAGCAAGAGTTCTTGAAGAGAATAGAAGTGAAGAAAAGAATTAGATCTGAATCTGACTGAGTAAAGAGATAGAAGGAAAATATACTTTGGGAGAAATTAGATCAGGTTATTGTAGGACAGATTGAGAAAATTGTTTATGAAGAGATAGTGACAACTGCAAACAGGGAAGGTAAAGTCAACAGATAGAAAAGAGAAACTACAATAGCAACATGTGTTCACAAAATTGGACAGTGAGGTATGTTCTTCATGTTTCAGTTAATTAATGATGAATTATTGATTGAAATAAATATTGTGAATATGTTTGATGATCATAGCCAAGAACAAGCAGAGCTTTTGGTGATGATAGAAATGAACCTATCCAACTAGATATTGGAAGAAAGGAGAGAGGTGACTGAGTCCAACAACCATAGGAGTAGCGAAGCTCTATAAGGTTCAAGAGAGTGAATCAAGAAAGAGAATACCTAGGAAGAGATCAAGCTCAGAGAGGAAGCTTGATAGGGTATTGAGTAGGAAGAGGAGATTGCTACAAGAGAAGGCTATGTTGCATATCACCAATTGAGCATGGATGAGCTCATGAGGAAGATAGCCATGGAGGGTCATAGAAGAGGTTCTAGAGAATGCCATAAAGGTGAGACGAGAAATGAAGAACGAGAGAGAAATCTTGTAGTGATTAGAGTACAGTTGGAAGTACTACAGGGATGGATACAAGGGAAAGAGAATGAGGACCAAAGAATATAAGGGAGAATGAGGAAATGTGTTAAATGGAACCTATTGCAGGAGAGATGGAATGTCAAACTGATAAACAAGTTCAGAGAACTTGGGAAGAAACATATTGACTTGTTGGAGAAGGAGAGCCTCAAAGGAGTTGAGTCACAACCAAGAGGATTTGTTGAAATCCATAATGTCCATTGTAAACTGGGGCATGAAATATTGATTCCTGAAGCATCAAATGAGACTGAAAGGTCTTGTATTTTTAAAAATAATGATTTGTGTATGATTATAGGTACATCACATGATGATGAAAAAAATTTAGAGTTTTTTAAGAAGGAACAGAATCTGAAATCTGTTCAGATTAATACTAAGATAGCAAGATCTCAAAAACAAAAGGAGATAGAGAGGTCTCATGGAAATGTGCAACAGAATATTGGAGCTGGTAACAATGAAGATTGGAATAGTAGATATGAGTTAAGACCCGAAGATGAAGGAAAGGTATTTGCTGTGCCTAATGAGTTTGTAATTTTTAAGCATGATGATTCAGACATGTATGTAGATTTAGCAGAGGAAGAAGAAGCATTTGATGATGGGTCATCAACAAGTGAATGAGTATATTACTGTAGTCAAAGAATCAAAAGACAATTTATTTTTTGAAAGTAAATTTGCAGGTAGTGAGCAGAAAAGGGATGTTGTAGAGGGATATAACTTAAGAGATATTCAGGAAGTATGGGAGGTAGCCATGTCAGAAGTAATATTTGCAGCGATATCCAAAACAATAATTGTAGCAGTAAATGGAGTAATTCCAAGTGAAAAAATAGACGTTGAAGCAAGAAGAGCTGAAGAAAGAAATCAACAGTTTAGTGATGAATGGATAAAGTGTAGCAAAGTACAATGGAAAAGTAAGGAAAACAAAATTAGGTTGCAGCAGCAGACTGAGTTACAAGAAGCCATAGATGAACTATGGGATCTAATGCAGATACATAAGATGAACTTTAGCAGAAGGAAGAAATAAATCCACTATGGAATTGTTTGGAAAATAAAGAACAGTGAAGGTAGAGACAGTGGAGCACTACAGTACAAAGCATGGAAGCCTGGAAGATTGTAGCTGAAGAATGATGAAGACAATGCAGCTTATGGACAACAACAAAACAAAGTTTGGGATCCAGGAAAGACGAGGCTTGAAGGTACATGATCAGGTGATCATGTCTTCTTTCTACATTGGGAGTCTAATGTAGGAACCTCTACCTTCAAGTTAATTTTGTAATGCAACTCAAGGTCTAAGGTATTGACATTGGTCCAAGAGTAAAATTTCTTTTGTATAATCATTGTAAAATCTAGTAAAGACTTCATAGTTCACAAGTATTAGTCTAGAAGGTTCTATATAGGTGTTGACTCATTATTCAAAGAGATTAGTCATGAAATTGAATCTGCGTGTTGGAATAATTCCTTGGATAAGCTAGTAGATAGGATAGGATTGATCCATTCAGTTCAGAAAAGATAGGATCAAGTTCTAAGTTTAGAATTTAGTTACAGAAACATAGGATTTAGTTCCCGAAGTTTAGAAATATATTGTTAAGGATTGAAAGGATAGAATTTCATTTAAAGGAGGTAAGCCTATGGGCAGGGGGAGAAAAATGATAGTTGAGAGGCCACTGAAATAGAAGATCAAGACGAGAGGAAATTATTATTGTGTAAATATTTATTGATGAATAGAAAACTTAATTCTAGTTTTTAAGCACCTGTGGTTGTCAGTTATTGAAGAGTTTCCCGGATTATCCACAGTATTTAGGAACATTTGTCGACGTTTCGAATCCCAACAGGGATCCATCTTCAAGACTTTTGAATGAAGGATTGCAAGTAGGGTTTTAGGCCATTAATAGTGAAAAAGAATATAAAAAGAGCTGACCAGAGTTATATATATATATATATATATATATATATATATATATTTAAATTTATTTATTTATTGTTTAATATTTTTAACTAATTCCAAAATAATAGGAAATAATTTTATTTTATTTTTATAATAATTAATTTTAATATCCCGGATGCAGGTGATTGATGTGGGTTATACGACGTTGGGCCTGTGGGTCGGCGCGTGGCATGGCCACATGGCCACCCACAAACAACACCGACGAGCATTTAAGTGCTCTAGCCATCAACCTGAGCAGAATTCAATACAATGTACAAGTTGAGGCTGCTACCTCTACCTCAAAATGACGTTCCTCTGCCTTCCACCTGATTATTCTCTTTTTCCTCCTAGTTATGCCCTTTGGATTTTTGGCTCTATGCCTCCCGGGTCTCCTCCTCTGCGAAGCTGTTGTCCCCCTGAAGTCGCGGAGCTCAGCTCCCGCATGCCAACAGGGAGACGCTGCATCCTTCGGTGTTGCATTGAATTCCTTCCAGGCTATCATTACTCACAGAGTGCCCTCTATCACTTGAAACTCTCTGCTTCCTCTGACCTCACCACCACCTTTGATCTCCCGTCTCTGTGGCGCCATCGCCCTATTTTTTCTTTCACCCAGAGTGACCCCCACCCCTACTGTGCCACTATGCCTCGACTCAGGCATTGCATGAGATACAGGCGTGGCAGTAGAAGAGGTCACGCTGCTCGGTCGTCGCTCTCCTCCTGGTCTGATTCTTCGTCCCCTTCGCTAGATCATTCCTTGGGCAGGTATCCCAACACCCGTAGTGGGCGTGGCCGCTGGCTTAGCCAACCTAGTCACTCAGCTCAGCCCTCTGCCTCAGCGCCTTTTCCACCGCCTTTGCCATGTCTTGTCCCCTTCGCCACCTCGCAGACCTCTAGCTTTGCACAAGTTCGTTTCCATTGCTCCTTAGACCATCCCCATGTCGTTGCCACCATTTTGGTTTCCTTCAGGGAGGAGCTCGCTGAGGTGCCCAGTCTCAGTCAGCCCACTTTGCATAAGCTCCCTCACAGTGACTTCAACTCCTCTGTGGACGAAAAGGGTTATCATGAATCTGGCAAGCACAACAGGAACAACAGCTCAGACAGCAGCAGCATCTCGGGCAACAGCAAGGAAGACAAGGTGCAAAGAAAACAGGCTATGGGCACTGATGGTGAGGCCATGACACCCCAACGCGCAGCACTTGCCACCCAAGACGCCAACGCGGATGAGTACAAGTGCCTCATCAAAGAAGAAACACCTCCTTTGCCTCATGACACCTAGGCTCCTAGGTTTTTTCCGGTTTTTTTCTTTCAGTATCATGGTCCTGATAAATGTTGCTATCTATGTTTGGCATAGTAAATTTTGTCAGTATAACGTTGGTTTCCTCATGCGAGATAGCGAGTCAAACCATCTATGGGCTGGTTTCCCTGCGTGGGCAGCTCCCTTTTTACTGTTTTTTTCTGAATTATGCCGTTGATTCAGGCTTGAACTGCAGAGGAGTGAGCCTCCATGTAAATTATGTTTCACTAATAGAATTTAATCTTACTTAGAAAAAAATAATAATTAATTTTAATAAAATAAACTAATTATAATTTAATTAAATATTATGTTTTAATAATAATTAATTAATATAATTAGTAATCAATATTATTATATATTACTGTTTATAATTAATTAATTAATTAATTAATAATAAAATACACAAACTAATTATTAATTAATATTAACATTTATTTAATAAATAATTGTTTTTTCTAAGTAAGACTAAATTATATTAATGTAACATAATGTACAGGTAGAGTCGGGCCTTTGGAATTGTTGTTCTAGCCAATTCCAGAGGCATTATACATAAAAAATGCAAAATATTGACTGCCCCAGTTAGGGAAACCAGTCATAGTACAGCTTCCCTTAGAGGGGAAACTAGCTTCAGTTAAAAAATAATTATGAGTTATGAAAATATTCCAGAAAGACAGATTAACACAAAAAGTAAACCTTGCAATAAAAAAATACCTTTTCATACTAGGTTTCATGGCGTTGGGGCAATGGCTCCTCCATAATGAGGCACCTGTACTCATCAGAGGAGTCGTCTGCATGCGTAGTTTGGTGAGCTGTAGGTTCCAGAGAAGTGGTGGTGTGGATAGCACTAGCGCTGCCCTTGAAGCGTCCCTTGCCCGACCATTCTAAGTTGTCGCTATCATTGTTGTCAATTCCTTTACTGCTGGAGGAGTTGACCCCGGTTTGACAGGGAGGGCTTCCAATTTGCGTGAGAGTTGAATAGGTGTAGAGGCTATGGTGGAATTTATTTGACTTTTCCTGGTGTTGTGGCCAGTTTCCAGAGAAGCTTCTTCCTTGAAGCTGATGGTGATGGTTGCAGTGAGGCGAGCTCAGTCCATCACGCACATATAGTGAAAATGCACTGAGTTTTCCTCAGGCAGAAGAGGCCGCGTCTCTAGATGAATGGTCTGCGAAGGTTGGAGAGCACTCCCTCAGCTTCTACTGCAACCAGACGCTTGACGCTGAGCAGGAATCTCCTCAAAATGGACCGAGAGAGGTAGGCGGTAAGCATGCCCTCTGCCTCTTCCTCTACCACTACCACAACGAGTGGAGGGAGAATGGGAGGAATTTTCTTCATGGGGCAGTGAATTTTCTTCAGAGCGGATAGACAGAGTGGGGAAAGAAGCTTGACCGTGCCCACTGCCTCATCGGCATCGCATTTTATGCCGTCTGGGGATGTTGGAATCGTCAGAGTTGGTTGGGATGCAAGGAAGCGGCGTAGGTGGGACAGAGTGAGCTGAAGGCTGAGAATGTTGGAACCCAGGTGCCGAATTGAAGTTCTAGAGAAGGTTGTGAGTGAAATGGAGGCCAGGAGCCAGTGTGAGGCAGTAGAAGAGGCTGCACTGCCTCCCTATGGGCGTTCAAGAGCTCAGCTCTAAGACCACAAAGGGGAAAATGCAGTGGGAGGGAAATGGTGGAATGAGGCAGTTCGACATCATAATGAGGAGTACGAAACTCATTTGAAGACTAAGCAGAGTAATGGCAAAGGAGTGTGAGTAGCTGGCTGATATAAATGCCTTTGGACTGAGCCCATGCGTGACCATGTGGCATGGCCATGTGTCATGCGCTGGGTTCACTATCCATTTCCCAATTTTATACACCCGCATTTGGGTATTTAATAAATAAATATTAAACAAGTAAATAATTATTTATTTTATTATGTTATATAGTTACTGATTTAATGAATTTAATTAATTTGATTTATTTACTTATTATTTAATTTTGTTAGGATTAAAAAAAGGTTACTATATTCATTAATAATAACTTAGAACTAATAATATAAATAATCTAACTAACTAAAAACCCTAAAAAAATGAGAGATGGTTAGGAATTATTATCTATAATTGCTATAATTAATAAGACAAGAAAAGAAAAACCTAGATTAATTAATAAAATTAACACCAAATAAACTAATTATTTACTAATTAATATTAACATTTATTTAAAGACGTAAATAAATATTAAAAAGGTAAATAATTATTTATTTTTATTTAAATTTTTATAATAATAACTAATTTAATTAATTATGTTTTATTTTATTTTAATAATTTTTATTTAATTTAATTTAATTTATGTTAGGATCTAAATTAGGGGTTTTTTTTTTGATATTTTTAAAATAGTAGATACCCATAATAATTATTTCTAATTAATTATTTTTATTTTTTAGACAAATACAAATTAATTAATGAGGATAATTATTAAAATAAAATACTTTAATTATTAAAACTACCTTAAATTTAGAAGAAGAGAAAAAAACCTGAGATCTTATACCTGAAAAAACTATACCTGGGAGGATGGCACTTTTGAGGAACAAATTTTTCGAAGAAGAGGACGCCAACTATCACTGATTTCACATCCCCCATCCCTATTAAGGTTATCTAGATGTTTTATAATCTCAAGGACCTCTCTCACTTTCCTTCTTTGATAGTGCTCCTCTCTCGCAATGATCCTTTCACCTTCAAGATGCACTTGATGCTTAGTTTTCGAGGAGTGTTCTGCAAGGGATGAGGTGCGAGATCGCTTATACTTAATATTGGCTCCATGTTCTTTGAGTCGTTTTTGAAGTGAACGCCCATTTTCACCAATATAATTTTTCACGCATGAACAATCAATTTTGTACACTCCTTTAAGTTGTCCAGGGCTTATAATATCTTTAACTAATTGCATTCTCTGTCTAACAGTTCCTACAACTGAAAATTGCATGAAAATATCGTTCCTTCTCAAAACCTTGGCGATTTTATCAGTAACCCCCTTAATGTATGGTAGAAAAACCCTACCACCATTTTCTTGAGGTTCATGGCGCTTTCGAGGCAAGATCGAACCCTCCTCTCATTTTAGGGCTTTTTTTATATCTCTTTCTTTATAACCTATATCCCTAAATATAGACGAAAAGTGAATGATTTCCTCGCTAAGGTGTTCAACATTAGATATCCTCATGGCTCTAACAGCAAGGGTATTAAGGACACCAAACTTTTGAGCTGCATGACGATAGGACTCAGCATGAAGATAGCTATCAGTATGGGTTTTATTTCTAAACACACGATGACCTAATGTTCCATCTTCCTTCCCGATGACAAGAACGTCCAAAAAAGGAATGCTTTTGTTTTCTTCAACCTCCATAGTAAACTTAATTTCCGAGGAAATGGAATTAAGGTGATTAAAAAATCTCTCAATATTCTCCTTTCCATGAGTCCACTTTATGTTGGTGTCGTCTACAAATATTTTCCACCAAGATGGTTTTAAGGGGTATGAGGCTAGGGCCTTCTTCTCAAAGTGTTCCATGTATAATTTGGTGACAATATAATATAGCGGAGATCCAATTGCGACCCCTGATACTTGCTCACAATATTCCACTTGGAAGCTAAAGAAAGTGGAATGTAAACAAATCTACGCAAGCTTGGTTGTTCCTTGATCAGTGACTTATTTAATGACTTGGATCACCTCATTTAAAGGAATCTTAGTAAATAATGATACCACATCAACACTTACCAAAATGTCACTCTCCTCCACCCTCTCATCCTTAATGAGCTTGAAAAAATCGTTAGATTCCCTAATCAAAGAGTTAGTGTTTCCAACAAGGGGTTTAAGGATCTTGGCAACATATTTCACCAGCTCATAGGTGGGGGATCCTATGGTATTAACAATCAGTCTAAGGGGGATTACCCCTTTATGAATCTTGGGTAATCTATAAATTCTTGGCATAACATCACATTAAGGGGTCAATATCTTCTTTAACTTGTCATCCACCCTTGAATTATTGATCAATTTCTTGAGTTCTCTTGACACCTTGGGCATGGGGTTGGAATTAAGTTTACTGTAGCTACTACAATCATTTCCTATAGCTACTACAATCTAGATGCTCATTCATTTTTCTTATATAATCAACCTTATCTAAAACAAAAACAACACCTCCCTTGTCGGGTTTTAGCACCACAATGATGTCATTATTGCGAAGAGCCTTAACAACATTAAGTTCATCCTTACTTAGGTTTCTCCTAGAAGCTCTAGATTCTTCAAAATAAGGGAGCATTCTTGTCTTAATGCTTCTTTATCATCGAGAGCTAAACTCTGAATCCATTCCTTAATGTTGCAAACAATGCTTTCATTTGGAATGCCTTTAGGTGCAACTGCAAATCCTAAACCCTTGCTAAGAATCTTGATGGAATCTTGACTTAATTCTACAAAGGATAAGTTGACAACCTTCTTATTCTGAGTGAAGGGGCCATGGCCCAGCTCCTTAATGGCACCACCATTTAATCTATTGTCTAAGAGGTCAATATCCCTAAAACCCTAGGGCTCTCTTTCTTACTGTAAATCGCATTAGTTGAAGGAGAATTATGAGAACTGAGCTTATATTTATTATTATATTTATAATGAGGGTTACTATGGCTAAGGTCACATTCCTTCCCAACATTTAAGGGCGCAAACCCTTGTCCTTTATTAACACCAGTGTTGCGAAGTTGGCTTCGTACTAGATTGGTAACATCACCATTGACCGAGATATCATCAATAAACACCTCACCGTCATTTTTAAGAAATGAATCATGATTGAAACCACCCTCATCAAAGAACCCCAACTCACCATAATTGAAACCACCCTCCTCGTGGAACTTGAGCTCACCATCATGGTCAGGGGCAGAGCCAATGCTTATCTGCAAAGGGTTAACCAGAGAACCAACAGCAGCCATATTTTGGCAGTCAACACTACTGCTCTCTGACTTATCTGGAAATCCAGTACGCTTTTCCATCAACGATTATGAGGCAAATGGAGTAGTTGTAGCAACTGCAACATCAAAATTGTTGCCGTCGAACGATACAGAGGAATCAGAGTTACCATTGTAATTAAAAAAAATCTTAGACAGAGACAAAAACTTGAATGAGGAGGCGCAACTCCCTAGCATTGTACCGAACCCGTTTCCTCAATGTTGGATCAACAATTGAATTTAATTCGTGATCCTTGCTAACGTGGAAATACTATGAGTAGGTATCATGGGTTGCAAGGGGATCTTCGCTATCTCTAAGGGGAATAATATGAGTAGGTATTAGGGGTCACAATGGGATCTCCGCTATCTCCTATTGTCACCAAATTAGACATGGAACACTTTTAGAAGAAGGCCCTGGCCTCATACCCCTTAAAACCAGCTTGGTGGAAAAGATCTGTAGACGACACCAACATAAAGTGGACTCATGGAAAGGAGAATCTTGAGAGATTTTTTAATCACCTTAACTCCATTTCCTTAGAAATTAATTTTACTATGTGTTAGGGCCCTATAAATATAGGATTCATAATTTTTATTTGACTATGTTAAAGTCTTGTAAATATGTACATACCCTGCTTTCTACAAGTTTTTTTCCCATATTTTGAAAAATGAAAAATAATAAAAAATGAAAAGAGGGTAAAAGTCCTAAAAGAAATATCAAAGGACTTAGAAAAAGATGGACCCCAAAAGAAAAAAGAAGAAGAATAAGAGCTGAAAGTGAGCAAGTCAAAATGCCACTACTATTTAATTTTTACTGCAAGAATAATGATTATGTGCAGAGTGTCAATTAATGCCATAATCCATGATTAGTTAAACTGTTTAATCTTAACTCTTCATGCTTTCAATTTCATGTTTTAGATAGAGAATAAAGATTTGTCAAACAATTTAAACTTGAAAAATAAACTTAGATATATAGAGAATAATGAGGATCTCAACAGTTTAATCTAAGCCCTCGAATGAAATAAGGTGGGCTTAGATAGTTTTATGATTTGAAAGAAAAATGTTTTAAGGTTTCAAGTCTAAATTCACCTACAAAAATGAAGAAAAATGTTAGAAATAAAGATGGGTAGGTAGAAAGCAGTTGAGCAAGCATGTAATAAAGCATCATCAGGAAAAAATCACTAATTTTCCCTCCCCTACAAGTATTCAGTATTCTAAACTATCAGTCAAAAAGGCTCAAAGCATTTCTCTAACTTCTGTTGGGACCGGACCCAAGGCTCTCTGGCTGGTTAGTTAAAAATATTGAGTTCCTACATTAAACCCACATTTATCAGCATTTACCCTTCATTCATACATCATAATCCCTTTTTCCTAAGTGAAGACACATTTCTACTTAGTAAAATTGAAACTCTAAAATAATTAACTTCGTCCCCTTCAAAAACATTCATAAACCCTAAAAATACATTTGTCCTAAGTTAAAGTGTGAAATATTAAAAAGACAACAAGGCTTTACTTTGTCTATTGTTTACACTTTAAATTAGAGTTAAAATGTATTTTGTTTTCATTTTACACTAGCCCTTCATTTCATATTAATTACCAACTTCTAACCTACTTTATCAAATCCCTAAAACTACACCTACCCGTATATTATTAATTCCCTTATATTTAAAATAAACCCCAAAACCCACTATTTTAAAGTTTAGAACAAAGTTTTATATCCCATGTGCGCAAATATAAAAACCCCGCCCAATTTTCCTTCTAGTCTAAACATATTTGTATGCGAATATCCCTCCCCTATAGTTTTAAACAACTATTCAATGTTGAAAAACTATATAATATATAATACTACACCCACATGTATAATTAAAGCATCTACAATTGTTTTAATTAACACATAAAACATTGCCCCCCGCCTATTTCATAATGCAATAACTTTAAAATTTATTCAAAACACATTTTTATAAAGTTTAAAGTCATTCCCCGCCATCATATAAAATAAGATTTAAACGTATTTAATGTTTATTTCTAAAAGTTGTAACCCATCCCCGCATATGCAAACACCTCGGTCCCACTCTTCCATCCTGATGCAACTCCCAAAAGATCTAGACCATTCGCATTTAAAACTCAGATCCGATGGCTAAGACGCAATATCGCGTAGAAAAGTTGCGCAATCACCCAAGCTCCAAATATGTGCGAAATGGGTGGTTTCACAATTCTATCTCTCCTCCACATGCCCTTTTCTTATTGGATCACATAGGTTCAACCCAAAACCACTTACAGTCGTGATGCCACGTGATAACCACTATTGTTTTTGATCCCGTAAAGCCCAAAATCACCCTTCCAGCCCGATGTGACCAGCATTCATTGTAGAGTTAATTAAACCAAAAACGCCCAATAAACATACAAAACTGTGCTCATTTACTCTTCTACTGTGCATAAGCTCTGTGTAAGCCCCCGACTATTAAAATGAATCCTTTTACATATTTTTCAAGCCACTGAGCCTGCAAAACTCGACCAATAGCCATTGAAGATTACTGAGGAGATTTGTGTTGCTCCAAAAGATCTGCAAGGAACTGTCCAACCTATTCAAAAGACTTCAAAAAACCGTTTTCGAAACCCTATACCTGAAAAATAACAGGTTTTTATTCCAAATCAAGCCTATTTTCCATTTGAAAAGCCTTTTTTAAGAAAAATTTCATTCATAGATCCAACAATATCAAAAGAAGTCTATCAAAATAGTCCAAAAACAGGCCAAACCTTGTCAAATTTTTTCCAGGAACCCTGTTTTACTACTGCGCACTATTGTGATAGAAAATTGTGAATTTGTACAGTTTTATGAACTATTTCAAGCACCAAATCAAGCCAGAAAACCTCTGAAGGTATCCTAAGCCTTTGTAACCCATTTCAAAAGACATTCAGCCCAATTTCTCAGTAAGAGACTCAGGAAACCCTTATTTCTTGTTTAAAACCAGTCAAAAGCCATTATCCCTCCATGCAGACCTCTGTTTTATTAACATTTTTTTTTTTTGCAGGTCATTAGCAAAAGGAAAACTTGGATAAAACAATCTAAATACTAGTTAAATATTTGTTTTACTCCAAGAGTTCATAAATAAATGAGTTTTAAATGATATTCCTTAACAAAAGATTCCAGGCAGCAAAACAGAAAGAAGTCATTTATGCAAAGAGAGATCATAATGATCAAATTTTCACAGTGAATGGTAAAAGTGAAATCAGGATTCACAGTGACAGTGAAAAAAGAGACAGTTAAAGTGTATCAGTAAAAATCAGAGTGAAAGTCACAGTAAAGGTTAAAACAAAGTTATAGAGAAGTCAAGGTAAAATAGTAAAAGTAAAAATAGAGGTAGTAGTGGTTAAACAGAGATGAAAATACTTTTACCAACAATGAATTTTATTCGAAGTAAAAGAAAAAACAGTTAAAATAACAAAAAGGTTAAAAGATGAAAACAGAGCAAGAAGAGACATTTTTTGCAGAAATTTCCTGTTTATGTCATTTTTTTGCAGAAACTATTGTGACCAATCCAAGATGAATTTGCAAAAATGAAGGAGGTTTATGTTGCTAAGATAACCAACTACAAAAATTTCTCTCACTTTTCTAACAGCCATTATGGTTGTGGAAATATTAAACAATATTTGAAAGCATTTTTTTACAGAAAATTCTTGTTAAGTCATCATTTTGCAGAGAAGATTGTGGCAAATAAGAAATACATCTTACAGAATTGAAGGAGGTGTTTGTTCCTAAGATACCCATCTACAAAAAAAATATCTCACTTTTTATACAGGTATTACAAAATGAGAGATACATGGACATATTTACAACCTATGTTTCAGACTGTGCAAAGCTTTGTTTTACACATCTTTTTGCAAAGCATATTGTGAACACCTGGAGAAGAATTTTAGGGAACTAAGAGATTTTTATCTCATAAACATATTTAGCTACAATAACCTCTTTCAATTTTTATATATTGATTTCAGATTGAGAAATTCAAGGGTATCATTGGACCCGAATTTTGCAGAATTTTTGGAGCAAAATGCACAAAGAAAGGAAATAGTTAGTGACTTGGATGCCTCATCATCAACTAAGAGTTGATATCAAATTCGAATTCTCTTCTTTGTCATCATAAATCCATAAGTATAGTGCCAAATAGATTCATTAGTTTTGAGTGTCATTTGTTTAAGTTCTATTTATGTAAAACAGTTTGAGATATTTGTAAACCAATCTTGATATTTTTTCAAGATATTCTAGTTTAGAATTTGTATATATACTTCATCTTTTGAAGTATTTTTGTGGAATAAATTGCTGAAGATTATTATAGTCATTTTTGTTAGACATTTAAGGCTTTTTTGTTTCAAATTTCAAGTAGAAGGTTGGATTAATTCAATTGGCATCATAATTCAAGATTCTTGTGATGAGCTATTTGGAGTGAAGTATTTCCTTACTTGTCACTATTTTCTTTCTTATTTACATGCATGCATCTATGTTTATTCTAAATTTGAATGTATAACTAGGAGTATTACTACAGGATTTGTTAAAAGCACCCTGTTTTTAACTAGTTATCATTTTTATGTTTTCCTTTGATTTCCAGTGTAGAGAATTCTTAATTGCTCTCTCACTCGTTTGATCTCTGCCTTATACTTCCATTTTCTGGATCAAATGATTCTTAAGTGCCCTTTATCCTAATCATATCACCTCACAAAAATCATTTTCCAAGATCTCCAAGGGTTATATATCTTTTCCTAAATACATTTGACCTTTTGGCCTTGATTCCATTTCTGTTATCTTGATTTAGACTCCATAGCCCAATGGACAAGTAGATTTCCCACTATCCATACCTTCAAGTGATTTTTCCCACCAAATCAATCAAAACCAAAACAAAATTGCACATTCATAACTAGCCTAATATTCTACAAAACAAACAAAGATAAAACTTAAAGAGAGAGCCCTCTTTGAACCCTAGGAAGGCTAGATCCTAAAGTTTGAAGTAGGTTTGTGGTTACCTCGGTGAGTTCTCTCTTGAACCTGGAAAAATTACTAAGTGATAAAATTACTGGTGACTCCGCTGGGGAAGACTAACATTTTTTTCAGAAATATTTTACAGCTTGAGATCTGATCTATGATGATGGATAATGATCAGACACACAAAGGTTAAAAATCATCCACCTGGTGACTCCAAATCAATTTCACAATCAAGACTCCACTGGAGGAATTAACCTGAAATAACAATATGAAAAGATCAGGCTTTCAACTTGGATCTTAATCCAAGACATTATGTTCTTTCTCATTAAGAAATTTTTTCAATGTATATTGTATTTTATAGAAGGATCTAGCTTAGTTGTATAGATATAGTGGCCCTTATTGAATAATTTACAGGATGACCCAAGAATAAAACGCAGGTATGCTCCCATGAGCAGAGATCACATACCTGGATTTCCACACAAACTACCAAAGGTAATTTGGGACAAAAATCTTCCTATGTTTCAAGATGAGAATATTGATGATCCTTTGTCACATCTCATTAAATTTCATATACACTCATGGATATTGAAGGGTGATTGGCATGAGGATTGCCTCATGAAGCTATTCATGGAAACCTTAGAAGGAAAAGCAAGGGAATGGTATGAATCTCTCAAACCTGCTAGTTTATTTTCTTTAAAGGATTTTCACAAGGTAAATTATGAGCATTACAAAGAAGATTTTTCATCTTTATCATTAGCTGAAAATTGTTGTGATCAAGCTGAAGATCTTATACATTACCTTAAAAATATTAATGAAGATTTAGGAAATTGGCATCTTGAAGATTTATTAGTAGCAGTCCATAACTTTCATTATCGATTTAAGTGTCATGATAATCAAGAGGAGTTAATCAAAGATGAAATAGATCAGGAGATGAATCAAGATCCACAAAGCCCCTCTGTAGTAACAAATGATGTTTCATATAATGTTTTGAATGAATTTAAAGAAAATATTCAACCTCATGATCAGTTTTTACATAAGATAAAAAACAATTGTTATTCAAATCCAAGAATTCAAATATTTCCACCCTGCCTAATTGAAGAAGAAATCAATTTGCTTCTAAACATGCAACCATCTTCAAAATATTTACATAATGAAGAAATTGTTTCTACTTATTCTAATGTTGATGTATGTACTAAAGTTTTTATCCACGAAGAGACAAAAGAACAGGTTGATGCTCATGTTGTTATGCCTTCCCAAAAAGGCCCATTGCTTTATAGTACTCCTATTGAGAAAAATTATGACCTTCAAATAGAATGAAACCAATCCAATCAAGATATATCAGGATTGTTGGAAAATCAATCTGCTAATCTAATGTGTATGATTGATGACATTCCTTATTTTGAATATTTGCCTAAGTAAGATCAGTATGATGATAATTATGTTCTCCAAATTTAAGCCAACTTTACAGAGCAATCAGTAGCTAGTTTGTGGGATGAGGAAGTTCAGTTTCAACAGCTCAAATACAGTGATCATACAATACACATCAAATATGGGAGTGAAGAAGAAAGTTCATAAATTTGAAAGAAATTTCTATACCATTATGCTCTAAAGCATTTCAGTTTTTAAAGGATGAACAACCCCTAGAAATCTATGAAGTTCCATTAAAACCCATATATAAATTGCAACAATCTTTCAAAGTTTTTCATGATCCAATAGCAGATATGTTGGATAATGAATGCATTCAAAGTCTTTCTCCATTTACTAACTATGAGTTTCAGAATCAAGATGATAAAGGTTTCAACAATCAAACATTATAATCAGTAGGAATATCATCAAAAGGCTTATCTGAAAGTTTGCAGGGAGATCAAGATGAAAATAACATTTCAGTTTCATGGCATGGAGGTCATCCAAAACATATGTACAGTTGTTTAGATCAGTTAAAAATTGGTGTATATATCGTGGAAAATCCTTTTGAGAAGTTTCTAGAGTCAACAAAGGAAATCAAGTATTTCCATATCCTCTCATTTGCTGACAAGTTTCTAATAGGTTGCAGAATTACAACTTTGATAATCAACAAGAAAATGCAACAAAATATATTAAAGTACATAATGCTTGAATGGTTGCATTGGCTATTTCATTTTACCTAACCAGCAATTGGAAAACTGATTAGACTAAGTAGGTATGACTTCAACTTATTTTAGTTTACAATTTTCAGCTAGTTTGAAATAATTCATTAAGATTTGAAAGCCAAGGAAAAGGCCCTAAAATATTGATGATGTAGTAGTTTGTTTTGAAATTTGCACCACTTTTTAGTCTCAGATCAGATTTTAGTTTGCAGAAAAAGGCATAAATTTAGTTCAATATTTTTCAGTCACAACATATGCATGTTTGGGATTGGCTCAAAGGATCAGGCTACTAGTCGACGGTGTTCTTGACATCTCACAAGGAGATGCCATCCCCATGTGAAGCCGCTGTTAGGGTCCTATAAATATAGGATTCATAATTTTGATTTGACTCTGTTAAAGTACTGTAAATATGTACATACCTTGCTTTCTGCAAGTTGTTTTCCCATATTTTGAGAAATGAAAAATAACAAAAATTGAAAAGAGGGTAAAAATCCTAAAAGAAATATCAAAGGACTTAGAAAAAGATGGACCCCAAAAGAGAAAAAAGAAGAATAAGACCTAAAAGTGAGCAAGTAAAAATGCCACTACTATTTACTTTTTACTGCAAGAATAATGATAAAGTGCAGAGTGTCAATTAATGCCATAATCGATGATCAGTTAAACTGTTTAATCTTAACTCTTCATGCTTTCAATTTCATGTTTTAGATAAAGAATAAAGATTTGTCAGACAGTTTAAACTTGATAAATCAGTAGATAGGTAGAGAATAATGAGGAGCTCAATAGTTTAATATGAGCCCTCAGATGAAATAAGGTGGACTTAGATAGTTTTATGATTTGAAAGAAAAATGTTTTAAGGTTGCAAGCCTAAATGCATCTATAAAAATGAGGAAAAAATGTTAGAAACAAAGATGGGTAGGTAGAAATTAGTTGAGCAAGCATGTAATAAAGCATCATCAGGAAAAAATCACTAATTTCCCCTCCCCTACAAGTATTAAGTATTCTAAACTATCAGTTAAAAAGGCTCAAAGCATTTCTCTGACTTCTGTTGGGACCAGACCCAAGGCTCTATGACTGGTTAGTTAAAAATATTGAGTTCCTACATTAAACCCACATTTATTAGCATTTACCCTTCATTCATACATCATAATCCCTTTTTCCTAAGTGAAGACACATTTCTACTTAGTAAAATTGAAACCCTAAAATAATTAACTTCATTCCCTTCAAAATCATTCATAAACCCTAAAAATACATTTGTCCTAAGTTAAAGTGTGAAATATTAAAAAGACAACAAGGCTTTACTTTGTCTATTGTTTACACTTTAAATTAGAGTTAACATGTATTTTGTTTTCATTTTACACTAGCCCTTCATTTCATATTAATTACCAACTTCTAACCTACTTTATTAAATCCCTAAAACTACACCTACCCGTATATTATTAATTCCCTTATATTTAAAATAAACCCCAAAACCCACTATTTTAAAGTTTAGAACAAAGTTTTATATCCCATGTGCGCAAATATAAAAACCCTGCCCAATTTTCCTTCTAGTCTAAACATATCTGTATGTGAATATCCCTCCCCTGTAGTTTTAAACAACTATTCAACGTTGAAAAACTATATAATATATAATACTGCGTCCACATGTATAATTAAAACATCTGCAATTGTTTTAATTAACGCATAAAACATTTTCCCCCACCTATTTCAGAATGCAATAACTTTAAACCTTATTCAAAACACATTTTTATAAAGTTTAAAGTCATTCCCTGCCATCATATAAATTAAGATTTAAAGGTATTTAATGTTTATTTCTAAAAGTTATAACCCATCCCCGCATATGCAAACACCCCGATCCCACTCCTCCATCCTGATGCAACTCCCAAAAGATCTAAACCATTCGCATTTAAAACATAGATCCGATGGCTAAAACACAATATCGTGTAGAAAAGTTGTGAGATCACCCAAGCTCCAAATCTGCGCGAAATGGGTAGTTTTCCAATTATATCTCTCCTCCATGTGCCCTTTTCTTATTGGATCGTGTGGGTTCAAGACAAAACCACTTACCGTCGTGATGTCGCACGATAATTGCTATGGTTTTTGATCCCGTAATGCCCGAAACCACCCTTCCAGCCCAATGTGACCAGCATTCATTGCAGAGTTAATGAAACCAAAAACGCCCAATAAACATATGAAACTGCACTCATTTACTCTTCTATTGCGCATAAGCTCTGTGTAAGCCCCTGACTGTTAAAATGAATCCTTTTACATCGTTTTCAAGCCATTGAGCCTACAAAACTCAACCAACAGCCATTGAAGATTACTGAGGAGTTCTGCATTGCTCCAAAAGATCAACAAGGAACTGTCCAACCTATTAAAAAGACTTTAAAAAACTGTTTTCGAAACCCTATACCTGCAAAATAACAGGTTTTTATTCCAAATCAAACATGTTTTCCATTTGAAAAGCCTTTTTTAAGAAAAATTTCATTCATAGATCCAACAATATCAAAAGAAGTCTATCAAAATAGTCCAAAAATAGGCCAAACCCTGTCAAATTTTTTCCAAGAACCCTGTTTACTGTTGCGCAATATTGTGAAAGAAAATTGCAAATTTGTACAGTTTTATGAACTATTTCAAGCACCAAATCAAGCCAGAAAACCTCTGAAGGTATCCTAAGCCTCTATGACCCATTTCAAAAGACATTCAGCCCAATTTATCAGTAAGAGACTCAGGAAGCCCTTATTTCTTGTTTAAAACCAGTCAAAAGCCATTATCCCTCCATGCAGACCTCTGTTTTATTAACAAATATTTTTGTTTTGCAGGTCATTAGCAAAAGGAAAACTTGGATAAAACAATCTAAATACTAGTTAAAGATCTGTTTTACTCTAAGAATTCATAAATAAATAAATTTTAAATGATATTCCTTAACAAAAGATTCCAGGTAGCAAAACCGAAAGAAGTCATTTATGTAGAGAGAGATCATAATGATGAAATTTTCACAGTGAATGGTAAAAGTGAAATCAGAATTCATAGTGACAGCGAAAAAAGAGACAATTAAAGTGTATCAGTAAAAATCAAAGTGAAAGTCACAGTAAAGGTTAAAATAAAGTTACAAAGAAGTCAAGGTAAAGCAGTAAAAGTAAAAACAGAGGCAGTAATGGTTAAACAGAGATGAAAATACTTTTACCAACAATGAATTTTATCTGAAGTAAAAGAAAAAATAGTTAAAAGAACAAAAAGGTTAAAAGATGAAAACAGAGCAAGAAGGGACATTTTTGCAGAAATTTCCTGTTTAAGTCATTGTTTTGCAGAAACTATAGTGACCAATCCAAGATGAATTTTGCAAAACTAAAGGAGTTTTATGTTGCTAATATTACCAACTAGAAAAAGCTCTCTCACTATTCTAACAACCATTATGGGTTTGGAAATATTAAACAATATTTGAAATCACTTTTTACAGAAAATTCTTGTTAAGTCATCATTTTGCAGAGAAGATTGTGGCCAATAAGAAATACATCTTACAGAATTGAAGGAGGTGTTTGTTCCTAAGATACCCATCTACAAAAAAAATATCTCACTTTTTGTACAGGTATTACAGAATGAGAGATACATGGACATATTTACAGCCTATTTTTCAGACTGTGCAAAGCTTTGTTTTACACATCTTTTTGCAGAGCCTATTGTGAACTGTTGGAGCAGAATTTTAGGGAACTGAGAGATTTTTATCTCAAAAACATATTTATCTACAATAACCTCTTTCAATTTTTACATATTGATTTTGGATTGAGAAATACAAAGCTATCATTGGACCTCAATTTTGCAGAATTTCTGGAGCAGAATGCACAAAGAAAGGAAATAGTTAGTGACTTGGATGCCTCATCATCAACTAAGAGTTGATATCAAATTCGAATTCTCTTCTTTTTCATCATAAATCCATAAGTATATTGCCAAATATATTCATTAGTTTTGAGTGTCCATTGTTTAAGTTCTATTTATGTAAAACAATTTGAGATATTTGTAAACCAATCTTGATATTTTTTCAAGATATTCTAGTTTAGAATTTGTATATATACTTCATCTTTTGAAGTATTTTTGTGGAATAAATTGCTGAAGATTGTTATAGTCATTTTTTTTGGACATTGAAGGCTTTTGTGTTTCGAATTTCGAGTAGTAGGTTGGATCAATTCAATTGGTATCATAATTCAGGATTCCTATGATGATTTATCTGGAGTGAAGTATTTCCTTACTTGTCATTGTTTTCTTTCTTAGTTACATGCATCCATCTATGTTTATTCTAAATTTGAATGTATAACTAAGAGTATTACTACATGATTTTTTAAAAGCACCTTGTTTTTAACTAGTTATCATTTTTATGTTTTCCTCTGATTTCCAGTGTAGAGAATTCTTAATTGTTCTCTCCCTCGTTTGATCTATGTCTTCTACTTCCCTTTTCAGGATCAAAGGATTCTTAAGTGCCCTTTATCCTGATCATATCACCTCACAAAAATCATTTTCCAAGATCTCCAAGGGTTATCTATCTTGCCCTAAATACATTTGAACTTTTGGCTTTGATCCCAGTTTTGTTAGCTTTATTTAGACTCCATAGCCAAATGGACAAGTAGATTTCCCACTATCCATACCTTCAAGTGATTTTTCCCACCAAATCAATAAAAACCAAAACAAAATTTCACATTCATAACTAGCCTAATATTATACAAAAAAAACAATGATAAAACTTAAAGAGAGAGCCCTCTCTGAACCCTAAGAAGGCTAGATCCTATAGTTTGAAGTAGATTCGTGGTTACCTCGGTGAGTTCTCTCTTGAACCTGGAGAAATTACTGAGTGATAACACTATGGAGGTTGAAGAAAATAGGAGCATTCCTTTTTTGGACGTTCTTTTCACCAGGAAGGAACATGGAACATTAGGGCATCATGTGTTTAGAAATAAAACCCATACTGATAGCTATCTTCATGATGAGTCCTACCATCATCCAGCTCAAAAGTTTGTTTTCCTTAATACCCTTGCCGTTAGAGCCATGAGGATATCTAATGCTGAACACCTTAGCAAGGAAATCAGTCACTTGTCGTCTATATTTAGGGATATAGGTTATAAAGAAAGAGATATCAAAAAATCCCTAAAAAGAGCGGAGGGTTCAATCTTGCCTTAGAAGCACCATAAACCTCAAGAAAATGGTGGTAGGGTT
Source organism: Pinus albicaulis (assembly GCA_034641835.2). Lineage (NCBI taxonomy): Eukaryota > Viridiplantae > Streptophyta > Pinopsida > Pinales > Pinaceae > Pinus > Pinus albicaulis. The sequence goes on from CM076579.1 coordinate 136,818,380, forward strand.
TTTCTACCATACATTAAGGGGGTTACTAATAAAATCGCCAAGGTTTTGAGAAGGAACGATATTTTCGCACAATTTTCAGCAATAGGAACTATTAGACAAAGAGTGCGATCAATTAAAGATAGTATAAGCCCTGATACAAAATTGACTGTTCCTGCAGGAAAATTTATATTGGTGAAACTGGGCGTTCACTTCAGAAACGACTCAAAGAACACGGAGCTGATATTAAGTATGAGCGATCTCGTATGTTAGCCCTTGTAGAACACTCCTCGAAAACTAAGCATCAAGTGCATCTTGAAAGTGCAGGGATCATTGCGAGAGAGGATCATTATCAAAGAAGGAAAGTGAGAGAGGCCCTTGAGATTATAAAACATCTAGATAACCTTAATGTTGAGATTGCAACAAGATGATGAGCTTAGTGGAAAGGAGTCGCCTTCACTAAGTGGGCCCGTAGGCTATTTTTGGTGCAAAGTCTATTTTTAGACTATGTCTATTTTTAGACATATGGATCATGTTCTATGAGTTGCAGGATGCTATTTGTGGATGGTTGGTCAAGTCGGAAAAAATAGATGGACTTATATTTTTAGACATACTGGGCGGAATCTATTTTTAGATTGCCAGCCTAAAAATAGATATGTCGAATATTATTAGCTCTTAATAATATTTAGACTCTAAACATTATCTTATTCTCTTGGAGCACTTCAGTTAAGTGCACAGATGTGGCACAGGAGCTGACAGAAGGAATTACGCTATTCCTGAGGGTTAAGTGGAGTTATTGCATGGATACTTCAGTTAGAACTCATGTGACAGAGTTTGGTGGAGTTGATTGAGGAAGTTAGTGGAGTTGTATTCAGTTTAACTAATCTAAACATAGCTGAGCTATTTGTATTCAGTTTAACTAATTGATACAATTAGTGAGAGTGGTGTGAATTAATTATTAATTAATTCACTAATTATAAACTCATTAATCAACTAAAGAATACATTAGTTAACTTCAGTGCATGGACAGTTTCAGTGGAGACCAATGCAAAAATAGGTGAAAGAGCAGGTTAACTATCAGTTGTGACTATACAGTTGCTATTTTCAACACACAGATAGGTGGAGAAGCCCATGAGGATTGCGTAGTACAAGACAGGTGGTTTATCTATTTAATGAAGCCATCCCATAGCATTGATTACGCAATAGAGGCTGGCTATCAAGTGGCAAAAGATTGGAGCATGTGTTTTGCTAGATCTAGCTTGATAGTGTGTAGTAATTGAGGGTGTGCATGAGAGCTTGTGAGGAGCTTTTGTACTATGATTGTTACATGATATCCATGACATATAATATACAAATAGTTGGGGTTTTCATCTTTAAGCTTTCCCATTAAATACTGTGTTCATATGTGTTATTGTTTGTGGTTTTAATGTGCGCATGCAATTGATTTTATTTCCGCATGTAATGATCAATGGTAGAAGAGATTTTGTATTATGCATGAAGCTAAAATAGTGTGTGATCAGGAGAATCTCAGTAAATAATATATCATTTATTCAAATTTCTACATGGTATCAGAGTGATATTGATCATTGGAGAAATTGCAAAACATTGAAGCGATTGAGTTTTGTGCTGGTGGAATTCGAATTTGCAGCAGTGTTTTCTTGGTGTCGAAGTTGAGATGTCTTTCAACGGATTGCGATTGGAGTATTCCCTTGAGGGCAGCTCGAATTATATTTCATGGAAGGATAGGATGGAGGCAGTGCTGGATGACAATGGGTTGAAGGAGTTCATAGATGCAAAAGTTCTAAAACCTACTTCTAGTGATGCTGCCGTACTTGACGCATGGCAAAAGAAGACAGAAAAGTGTCGAAGGATTCTGTTGGAAGGTGTGAAGGATCACATAGTGTCCAACCTTCATTTTAAGGCTTCTCCATTATTGATGTGGAAAGCTTTGATAGATTTATTCCAAAGCAAGAGTGACCAGAGGAAGTTGGTGCTCAAGGAAAAACTCAGGAACATAAAGATGGAGAAAGGCGACAGTATGCCCAAGTACCTCACAAAGTTCATCCAATGCAGGGATGAGCTGGGAAGTGTGGGGGTTACTTTTGATGATGAGGACTTAGTGAGCTTGGCTCTCCTTGGGCTTTTAAAGAGTTGGCACTCCTATCAGGACTCTGTCAATGGTCGGGAGAAATTGCCAGGATGGGAGCGACTTTGGTCAGATCTTGTGCAAGAGGAGATAAGGCGGAGTACCAGGGACGGATCTTCATCAAAGAACTTTGATGAAGAGAATTGTGCTTTGGCTACCAAAGAAAATAAGGGGAAGAGCAAGAAAGCTTCTCAATATGGTGTGAAAGGCAAGAAGCAGGACATGTCCAAGGTGAAGTGCTTTCATTGTCACCAACACAGACATTACGCCACTAATTGTCCACAGAAGAAGAAAAATAAGTAGGTTGCTGGGACTGCAGCTGGAGAGGCCTTAGCCTCACAGTTTGAGTTGGATTTTTTGCTGATCGCATGCTTGGTCTCAAGTATGATGGGATCAGTGTGGTTTATTGATAGTGGTGCGTCTTTTCACATGACAGGAGATCGAGATTTGTTTACTGATCTGGATGAGAAAGATCTTGGAGTGCACATCGAGATGGGCGATGATGGTAGATACAGTGCAACCGGTATTGGTACCATTTCCTTTGAGAGGGAGTCTGGTAAACCCTTCGTATTAAAGGGAGTGATGCATGTTCTAGGATTGAAGAAGAATCTTATCTCTGTGGCAATGTTAGAAGACAAGGGATATGATGTTTTCTTTAGTGAGGGAAAGGCTTTCCTGCGCAGTAAGGCAACTGGTGAGACATGGAGGATAGGGGTTCAAGTTAAGAACCTTTATCAATTGCAGGTAGATGGTTGCGTAGCAATGGTAGGCAAGGCAGAAGGAGTGGTGAGCCGGGATGATGTCGAGTTGTGGCACCGGAGATTGGGCCACCTTCGCCATGGAGCTTTGAAGATACTGCAGTAGATTTCTACTGGACTTCCTAAGGGTACTCTTGCGCAGTCAGATCAGTGCAAGGGATGTACCTTGGGGGAAAATTTGTGAAAGCCACCTTTCACGAGAAGGATAGTCGTGCCACGACAATCCTTGAGAGAATTCACACAGATGTGTGTGGACCTTTCTCAGTAGCTTTGACAGCAAAGCATAGGTATTATGTGATATTTGTTGACGATTTTTCTTGTAAGTGCTGGATCTTCTTCATGCAGAAGAAGAGTGAGAAATACTCAAAGTTTTGTGAGTTCAAGGCACTGTTTGATAAAGAATCGGGGAAGCAAGTGAAGGCTCTTAGGAGCGACAATGGTGGTGAATTCATCTCTGGTGAATTCAATGACTTTTGCAGCGCAGAAGGAATTCGAAGAGAGCTCATAACATCTCATAACCCACAGCAGAACGAGGTTTCTGAGTAGAAGAACAAAACGATCGTGGGTGCTGCACGGGCGATGTTGCATGATCAGGGCCTACCCATTCACTTGTGGGCGGAGGCATGCAACACTGCAGTATATGTGCAGAACTGTTGTCCTCACAGGATACTTGGCATGAGTACACCCAAGGAGGCGTTTTCTGGTAAGAAGCCTGATATTTCCCATTTGAGGATTTTTGGTTCACCTATTTACATTCATGTGATGAAGGATGCCAGGAAGAAGCTGGAGTCGACCACAGAGTTTGGGATATTTGTGGGGTACACTGATACACCCCACAACTATCATGTGTATTTTCCAGACAGTCGCAAGACTATTGTGCGACAAGATATCAAATTTCATGAGGAGAAAGCCATGAAGTGTTCGCTTGAGAGGGAGCCACACTTGCATGCAGATGAGGAGCTATTAGTTCCTAAGGATGAGTCTCAGGATGTGGATCAGCCACAAGATGAGGTTCATGGAGTGGAAGAGACCACTCAGGCAGCACCAACCATCAGAGGGCGGAAGCACACTACAGAAGCTGAGTGACTGGCTCAAGATGTAGAGAAGGTTGTAGGAGCACCTACATCACAACGCAGACAAAGACAGTCACCTGACCGGTATACTGGATACATGTCTCTTATGAGCAAGTGTATCATGACAGAGCCATCCTCTTTTGAGGAAGCTATGGAGGATCCCGCATGGGTAGATGCCATGGTGGAAGAGTATGATTCGATTGTCAGAAACAGTGCATGGGAGATTGTCCCGAGGCCGGAGGGGAAATTAGTGGTGGGTTCGAGATGGATCTAAAAAGTGAAGCAAGCAGCTGATGAGAGTGTGGAGAAGTACAAGTCAAGATTTGTTGCCCGAGGCTTTTCACAGATTGAGGGGATCGATTATGAGGATACCTTTGCACCTATCGCAAGGTATTCTTCCATACGGACAATTCTTGCTCTCTCAGTGCAGATGGGGTGGCACATTCATCAGATGGATGTGAAGACTTTGTTCCTCAACGGAGTCATTGAGGAGGAGGTGTACATAGAGCAGACCGAAGGTTTTGATATCTTCAGTAGTGAGTCGCATGTGTGCAGGCTCAAGAGAGTGTTGTATGGGTTGAAACAAGCACCTCGTGCTTGGTACACACGGATAGACAGTTATTTCACCGGACTTGGATTCTCCAAGGGTGAGGCGGATCCTAACCTATACCAGATTGTGGTGGAGGGTAAGTTGTTGATCATTTTACTTTATGTAGATGATTTGATTTTGACAGGTGATGAATTGTTGATACACTCGTGCAAGGCTGATCTTGCAAAGGAGTTTGAGATGAAGGACTTGGGCCTCCTTCATTATTTCCTGGGATTGGAAATTTGGCAGCGCAGTGGTGGATTGTTTGTTTCTCAAGGTAAGTATGCCCGGGAGATACTTGAGAAGTTCAACATGCATGGCTGCAAGCCTGTTGATACTCCTCTTCCTGGTGGATGGAGGAAGGAGGATGCTACTTCGGCAGAGGTAGTGGATGCCACTGTTTATAGATAGTTGGTGGGGTCGCTTATGTATCTGGTCAATACACGACCCAACATATGCTATGTTGTTAACTAACTTTCACAAGCTATTGTTAAGCCTACCAAGCTCTACTGGAAGGTAGGCAAGCATGTATTGAGATATATCATAGGCACATCGAGATATGGATTATGGTACAGACAGTCGGATGAGGTGAAGTTGTGTGGCTTCATGGATGTAGATTGGGCAGGGAGCCCAACGGATAGAAAGAGCACATCTAGAGGGATTTTTAGTATCGGGTCGACAGCAGTTTCTTGGTACAGTAGGAAGCAGAGATTCGTGGCACTCAGTTTAGCAGAGGCCAAGTATATGGCAGCGAGTTTGGCTGCATGCGAGGCTATATGGATGAGGAAGATCCTAGTCGGGTTGTTCGGTTCACACTTGGATCCTGCTGTGATTTATTGTGATAATCAGAGTTGCATCAAAATCTCGGTTAATCCAGTATTTCATGATAGATCTAAACACATTGACATCCAGTATCATCATATCAAAGATTGTGTGCAGCGAAAGATCATGTTACTTTCATACATTCCCACGGAGGATCAGGATGCTGATATCTTGACGAAGGCGCTCACCAGGAGCAAATTCGAATACCACAGGGGCAGGATAGGGGTTGCAGATAATCCTTATCTTGTTGAGAGGGAGTGTTGAGATTGCAACAAGATGATGAGCTTAATGGAAAGGAGTCACCTTCACTAAGTGGGCCCGCAAGCTATTTTTGGCGCAAAGTCTATTTTTAGACATATGGATCAAGTTCTATGAGTTAGAGGATGCTATTTGTGGATGGTTGGTTAAGTTGGAAAAAATAGATGGATTTCTATTTTTAGACATACTGGGCGGAATCTATTTTTAGATTGCCAGTCTAAAAATAGATATGTCAAATATTATTAGCTCTTAATAATATTTAGACTCTAAACATTATCTTATTCTCTTGGAGCACTTCAGTTTAGTGCACAGATGTGGCACAGGAGCTGACATAAGGAATTACGCTATTCCTTAGGGTTATGTGGGGCTATTGCATGGATACTTCAGTTAGAACTCATGTGACAGAGTTTGGTGGAGTTGATTGAGGAAGTTAGTGGAGTTGTATTCAGTTTAACTATTCTAAACATAGCTGAGCTATTTGTATTCAGTTTAACTAATTGATACAATTAGTGAGAGTGGTGTGAATTAATATTAATTAATTCACTAATTATAAACTCATTAATCAACTAAATAATACATCAGTTAACTTCAGTGCATGGACAGTTTCAGTGGAGACCAGTGCAGAAATAGGTGAAAGAGCAGGTTAACTATTAGTTGTGACTATACAATTGCTATTTGCAACACACAGATAGGTGGAGAAGCCCATGAGGATTGCGTAGTACAAGCCAGGTGGTTTATCTATTTAATGAAGCCATCCCATAGCATTGATTACGCAATAGAGGCTGGCTATCAAGTGGCAAAATATTGGAGCATGTGTTTTGCTAGATCTAGCTTGATAGTGTGTAGCAATTGAGGGTGTGCATGAGAGCTTGTGAGGAGCTTTTGTACTATGATTGTTACATGATCTCCATGACATATAATATACAGATAGTTGGGGTTTTCAGCTTTAAGCTTTCCCATTAAATACTGTGTTCATATGTGTGATTGATTGTGGTTTTAATGTGTGCATGCAATTGATTTTATTTCCGCATGTAATGATCAATGGTAGAAGAGATTTTGTATTATGCATGAAGCTAAAATAGTGTGTGATTAGGAGAATCTCGGTGAATGATATATCAGTTATTCAATTTTCTACACTTAATAGGGATGGGGGATGTGAAATCAGTGACAGTTGGAGTCCTCTTATTCGACAAATTTGTTCCTCAAAAGCACCATCCTCCTAGGTATAGTTTTTTCAGGTATAAGGTCTCAGGTTTGTTTCTCTTCTTCTGAATTTAAGGTCGTTTTAATAATTAAAGTATTTTCTTTTAATAATTATCCTCATTAATTAATTTTTATTTGTCTAAAAAATAAAAAATAATTAATTAGAAATAATTATTATGGGTATCTATTTTTTTTTAAATATCAAAAAAAAAAAAACTAATTTAGATCCTAACATAAATTAAATTAAATTAAAAATTATTAAAATAAAATAAAACATAATTAATTAAATTAGTTATTATTATAAAAATTTAAATAAAAATAAAAAATTATTTACTTTATTAATATTTGTTTGTCTTTAAATAGATGTTAATATTAATTAGTAAATAATTAGTTTATTTGGTGTTAATTTTATTAATTAATCTAGGTTTTTCTTTTCTTATCTTATTAATTATAGAAATTATAAATAATATTTCATAACCATCTCTAAACAAAATTCAGAGTTTTTGGTTAGTTAGATTACTTATATTATTAGTTCTAAGTTATTATTAATGAACATATTAACCCTTTTTAAATCCTAAAAAAATTAAATAATAAGTAAATTAATCAAATTAATTAAATTCTGGAGGCAGATTCTAACTAGGAAAACTAAAGATAATAATAAAATTGCTTTACACGACTGGAATTCCTATCTTAAAAAGCTTTATGAATCTCCAAGTTCTAGGAATTTTGAAACTCTGCTCACAACGAAAGAAGTTTTCTCATTAGAAGACATTGATTTTGGGGTTAAACACCTGGCAAATGGGAAAGCTAACATTAGGGGAATTTTGAGGTCTAAAATGGGCCTCCTAAGGAAATAATAAAATAATAGGTAAACCAATAAAATAATATTTATGAATTTGAAATTCACTTTTTGTACCACAATCCATGTAACCATAGTTAAATTCAATTCAAAAGTTGTACTAAAATAAAATTAATAAAAAAACTTGTATTGATGTGACTATAAATAAAAATGAGTTTTTTTAAGAAAAAGTCATTATCATTGAACAACTAATGCATTTGTCCTTTGTACTTAAATAACTTAAAATAAAATATAAATATAAATTTATAAATATTTAATTATTATATGCCATTAATTAAAATTTATATTATTTAAATTGTATAATAACATGTAATTAATATACTATACAAAAATAATATAATATAATATAATATAATAAATCTATAGGGATATGCATTGTTTCTTTCAAGAAATATGAAATGATAATAATATATTTTTATTCAAAAAGTGTGAAATGACATTTATTATGAGTACTTTACTTTGAATTTAAAAGTACTTGGAGCACTACCATGGTTAACCATGAGTTTTTATCCACCATTGAGAATGTGACAAGTAAGTACCTTTAACTCAATCAATGTCACCTTAATAATTAGGGATGATGTCATCCCCTAAAATGTGATTGGTTCTCATAAAGTGAATTTTGATTGTACATTTTCCTTAGGAGGCCCATTTTAGACCTCAAAATTCCTCTAATGAGACATTGAAGGTTACCAAGTGGAAATATTAAAAATTGGAGGTCTTGTCCTTATCCCCCACATCCACAAGCTTTTCAACCAAGCGATCAAGCAAGGGTTCCCTAAACCTTGGACTCAGAGCCTCATTATCCCTATTTTTAAAAGTGGGGATACAAATAACCCCTCTAATTATCAGACAATTATGATCAGTCCTCTCTTAGCAAAGTTATATGGTATTATTTTGGAAAAGAAGTTAAGCATTTGGCTTGAAATTGAAGGTAAGCGGGCTAAAGGCCAAGCAGGTTTTAGAAGGTAGCACTCAACAACGGACCACCTTGTTACGCTTAGGATCATTGTGGAGGAATGCCACAATGATATATCCAATCTATTTTGTTGCTTTGTGGACTTTAGAAAGGCTTTCGATACGGTACCTAGAAAAAACCTATGGAATAGATTAGAAGAGCTAAATGCTCCTTTCAAGCTAAGAGTGGCCGCTATAAGGTTATACGAGAATGTAATTGCCAAGTTAAAGAGCAATGAGGGGTGGTCGAAAGATATTAAGTGTAATATCGGAGTTAAACAAGGTTGCCCCTTTCCCCTACCCTATTTGGAATTTACATCGACAAGCTAGAAGGTTGTTTAGAGGAAGAAGGATGTGCTAGCACGATCTTAGCTGGGATAGTCATCATCCTTCTTCTCTATGCTGACGATATTTTTCTTCTCGCAAGGTGCCCATCTGATCTTGATAAGCAACTTAGACTTCTTAAGGATTTCTTCTCTACCATGGGTATGTTTGTTAACACTGACAAAACAAAAGTTATGATTATCAAATCCAAGAAGGACACTTATGCTAATTTTATGTATGACAATAGTAACTTGGAGGAAGTGTCTTTTTACAAGTACCTAGGAATTGATAATCATCACAAGCTCAACTAGAACTGTAGCATTTAGAAAAGGATTAATGGGGGGTGGAAAGCTTATTTTGGTCTTGAAAATAATTGTAAAATGGAAAACATCATAATTATGGGATAGAAAGAAGTTCCTCTTTGAAACTTTAGTCACTCTTGTTATCTTATATGGATGTGAGGTTTGGGGTTGCAACATCTCTAGAGAATCCTGGAGAAAGATTGAAAAAATCCAGAAGCATTTTATAACTTATAACCTTAAAATTAAAAGCAATACACCCTATCCTATTCTCCTTATAGAAGTGGGTCTTTCCCCTATCGAGAGCCTAGCTATGACTAGGCTTCTATTGTACAAGCACAAGCTCAATAGCATAGGAGGCCATAGACTTCCTAAGCTAGCTTTAAATTCCATCCAAAACCACCTAAGGCTTAAACGAAGTTGGTATAAAGACACGAGGGCCTAGTTAAACCATTGGGAGATCGACGAGAATGTTGTATTGCAAAACATTAATAACATTACAAAAATTGTTACTTTTAAGTTCAAAGAAAAAATGTGGTGTGAGAAGGATCTAGTAGCTAAAAGAAAATTAAGATATTATAAGGAGGTCATCAACCCCACCCTAGAAGATCAAAAGCATCTATATGTTTTAACTAGCTCAAAGAAGAAAATTAATATAGCCAAGATTAGAACGAACTCTCATGAGATCCATAGTGAAACAGGTCGTTGGAAAGTTCCTAAAACACCATGGATGGAAAGGATATGCTATCTCTGTGAGAATATGAACATCGAGGATGAAAATCACTTCCTCTTAGAGTTCCCCGCGTACAACCACATTAGAGCTCAATTTCATAATATTTGTTGCAATACTGACCTTCCTAGCCTTTTAAGATGTCAAAATTATAGTGAGCTCGGGAGGCTTCTCTCCAAGCTTTTTGAGCATAGGAATAAAATCTTAATCAAACTAAATAACTCTTTTTTTTAGGTCCGATAGACCAAAGATTGGTCTCAGTGGACGTTAACCACCACCACCATCATCATCAACAACATCATAAAATAAATAATTATTTACTTGTTTAATATTTTTTTATTAAATAAATGTTAATATTAATTAATAATTAGTTTGTTTATTTTATTATTAATTAGTTAATTATAAACAATAATGTATAATAATATTGATTACTTATTATATTAACTATTTATTATTAAAAAATAATATTTAATTAAATCAAAATTAGTTTATTTTATTAAAAATTATTATTATAAAATTAAAATAAAATTATTAAAATTAGAAATAAAAGTATTTCCTATTATTTTGGAATTAATTAAAAATATTAAACAATAAAAATATAAAATATAAAAAAAATATATATATATATATAAAACTCTGGTCGGCTCTTTATATTCTTATTCACCATAAATGGCCTAAAATCATTCCTTCAATCCTTCATTCAATTGTCTTGAAGATGGATCCCCGTTGGGATTCGAAATGTCGACAAATGTTCCTAAATATTATGGATAATCCGAGAAGATTTTCAATAACTGACAACCACAGGAGCTTAAAAACCAAAATTTTGTCCCTGCACGGAGGGGATTATTGGGAAGAGATTTGTTATCTTGAAAGAACCAGAATGAAGATTGAAAGAAGGGAAACAGATCTACATCTTCTTAAAGAGTGTCGGGACAATAATATTATTCCTCCTTTTGCTCGTATTAAACCCATTCTACCCCTTCGCAGATATAACAGATACTTTTTAAAACTAAGTTTTAACCTAATTCGCTAAGAGATTAGGAGAACGCGTGTTGTGCTGGATAACCTGGGTCGTTCTGCTCTTTATCTGCATTTAAAATTGGCCAATTTAATTAATCCTGAATTATGGAAAACAATTGATGCGTGGGTTTCTCTCAAAGATGAAAAAGAAGGTCAGTTGGTGAGAGAAAGGAAATCGAGAAAACTAGATAAAATCAAGAGAACGGCCCAGAGTGTCCACATATTCAGTGCTGGTGATAGCCTTTATCCCTTAAAGTTTCAGTCCAGCTGAGTTTCATATGGGTGTGCGCAGTCAAACGTAAGGTTATCCGAAATATCGATGGCAGAAGACGTTGTGTGTTGTTCATTGCCACACCATGATAACACTCCAGTAATCGATGTTGCATCGCTTTCCAAAACTGTGAATGATTCCAATGATACATTACGAGATTGCCTAATGATGAAGGAGGTTTTGAATTCGGTCTCTGATAGTAATTTGATGAAGGATTGCTTCATGGGTAGATCAAACTACTTGGAAAATTTCCCTGTGTGCAAGAACGTTAATTGTACCCGTGATATCATTGACAGAGTTCAGTTCTGTTTCGACAATGGATTGCAACATAGGTGGTTTGGGCAGAATGAATTCTAGATTTGTTACCGTTAGCACTTCGCATGAAAGTTCACTTGACAGCATTGACGGCATTAGCTGTTCATCTCCACTCAGTGAAAATTGAGGTTTTTTTGTCAGCAGTTCAATGATGAATTGCAGTGATGTTGGTTTAAGCATATCGGAATCCAGCTTTGCTGATTTCTACGTTAGCAAGGATCACGACTTAAATTTAGCTGTTGATCGAGCGTTGAGGAAACAAGTTCGGGACAATGCTAGGGAGTTGCTCTCCCTCAGGAATTGTGCCTCCTCTTTCAAGTTGCTATCTCTGTCTAAGATTTTCCTTAATTACAATGGAAATTATGATTCCTATGTATTGTTCAATGACACCAATTTTTATGTTGTAGCTGCTATAGCTGCTCCATTTGCCTCAGAATCGTTGGTTGATAGGCATACTAGATTTCCAGATAAGTCAGCGAGCAGTAATGTTAACTGCAGAAAGATGGCTGTTGCTAGTTCTCTGGTCAACCCTTTGCAGATAAGCATTGGCACCGCCCCTGACCATGATGGTGAGCTCGGGTTTTACGAGGAGGGTGGTTTCAATCATGGTGAGTTGGGGTTCTTCAATGAGGGTGGTTTCAATCATGATTCGTTTCTTAAAAACGCCGGTGAGTTCTCTATTAATGATATCTCAAACAAGGGTGATGTTACCAATATAGTACGAAGCCAACCTCGCAACCGTGGTGTTAATAAAGGACAATGGTTTGTGCCCTTAAATGTTGGGAAGGAACGTGACCTTAGCCATAGTAACCCTCATTATAAGTATAATAATAAATATAAGCTCATTTCTCAGAATTCTGCTTCAACTAACGCAATTTACAGTAAGAAAGAGAGCCCTAGGGTTTTTAGGGATATTGACCTCTTATACAATAGCTTAAATGGTGGTGCCATTGAGGAGCTGGGCCATGGCTCCATCGCCAAGAATAAAAAGGTTGTCAACTTATCCTCTGTAGAGTTAAGTCAATATTCGATCAAGATTCTTAGCAAGGGTTTAGGATTTGCAATTGCATCTAAAGGTATTCCAAATTAAATCATTATTTGCAACATCGAGGAAGGGATTTAGAGCTTAGCTCTTGATGATAAAGAAGCATTGAGACAAGAATGCTCCCTTATTTTGAAGAAATCTAGAGCTCCTAGGGAGGTGTTGTTGTTGTTTTAGATAAGGTTATTATATAAGGAAAATGAACGAGCATCTAGATTGTAGTAGCTACAGGAAACTTAATTCCAACCCCATGCCCAAGGTATTAAGAAAATTCAAGGAAGTGATTAAGAATTCAGGGTTGGATGACAAGTTAAAGAAGAAATTGACTCCTTCATGTGATGTTATTCCACAAATTTATGGATTACCAAAGATTGATAAAGAGGGTATCCCCCTTAGACTGATTGTTAATACCATAGGATCCCCCACCTATGAGTTGGCGAAATATGTTGCCAAGATCCTTAAACCCCTTGTGGAAACACTTACTCTTTCATTAATGACTCTAACGATTTTGTCAAGATCATTAAGGATGAGAGGGTGGAGGGGAGCGACACTTTGGTAAGTTTGATGTGGTACCATTATTTACTAAGATTCCTTTAGATGATGGTATCCAGGTCATTAAAGAAGTCACTGATCCAGGAATAGCCAAGCTTGCAAAGATTTGTTTACGTTCCACTTTCTTTAGCTTCCAAGGGGGATACTATGAGCAAGTATTAGGGGTCGCAATGGAATCTTTTCTATCTCCTATTGTCGCCAACTTATACATGGAAAACTTTGAGAAGAAGGCCCTTGCTTCATACCCCTTATAAATAGCTAGGTGGAAAATATGTATAGATGACACCAACATAAAGTGGACTCATGTAAAGGAGAATCTTGAGAGTTTTTTTAATCACCTTAACTCCATTTCCTTAGAAATTAAGTTTACTATGGAGGTTGAATAAAAAAGGAGCATTCCTTTTTTGAATGTTCTTGTCATCAGGAAGGAAGATGGAACATTAGGGCATCGTGTGTTTAGAAAGAAAACCCATACTGATAGTTATCTTCATGTTGAGCCCTACCATCATCCAACTCAAAATTTTGGTGTCCTTAATACCCTTGTCGTTAGAGCCATGAGGATATCTGATGTTGAACACCTCAGCGAGGAAATCTGTCTCTTGTCGTCTATATTTAGGGATATATGTTATAAAGAAAGAGCTATCAAAAAATCCCTAAAAAGAGCGGAGGGTTCGATCTTGCCTCAGAAGCTCCATGAACCTCAAGAAAATGGTGGTAGGGTTTTTCTACCATACATTAAGGGGGTTATTGATAAAATTGTCAATTTTTTGAGAAGGAACGATATTTTCGCGCAATTTTCAGCAGTAGGAACTATTGGACAGAGAATGCGATAAGTTAAAGATAGTATAAGCCCTAAAAAACTTAAAGGAGTGTACAAAATTGACTTTTCATGCAGGAAAATTTATATTGGTGAAATTGGGCGTTCACTTCAGAAACGACTCAAAGAACATAGAGTCAATATTAAATATGAGTGATCTTTCACCTCAGCCCTTGTAGAAGACTCCTCGAAAACTAAGCATCAAGTATGTCTTGAAGGTGAAAGGATCATTGCGAGAGAGGAGCACTATCAAAGAAGGAAAGTGAGAGAGGCCCTTGAGATTATAAAACATCTAGATAACCTTAATAGGGATGGGGGATGTGAAATCAGTGACAGTTGGGGTCCTCTTCTTCGACATATTTGTTCCTCAAAAGTGCCATATTTTTCAGGTATAATTTTTTCAGGTATAAGATCTTAGGTTTGTTTCTCTTCTTTTGAATTTAAGGTCGTTTAATAATCAAAGTATTTTCTTTTAATAATTCTCCTCATTAATTTTTATTTGTCTAAAAAATAAAAAATAATTAATTAGCAATAATTATTATGAGTATCCGCTATTTTAAAAATATCAAATTAAAAAAAAACACCTAGATCCTAACATAAATTAAATTAAATTAAATAAAAAATTATTAAAATAAAATAAAATATAATTAATTAAATTAGTTATTATTATTAAAATTTAAATAAAAATAAATAATTATTTACTTTATTAATATTTATTTGTCTTTAAATGAATGTTAATATTAATTAGTAAATAATTAGTTTATTTGGTGTTAATTTTATTAATTAATCTAGGTTTTTCTTTTCTTATCTTATTATTTATAGCAATTATAGATAATAATTCCTAACCATATCTAAAAAAAAATAGGGTTTTTAGTTAGTTAGATTATTTATATTATTAGCTCTAAGTTATTATTAATGAATATATTAACCCTTTTTAAATCCTAACAAAATTAAATAATAAATAAATTAATCAAATTAATTAAATTAGTAAGTATATAACATAATAAAATAAATAATAAATAATTATTTATTTGTTTAATATTTATTAAATAAATGTTAATATTAATTAATGAGTAGTTTGTTTATTTTATTATTAATTAATTAATTATATACAATAATGTATAATAATATTGATTACTAATTATATTAATTATTTATTATTAAAAAAAAATATTTAATTAAATTAAAATTAGTTTATTTTATTAAAAATAATTATTATAAAATTAAAAGAAAATTATTAAAATTAGAAATAAAATTATTTCCTATTATTTTGGAATTAATTAAAAATATTAAACAATAAAATTATTTATATATATATATATATATATATATAACTTTGGTCCGTTCTTTTTATATTTTTTTTCACTATTAATGGCCTAAAACCTTTCTTTCAATCCTTCATTCAAATGTCCTGAAGATTGATCCCCGTTGGGATTCAAAACGTCAACAAATGTTCTTAAATACTGTGGATAATCTGGAAAGCTCTTCAAAAACTCAATTCTAATTTCATAAAGAGAGTGTTATATTGATAAATCAAAAAAATTGTGTTTGTTTCTTTTACGCGTTGAGTGATCCGTAATAGAACAAATCTTATTTATGTGTGAAATAATTCTCTGTGAATGAACTTTAAATATGTGAACAAGTCTTTCTGAGTGAAAAGGAATTACAGTGAAAGAACTGAGTAGAATCACGAGTGATTCCAGTTCTGGAGAAATTGGCTATGAGAGAGGCTAATTGGAGAGAATGAGTGCAGATAAACAGTTGTGCATGTCAAAGGTGAATAAATCAGAATTAGGGATTCAGAGAAGCAAATCATAATGATGTTCTGTATTCTGATTTGGAAACAACGGGAAATGCATTTCAGTAAGCGTGAAAGATAAAGATCTGAGTGAACAAACAGGAGGAGTAGCAAGTGGAGAAGAACAAGCTCAGAAGAGATTAGTGCTTTTAATTACTAAACAATCTCAAGAAGGATAGTCTGAAGGAAATGGAGATGCAGAGCAGTGGCGGTCAAAGAAATAGGAGAAAAAAAGACTAAGGCAACAAATTCTTTAAAAAATTTCCAAAGGAAGGGAATGGACGACGAAGATTAAAATCACAAAGATCAGTTTCGAGATGAACGGCTAAGATCGCAGCGCAAAGTTAAATTTGTGAAAGTTCGAAGTGGACACATGTTGGGCGGAGTAGCCAAGCACACATCACAATCAGCTATCATTATATTTACCTATTAAGCCATCGAAAATTAAATAATATAAGCTGCGATGCGGTGAAGGGAGCCACGTGTCGGCATAACGATCAAGCGCATATCACACATCACAGAATTTTAAGTTATGCATTAAGGCTTTACGCAATAATTTGTTTGAATTGTGATGCGAAGAAGAAGAGTAAGGGCGCAGTAAGGACCGTTAGATCTAGGCATAGATCAACGATGGAAGGCAACTCGCAATCGTTAAGATTTTTCAAATCGGAGAATTTAGTGTTTAGCGTTAAGACACCTCGCGATAAGTTATTGTTGATGTGATGCGACGCGATCGCATATCTCATAGGATAAGGAGCATATCTATTGGAAAACATTAAATTTTGCAACATGCAGTATTGAATTTGCTGCGAGATGCGAAGTGATATAAGATGTGGTTGGGATGTACGCAATATAGATTGGGGAGCCCATGTGTGAAGCGCCTAAGTCTTAAGTTACCGAAGTGCGATGCCACGTATGCATTGGGGAAGATAAAGAAAGCGGTAAGGACTAAAGGTAAAAATTATGTTATATGAGATATAAAACCCGAGAACCACTTAAAATGGAGCTTCCGCATAAATGAATTTAATTAAGGTTATAATGGGTTGTTAAAGGTTCTTAGAGAATATATGAACCTATCATCAGGTTTTAGGCAGACTATGTATAGAGTTTGGACATTTGGGTAAAAGATTCCTTTTCGGTTGCATCAACCGCATTGCCATCCGTGCATTCCACTCTCACTCACAACCTACCATCACTCCGCTTCGTAAGAACAAGCCAACAAAACGTCCAATCCCAGTACCAAAGGGGAAAAGAGCGCGGACCATGATATCTGATCAAGTGTTTGATCTCACAAAAGAGAACCAAGCAAAACCAGTAGTCACTGGTATTTTAATTCAGGAGGAGCTAGAGGTAGGCACTCAGACTGCCTCTGTATTACCATAATTTAATCCATCTTCATTTCTTAATGTACAAGTTTCATTGCCATCCAACGCAAATAATTCATCAGTGCACACATCGTTCACATCCAAAGATCATTCAACACACACTCCATCCACTTCTGCA
Organism: Pinus albicaulis; assembly: GCA_034641835.2. Classification (NCBI taxonomy): domain Eukaryota; kingdom Viridiplantae; phylum Streptophyta; class Pinopsida; order Pinales; family Pinaceae; genus Pinus; species Pinus albicaulis. Next base: position 136,835,689 of record CM076579.1, read on the forward strand.
ACCATCTCCGACCCAATACCACCAAGCACTCTAATTACTATAGACACTGAGGTGGAAGTTAACTCAGGTACATCTGGATTAAATGAGGTTAACCCAACCACAGTAGGGAAAAGCACCTTCTTAGAACTATTAATCCATGCAGGGTTGCCCATTTCTCAGTACATCACCCATTGAAACCTCACTGAACCCATTCCAATAATCCACATTATTGTTACAGTAGTTCTTACCCAAACCGCCATCTACCAATCACCACATTCCCGAATCTCAACCACCACAGCAAAGTCAACCCACATCTCCCCAGGGACACTCAGAGCATCGATTTCCAGTGGGAAACCACTCAGGGAATGACATCCAAGCCCAGAGATGACGAGCAGTGGCGACATGTAGAATTCAGGACCTGGGAAACTCTTCAATTTCATACAGACATCATCATGTCAAGCAGAGAGTCTACACAATGACCTCCTACTAAAATATGAGTAGCAACAAAAACAAGTTATTGCGCTTACTGATGAGCACAATCAATTCCACATTAGGGTAATTTTGAGGTCTAAAATGGGCCTCCTAAGGAAAATGTACAATCAAAATTCACATGAGAACCAATCACATTTTAAGGGATGACATCATCCCTAATGGTTGAGGTGACATTGCTTGAGTTAAAGGTACTTACTTGTCACATTCTCAATGGTGGATAAAAATTCATGGTTAACCATGGTAGTGCTCTAAGTACTTCTAAAGTCAAAGTAAAGTACTCATAATAAATGTCATTTCACACATTTTGAATAAAAATATATTATTCTCATTTCATATTTCTTGAAAGAAACAATGCATATCCCTATACATTTATTATATTATATTATATTATTTTTATATAGTATATTAATTACATGTTATTATAAAATTTAAATAATGTAAATTTTAATTAATAGCATATAATATAATTAAGAATTTATAAATTTATATTTATATTTTTTTTAAGTTATTTAAGTACAAAGGACAAATGCATTAGTTGTTCAATGATAATGATTTTTTCTTCAGAAACTCATTCTTATTTATAGTCACATCAATACAATTTTTTTATTAATTTTATTTTGGTACAACTTTTGAATTGAATTTAACTATGGTTACATGGATTTTGGTGCAAAAAGTGAATTGAAAATTCATAGCTATTATTTTATTGGTTTAGCTGTTATTTTATTATTTCCTTAGGAGGCTCATTTTAGACCTCAAAATTCCCCTAATGAGCACGAGAAAGATGGCCTACAACAGCAGTTGTACCAGGTAATAGATATCTTCAAATACCTATGGCAAACAATCACTACTCTAGACAGTAGCACACTAGCAGATATTTCATCATGCTCGATGGTTGAGCCATCCATTCAGGTCAAAATGGCATGTAATATCCTAGAATAAGCAAATCAGGAACTGAAAGAAGCGCTTGAAGCAAGACCAACGCTACCAAACCCTTCTACATTGTATGAAGAAAATGTAGCAGAGAGGTAGAAACAAACACAGGGTATAAAGGAGACACTGGTAACAATGGTCAGACAAGCATACAATTTGTTGGAGCAACTCCATGAGTGCTCCAACTCATAGAAAATGAAGGCTCAACCCATTTCTAAGAAGCTATAGAATATTGTTCTCGAGATAAGGGGAACAATAGACCCGATTAGCCGCACTCAGCTATATGACCAAGCTGATGCACTTGAGACACATATTCATACTATCGAGGAGAGCTACACGGCGATGAAACAACTTCTCAGGGACCTACGGAAACCTGTGAAATAGATGGTAGAAGCAATTCAGTGACTGGCGTCCGAGGCTGAACCCAAACTCCAAGAGATGTTCAAAAATTTTCCATAGGTGATGGATGCAACTCATGCTGACAAATTAGTATTCACTGAGACAGAGCCCGCAATAAAAGTATGGAAACAAGCAATAACTAATTTCATACAGCTCAAGACAAAGGTGATAAGAAAGGTTCCTGAGTTGGGGCCTTTGTTAAAAGAGGGCCAACTATAACAAGAGAAGACATAAATGGAAACAACAGAGGAAACTATGCCAGCATCAGAAGCCGACGGACAACCAAAGACTGCTACCGAAACAAAGGATTGGCTTGAGACAAGTCAATAACATGTGGTCAGAGCCTGTTGGGGCCTTTGTTTTGGACAAGACAATTTTGAGTTGCAGAAGGATAGGAGCGAAAAGGACAGGTGGTGGCACAGATGGTAGAGATGGGAGACAATGAACAGGTAGTAGAACTCCAAGAGACAGAGGAAGCGATGAAAAAGAGACAAAAGGTAGCGAAGAAAAAGGGAACAACTGAGTGGAAAAAGGGGAAAATACTGACAGTGTCAGTTGGCAGGAATAGATAAGAAAAGAAGGAGTGACTCCGAGTATAGAGGGAGAGGTTGATAGTGGATCAGAGCCTAGGAAGAGCTTTGCGGAGCTGTGTGTATTGGATTGAAATGTATTGAATTCTGTGGAGTATGTGTTATAGGTAAATTGGGGCATCATTCCCAATGACCTGGTTAAATTGGACATCATCCCTAGAACCAATGAATAGGGTCTATCATCCCCTATCATTTTAGTTGCTACATGCCCTAAGACAATGAACAAGAAAAAATCCTCCATGACTTCCATTGCAAGGTTTCCAAGATTTGAAGTATATTTTATATCACCTATGAGCTCACCAACGCAGTCTCTCAAGGGACTAACTGCTTTTCATATGCAGTTACCTCCATTCAAGGGTTCTCTGCAAAGCAATTCTCGACACTCAAGGGTGCGTTGGTCAATTGGAAGTGAAATCCTCATTGTTCTAGAATCTCCACATGGCCAGTGCCTTCTAGAAGAGTGCATATGTGTCAAAATTCGAATCCCTGTGTCCATTTGACACCTCTGAGCTTGGGAACATGTCTTGCCTATTATCAGAAATTCATTGTTTATGAAACTAGCTTTAGCTCATTTATAAATTGAGCACAGATCATAGTGCTTGAGAAGGAAGAAATTTGGTAGCGAAATGTTGTTGGATTCTCATTAGGGGAATTTTGAGGTCTAAAATGGGCCTCCTAAGGATATTATAAAATAATAGTAGAAATAATAAAATAAGATTTGATTACATCATCAAATTTTAGAGGGAAAAATAAAAAACTACTTTTTCAAATCATATTTTCAACTTATCTCCTGATTTTTTTACTCAAATTTCGAGTGGGAGTACTCGTTCGATGCAAAATTTAATTCTTCATCCAAGGAGTACCCATGTTGCATACTTTTGATGGACCCTACTACATGAAAAATGTGATTGCAATCACGTTTTTTCATGTATTTCTCATTTTTCATGTAGTAGGGTCCATCAAAAGTATGGAACATGGGTGCTCCTTGGATGAGGACTTTAATTTTGCATCCAATGAGTACTCCTGATCAAAATTTGAGTAAAAAATTTGGGAGATAAGCTGAAAATATGAGTTGAAAAAGTAGTTTAATTATTTTATTATTTTTAATATTTTTACCCTTTTACTTAAAAAATGGTGAATCACCCCCCATGGTTGACATAATCATCTTGAATCCTACTAGTTCTTATAAATTTTATTTTGGTTGTACATTTTTCTTAGGAAGCCCATTTTAGACCTCAAAATTCCCCTAATGCAATTGAGTATTTGATTTGAGTGATATGTTGATGGACAGATGTTCATTGTGATGAGGTTGGGATGATGCTGGAGTTGGTGACATGAAATCAATCGTTGGTTGTAACCTCCCCCTTCTATCCATTAATAAATATTGTTGCTCATTTACCCACATATGTATCTGTATAAGCTTCTATATTTCATATTATGGATTCTTATCTAATGTATATGTTTCATGTTTCAATGACTTCACTAGAAAATTTGGCGGAAATTCCGACGGCCAATTCGTCGCTATTCCGACACATAGTCGTCGCAAGAGTGACAGTTCGAGGGCGGAAAAACCGTGGTTTGTTATGCCGTCGCAGTTCCGACGCACGTAAAAAGTGTCGCACTATCGACACTTCTTCCGTCGCTTCCGAACAAGCGTCACTCTTCCGAAGTCTCACAAATCGTCGCGCCTCCGACGTTTGTAAACTGTCGCACTTATGATGAAATGTGGTTCGACGTTTGGAACGTCGCTCTTCTGATGCTTGTAAACGGTCGCAATTCCGACCCAACGTGGTCCGACGTTTTGGACGTCACTCTTCCGACGTTTGTAAGATGTCGCAATGCCAACGATATGTGGTCCGACGTTTGGAACGTCGCTCTTCCGACGTTTGGAACGTCGCTCTTCCGACATTTGTAATCTGTCGCAATTCTGACGAAATGTGGTCCAAAGTTTTTATACTGTCTCTCTTCTGACGTTTCTAGGTTGTCGCAGTTCCGACGTCTACAAGGCGTCGGTAGACCGACGGAGGGTTCAATTTAAAAAAAAAAAAATTGAAACTTTAAAAGACGAGAAACGTTGTTTTGAATATATTATATGAAGTAAAACAGTCCATGAAGTCGGCCATTTCCCGCATACGAATTGGAACCCAAATATCCATCGAGAAAAGTGGAAGTCCCACCCCAGACAATGATAGAAAAATACCCCATGTCACATACAGGGACATGATATAAAACCCAGTAATGGTCCACATGGAGATTATCGACAATCTGAGAAAGCATCCAAATATGCTCGAGGCATCTATAAGAAAGTGAAATAGCATTATGTAGAATAGTAAAGCAACAGATAGAGTACCGACATCCATTGTTGCAAATACAAATTAAAGTACCCAAAATCCTTGAACAGAGAAAAATGCTAATCATGTGAGGAGTTTCATATGTCCAAAATATAAAAATACCATTAGACCATATCAATAAACCAGCAACATAGACCATCATAGCTAGTTTTGAAGGCAAAGTGATAAACATTAATCATTTTTTTTTTTTCACAAAGAAAAAAAAGTTGTTTTAAATATATTATGAAGTAAAACAGTCCATGAAGTCGTTCATTTTCATCGAAGATTGGAACCCAAATATGCATCCAGAAAAGTGGAAGTCCCACCCTAGACAGTGATAGAAAAATACCCCATGTCACATACAGGGACTTGATATAAAACCCAGTAACGGTCCACATGGAGATTATCGACAAATCTGAGAAAGCATCCAAATATGCCCGAGGCATCTATAAGAAAGTGAAATAACAGTATGTAGAATAGTAAAATAACAGATAGAGTACTAAATTCCATTGTTCCAAATACAAATTAAAGTACCCAAAATCCTTGAACAGAGAAAAACGCTAATCATGTGAGTGTGATATGTCCAAAATATAAAAAGAACATCATACCACAGCAACATAGACCAGCATCGCTAGTTTTGAAGGCAGAGTGATAAACATTAATCATTTTTTTTTCACAAGAGAAAAAACGTTGTTTTGAATATATTATATGAAGTAAAACATTCCATGAAGTTATTACATTTTCACATCTGAAGATTGGAACCCAAATATCCATCCAGAAAAGTGGAAGTCCCACCCCAGACAGTGATAGAAAAATACCCCATGTCACATACGGGGACTTGATATAAAACCCAGTAACGGTCCACATGGAGATTATCGACAATCTGAGAAAGCATCCAAATATGCCCGAGGCATCTATAAGAAAGTGAAATAGCAGTATGTAGAATAGTAAAGCAACAGATAGAGTACCGACGTACATTGTTCCAAATACAAATTAAAGTACCCAAAATCTTGCAACAGAGAAAAACGCTAATCATGTGAGGAGTGTGATATTTCCAAAATATAAAAAGACCATCAGACCATATCAATAAACCAACAACATAGACCAGCATCGCTAGTTTTGAAGGCAGAGTGATAAACATTAATCATTTTTTTTTCACAAGAGAAAAAACGTTGTTTTGAATATATTATATGAAGTAAAACAGTCCATGAAGTCATTACATTTTCACATCTGAAGATTGGAACCCAAATATCCATTCAGAAAAGTGGAAGTCCCACCCCAGACAATGATAGAAAAATACCCCATGTCACATACAGCGACTTGATATAAAACCCAGTAACGGTCCACATGGAGATTATCGACAATCTGAGAAAGCATCCAAATATGCACAAGGCATCTATAAGAAAGTGAAATAGCAGTATGTAGAATAGTAAAGCAACAGATAGAGTACGTACCGACGTCCATTGTTCCAAATACAAATTAAAGTACCCAAAATCCTTGAACAGAGAAAAACGCTAATCATGTGAGGAGTGTGATATGTCCAAAATATAAAAAGACCATCAGACCATATCAATAAACCGGCAACATAGACCAGCATCGCTAGTTTTGAAGGCAGAGTGATAAACATTAATCATTTTTTTTTTCACAAGAGAAAAAACGATGTTTTGAATATATTGTATGAAGTAAAACAGTCCATGAAGTCATTGCATTTTCACATCTTAAGATTGGAACCCAAATATCCATCCAGAAAAGTGGAATTCCCACCCCAAACAATGATAGAAAAATACCCCATGTCACATACAGCGACTTGATATAAAACCCAGTAACGGTCCACATGGAGATTATCGACAATCTGAGAAAGCATCCAAATATGCCCAAGGCATCTATAAGAAAGTGAAATAGCAGTATGTAGAATAGTAAAGCAACAGATAGAGTACGTGCCGACGTCCATTGTTCCAAATACAAATTAAAGTACCCAAAATCCTTGAACAGAGAAAAACGCTAATCATGTGAGGAGTGTGATATGTCCAAAATATAAAAAGACCATCAGACCATATCAATAAACCAACAACATAGACCAGCATCGCTAGTTTTGAAGGCAGAATGATAAACATTAATCATTTTTTTTTTCAGAAGAGAAAAAACGTTGTTTTGAATATATTATATGAAGTAAAACAGTCCATGAAGTCATTACATTTTCACATCTGAAGATTGGAACCCAAATATCCATCCAGAAAAGTGGAAGTCCCACCCCAGATAATGATAGAAAAATACCCCATGTCACATATAGGGACATGATATAAAATCCAGTAACGGTCCACATGGAGATTATCGACAATCTGAGAAAGCATTCAAATATGCCCGAGGCATCTATAAGAAAGTGAAATAGTAGTATGTAGAACAGTAAAGCAACAGATAGAGTATCGATATCCATTGTTCCAAATACAAATTAAAGTACCCAAAATCCTTGAACAGATCAAGAAAAACGCTAATCATGTGAAAATTCTAAGTAAAGTTAATCTATTAACATTGCGAATAAAATTACACCGAAGTCAAAAACATTGCCTGGCCATACTCATGGCAAATTTGTCATCAAAAAATCAAAAAATTAAGAAGACTGCCCTCATACGGGGAAACCGGTCTTGAACGTTTAATTTACAGAATTCAAAAATATTACAAAGGTCCAGCACAGTAAAATAAACTAAAAGCAGCCCAATTAAGTGGGCCTGCTAAGCAAGAAAAACAAATTAACCAAACTACTCCTCCGGTGGTTCCTCCACGATTCGGCACCATCCTTTGGAAGGTCTAGGATCGCTAGGTGCTACCTCCACATGCATGCCACGGCTCCCCTCCTGAAGGCCCGAATGTTGGCCAGCTTTTTCCGAGCTCAGACTCGCCGGACGGGTGCATTCTTCCTCCGTTTGGGCCTCCTCGCGGAAGACCACAGTGACTAAAGCCGTGATTCAGGGGCGGTTGAGAGAGCAATTAAAGGAAAATTGCACAGTGCGCATCGTGGGAGAAGGTGAACTAGCGGTGGGGAAGCCAGGAGCAGGGGAATTGATACGGTGGCTAGATCCTACAAGTCGACCCCGCCCACTCCTAGTATTTGGATATCGACCTAAGTAATAATCACTGGACTGGCCGGAAGTCGACTCTGTTGAGGGGCTAGAGGGAGCACGCCGGGGTTGACCTCTACTGCTCCCCCTATAGCAACGCATCCTATGACGCACGCGAGGCATGGGTGCAATCTCAGGCGCAGTGGGCACAAGAGGAGACGAAGAAGTATAATTCCAATTAACAGAGGAAGACAGACAGAGACTGAACCGAGAGAAATGCAAATATGTAGCAAGGTCTAGGCAGCAGTTCAGCTGGCCACTTCTCCTTATCGTCACAGTTAGCAGGCAGTGTAATCCAGCAACCAGCTTGTCTGAAAAACCATGGCTAAACGCCATTTTTTCGTCCCATCTGCAATGCAATCATAGGATGCCCGTCATAATTAATCTCTGATCATTAATAATGAGAGCCGAAGGTCGGATCAAATTGGAGCGTGCGGAATCGCTAATAGGAGTGGAGGTCCGATCTTGAACAGTGTTAAAAATTAATTAATGCGGATTTGATGTGAAAACTTAATTGAAAAGCATTAAATGTTAATGTGATTGATATGAAATCGCCATATCCATGTCCCATCACCTTAAACGCCATCGAATGCACCCGCAGCCGGGAGTAGGGCAAGTTTTTATTGAGGAAACGTGGCAGAAATTGATTGGAGCGGATCTTTGTTTGGGCCGCTCGTGCAGTGGAAATCCGGACCCGTAAAATATTAGGGGGAATTTGATAAGAATTTCACGTCACAAAATTGGCCGACGTCAGCAGGCTATTTTGGAACGCGAATTTGGTTTGAATTATGGTTTATCGCCGTTTGAAGTCCGGCGGGCTCGACTTAAGAACAATTTTGTTTGATCCCATCTTATAAAATTTGTGTTGGTTTTCTTTGATAATACACATATTTATAATAAATCATGGGAATACCACACTAAACATGTGGAAAATTTATATAAATAATTATTGATAACAATCATTTTTATGTAAAAATATCCAAGGCGAGGTCTGTGTAGAGAACCGGGGTCGTGAAAACTGTTCAAATATAAAAATCCCGCTTAATAAAGAGACAAAATTGTTGTGATTTTGGAACCTGACCCGAGGATTGGACATGAGTTAACAAACAAAAGGATAGCGGAACCAGACTTGCACCCGTGGTCAAGCCCTCTACCAAAACCACAAGCGGAATCACAAAAGTGGGTTGCCCATATCGCACGGCTTTTGCGGAGTAGGCGGTATTTCCTATTCGCGATCGATTCCATAGGGAATGCGACACGTGGTGAAGTGACCCCCGGAAAACCACTGTTTAACCTGCGCCATCGCATGTTAAAGCCCGACGTTGGAAGCCGAGTGAAATTGCCAAGAGTCGTTGATTTGGAGAAGGGCCATCGGATGGTGGTCGCACGTTGAACTTGCCCGGAGGTTAACTAAGGTGTGCGGAGGATAGCCAAGTACGATACGAGTGTTTGATTGGTTATTGATATATATAGGTGGGGCCGGAGTATAATGAAATTGTTTAATTAAACGATTGGCGGATAATTAGCATAAGTCTGGAGCGTGATTGTTGTAAGGTTGGGTGGTGAAATATAGAGCAGAAAGTTCATTACAAGTTATTTATTTAAAAAGAAACGTGGAGTATAAATACAAAGTGTTGAAAGTTAAACATTGGTTATAAGGATTGGAGATAATATAAAGTCGGGAATATAAATTAAAGTTCAACCATTGTGGATAGTATTTATTTATCAAATTCTACGAATTTGATAAATAAACCCGAAGAAAGAAGAAGTCAATTAAGACTCAGGCTGGAGGAAAAGAACGGGGTACACCAAGGGAAAATGCTGACAGAGCAATTGTAGACACACAAGCTCTCCTTGGGGGTCCAATTTCAGTTTTTTTGCGTCACACGATGATCTCTCTTCTCTAGCATTTACTTGTATTGAAGATCACTATTCTAGGAATAAGGAGTTATTTTCTCCAAAAATAACCCTAGCCAAACATTGACAATGCATCAAGGATATCTTTCTATGCTTCATAAGCACATTTGTTCTACTTCTAAATCATGTCTTGAAAGTGGTTGTTGTGCTGGAAATTATTCACCAGTTGGTTTCATACCAAAGTCTTTTTCACATTTTCAGCATCCAATACATGAAAAAGATAATGGTTTAAAACAACATAAATATTTGAAATTTTGCAAGAATTGTCTGGCACACTTTGAATATTAATTTTGAAGTCAAGTGCATGATGCTGTATAGGATCAAGTGTCATTTTGAATACCAATTGTTTCACAAGAAACTTCTCAACATGCTACCCTGCAGTAAGGATTAAATGACAATATTGCATCAACTATTTCCATAATAAAAGTGCACCTCGGCCATAAGACTAAACAACTACAAATGTTATAGATCTAACAAGACCACACAATCAAATGTATTCCACAAGGCCAATACTGTATGAAAAATGAAAAGGAGTTTGCAACCAAAAATACCTTAGGAAACTAATTCAATTAGATACACCAAACCATCAGCAAAAAGGAAAACTAGCCTACTCAAAAGGCAAGCGTTTACCTCCTTTGACAAAATTTTGAGTTCTGAAACAAGGGCCTTTATTGTCTTGTCAATGCCCCTAGTAATTTGAATGGGGTTTTCACCTGCTGCAACAACCTAAACAAAAAGGTTTCATTTCAAATTATTTTCCACAAATTTAAGATACAACCATTGTCAGTTTTGTATTTCTTAACAAGCTCATAAATTTTGACAAAAGAACCAAAATTTTTTAATACCTGATAGCAATTTTTTCACTCAAAAACTATCTTAGACTCAATAAGCCCAACCCAAAACTAAAAAACCAAACACCATAATACCCTACAAAAATGAATAGATGATCTTAATCCAGTACTATCGACAAAAAGTTACCTTTACACCCTCACTTATTAAACCTTGTGCTGTTGAATTTTAACTTCAACTGCTGCAGCAGAAGGACGGATGCAGCAGCAACATTTTTTTTTGGAGGTTGCTTGCATGCCATCCAGAAATTTAATTCAGCATTTAAAATTCCTGCAAGTTTTTTTTGTAGACGGCCATAGCCATATTTCTGTACAGGATTGTATTTAAACACAACAACCAGCATTAACGCAATTCACCAACCAGAAATTAAACAAACAGAAATTTACCCGACAGTTTTGTAAATTCAAAAGGACACGTGGAGCATTAATATTGGATCGCATGAAATTGAAGGGAATCTGAAAACCTGAAAACCGGACCCGAATTTTTTATAGGGCACATTGGATTGAGAGTTCGAGTTAAAATTAGGCAGACGTCAGCATCCCATTTTGGAACGCGAATTTGGTTTGAAATTCAATCTATTCAGACTTTTGAAGTCCAACGGAAAGGGTTCTTTAATGTTTTGATAGTTTAATATATACATATGTTTTAAACATATGTTATATATATATCATATACGAAATGAAAGGTGGGCCATAGAATTTAGTTTTAATTTTATTTTTTTTAAAAGAGGGTTTATTATAATATGTTTTATATGTTACGACATATAAAAATAAAAAGGACAAAAAAGCTTGGTATTTTTTTTATAGACAGTACGTAAATTTTTTATTACACAGCAGTGTGTAAAAAGTGAAAGATTGAGTGTAACTTTTTAAGTGTGTATGCACAGCAGTGCGAAAGTGAAAAACACAGCAGAGTGTTTTAGAGACAGAGTATGTTTGTTTTGAACAGACAGTGAGTTGGTTTTATGCACTACGTTTTGTAGCAGTCATAATTTTGTAACCCCTCTCAGTGAGGAAGAAGTGTAATAGTTTTTTTTTGAGTTATTGAAGGGAATAGAAGTTTGTTTTCAAAGTATTGAAACTCTGTCTCCTGTCAAAGAAATTTTTATTTTCTCTGTGTTAGAGGAAGGGAGATTTATTCTCCATTCATTATTATGGAATTTTTCAATAGTCCAACATGTGCAAGAACAACAGATGTTGTGGTTCCATCCCCAGCTAAATCATTTGTCTTTTCCGCAGCTTGCCTTACCAACTTGGCCCCAATATTTTCAACTGGGTCCTCTAATTCAACCAATAAAAAGGCCAAAACCATAGCATTGAGATACATTTCATTACACTGTCAATAACAATAAAATTTGACTCAACCATAACCCTTTCCTTTTATTGTTGTGAAAAGTTTTATGCATTACTCTAATGTGGCTATTCCATAGGCCAAGTAGACCACTGGGTAACAAATATGTTTCCTTTCACCTTTGAGTTTTCAAATTATACCTACCAAATCTAAGACATTTAAGAGGGGGAACTAATACAACGTTAAAAAGAAAACCAGAGCACACATCTACAAATTACCTCCTTAGCTACTGTCACACCATCATTAACTATTTTCGGAGAACCATGCTTGCTCTCCAAGACAACATTTTCCCCTTCACCCCCAGGGTGACTCCAACAAGATCAGCAAGTTTGTTCACACCGCCTGCAAGACAAATTGACAATGCTTTCAGTAAGTGTGCAATTGAATGCCAGACCATATGCCAAAACAACCCTCCATGAAAAATTAAAATAACACATTAAAATTGAATATAAGTGGACAAGGAAAGATCCACCGTAGTGAAGTTTCACATGCAGGTGACCTTCCTTTAAACATAAATTTTTCTCTGGCCTGCAATTTTTTTGTCACTGAGCCATCCTTGTTGAAGTACAACTCCTTTTCCATAGCTCTTGTATTAACTGCCTTCTCTCTATCGCGTAATCTCTGAGTCCCTCTTCTGCTTGAGCGATTAAAGGAAATGGGTGAAAAAACTGAAAGAGAAGACAATTGTTTGCCATAATTATCAAACATTGCACCCAACCTCTTCCCCTTTCCATTGTTACCCATTGAGGTAGATGTGGAAATTGTTGTCATACCGCCCAAAGCAGAGGCCATCTTCTCTTATGCTGAATATATAATTACAAGATCTTCATATTAGTATGAACCTTAAAAAACATGACTCCCATTGCTAAAAACCACTTTTAAGTTGTAACAGGAAAACTAAACAACTATCGCAACTTTTGGCAACTTATGGAGCATTAAGAGAGAAACAACCAAAGAGAAATACAACCAAAATCCTCATTTTAATGAGACCGGACTATATATTTGCATTAAGATAATAGAAAGAAATCACAACTATATTAAGGCCAGCACAAAACAATCTTTAACCAGTGTCTCTCGCAGCCTTCAGGTTGCCATGCTAGAGGTTGCATATTTTTAATTTAAATTCTTGACCTCTCGTGCCCATCTATGAATGCATCCAATGGGATATCTACATCAAATGCTCCTTTATATCCCCAAAAATAAATTCCCTACTACAAGAGCACCAGTATTGATGGATCACCCCACACCATCCCACCCACTAGAAACGGTGAAAAAGGAAACCCGAGAAACCTTCTGAAATATCTCAAGATGACTATATGGGTGGTTCTTATGAATCAACCAACCATTCGGAACATGCTCATCAATCCAAACCATGAGTATTATGTGACGATATTCAAGCAGGCACTGAATCGGATTTCTGAAGCTATGTTAGAGAAACCCTAAACTCTCATTGAAAATAGGTGAAATGTGGCACCACTCAGAGATTGACATGTGCCAATTGGTACAAGTGGTAGACAATTGGCATGCTCAAACAACGAGGTGATGCAGGAATGACATGAGGGAGAAAATATCAGAAAAGCCCCAAATTTGGAGAACTAAATCTCATCACCAACCTGAGATTGACAACTTTACATGATGTAACCTATGAAATCATAAATGGAGAAATCATAGCAACAATAAAGTAACATATGTAACAATAAAGTCGGATTCATTCTGGGAGTGGTAATGGGAGAAATCATAGTGAACAACAGGAAACATGCATAGTTGCTTACAATCAAATAGATGAAAAAACACATACAAAAAACCTAGATAGTAATCATGAACAAGCTTAATATTGAATTATGAACTGTAAAGGAACTTACAAAATGTGACATTACGAACCTGGTCAAGCGCACAAGCAAAAATATCCTGGACATGACCCTGGTTGGCAAGTTGTATTGCTCATGATGCAAGAGGATTTGTACCTGCACTGCCAAGTCAATCAAAATCCATCATTATCTATACAATAAATACAAGTAATTGATGTAGTATTTTTTACTCTAAGATGCATTCTTATGACAATGTTAGAACATATGTTGAAAATGTCAAAACATACCTGAATAAGCTCCTCTTCGTTTCAAGAACAATTTATTGGAGTCGCATGAACTTGGAACAAGCCTCCCACGATCTGAAAGAGTAGCAACTAAGTCAACGGTGACTTTTTTGTTGCTACGTTGGATCGAGGGAGGTTTGCTCCAAGATTAAATCGCTCCAATAAATTATTCTCTACTAAACAGGGCCAACCACGTGAAGGTGGAAGCTCTTATGGCCCCTCCCCCCCCTCACATCACTCTCAATTCCCCAATACCCAATCTATATTTCATTTTTTACTTTCATGAGCATAAAAAAAAATATTCAATAACTAATAAAAAAAAAATTCAACAAAAAATACGCAAGGAAACATTGCAATTAATGCTTGACATAAAAATAGTATGATAAATGAGTTTTTATATAACGCAAAAAACGTTCCAAGTATGGTAACGTTTGTCTTATAATAATACAATATTTTACATTATCAAATTTTCTTTTTCTTTTTCTTCTTCCTATTTCTAAAGCTCCTAATTACATCATCAATATCATCGTGCTCTGCTCTTGTTTCGTGCCTTTCGACCCGCACTGCTGACCTAGTTGCGTAGTCACGATGTCTGGTCTCATCCAGTGACGGGGCATCGCCTACAAAAATAGATAATATTAAATTTTAATTGTCGGTTTTTAAATATCATTGAACTAGTTCGGTAATATTAATAAAAAAAATTGCAATGAGATTATTTACCTGGTGCACCAGTTGTCGCCGCTGACCTAGTTGCGTTGTCACGATGTCTGGTCTCATCCAGTGACGGGGCATCGCCTACAAAAACAGATAATATTAAATTTTAATTATCGGTTTTTAAATATCATTGAACTAGTTCGGTAATATTAATAAAAAAAATTGCAATGAGATTATTTACCTGGTGCACCAGTTGTCGCCGTTGGGACTGTTGCCTTGTCTTCCTCTCTGGTGGTAAGATCCTCAAGGGAAACATTCTCTGTCATTTAAACAAAAAACGTTATAAGGAAAACCATCAAGGTATAATTAGAAAAAATTATAAGTGGAAATTAATTACCGTCACCGCCCTCACTGATAGTAGCATTGTCGGTCTGGTCCCCACTACAATGATCAGTTTGCACGTGAGGATCATCTACATCTGGCTCTAAAACTGGGTTATTTGCCTCGTCGGTAGTGCTGCTCCCCTGATTTAAACAAAGTTATTAGACATTAAATTTATGGACGAAAACAAACATATTGAAAGGTTAATGTTTTACCTTATCAGGCATTCTGGATCTTGGGACCTGCCCCAAGCTTCTGCGACGTTCAACTACGGCTTGATAGCCAAAATGGAAAGCGATATTTTTATCTTCCTCTGTATTTTATGTTCCGAAGTCATCACCCTACATTACATATTATTGTGTATTTTTAATCATATTTGATAGGATTACAAAAACTTTGGAAGGCGATACAATTAATTATAAGATGTTTAGCTACTTAATTACAATTCTTGCAGCTAATTTCAAGTAGCCACCCTGGTCGAGCTTGTGATGGCCCTTTTTCTCAATCCTAGCTTTGGTTGCCTTTGAGGTGTCGGGCAACCTAGCATCAAAAGATTGAAGTCAGATATGACGTAGCACACTTTTATTTTAGACATAAAGAAAATTAAAGCTATTGAATTAAAGTTGTAATTTACCTTGCGGGTCCAGTTGGCATTTTTCCTTCTTTCTTTGCCCTTTCTCTTTTCCGTCATGGATGAGTGCTCTCCACTCACTCTCTGGAACTGCGAGAGGACGCTCATATCTAGGGTTAAATTGCAATTGCGTCCTATAGGTGTCCCTAGTATATTTCAAATATTTTCCGGCTACCCGAGCCACCGCTGTTCTGTCAAATGTGCCGACCCCAAAAAGGGCTTCTAGATAATCTAGAAGTTCTTTTTTCAGGTTGGAATTCTGGGAATTCCACCCTGTACGTATGGTTGGGCCAAAAATTACCAACGCATGGCTCTCCAGAATCATGTAGAACTCATTGTTTCCTACACAGAATAAAACCAAAAGAAGAAGAAGATATTATCATTAATTTAAAAATAAAAATCATGATAAATATGTTTTAGATAAAGTACATGAAATAGTTAAAATATTAAAATTTACCTGGGAGTTGTACACGCTTTATAGGGACACCTTCATCGTTCACCAACAACGTGCCATTAATGGTCCCTGTGGAGCTGACACGTGTAGCTCCAGGAAACGCAATAATGTAGTTGGCCATATCAGCCTCATCATTGCCAACACGTTCAGCGGTTGGCTGGGTGTCTGCTTGGGCAGGGTGTGTTTCTTGGCTAGCACCTAAAGGAGTAAAAGGTGTACGAGAGGGTTGTTGGGAAATCTCTTGCCCTTGTGTCCCACTACCACCAACACCGGGTTCAGCAAATGCCAGAAAACGCTACATACAAAAGAACTTTTTGTTAGTTTAGTCAATGTAAAAATTAAAAATCAAACTATCGCAATTCATCTCATGCAGAACAAAAAAAATATCCTTTTGACTTTTTATTATTACCTGATATCTTTCTAGCTGCCTCATAAGATGTTGTATCCTCTCTTCTGTTTCAGGTGTTTGAGGCGCGTCTATCAAAGTATTAAATTCCAACCTTGCATCTCGTGCCTTTTTTTGCAACAAGAACATTGGAGATAGGGATGAAGAAAGCTCTTCCTCAAAGAGGGAATCATCAGGCGTACCATGGCTAGGTGTCTGCATATTTGAACAAAATTAATATTATTTCAATTATGTAAATAACTAAAATACGTAAAGATAGAGCAATGCTGGCACTTTACATGTTCTTCCGCTGGCCTCTTTCCGCGATCATCCTGTCTCGGGGTTGTTCCTGCACTGCTCTGATCAGTCTGCTACATTGCAATAAAATTATAAATGTAAAAACTTGAAAACAATATCTAACTTGAAAACACAAAATGAAAACTGAAATAATTTCTAATAAGACACCGGAAGAAAGAGTTAGAGTTTCAAATATGCCTTGCATTGAATTCAGTCCTGGAAACATGTCATTGCACATTAAGGCACCCAAACATTTAATCCACGAATGATATATTTAAGTAGGCTTCTCCTATTCTGGGAAAACACCATACCTATAATGCATTCACTTGCATGTATAAAGGGAAAGGAAAACATGTTTTCATACAACGGTGACAAAGGCATCTTGGGGAAAGGTATCCTCACTTTTTATTTATGTTGTTCACCCACACCACTCGTGTTTTCACTAATCCTGTTTTGTAATTTTTGGATTCAAATTAAGTTAAGGACTTAAGTATTTTTTGACCTTTCGGTGTAGTTTTTATAAGTGGCATGTATGGATTTTCCATTAATTCTGCACTTTTTCTCTTCATGCGCATGTTTCCCTGGAAATCAAATGCATGATTGAGTCCCATACATTTAACAAGTTGTTGGATCAACTCCATAGGAAATATCATGTTTCCTATTCAATAAAAAATTATCTCAGTTAGGGTAGGTAGGAAGGTTTTCCCTTTGTATTAATAGGGCACTTCTAGCTTTCATTTTTATTATATCTTTCAAATTTAGTGTCGTTTCAATTAGGGCATGAATTTTTGCAACTTTCAAGGTGAGAATGAACAAAGACAAATTTTTGTGATGGATGACTGTATATGACTCCATGGCCGGAGGAAAAGGCACTAATCTACTTCTTAAAATATCTATAGTTCTCATTCACCTCATACGGAGATGGTCCCTGATTTTGAGCCAAATGTTGCAGCAAAAAGTTCCCCCCCTCCATAATTTGATATTCAATGGAAATTTCTTAAATTGACGATGGGGCATGATTATGGAACATTGGCACATACATATGTAATGGAATTCCAAGATCATGATATATGTTTGCATATGTTTATGGAAATGTTCCACCAATTCCCCTGGAGGTGGGAGTGAGGGGGCGAGGGAGCGCGGGAGCGGCCTATGCAAAAGCTCCCTACCAATTTTCAGGAAACGTGGGGGGACGTCGGGGTCATAAAAATTATAAAATTTAATATTTAAAATGTAACTATATTTTTGCAAGGAATGTGTATACATTCATCATACACTTGCATCATGAAAGATAAATCATAAATGATAAAATTACAAATCGATGAATGATGAATCATATAATTGAAACAAATTTAAAAGTTAAAAGTTAAAACATACATCATACAATCATGAATGTAAGTTTGTAAGTTTGTAACTATATAATCATTAATGTAACTACTAACAATGTACAATGAAAATAAAGTTTAAGATATCATATGACATATTATATCAAGATTCAAAATAGAGTTTAAGCTGAAGTTTACAACTCAAGTCTGAAACATAAAACTTAAACGCAAATAAGTTATGTCTGAAACATAAAACATAAAACATAACATATGAATATCAAATGATATCATCATAATGATAAATGAGCATAAATGCTCAAGTTAATGCCCCACTAGTCTCTGCATCCAACTTTTGCACGAATATACCAAGATCAACCATGTCACCATCTGAATCAGAATCACTTGGATTCTCAAATATGCTAAGTGGCACATCAATTTTTAACATGAAACCATAAACTAAAAGGGGCGGTGAGGGGACGTGAGGGGGCGTGAGGGGGCGTGAGGGGGCGTGAAAGGGGGTGTGCGGGGGCATGAGGGGACGTGAGGGAAACATCCCCTAGAAGTCCCCAAGACCCCGGAGCACGAGGGGGCGAGGAATCTAGAACCCTAGGTGGGGGGGCGAGACCCCGTGTAACACTGGTTTATGGAGGTGGTGGAGAAAAAAAGAGCTCAAATAGAGCTGAAATTTTTCACATAAAAAGGACTGTGGGCTTGACTAATGGTTCCATTTAAAAAATGATATCTAGACAGAGAATAAGTGTAGCATGAAAACATGCATTGAAAATCCATTTGAGTTTGCATTGTATTACTTATGATGGATTCAAATTTGGGTTTCAAAATGCCAGGTTATGGCATGATTTTGTCGAGAAACCCTTAGTTGGATTCTCATGTTGGTTTAATTTATATTTTAAGTTTGTTTTGCAATCTTTGGGTGATAGTAACTCATGAACTAGGTTACCGATGTGTAACAATCATATTTCAAGAATAAAGTTGTGATTTTTTTATATTATTATTATTATCTATTAGCTACGAGTATTGACACCTAATGCCTAGAATTTTGACATCTTGATAGCATGGATAATTTTGAAAATGTTTCTAGTAATGTTAACATAATAACTATCATTACGTGTCTTCACTTTTTTCACCATAATAGACCTGTGATATGGACTCATCACACAACTTCATATGCTATGTCCCAACAAGTTCAAGCTGGTTGAACCTACCTCATAGTGTGGTTATTAAGGACAAGTTGCTTGATATATAACTCGATAGCATAGACCACGTTGCAGTTCTAAAAAGAATCCTCAAGTGTCAAAAAAGCTTCACAATATGTTCTACTATAAAGCCTTTTGGGATACCTAAAATAATATATGTATCATTGATGACTTTTAAAGTATGACAAGATCCAGAGGGAAAGGAAATCAATGGAAGAGTGATCCACCAATGAGAACCTAGAATTTAGCATCAGATGAGTTAGAGTCTAGGAAATTAAAACCCTATAATTTTAATTAGTGATGAAGGACATCACATAGGTAATTATATTTTCATGTAGAATAATCTTTTAATTCAAATTTAAACTACATAATATGAAAGGCATACCATAAATTTTTCCACGTAAGTCCAAACAACCTATAAAAAGGGAAAACCTTCTTTTTCCATGGGAAATAATTTACCTTTCCTTTTTCAAGATAATCTAAATCACAAAAAAATATGAACTATACTGCACACATTCTTGGATAATGTGAAAGTGGAAAAGGAATACCCTACACAAGTGATGCACACATGTACATTTGAACACTAATAGATTTTTGTAGTTGAAATGCGATGCTTGTTTTCATTTAAATGTAGGGTTTTTAAAGCAGGGAGAAATAATGGCTGCCAAATTAATAAGCGTTTCTTTGGGAAAAATTTAAATCTTGTATTGGGTGATGAAGATAATAGAGGGTATTGAATCTTGATTATTGACATCTAGAGAGAACCATACATCCTAACACAATCCAATGAAATTGACCAAAAAAACCCAAATAGAGTCAACCCTACTATAGGAGGAAGGGTCTGCAGTAAGAACTTACCATTTTTGCAAGAGCTGAGGGCGAATGATGTTCTGCAAGAGCTGAGGGCGAACGCTGAGGGCAAATGCTGAGGGAAAATGCTGTTCTGCAAGAGCTGAGGGCGAATGCTGTTCTGGAAGAGCTGAGGGCGAATCCAGGGCGAATGCTGTTCTGCAAGAGCTCAGGGCGAATGCTGAGGGTGAATGCTGTTCTGCAAGAGCTCAGGGTGAATGCTGAGGGTGAATGCTATTCTGCAAGAGCTGAGGGCGAATGCTGAGGGCGAATGCTGTTCTACAAGAGCGGAGGGTGAATGCGTGCATGATATCAAACGTTAATGTAACACACATGTACATTTGAACACTAATAGATTTTTGTAGTTGAAATGCAATGCTTGTTTTCATTTAAATGTAGGGTTTTTAAAGCAGGGAGAAATAATGGCTGCCAAATTAATAAGCGTTTCTTTGGGAAAAATTTAAATCTTGTATTGGTTGATGAAGATAATAGAGGGTATTGAATCTTGATTCTTGACATCTAGAGAGAACCCTACAGCCTAACACAATCCAATGGAATTGACCAAAAAAACCCAAATAGAGTCAACCCTACTATAGGAGGAAGGGCCTGCAGTAAGAACTTACTATTTTGCAAGAGGCGAGGGGCGAATTACTTTTTTGGTTTTACACGTCCATATGCGAGGGCAAATGATGTTTTGGACGACGCGAATCTTGTGAGAGACGTGTTGTCCTGTAAGAAGTGAGGAGAATGTTGTTAACGAAGTGGAGCGTCACCGCGCGTCATATCAGACGTTAATGTAGCTATTGCGACACATACGAAACAATAAAATCATTTTTATGTAGTGCGCATATAAGTTTCAAATTTTTATGTAGCGCGCATATAAGTTTCATATTTTTATGCGGTGCGCATATAAGTGTCGTTATACCGACGGCAGAAAAAGCGTCACTATTGCGACGGGTACCTAAACGTCGCAATGGCAACACCTAGACATTGTGTCGCACTTGCGACGACTGGAGTCGTCTCAATAGTGACGCTTTGGGCCATAGTGTCGCAATTGCGACGTCTTCCTCCAAATGTCGCAATTGTGACACTTTTCTAAGTGTCGGTATTGAGACACTTTTCTATAAACGTCGGTATAGCGATGGGTTCGGGCGGGATGGAAAAAATTTGGGGAAATTTCCGACATTTGGTCAAAAGTGTCGGAACCAAGTGTCGGAATTTCCACCAAATGTAGTAGTGCTTAACTGATTAAGATAAATAGCCATCTGTATATTGCAATCCCTTTGTTGTTTAGTGTTTATACTTGCAGGAACTAGTCTAGTGGTCAAAGTTGGATTGGAAGCTACAGTAAGAGTGACAGAAGGAGAATAGGAAGCGCTTGGACCCCAAGTAGGTTTCTCCATCTTTTTGTGTGTCTATTTACTCTTATGAAAAGTGTCTGCAAATTCTTTAATCCATTTTTCTAAATGCGCACCACATTTAGGGAATGTGTTTTATCCGTAATTCATAATTTTGCATAACAAATTGGCGACTCTGCTGGGGATTTTTACCTTCATCCTTGGTGTATTTTGCCTCTGTTTATCCACCTAGTAGCATTTAATCTTAAATATTAGGCTTTTGAAATTAAGAATTGCATTATAAGTGTGTTAGTAGCTTGATTTTTTTGTTCTCTACTCCGCCCAGTGCACTGTTGGTTAAGACACAATTATTTGCATAGCACTATCTCCCACTCAGGGGTGAAATGCATTGTCTCCCCTTAGAGACTGCGTTGCCCCCTAAGCCAACCAAATTCCCTTTGAAATTTTCATTTCCATTTCTTTCAACCTTTTGTTTGTTGTTTTTTCAATTGTCTGATACCTCACAGAGACCAGTGAGTTTACCAGAATCTTCCTCCTTTGAAAATTAAGTTCTTTTAATGTCTCTTTAAAGTGTTTTTCTTTATCATTGAAAAATCAACTTCAAAGTGTTTTTATTTATGCATTATATCCATTTGCTTTTGTAAATGAAATTGTATTTAAATTGTTCATTTCCTATAGGAGAAATTGTAGTTCCATTCTTCATTTGTCCTAAAACAGAAATTGTTGTTAAATTCGTCGTTTCTCAAAGAAGAAAGCATTTGTTCTTGTTGATTTACTACATATAGTTTCCTGTTTGCATTCACATTAAGGGGACTGAAAATGAAAACCTGCATTTGCATGTAGTGGATTGTGTGTTTTACATAGGAAAAAATTAGGAAAGCTGCATATTATTTTTTTCTCTTTGTTGTTTGCTCTCAAAATTGATTGCTCTTTCTCTCTAGTAGCTAGGATTTTCATTGAAGAAACTAAAATTGAAAAGTTTTCTTATCATTTTAGTTTTAACTTTAGGAATTTCCATCACATCATCGCGGTGAACCTTAAAGGAAAATTTATAAACAAGATCAACTTAAAATTTACATCAATTTACCTAAAAAAGCATTGGAACCATAACGATAACATTTAGAAGGTCCAGGCTAGAGACGTGTTCTGGCATCGTAAAACATAGCAGCTGTCGTTAATTGTCTATGCTACATTTTGAGTCTGATACCTCACTCCACATACATAAGTATATCGTATCTTGTCCACGTACCTTCAGGTATATCAGGCAGTGTTATAGTACGAAAAGTATAAAGGGTTTCTCTCACTGTGCGGTTTCGCATTAGACAACGCTAATACGGACTTGGGTCTCCACGTACCTTTGGGTATATTTGGGAGGACAAATTTAGGTTGCTATCCATCCATAGTGAACCGATTTTTCCACCTTGTAAATTATGATACACCAAACACAGCATTCGGGGAGATTGTCTGCCCGTACTTCTTGGTTCGCCAAGAGGTATTCTGTAGTTCACAGTTTCTTGGTAAAAAAATTTCCTAGAATTACCCTTTTATTTTTTTATTTGTTTTTGGTCATAAAATAAATCAGTCATTGTGGAAGAAGAAAATCCCTTTCCCCGTCATTCGCGTAGACTTTCATTGAAACCACCTTTACCGTCAAAAGTCACTTCTGGATAGAGAAGGCGAAATTTCTCTACCGAAACCAGTACTATCAGTACCTCTGGTGAAGCATCATCTTCCCATATACTAGAGTTGTCACAAGTTGTTTATAAAAATCCTGGTTCATCTAATTTTGTTGAGATGGAGTCCTCACAGCTACCTGTGGTCACGATCCATCCAATCAGTGAGACCATACCTCTTGAACCCGACGTTGTTCAACTGGAAGTTGATCTAGATTCTATCTCTTTTTTTCCAGAACATCTACATCCTTAAGTCGAACGACCAGAAGATGTTCCTGTATTGGTCACCCCACAATATTCTGTAGCCATTGAGTCTCCCATATCACATAGTCAACCTCCTGAAATATACTTTAGGTCTGACAGTGAAATCCCTCCACCTGGTTTAATTTCGATTGAAGAAATCCCACAAGACGAAACACCTTTAACTCCAACCCATTTTGGGGAAGACCTTTACCTACACAAGTATTTTCCTCAATCACCACCCTCTACTTTTGTTGATCCTGTGCCTATTCAAATTCTCGTCGAGTCAAAAGAGTGTACATTTGTTCAAGTAACCATGCCTGAACCAACATCTTCGGTTGGACCGTCTGTTCCAATTGCATCAGCACCTGCTCTCGCTACCCCGTCAATGTTCACAACTTCACCATAGTCATATTTACATGGAGGCCCTTTACTCCCATCAGGTTCTAAATATTTATTTGAAATTTTCTCTGGTGCATCTTCAAACCCATGGACTTCACCAATGTCATCATATGGTATTCTAACTGGTAAAACTATAGTGAGTACTGAACAACTTGATCCTTTATATCCATCATCAGGGCAATATCAAGCTGGTCCATCTGGGTCTATTCCATCCAATTCAATCTCAAATGGACTCCCTGCATTTGGAGAACAATATTTTCTGACTTATTTTACTCCACATGCTAGGGGGAAACCTATGGTCACACACTTTGATAGTACTTCATCATTTTTTGGTCAACCTAATGTCGAAATGAATGTTTTTCAATGACATCCTACTCTGCATATCCAACCACAAACGATTTTACACTCATATCAACCGGTTTAACTTGTTGCACCCACATCAATTCCACTTGTTAATAAATCCTTACCCCTATTACAGACTCAAACTGTTGTACAAAAATCGTTTTAGGCGGGTCCTTCAACTCAATACCCTCAAGTATTGGGCCCTCAAACTCTAATTCCTTTGGAAATTTTACAACAACAACCTGTACCTAGAATCATTTATTCACAAGTTGTACTACCATATTATGGGATGCCACAGAAACAACCAGGTTATACATAGCCTCCACCGAATCCAAGTTATCCTCATTTGGGTTATAACATTGGTGGATAGAACCCTTGGCACCCTCAGGCGCAAATGCCTCAACCCTCATATCAATAAGTATCATACCCAGGTTTTGGTCAACAGAATCCTCTAGCATTTTCCTATCAAAACAACCCCTATCTGGGTTACCAACAACAGATTCCTTATGATGGTGCTCAAAGGCCTATTTCCCAAGCAATTCCATCATACCCTGGCTATGCTCAACCTGACCTTAATCAACAGTTTACTTTTGTTGCAACTTTGGAGTTACCAGATTTAAATTGGCTAACCAATGATCCAATCAAATATGCTCCTTGGTGATGATGATACCCCATAAATTAGCCTCGAATATTCCTAAGTTCAATGGAAACCCGGGGAAGACTCGTCAACTCATGTTATGAATTATCATTTGAGGTGTTCATCAAATTCCTTGAATGATGACTCTGTTTGACTACGTCTTTTTCAGCGTACGCTCACTGGTCCGGTTGAAAAATGGTACATCAAATTACCTAGAGAATTTCACTACCCTAGCTACTGTATTTTTGAATCACTCCTAGTTACCCATACGATATGAAACTGGAATGGAAATCTTGACTGATTTTAAACAGACTAATGCTACTCACATTTCTGATCATATTCATGAGTGGCGTCGTCGTCGTAGAATGGTTAAGACATTTATTCCTGATTATCTCCTTGTTGAGTGGTTCATTAAGTCCCTGTTACCATCTATAACTGAGGATGTGTCTAAGGGTGGTGTTGTCACTGAAGAGAAAGTCATTTCTCATGCCCAGTATTTAGACTTAATTTATACTCAGTCTGGCACGCTCTATGAGAAAATTCCTAACGCACCGTGATCTAATTTTACTGTTCCTCCTCCATCAAAGGACTCTCATTCCAGAGATGGTTTCATTGGTATTGAAAGCACACATCATACTACTGCATCTGATCCTACACCATCTTCTGAAATAAATGTTGTGTCATTTGACAAAGGCAAAAGTGACAAGCAACCCGAAAGTAAGAAAAAGGGGAAATCAAAGAAAAAGCAAACTTCTAACTCGCAGGAAAGATCATATGATCAATCATCTGGAAATAGGAAACCTCGTTATCCATGCATAATATGTAATGAGGAACACTTTGTTTGGGATTTTCCTCACCGCACTAAAGTCTCAAAAATGGTTGAGACTTCACATGTTTCAGTTGTGTTGATAGATCTATTTCCAAATCTGGACACAAATTTGGTTGCTATGGATCCAGCTTCTAGTTCCCACGTGCTTATATTATCTATCACAAAGCCATCAAAAAATATTTTGGTGTCAATGCGTAATAAATATTACGGTATTCAGGCCACTGATCAACCTACTACCATGACCATGAATCCATCTACGGAATCGGTACCGCCTACTGCTATTCCTGAATTGACAATCAAGCCACCGAAGGGAGTTGTTCATAAATCGACATATAATCCTTGAGCAAGAGCTGCTAAAAATTATAATATAGTTGAATATTTGCCTCAATCCCCTTTAGCTATGTCAGCCCTTGAGGTATTACAAAATTTTCCCTCCTAGAAACAGGTTTTATTGTCGGCTATTGGTGGAATTGATCCGACTCATTCTATTCTTGTAGTCTTTAATCATATGGGCTATGTGCTGCAATTACCAGTATAACTTCCATTCTCCATACAAGTAAATGTTCTTAACCTTGTTCATCGTACTATTATTGATGAGGGA
This sequence comes from Pinus albicaulis, assembly GCA_034641835.2. Lineage (NCBI taxonomy): Eukaryota > Viridiplantae > Streptophyta > Pinopsida > Pinales > Pinaceae > Pinus > Pinus albicaulis. The sequence continues at coordinate 136,862,005 of CM076579.1, forward strand.
GAATCTACATGCATTATGTCTTTAAATTGCTGGAAATCAATTGGCTCGCCATGCCTATCTCAATCATTAACGACGTTGAAGGCTTTTGACAGACGTACATATAAGGCTTGCGATATTATTAATAACCTACATGTTGAACTAGGGGAAAAACAATGAATGTTGATGTTGGGGTCGTTGAAGAACCCCTTGACTACAATATTTTACTAGGAAGGCCATGGGTATATGTTATGACTGCAATTGTTTCTACATATTTTATAATGATCGCCTTTCCATATAAAGGTGCCATCATAGTCATCAATTAGCTGTCCTTATTTGCCTCCACTTTACAAGTAACTGGAAGTGTTACGTTCATTCACGCACCCCAACTAGAACTTGAGAAAATTGGTGTAGGAATCTTAAAGGATTCCACTCTCATGGGAGCCTTTTCATTACCGCCGCCTGTGACGTTAGAAAAAATTGCAAGTATAGATACCTGTTACATGATCTCTTCCACTCCATCTGGCTTAAGGAAGAGTACGGGTGATTATGAAATTGTTACGTTGGATGAGTTTATTCTACCCAACCCTATTGAGCTGGAATAACAATCCATCTATCTGGCTTGGGTGGCGAATGTGAAATCACCGTTGCCGGTTGTTTGGGTTGATGATTCCTTAGATTTTGGTACTCCATCTGATCCTTTTTCCTCAAATTTCTGGACAGATGAGAATATTTTGGAAACCATGATGTCAGAAGGAGAACCATGGGAAGATTATCATCATCGTTCCCATCTTCATGATTATGAAGATAATAATCTTAATGAACTATATCACCCATCAATAAAAATATTCTTTTTGAATTCCTTACATATTAATGCAATTGATTCTGAGTGAAACTTGTCAAATATTGAAGAAACCATTTCTATCAATATTTCGAAGAAACCTGGCGTTGTAGAAAATATTCATGTCGGCATATCGTGTTCTCCATCAGAACTTGAAACATATCACTCTCTCTTTCGTGAATTCTGTGATGTATTTTATTGGTCTTACAATGAAATGCCAGGCATAGATACTAGTATCATTGAACACACTATTAATATGTACCCTGATGTCAAGCTGGTATGTCAACACCTTCGTCCTATTCATTCAAAGAAGGCCACTGCCATTAAAGCAAAAGTTGAAAATATTTTGCGTGCTGGTTTTATTTACCCTGTTCTGCTAACTGAGTGGGTTTCCAACATTGTTCCCGTCATAAAAAAACAAGGAACCATCAGAGTGTGCTTCGATTATCAGGATGTCAATATTGGTTGACCAAAAGACAACTATCCTACTCCCTTTATCGACTAGATTATTGATGATTGTGCTATATGTGAAATATTTTCGTTCATGGATGGATTTTATGACTACAATCAAATCAATATCCGCCCAGAGGATCAATATAAGACATCATTCATTTGTCCCTGGGGCACATTCTCTTATAGGAAACTACCATTTGGTTTAAAGAATGTTGGGGCCACTTTTAAAAGAGCAATGGATTATGCTTTCAATGACATCAAGCACATTGTTAAAACCTATCTAAACGATTTGCCTACACATTCACGAAATTGGATTGATCACCCGATGCATTTGAGAGCCATATTTTTACGTTGTCGACACCAAAAAATATGCCTCAATCCACATAAATGTGTGTTTTGTGTTGGGTCTGGTCGTTTGCTTAGATTTTTCATCTCAAAATAAGGAATTTGAATCAACCCTTTGAAGGTCTAGGCCATTCTTGATTTGTCGCTCCATCAAATTTACTTCAGATACAGAAACTTCAAGGAAAGGCTAAATTCCTAAGGAGGTTCATACCCAACTACACCAAAATGGCTAAAGGATCTACTCGGCTCTTGAAAAAAGGGATTCAATTCCATTGGGACCAAGTTGCGTAAGGTTATTTTCATGCTATCAAGGATACTCTTGTTTAGGCATCATTAATGTATCCCCCCAATTATCAGAGTTATTATTTCTTATATATCGTCGTGGCTGATATGACCATTGCTATGTTATTGGTCCAAGTAGAAAATGGGATAGAACATCCAATCTATTATTTGATTAGTAATATCAATGATACATAAGTGAAGTATTCGTACGTAGAAAAGCTTGCCTTGGCAGCTGTTCAAGTTGTCCAAATATTTCACCACTATATCCTGTTCCAGAAGACCATTGTCATTTCGGATTGCAACCCCATGACTTATATCTTATCACGTCAATTGCTGGGGGGCAAGTATTAAAAATGGATTGTCATTTTGCAGGAATTTGATTTGTAATTCATCAAATCCAAGTCAAAGAAGTCTTTAGTTCTGACTAATATTCTTTGTGACCTTCCCTCTGATAGTACTGCTACTATGTCAGAACCATCTATTCCTGATGAGTCTCTGTTTCTGATCGGATCATTTGATCCTTGGTATGGAGATTTTATCATTTATCTCCAGACCCCGACTTTCTAGACTGATCCCCTCTCGCTATGACTAACGACGTATTTGATACCAAGTGTTGTGTAGGTAAATTCCCTCTACAGATAAAGGCGATCCCTATAGCAGCAAGAGGACACGATAATGTGTCGATTCCTAGTTTATGAATGAAACTGAGTTGGGATAGATATCCTACCTTTGTTCCAATGTAGTTTTTGTAGTTGTGGTGGAAATCTTATGATCTTCATCGTGACACATCGCGGTCCTTCAACGGTGGTACTCAGGTGCCTACACGAGGATCAGAGAACGATAACAGTATACGAAACAATATTTTCATTCATAAATATATAATTGGTCAAGGAGAAATAAAATTATTTCATTAGAGTAATCATATCAAACACAAGATGGGAACCAAAACATCAGTCATGTAGTAATGAGAAGAGAGAGAAATATTTTACAACCAGAAATCCTTGACGTTGCAGCCTACTTTAGTGGCTCTAGTCGAAATGTGTCTCAAGAATTCATCAGGGAATTATAATTGGCGAGGCAATAAGCCTAGACTCTCTCTCAACAATGGATCTCTCTCTTCTCTATCTCACACATGCTATGTCAGACTGCTTAGCTATTCAACCATTTCAGCTATTGTGAAAAGTGTTCAACTACCTGCATCTATGTAAGAGAGATGTATTTATAGGAGAGGAGGAGGAGGTTGGGATCCTTCATATGGTGGAAGGGAGGCCTTATCCTTTGGGAGGTTTCTCAAATGTAGGGAACAAGAAGCCGAAGGAAGATGTTCGACGTTATTCAGTCGAACAACTCATGCTGACTCTACTCATGAAGTGGTTGGAATGGAGACTTCGCTTCTATTTTTTTTTTTAATTCCAAAAACAGCTCAGCACAGGAAGTCCACTGAGATAGAGCGCCAATGGGTGTGGGCCCCATTTTTAATTTCCATATTGGCGCGAGGCCATAACTGCTTGCCAGCGCCGACCCAAAATCATATGTTTTTTATGGTCTGTTCTAGGAATAGTCAACAGAGGAAATGTTATTCTCATGGCAAGGGAAGAAATGAGACTTTTTGTAAGGTATGACACTACACAGAAGTTATAGAGATATTCCTCCAATGTGCAGGATGGGGATTATAGGGACGGTGAAAAAATTTTGTGTAATAGATGCCCCCTAAAGCATGAGGTTCGAGAGAGAGGGAGGAGTGAAATTCTTTACAAGAATGCGTTCAAACCAAACACCCCCATCGGAAGACCTGAAAGTATAAATACAATTGATATCTTTGATACATGAACATGTGGCATGGGCGCAGCCATCCATAATAGGGTACATAATAAAATGAGATCTGAGGTATGGACGCAGCCATCCAGTAGTAAGGATCAATAAATAGACTCAGGTATGGTCACAGCCATCCAATAAAAAGAGTCATGCATAGAGTCATGATAAAACAAAATATCCCACATCTTGGATTTTATCAGAAAAAACCCAGGGTCTTGCGCTCCATCTTGACCCGAACAAGTACAAATTCAAGCATGCAAATATGGGAGCTGAAGACAAACATGCAAGAAAATCACTAGATTACTAGCCAATGATGAAAGTTGTTAATAGGCACGAGAGAAACCATCAATAATGAGAATGTCTCTCAAGGTACAACAAGTAAAATCCACAAAATGTGAACAGTGATATGGCTTCAAACACCCATAGAATCACTCGATTTAAGGCCAGTGATGAGGACCAGTTGTCGAATGTGAAGAAATTTCCATTGAGGCATGCAAGCTCCAAAGTACCAGAAGGAAGCCTCTAGATCAACTTCCCAGATAATGAGCTGAATTCAACCAGAAGTGACCTAGTCGAAGGAAGGCCATAATGTTTCCCACATCATCAACACAAGACAGGGGAATAAGATGATAGTGAATCAGGACAAAAAAGAGGATTAGAGGTTGAAAACTACAAAAGGAAACTTCTCTTGAACATATCGACGACACGACTCTGAATTTGGCAGTATTTGACAGCAAGGGATCTGAGGTCATGGTGACGCGAAAAAGAGAAAATGAGAGGTCAAAATAGATTACCCAAACTCATGGAGGCAAAAAATGACGAAATGAGATGTCCCCAACCTGACACGAATGTAGACGAGTGTAATGTTCAAGAGCGACATACTGCCGACACAACTGAGAATTGGTTCCATTTTCCCCTACCATTGATGGAGAGTACCCCAATTATTTTTGGAAAACAAGCTTGAAGGGGATAGCATATGATTTTCATGTAAGTTTGTCCTTCAGACAAAACCATCCTAGTACATTTTACGAGCACTAGGAAGGAGGAGCTTGGTTACGTCATGGTGACGGTTTCCGATGTCATTTAAATTTTAACAAACCTGATAAAGGAAGAACTCGACGTCTTTTCATGTTTAGAGAGTTTGAAAAGAAATGGAAAAGAAAACTCCAATAGGTCCCTTTTCGTAGGTAGCCTCACAGATTTGAAAAGGTAGAAAACTGTCTGAGAGAACCTCTTAGTCGCGATAGGCTAAGGTATTCATTTTTCGTAAATAATCTATCCCAGCCCGAAAAAGGGGTAAATGTATACTGATTAGACATTGTTTCGCATCCTTTTAACGAGTTCAAAAAGACAAGAGTCTTGGCAATATTTTCAATTTTTGAGTCAGAAAAGAGCTAAAATATGACTCCATGGGTGACTTTTTCGTGTTTTTACCGAGTCCGAAAAGTATAAAATACAAATCGTTACTTCATCATTGTTACGTTGAGGACCTGTCGCTGCACAAGAGACACACGTAAAACCCATTTTTCAAAATAACATAGAGAAATAATTGAAAAATATGCTTCAAAACCTAATTAGGGCTCATAAAAGTTTATAAGATGCCAAAAATAGTAAAAAATAAATTACTTTTCATTTTTACCTTTTGTGAACAGTTTGTTACCCTTTTCATTGTGATTTTATGGAGCTGACAATGGGCAATCCGAAAAGCCAATCGTGAATTCATCTATTCTAGGTAAGAACTCATACTCATCCCAGCATTTTGATATCATTTTCATTACCTGCAACCCATTTTTCTAGATCCATTGGGGGAATTTTGCAAAATTTAGGGCGCGGCAATCGGTGCGGGTATCGAGCATAGACTCGCGTCGACCTTCCTTAAAATAAAACAGGGACACGCCAATTAGTGCGACTGTTTTTAAAACAGTCTTGCCAACCGCGCCAACCTTTTTTTCTTGGAAATTGAAATAGTAAGCCCAATTTAACCATTTCAAAAGCATTGTATTTGGCTAATTACCATCATATGGATGTTTTTGCAAGCGTGAAAGGACAAAATGGTGATTGAATGGAAAGAATGAGAACACAGTGAAGAAGATGAGTAAGCCATATGCAATGTGGGATGCATGGATTCTCTTAGGGACTACGAGCTTCTAAAATTCTTCATGGCACCATGTCTTAGAGCTCAACCAGAGCTATTGCAGTACTTAATCAGTGCCTGGAACATTTATCAAGAATGGTTCATAATTCATGATCAAGAACTCAATATTGAGGTCTCAGATGTCTATTTCATAACCGGATTGTCATGAAGGGGGGCAGTACCAATCCTGAAAGGCACACAGCCCACGATGGAAAACATGAGCATAGTCATTGATAGAGTGTGCCCAGGAGCTAGGAAAGGGTCCAAAAGTGGAAAGGTAGATATCCAAACCATTCTGGATCTGACACTAAAAGTAGTGTTGCACACCATTATGTGGGTTGTTGGATCACAAGCTCCACACGAGGCCAAAAAAATACAACTACTTCTTGTTGTAGATTGCATGGCACCGACCCTCTACAACTGGGCAGAGGCAATAACAATTAACATGAAACGTCAACTTACGAAATGCAAAAAAAACAAGTTGAAACAGTTTGGTTATGGTTCCATTTTGGTACCGTTCATCCTAGAGAGGTTACCAATTTTCCAACGTGAGGAAGTGATAGTTCCAACACCACCAGCCCGAGAGCCATGGATGGTTCATTAGGCGGCTTTGATGCCAAGATCCAGGGGCGGTCAACTTATGTCCTGGAGACCAGAATTCTTCGAGTGGCTATGATGACAATTGATCATGGCGGAGGACTGGCACTACGTTGGCACAGATTTTACTGGTGATCCAGATCTTCCACTTCCATAGGGAGAGGATTGGGATGAAGCATTGGCTAAGACTCATTTTTTATTTTTATGAATATTATGATTTTTTATTATGCATGTTCTGACGTTGATCGATAAAATTTGCAAATGTTGGCCCAGAAATACTTGTAGGTATGTTTCCAATAGCATGGAGGATTCCTCGAGATTTTGATGTGGCCCCTCATGGTGAGGGAGGAGAGAAGGAGGAAATCATACACAACTTGGAGGGACGCTCCAGCGGGATCCTTGACTATGTGAGATTTGATGACGTTCCTGTATGAATCCCTATATACAACTATTTTCCTGTATGAATCTTATCATGTGATGATGAAGTTTTTACAAATCACACAAATTTCTATCTAACACAATATTAGCTATTATATCCGTTAACACATTCATTAATATAGGAATATGTTGATATGTGATGTAATCAAAACATCTCTCCAATAAATGAACACGCAAATGCAACCTTAAGATATAAGGATTTCTAACAGAATAATGCCCATTAAGTTGAATAACAACAAGTTGTGAGTCTAGGTTAACAATCAATGCATGAATGCCGAGAGAAATAGCCTCAGTTAATAGTTCAATAACAACGCCATATTCAACGACATTTTTTGTGGTTCGGCCTAGATAGATACCTTGAATATCTATCAACTCACCAGTAGGATCATAAATCACCCAGGTTGCTGAAGACAAGTTCCAGGTACTGCACGAAGCACCATCCGCAAAACCAACATAAGGAGTAAAAGACATGTGCACAATAAGCAACGATCCAATAAGTAGGAAAAACACTCGCAAAGCACACCAAGCCGAAAATGTACAAAAATGAAAAAAAAACTATGTATAAAGAAACATGCACGAATGACTCATGCATAATATTTCTTGAGATATAACCCATTTATGGGTTGGTCCAAAGGATGACCTTCGTAATCAATTAGCTCATAAGCCTCGTTCTACAAAATGTGCTTAAAAATATAGGGCCCATGCCACATGGGTTGAAATTTTCCTGCCCCAACTTATCATGAGCTTTGTCATACAGGAGGATGAGGTCTCCTTCTATAAAGGAATGAGGGGAAATTGACTGGTCAAAATGAGCTTTGACCCGCTTTTTCTTTGCTTCAATGACAAGAGCAGCAAAGTGGTGAGTTTCATCAAGCCTCTTTAAATATGGAAGACACTCTTTTTCTGGCGAAGTATTCGGCAGCAATTCAATAGCTAGTTTGAGAGAATGGATTTCACATTCAATCAGAAGGGTAGCTTCCAGACCATAGACAAGCTTGAATGGAGTGAATCCAGTTGCATCCTTCACTGAGGTTCGGTAAGCCCATAGTGTTGAAAACAACATGAGATGCCAGTTTGATTTTTGCATCCCAATCATGCGTTGAAGCATAGTGACAAGAAATTTGTTCACAGCTTCAACCTGGCCATTGGCTTGAGGGTAGTATGGCATTGAGCTATCATGACGCAGACCCAACTTGGAAGTCAACTCAACCACCATGTAATGAAAGAAATGGGAATCATGAACGGTAACAATGGCTTGAGGGAAACTAAACCTAGTAATGACATGATTGAATAGAAAATGTGTTGTTGTCTTACTGTCAGCCGTAAGAGTAGGCATTGCTTCAGCCCATTTGGTGAAGTAGATTCCCTTCCATCAAATTCTTTTAGAGAATTTGGAGATGAAGTAAGAGTTGGAGAACCAATGGATTTCCAGCAGGCAGATGACATGACGCACGTAGATGCACCCTCGTCCATGACCGCTCGATGGATATTCAGTCCATTAATCCCAACTTGGATAATCAACACAGGCTAGTGAGGGAGATGTGGCATGAAATTCTCTAAATAGAAAGTGATAAGGCTTGAATTAGCAAGATCAACCCCGTCGATGGCAGATAGAAAAGCCTTCTGTTGAGACGACAAATCTGAAGTACTTCTAAAGCAGACATAGTGGATGGAACCTGAGCCAAATCCTCAACAATACTATAATGTTGAGCAGCATGGGAATTAGGGTTGTAAGAATACTTACGGAGTACACCTTTAGAAGGTGGCCGGACAACAGGCTTAGTACTGGGCCTTTCAATCTGAAGAGGGCCAGAAGCAGGCAGGGGAGGAGGAACATCAGTTATTTCTTTCCCCGTTGCCGGACATAGTTCGGTATAATATTTTGATCGGTTAGGAATAGAGGTGGATGCAGGACCATTCATCATGAAAACCTAAGAGCCAAATGGGGTAGAGGACTGAGGTTACTCTACCAACTAGGTTTGCTGAGATGGAAACAGTTCTTTGAGAACAACTAGAGTACCTTGGGTGCCTTCAAGCAATCTACTCACCTCAGCCCATCGGAGACAGTCCTTGGTGTAGTGCTCTTCATCACAAATCAAACAAGGTTACTTCAGTTTACGTTATGAACCATCATTAGCACGAGGTTTCTGAGAATCCTATTTCGGGGTATCGGTTTTGGCCTTACCTTTACCCTTATTTTTACCCTTGGAAGCTTTGTCCACCGGATTGGCTTGAATGGCATTCACTTCCACAGTTTTTCCAGAATTTGGGGGTGGTTGAGAAGCAGTATCATTGGAAGGAGTAAATTTTTTCTTCCCAAGATTTGGAGGAGGAGACTTCCTAGAAGTCTGAGACACGAAACCGATAATATTCTCGATGGATGGCATCGCTGGTGCTTTGGAATTTCCAGGTCGAGAAGCATCAGGTAAGAGATCGTACAATGTGTCGGACTGAGAGTACACAAGATCAAGGTACTAGGCACGAGTAATGGCTTTTTCCTCAGTGACGCATGCCCCCATAGCAATGTCCTTAGCAATCAGAGCAATAAAGGATGTAGTAAACCAATAATTTAGAAGCTTATTAGGAATATCAAACTTGATCAAGTGGCAGTGACGCATCCATTCATGAATATGATCCGAGATAGGTGTAGCTCGATATTGTTTCAAGGATGTGAGGAGGTGTGTCCTAGTTTCATACCAAATTGGTAATTGAAAGTGCATTAGAAATGCCATAGGTAAAGAGTTGAAATCTTGGAGGACACCAGGAGATAACTCAATGTACCACTTGGTAGCGGCACTAGTAAGAGTCCATTGGAAAAGACAGATTCAGATAGAATCGTCAACCCAAGAGTTAGAGGAACACCAAAGATGATACATCATAACATGTGCTTGGGCCCTGGGGGTCTTCTCCGGACTTACCCTCAAATTTGGGACAATCGCCAAGAATTTTGGTTGGAACTGGAGGCCAATATGGATTATGAAGTATTTGATTGTTCATCAAATTCAACACATCAAGAAGTTCCAACATAGTAAGAAAAGGTAATTGAGTATTGAAAGGCATTATAGTTCATTGATAAATATGAGCATTTGAGTTCCACCCAGGTTGTGAGAAATTCTGCCTCCATATGTTTTGTCCGGAGGATTTTGTCCATAGGGGTTATAAGCCTAAAATTTCTGCCCATACATGGGTTGAGGACCAGGATATTGATTTTGAGCATACCATTTAGGTCCTTGCTTAGCAACATATGTATTTTGTTGCGGAATGAAAGCAGTGCCTTGAGGTGCATTATACAACACTTGAGTTTGACCTAGAAGAAGATACACGATGCTTTGTGGAGCATTGTATACCATCTGAGATTGACCTTGATGGACATAAGTGATGCCATGGGGTGCACTATATACAACCTACTATTGACCTGGAGGAAGATAAGTGGTGCCTTGAGGCTGAATGGGTTGTCCCTACAGAGCAGGTTGACTCAGATACTGAGGTTGGACAGGATTTCCCTACTGAGAAGGTTGGCCTAGATACTGAGGGCCACCGGGTTTCCCTTGTGGAAAAGGTTTTCTTGATGGTTGAGAGAGGCCAGGTTTCCCCTGAAGACCAGGTTGACCCAGCACAAGACCATAGGGTTTTCCTTGTTGTACAAAAGTTTGGCCTTGCTGAACGTAAGGCAGATGTTGTTGCACAAAAGGTTGTCCCTGTTGGTGATAGATTTCCCCCCAAGGACATAAGAAGCACCCTGTTGGATATGAGATGGACCAGCATAATTGAAGGGTTTTCCTTGTTGGGATGAAGGTTTTCCCTGGAATGGTTGCCCTTGCGGAAAATAAGGTTGTCCCTGTGAACCGGAGGGTTGTCCCTGCTAGATCGAAGGTTGTCCCTGGAAGGGTTGTCCTTGTGAACTAGAGGGTTTTCCCTGTTGGTATGTGAAATGACTGGGATAAATCGGAGGCAAATATATGGGAATATCGTATGCATCATAGTGATGTGGAGGATCTCCAAAGGTTGCTAACTTTTGAGAAACCTGAGGGGTAGAATTATGTTGCTGAGGACCCTGAGAGGTAGAATACTATTGTTGAATGCCCAACAGATACTCATTGAATGTATAACTGCTAGGAATGGAAGTGGAAACCATAGCTGTAGTGAAAGTAGGTGGGATTCCTACAACACAAGGTTGTAATCCACTCATGGCGGGCCTAACAGGTATCATGGGATTGATAAAAATAGACCTACGGACAACAGAAGGTCCTGATGATGACAGAGTCATACTAACAACTAGTGCAAATGAAGTGACAAAAATGGTGGGTAGGACCGGGACAGATGTAACAATGGCCGATGATATGAATGTCGAAGGCAATATTCCTGATACAGGAATAGATGAGCTTCCTATGGGAGTCGATGTATCGGACTGTGGCATGGATGCAACACCATAAATGACCTAACCCCAAGTACGATAACCAGGTGGAAGAGACATCGGTTGTGGGGAAGGTTGACTGGATACATACAGGAAATATTCTAGGAAGAGTTGATACTCCTCGGTAGAAACATGAAGCTCTTAACTTCAAATAGGACTCAAATAATCCATGTCTGACGAGGCTGTAATATCGTCGAAAAGAAAATGAGGATTGACAGGTAAAGCAGTGGCTAATAGCGACGATCCCGAAGTAAGAGGAGGGAATTATTCCTCACCCAAAAAATATGATTCTAGTCACTTTCAGATTGAACAAGCGCGAAAGGACAAGTACTCGATGATATTTTCACTTTTAAAGGGTCACGAAAAGACCAAAATGACTACTTAGGTAATCTAAACAAGAGGGTGTACCAAGTTTCCATGAACTACAATATACACCTTGGTGATCAAATGAAAGAGAAATGACCAAGGACTCGACGTATGTGCAAAAGGGGGCCTCCCGAATTATGTGTTCAAGAACACGTGTTGAATGAAAAGAAATGTCCGACCAAATAAGGATCTCTCGGTAAAAATTCTCGATTAGACTCTAAACTATTTGTGATAGATCTCTGGCCCGTGTGTGGGCTCAAGGCTACCGAATATTCCTTTTCTCAGACACAAATGAGCCCTGCAAACCTACGAACACATGATTATTCGAATGATACAAGACAAATGGTTGATGAGTATCAATGAACATAAAACACTACAAATAGCAAGATGAGTTAAATCATGTAGCCAAAGGAAATGTTGTTAGCAACACATCATTAGGGTCATGCTTGTAAAATATGTTCAAACCATAGAAGAAACAGTTCTTTATGTTTAGAGAACAGTTCACTTCCTTAAGCAGTCTCAAAGATAATATAAATGTTAGTAACGAAGTTGCTAACATCTCCTAAGTAAACAACCTAACATCATTAACACATTTAGTGAGCTTAAATGTATAAATGATACAAGCATAAAATGCAGATTAATTAATCATAAAGATATCAGATACATAAGACAAAAATATTCATAGTGTTAAAACATTAGTCCTCATCAGATCCAAGAGTGGAATCAAAACATCTATTTGTATTCATTCTCAGAAAGGTGTATTCAATGCTATACAATTCTCTTTGCTCCGTTAGAGTCCCAAAAAAAAATATCATTTACAATTTCCCGAAGGAAGTATTTATAGAACAAAATTGACCCTTGGGTATCCCTGACTTTTCGCCTTCCTGACCGTTGACATACTCTGTGACTTGAGGGAATTTGTGACTTGCGACCTCGGCTTTAATTGTGACCTACGACCCCTCCTATTTGTTACGACCTGTGACTTGGTCATGGGAACAATTTGGTGATTGTGAGATCAAGGATGTCTACCTGTTGTTGTTCTTTGAGGTAATTTTTCCATGCCCGATAATCTACAGCAATTGGGGAGACCAGAGGAATATCTTCCCTCAATATGTGGAGGCACTCAAGAGCACTTGGGATCAAAGTATCTCTCTTGATCATGATCTGATTAGACAGGGAGGCCAGCTTGGTGTAGATCTGGACCAGTGTCACGATGAATTGAACAAGGTTTTCTTGTGATACCGGAAGGTCCTGAGAAGCAGATGCTTGCCTTATGGGTTATTGAAATGCTTGAATGTCTTGGGTGACTTCTTCCCATGTCTTTTCTCCATCTAGTGCACCCAGAGAAGGAATGTGGTGTAATTCGGCCATTAAATCAATTCCGCTAATCAGATGTTCATATGCTGACATCACTTTCTCTAGATCTTTGGCTAGTTTCTCTTTAGATTGTACTGTTATCCAAATTTGAAATTTGTCATTTTGGGTGAAAATATAATCTTTCCTAGGCAAGGTGTCCGAAGCATGTGGATATGTGTTTGACCATTATAGCATTCTGTCCAAGGCAGTGGAAGCTTCCTTTAGCTGTGTGGTCCTCCTCTTGGCTTCTGCATGTGCTTTTAATAGTGGTGTGATTGTCTATGTTATTTTAAACATTTCTTCATATACTTGTTTCATGCCAGCTTCCAAAGTGTCCAAATATCTATGAATGGTAAGGGGCACTTCATTATTTTTTGTGCTTGTGAACTATAGTCTCTGAACCTCTTCTTCCAGCCCCTTCTTATCCTATTCTGCCAGAGTTTCTCTCTGCTCATAAGTTTGTAACATGTTTTGTAAAGAGGCGATTTCCCCAGTCATTTTGCTGATGTTATCCTATGTGGCTATTGCGAAGGCGGTACCATCTGATGCGATCATGATTGGATTGTTCCTGGTATCCAAGATTATGTCCTTTTCGATTGTGGTTGTAAGAGGAGTGGCAGGGTTCCGTGATAAGCATCTTCTCTTCTCTTGCCTGATCTTGTGTGTGAACTGGTCATAAGTTAGCCTTGTCAGATCCAAGACTTTGTCTTCTTGTTCCTCAGAGGGGCCAAGTTCCGAGAGAGTAGAGCACACACTTTTCCTGGGGGTTGTCTGAGGTACCTCAATGTGTGGCTGCTCTGTTTGTATCCCTGTCTCTGGGAGATTTGTCTTGCTACCTTCTTCTTCCTTGGAGGAATCTTCCTTTGATTTCTGAATTTCTTCTTCCTTCCTCTTTTTCTCAGCTTCCGCTTCATCCTTCTTTTCTTTTAACTGGCGCTCAACTTCTTTCTTATCTTGTTCTTCCTTTAGCTTGCGCTCAGCCTCTTTCCATTCTTCCTCTCATTTGCACTTAGCTTCTTTCTTGTCCTGTTCTTCCTTTACCTTATGCTCATCCTCTTTCAATTCTTCCTCTTGTTTGCGCTCAACTTCTTTCTTGTCCTGCTCTTCCTTTAGTATGCACTCAAGCTCTTTCTACTCTTCCTCTTCCTTCTTCTTCTGTTCCTCTTCCTATTTTTTCCTGCAAGCTTCTTCTACTTGTTTCTTCTTTTCTTCTTCCCTCAGTGGTTTCTTTCACTTATTCCCTTCCTTTTGTTGCACTAGGGAATATTGATTTATTTTAAGTTCCTCTTCCCTTTCCTTCTCCTTGGCTTATTGTTGTGCCTTACCATCTTTGTCTTTTCATTCCTATTGCTTTTTGGAAAGAGAACTGCCTGTATCAGTTCTTCGTTTCTTGGCTTTGGAAGATGAGGTTCCTCCCAGCGTGTTCATCATTTCCTCCAGATTCTGATCATCTTGTTCATCTTGATCAGTTGATTCCTCTGGAGCAGCCTCCCTGTCCTTGTTGTACCAGTTCGTGACCCGATCATCGGCTGGGCACTCTGTGTTCTGGAAACTCCATTTGAATTTGGCATGTTTTCAATGTGCGGGGACGATTCTTTCAGGATCATATGTTTGGTCTGATATAGGTGGCATAAATAAACCCTTGGTTTCTTCACCCTTTGTTTTTACTTCCATAAAATATCTAACTGTGTAGGCGCCGATAGTAAAAGGGAGAGTCGTCCATGGTTTCTTCTTGCCTTTGGTGAGAACTTTGGAAAACCCACCCGTCATCTGGTAACATACTTCTTGCAAGAGAAATTTTTCAGTGATGAACTGGGGTATCATGTGGGGACCCTTACACGAGTCGAAAATCTTGATTAAAGTACTATCTTTAATGGGAACCCAGCTGCCTACTTGGGTTATTGTCTCCATGGCTCTGCTAGACATGCACTAGTAATCTTTGCCGAACAATTTTCCGTAGAGCGCAAGGATTAAGTTATGTGAGATTGACTCTATGTATTGATTATAATTAGAGGCCTATAATACATGCAACTCTTTTTGAATTGGCCCATCATGCTCTTCATCCAAGTTATGAGGCCACCCGGTAAATTTACATCTCACGCATAGTGCATCTAACAGATAGGAGGCCATATAGAATTTGGATGCACACCCTTCATCGGGTGCTTGCGCTGAGGATATGTTTGACTTGAGGGATGCTACTATTAGGCTGGCCCAGTTGAAGCGGGTGCCATATGAGGCAAAAACATACATGAGGGAAACCTAGGAACCATTGAAGGTGTTGGCATCTGGTCAGCCATACATCCTGCATGACATTGATGCCACTAACTTATAGACTTTCCTAAGGCCCGGTGTTTTGTATTCTTGATCCTTCTTGAATTTGAAATTTTCTGGGTCCTCCCATCATCCCTTTATGGTCTCAGGTATGGGGACTGCATGAGTAGTAGCCCATTCAGCATTGAAAGTTTGTTCCCGAGTGGGGAGTGCATAGTAAAACTCCACATATTGCCCTTTTATATTTTCAAATTCCTCTCCTGCATTATCTTGAATGACCCAAAACTTGGATTCGACCTTTTTTAAAATCCATTCAATCACCTCCACTCACGGAAAAATAGGTGGATGGGACCCTGCATAATGTAGTTTAGAACTTCTGACGTAGACATACACTTACCATTTTGGGAGGTCTACTGGAAAATCAGGCCTCGTGAACTCTTGGTATATCTGATACCAACTCATGCTATCTCCTTTCCCAAACACGCAAGCGGTGTCTCCATAGATAGGGGGAGGGGAAGGAGGCATCCCTTCTTCTAAAATTTCTACTTCAAGACTCTTGCCTCTCTTCCATACTGTCGGTCCCCATATAATTCAAGGCTGAAGAGATTGACACACACTCGAGCTCGGTTTCGATGTTCCCTGGCATATTCATGAAACAGTCCCACGATAAGACAAATTTCATGCTGATAAATACATGGGTTTCTCCTATCTCTGCTCAACTATTTTTTAAGGAAATGGATGAGTCTACGCCGTGGCGACCTTGTGACTAGGTCGCTAGGTCGCTAGGTGACGTTGGTTTAAACTTTTTTAGGAATGCGACCTAGCGACTAGGTCGCGAGGTCATTGATTCGCGAAGTCGCAAGGGTTTTGATTTTCACAGAAATGCGACCTAGCAACCCTGTGACTTAGCGACCGAGTCACTAGGTCACGAGGTCACGAAGTCGCGGGGTCGCTCTAGGGCTTGGGAGACGATTTCCACGGTGAAAAAAAATTTCTGCTTGCTTTTAAACAAAAAGTGGAGGCAAGGCAACATATCAAGTGGAAATCATACATGAGGCTCCTCATTGAAGGTGGATAGGAAGGTAAGCTGACATAGACTAATGCAAGGGAAGCTTTTTTAGAGGGGGTAAACAAGGAAGTCAAGCTATGCAGAGGAGCAAGCTTAGAAATTAGAATTCATGGGAGGTTTAAACAAAAGCTAGGATGAGTTTTAAATAGGCCATGGTGAGGGTAATGGAGGCAACAATCAAACAAAAGGAAACAACAAGAGGATTAGGCAACTTACACGTGAAAAACACGTTCCAGTTGGCTTGTCAGAGCCATTTTCTTTCTCCATTGCATAGGTCGAATGCGACATGTACGACCATTCTATTTATAAAGGGGTCGCACGTGCGGTCAATAAATGTGGGTCGTAGGGTTGAAAATGAGTTGAGTTGATGAGATATTCGACCTTGCGACTCTGCGACCTTGCGACCTGGGGGTCACGAGGTCACAAGGTCACAAGGTTGCAATTTGTTGGTTTCGGGATTAAGTGCGACCTTGAGACTTCACGACCTGAGGGGTCACAAGGTCACAGGGTCGTAAATGAGTTGAGTTGACCAATTCTGCGACTTAGCGACTTGATATTTTGAAAGAGTGAACTTAGGCTAGACTCTATTTTTCAAAAAGGTTAGGGCCTCAAAAATTCAAAAAGGGGAAAAATTTTGGAGGGTGTTTTAGTGGCTACAAAAAATGGCGATTCACTGGTAGGGCCCAGGATCTCTATCAGTGCTTCTTCTTTGAGGGAGGAAAGGGGGCTTAGCAGGCCATTCCTTTCACCCTGTGGGTCCCACTACTTTCATCTTCGGACCTTGCATGATTGCTCCACTTGTTTGCATGCTCGGGGTGCTGGTCCACTGGTTTTCATTTATGGAGACCGAACTGAAAGGGTTGGAGTAACCTCAAGGATTTCCAGGATCCGGTATAGTTATTTCATCCTCATTGTGTTGCTTCGCTGCCAATGAACCTGGTGGTCCCGACGGAGTCACTGCTTAGGAGTCATAGATGTTTCTCCACTGCCAGCGAGCCTGGTCAGTACCCCGGCGAAGTTGTCACATTGCCTCTCTGCATAGGAATCCTTTCTCAATCCTTTACCCTTTATTGATGTGCTAAATGCACTTATTTAAATGTGCTCAAGGCACTTATTTTATTGTGCTCGAGGCACTTATTTGAATGTGGCAAGTATTTCCTGGGTGTATGAGGGATCCCGACTTATTTTGCTTGCAAGAGAGGTTGCTCCTGGTCTGTATGAGGACTTTTGGGTTTTCCCGGATATCCTTTTGTCACCTGAGGTTTGCTCTGTTCCCTCTCTGTCTAGCGACCGATTTCACCGAATTCCTTTTACACAGCAGCCCCTTGATCCAACATACTAGGTAAGCCACCTGTGCTTGGTTCCTAAGACTTGGTCATGTTCTCCCCATTGGGTGCCTATCACAGGCAAGCTCGTGCCATTTTGCATTCCAGGGGCGATTCTTCACCAGCACAGATCCCGGCACAACATGCCACTGGAGTAACTCCTACATCTCTCCTACATCTTGAGGCGATGAAATGAAAGTCTCACTAAGAGCATGCTCGAAACATGTGATTTATTGCGAAACATGGAATAGCGAAAAAACAAAAGAAATACAAAAAACTATGGTACAAGGTGTGGTGATGGCCTTTTGGGGCTATCAAGTGAAATAATGTTTAAGTTCATGCCCGTTTACTGGGAGGACCTCAATTCTCCTTTCTAAGGTCTGTAGCCTGTAAGTGTGGGAGCCAACCTTTTCTTTGATTTGAAAGGGATATGTCCATAAGGCCTGAAATTTGGAATGTTTTCCTTTATCTTCATGAGCTTTGTCCCATTTGAGGACAAGGTCGCCTACTTCGAAAGCCTTGTTTCCGGTGGACTTCTTATCGAACCATCGTTTTATCCGACTTTGGTGTATGCCGAATTTTTCCCAAGTTTTTAGCCTTTCCTCCTCCAGTTTCAACAATGTGCCTATTCGGGCCTGTAAGGTAGGGCAAGGAGTGCCATGAGTTTCTTGAGATAATTGAAGGTCTGGGAGAGACAAGTTGGGAGGAAGGATAGCCTCTTTTCTATACACAAGAAAGAATGGGGAGGCGCCCATTGAGGGTTTGGGCGTGACCCGATCAACCCATAGGGCATTGTGGAGTGCGTTATTCCAATTTCATTGTTGGGACAACAGAGTCTTCTTGATGATACAGATAAGGTTCTTATTGGTTGACTCGGCTAACCCATTTCCCTGGGGGTAATAGTTGGAAGAGTGTTTAAGCACTATACCATTTTCTAGAGCAAACTCATATAATTGAAATGATGAAAAATAAGTTGCATTATCAAAAACAAGGGAGGCTGGAACGCCAAACCTGGTCATGATGTGTTGAGTGACAAAAGCTATTACCTCTTGATCGTTGATTTGACACAACGGTATTGCTTCAACCCACCTTGTGAAGTAGTCCGTAGCCGTGAGGATGTATTCATATTGCTTGGAAGAGTGTGGCAAGATTTCAATCATGTCAAGCCCCCACCATCGAAAAAGGTTCTTCCAATCGTGTGTTGAGATTGCAACAAGGTGATGAGCCATGGAAAGAATTTCCTGTACTAAGTGGGCCCAACAGCTATTTTCATGCATAGTCATTTTTAATCTATGTCTATTTTTAGACATGTCAATCATATTCTATGAGTTGCAGGATGCTATTTGTGGATGGTTAGTCAAGTTGGAAAAATATATGGACTTTTATTTTTAGACATATTGGGCGGAATCTATTTTTAGATTTCCAGTCTAAAAATAGATATGTCGAATATTATTAGCTCTTAATAATATTTGGACTCTAAACATTATCTTATTCTCTTGGAGCACTTCAGTTAAGTGCACAGATGTGGCACAACATCTGACAGAAGGAATTATGCTATTCCTGAGGGTTTACTAGAGCTATTTCATGGAGACTTCAGTTAGAACTCATGTGATAGAGTTTGGTGAAGTTGTAGAAGTAGTTGGTGGAGTTGTGTTTAGTTTAACTCAGTTAGACATAGTTGAGCTAGTTGTATCTAATCTAACAGATTGATACACTAGTGAGAGTGGTGTGAATTAATTAATAATTAATTCACTAAATATTAACTCATTAATCAACTGAAGAATACATCAGTTAACTACAGTGCATGGACAGTTTCAGTGGAGACCAGTGGAGAGGTAGGTGAAAGAGTAGTGTGACTATCAGTTGTGACTATACTGGTGCATGAGTTTGCACCACACATTGATGGAGATGCCAATGAGTATTGCGCAGTGCAAGCCAGGTGGTTTTGAGTTCATTCAGAACCCATATTCAGTAGGGATTACACAATAGAGGCAAGCTAGCAGGTGGCAAAGATCGGTGCATGGGATTTGCTAGAACGGACCTGATTAGTGTGTAGCAATTGGAGATTGTACTGAGAGCTTGTGAGAAGATTTGTATGATGATTGTTACATGATCTCTATGACATATATTATAGATATAGCTGGGGGTTTTCAGCTTTAAGCTTTCCCATAAATTAATGTGTTCATATGTTGTAGAAAATTTGAAAAACTGAGATATTATTCACCGAGATTCTCCTGATCACACACTATTTTAGCTTCATGCATAATACAAAATCTCTTCTACCATTTATCGTTACATGCGGAAATAAAATCAATTGCATGCACACATTAAAACCATAAAAATTCACACATATGAACACAATATTTAATGGGAAAGCTTAAAGCTGAAAACCCCCAACTATCTATATATTATATATGTCATAGAGATCATGTAAAAATCATCATACAAAGCTCCTCACAAGCTCTTAGTATAATCTCCACTTGCTACACACTAATCAGGCCCGATCCTGCAAATCCCATGCACCGATCTTTTCCAGCCTTTAGTCTGCCTCTACTATGCAATCCCTGCTGAAGAATGCATCTTGATGAGAATAAATTACCCCAGCCTTGCTCGCATAGTATTTATAGGAATCTCTACTAAGTGTTGGATGCAAACCATGCATCACTTATAGTCACAACTGATAGTCACACTTACCCTTTCACCTATTCTGCACTGGTCTCCACTGAAACTGTCCATGCACTGAAGTTAACTGATGTATTCTTTAGTTGATTAATGAGTTTATAATTAGTGAATTAATTAATAATTAATTCACACCACTCTCACTAATTGTATCAATTAGTTAAACTAGATACAAATAGCTCAACTATGTTTAGATTAGTTAAACTGAACACAACTCCATTAACTCCCTCAATCAACTCCACCAAACTTTGTCACATGAGTTCTAACTGAAGTATCCATGCAATAGCTCCACTTAACCCTTAGGAATAGCGTAATTCCTTCTGTCAGCTCCTGTGCCACATCTGTGCACTTAACTCAAGTGCTCCAAGAGAATAAGATAATGTTTATAGTCCAAATATTATTAAGAGCTAATAATATTCGACATATCTATTTTTAGACTGGCAATCTAAAAATAGATTCCGCCCAATATGTCTAAAAATAGAAATCCATCTATTTTTCCAACTTGACCAACCATCCAAAAATAGCATCCCACAACTTATAGAACATGATCAATATGTCTAAAAATAGACTTTGTGACAAAAATCACCTGTGTGGCCCCCACCTAGTTTAGGTGATCACTTTCCAACTAGGATCAGGAATGATGTTTCGGGATGCCTCCTTCACTGTTTCTTGTTGAAATCTTCAACATATGTGTGAATTTTTATGGTTTTAATGTGTGCATGCAATTGATTTAATTTCTGCAAGTAATGATCAATGGTAGAAGAGATTTTTTATTGTGCATGAAGTCAAATAGTGTGTGATCAGGAGAATCTTGGATGTATAACGCATTAGTTATATAATTTCTACACTGCGATGGACTACAATGGGGCAGATGACCATATATCCCTATTGGAAAACTTTTGGAATTGTGTGCATTTCCGAACATAAGCGTGTGCGTCTTTGAACATAGTAGGCCAATAGAAACTGGCATGCATGATCTTGTGAGTAGTGGTGTCCCCTGCATAGTGCCCACCATATGGACCATCATGGAGTTCTTTCAAAACTTTTTGTGCCTCAGCATACTCCAAACAACGTAGTAGAACTCCGCTGTGGTGTTTGTGGAACAACTAACCCTGCACTATGTAATATCCCAAAATAGGGAAAATCTACAATGTTAGGAATATCTTATAGTATTCCTAAATTGGAGATCCAGCAATATGAAAACATAAGAATGAAGAGTCGGGTTGCATCAAATCTAGAAATGACAGAATAACTCATAGCCATCTTATTAAAATTATAGCAACAGAATGTGTACAATATCTTGAGGAAAAAGCTACTCAAGATAGGCAATAATCAGCGTCAAGAAACAAGTACATGGAACATGTCAAAACACTGCTACACAAGAGTACCCAAGCTATGACTGCACAGTTTATATGAGACACTGCAATGCACTAAATGATAATATAATGATATAAAGTTATCAGGCTCAAGAAATGTTGGGGAGCAAGCTCTCAACCCCTAAAAACAATAGTACAACAATCCTTAGAAGGATTGGATAAAATATATATACAAATGGAAAATCTGCAGAAATGCCGGAGTTGCAGGGTAGCAGCTGCATCTCAAAACTGGAAATAGATGGAGATGGCGGAATATGATGTCTAATATGAAGCAAACCTCCTCCAATGGATCTCCCTAGTGCAAGCCTAATCCTAGCACTGAAGATCTCACCCTCCAAAATAGTGGTGCAAACCCCCACTGCAGATACACACTAAAATAACGCAGTAAAGGAGAGGGACTGTGCTGCAGTAGATGGGAGATTCTTGGCATGGTGCCAAGATATTAAAATCAGCTCTAAAACCTTCCTCACTAACCTTCCCGAGGAATATAAGCTCCCTCCTCTGAAAGATGAGTCAAGGAATGGTGTTGTGGAACCCTTCACTGCAACACCCTACAACACAACATTATAGTTCAACAGAAATAACACTGTGACTGAAGGAGGTGGCTTGGCCTTGAGCTTAGATGTGGAGAAATGAAGTGCAATCCTTTAAGAGGCCTCTCAAGAAGGAGAAGGAATCCTAAACAGGAATCCCTCGTGCTAAATAGCACTGCAACTCTGCTAAACAGCCTGAGAATGCAAAGAGTCTACAAGACCAAAATCAAATACTCAAAAATGTTTCTCTATGGCTGCATCTTCCTCCATTTATGAAAATGAAGCTCCTTAATTTGGACCCCACACATTAGGGTTTCCTTCCTCCCATTCAAACTACGTTGTCTTCCCAAGCAATCCACACCCTCTTTGGCAGCACTGTTGACTTTGTCAAACTAGACCTTGTCCTCATTCATTTTCCCCTTTTCACACTGGAAGGTGAAAAATAAAGCTACTCCAAATATCCCTTTCACACTATAAGGGATTTATTACTACTTATGGGTATCCTTACCCATTTTATTCACCTCCTAGATGATATAAGCAAAATTAATGTTCCAATTAGCTTCATGCTAATTTTGGGAACATTACAATCCTCCCCTCTTAAAGATTTCTTGTCCTCAAGCAAGTGCAAGGATAGACTGAGTTATTTCACCTCCTCTCCCTATAGAATCCATGTATGATGATCTCCTCCAAGTAAAGAGATTCTATCTAATCAATCAATTCTCCACATTTCTCCTCCTCAGCATGCAAGTCAGCTATCAAACTATCATCATGTAAAGGTGAAATACTCAAGAGGATAACAAAGTGATGTCTAGAGGTCCCTTTGAGAAAGGGGGTATGAAATCTAATGGGAAATATCTCTCCCATATGGATCCTCCATTCCCAAGCTATTAGCCATGCAAAATGAGTCACCTCCCAACTAGGAAAATTCTGAAAACTGTCCTCCACCTTTGGCTTCGGCAAAGTAGGTGGGATGAAAATCTGCATATGGTAGATAAGGTAGCCTAACTCACGCTGTCCATCTCTCCACTTATGATAAGTGTAGAGTTTTGGCTGATCTTGGGCTGCAATAAGGTTTCCCTCAAGTGGCAAGATGAGGACTAGATCTCCAAATATCTCTTCTCCAACGCTGCAAATCAGGCTGGCCCAAACCATTCCATATATGATGAGTTGGAAGTCACCATCATATGGAGTCCATTCAATCATATGGCCCCTTCATAAAGAGACAAATGTGTTGCTATGGTGGCCATATTATCTCCCATGCTCCCCTTAGAGCATGTACTGCAAAAAATATGGAGATATTCTCTCCCAAAGGACACATCCATCCAATGTGTCTCTCTCCCAAACATGCTCCTCATAAAGATAGAAACAATAGAACCATAGGGAGAAAAAATGAGAATCATGCTTGCTTCCATATGTAATAAGTGAGAAGGACAATGGTCCCTCAAATGTAACCAACCTAGCTTGACTCTCAACTGCAATATAGACTGATAAAAGGTGTGGTTTTTCAACCACTTGACTGCTGCCCCAAACTCCTCATAAGTATGGAGGAAGTGAATGTTTTATGGTGTAAAGTGAGCATGTCCTCCATAATACATCTCTTCCCCAAGTCCTCCTATGGAATGGCCATCAATCATGCTCATGGCCTCAAATAGACCATAGAGCCTAAAATAAAGAATGCTCCTCTTTGGAGCAAAATCCTGCACATATATGGTTAAGGGATATATACATACATTATATAAATCATTATGTAAACAATCAGCACCCTTACCATATGTTTTTCTCATGCAAAGGGAGTAGCTCATAGATGAGTCTCCTTTCATCCTCAAAGAGAGAAGAGATGGCTGTGATAACTCTTCCAAGGAATCATGTCTCTCCTCCTTGAGCCTACCTAAGAATCCAAAAACTGTATCAAGCTCTCTCAAGATTCCCACTCCTTTGAAATCAATGAGTGGTGCCTCAACTGGTGAAGCATCCATCCTCCTCTATTGATCCAGTGGTCTCCTTGGTGAAATGTCTCCATGTAATGAGACATCATCATCAAGAGATGACTGCATATATGAATGGAAAAAATTTTCGATGCCCTCACTGCACAATCCTGTCTCCCTCTTGGGTGCATCAACCTCCTGAAGTGGATAGGGGTGGGTACTCCTCATCCCATGATGTTGATTCTCCTCCCTTCCTGCTCCTTGTGTCTCCATGGTTCCACACCTCCTCATCAATGGCACACGTAGATCATGAGTTGTGCCTTGATCTCCACACATGAGATCTTGGGGACTTATTTGCAAGTATGCATGAATCCCTCTACTTTGAGCAGGAGCTCCTCCTACCTCTGCATGAAGAACTAGATAATCTCTAGATGTGACAGTGCTGTTGCCCTCAATTTCTGCAACATGAATGGGAAACCTCCTAATGATTGGATCCTTCTTTGAAAAAGAGATCTCCATGCTTCCTTGCTCAAAGGTGTGAGATGAAATTATTTCTTCCGGCAAGGTATGGTCCAAGTGTTCAGCCTCCTCCATGGTTTTCTGAAGTGGTATTGCATTTTCATGCAAGGATTTTGTTTGATTTTCCTTGCCTAGCTCCACCATGTGTGTCTCACGAATCTGTCTATCAAATATTTTCACTAAAGCCTTAGTGAAACTTGCATAAGATGTAGTGTTTACATTTCTTAAAGAAAAGGATTCAAAGATCCACCAGGCATAGGCCTTACCTCTCATATATAGTGCTACAACTTTGATGGCTTCATATTCAAGAATTTGGTGCTGCTGCAAGAAGGTATCTAACTCCTCCACCCAAGATTTGGCTAAACATGTAGGTGAACCTTCAAAGGTAGATAAGAGAAATCTATCCTCCTGGTCTCTTCCCGTCACCTTAATCTTGCAAAACTCTGGAAAAATGAGCTGATCTTGGAATTTCTGAGTTTGAGACTCATAATCTTTTAGGAAATCACTAAGATTTCCCCTCCTAGCAACCTCTTCTCCTCTTTCCATCTCTCTCCTGGCAATCCTGGGCATGTGACTGCACTGTGTATTAGGGTGTGTGGCTGCTTGCTAAACACTCCTCATATGAAAATATAGAGTTTGCTTTAGGTTCAAACTCTTTTGGAGATTCTTCATACATATCCCTCCTTATCTTCTTGAAATATTCATGAATATTTTGTACAGATTTAGGAATAATATTTGTAAGCCTATCCCCTTTTTCTCCTCCAGAATATGGAGTCTTTTTCCTACTCATATCTCTGTCTCCTTCTCGATGAGAATAGGAAGTGCAGGGTCCTTCCTCTTCTATCTGCTTATCCTCCTTGGGGAGGTTCTTCATGGATCTGAAATATGATGAGATAAAGCCCATCCTCTCCTTTGACCGAGACTCACAGGCTGAGCCAAGATTGTAGCTTTGATACCACTATAATATCCCAAAATAGGGAAAATCTACAATGCTAGGAATATCTTATAGTATTCCTAAATTAGATATCCAACAATATAAAAACATAAGAATGAAGAGCCAGGTTGCATCAACTCTAGAAAATGACAGAAGAACTCATAGCCATCTTATTAACATTATAGCAGTAGAATGTGTACAATATCTTGAGGAAAAAGCTACTCAAGATAGGCAATAATCAGCCTCAAGAAACAAGTACATGGAACATGTCAAAACACTGCTACACAAGAGTGCCCAAGCTATGACTGCGCATTTTATATGAGACACTGCAACACACTAAATGATAATTTAATGATATAACAATATTAGGCTCAAGAAATGTGGGGGAGCAAGCTCTCAACACCTTAAAACAATAGTACAACAATCCCTAAAAGGATTGGCTAAAATATATATACAAATGGAAAATTTGCAGAAATGCCGGAGTTGTAGGGTAGCAACTACAACTCATGACTGGAAACAGATGGAGATGGCTGAATATGATGTCCAATATGAAGCAAACCTCCTCCAATGGATCTCCCTAGTGAAAGCCTGATCCTAGCACTGAAGATCTCACCCTCCAAAATAGTGGTGCAAACCCCCACTGCAGATACACACTGAAATAATGCATTCAAGGAGAGGGACTGCGCTATAATAGATGGGAGATGCTTGGCCTAGTGCCAAGATATGAAAATCAGATCTGAAACCTTCCTCACTAACCTTCCCGAGGAATAGAAGCTCCCTCCTCTGAAAGATGAGTCAAGGAATGGTGTTGTGGAACCCTCCACTGCAACACCCTACAACACAATGTTATACTTTAGCAGAAATAATGTTGTGACTGAAGGAGGTAGCTTGGCATTGAGCCTAGATGTGGAGAAATGAAGTGAAATACTTCAAGAGGCCTCTCAATAAGGAGAAGGAATCCTAAACAGGAATCTTTCGTGCTAAACAACACTGCAACTCTGCTAAACAACCCAAGAATGCAAAGAGTCTACAAGACCAAAATCAAATACTCAAACATGTTTCTCTATGGCTGCCTCTTCCTCCTTTTATGCAAATGAAGCTCCTTGCTTTGGACCCCACACATTAGGGTTTCCTTCCTCCCATTAAAACTGTGTTGTCTTCCCAAGCAATCCACACCCTCTTTGGTAGCGTTGTTGACTTGGTCAAACTTGACCTTGTCCTCATGCATTTGCCCCTTTTCACACTAGAAGGTGAAAAATAAAGCTACTCCATTGATCCCTTTCACACTATGAGGGATTTTTTCCTACTTATGGGTCTCCTTACCCATTTTATTCACCTCCTAGATGATATATGAAAAATCAATGTTCCAATTAGCTTCATGCTAATTTTGGGAACATTACACACTAGCTGGTAGGATGCAGCTCTCAGTATTATCGCATGTTTCTACTGGGTGGTTAAAATGGGGTCCATGATGCCATGGCTCAGATATTGCTGAAGATCAACATACCATGAGGAGGAATCCTATCGGGATATACTATCTGTTTGATACATGTCAATTTCATTTTCCCAAATTTCTTCTTCATTTCCTCGCGAATCTGCGGCTTCCACGACCATTCGGCATAACCCTTGGCCTTTTATAGTATGTGCCGGCTTGAATTCTAGGTCATACTCTTGAAGGCAAGTCATCCAGTTTCCTCGTCTCTCACCTAGCTCTTGTTGTACAAAAAGTGAGCGAACAACTGGGTGAGGTACGAAAACTATGACGTGACTCTTCAAAATATATGGCATGAAGTGTTTCACTACCTGGTACACTGTGTAAGCTTGCTTGTCAATATCTAGATAATTCAGCTCGGCACCTTGCAACCTAGCGCTCATGAATGATATGGGCTGCTCATCGTTGTTGCCATCTTTTTGAGTGAGGATGACCGCGAGAGATGAACCTGAGCAAAGGTGTACAAGATGAACCCTTTACTGAAATCCAGACCATGAAGGGCAGGTGCTTATGTGATGGCCAACTTGATGTTATTGAATGCTTATTTCTTGGGAGAATTCCATTTGAAGTTTGCATTCTTCTTGATCATACCTTGCAACGGTTTCACTATTTGGGCAAAATATGATATGAATTTTCGCACGAAGTTGATTTTCTCAAGGAAAGACTGCATGGCCTTCTTGCCACTTAGGGGAGGGATCTGGGCAATGACTTTTGCATGTTCTGGATCCACTACTAAGTCATCCCGGGTTATGATGTGCCCCAACATATTTCCTTCGGAAACGACAAAAATACGTTTCTTCGGGTTTAGTGAGATCCCGTATTTTCGGCACCTCTCAAAAATTTGCTTGAGGTGGTGTAAATGGTCACACCTACACTTTGAAAATATGGTGACGTCGTCAAGGAATACCACCATTATTTTCCCTATAAGGCCTTGAAAGGTGATGTCCATGGCTCTCTGGAAGGTTGCGCTTGCATTGATCAAGCCAAAGGACATGCATCTGAATGAAAAAGTTCCCCATTTAGTTATGAATGTGGTTTTCAGCCGGTCAGGTTCAGCCACTAGTACTTGGTTATAACCTGAAAAACCATCCCATAAAGATAACATTTCCGATCCATATACAGCTTGAAGGATTTGCTCCATAGGGGGCACCGAGTAGTTGTCCTTGCCCGAAACTTTGTTCAAATTTTGAAATTCTACGCATAAATGGATCTCACCAGATTTCTTACGAACTGGGACCAAACTTGACACCCAGGTTGAATGTCGGACTTTGAAAATTATACGCGCATCCAGGAGTTTCTTCAGTTCCTTTTGGATCATCAGCTCTAAAGTAGGGTGTACTTTTCTCAATTTCTGCTAGAACGGTTTCACTCCTTCTTTCATGGGTATCACATGTTGGATGATCCGCGTGTCATAGTAGAGAAACTAAAGTTCCTCTCCTCACTCTTTATGGGTGAGCAATAAAGAACCTGTTAGTTGAGCGATTTTCATTCCTCTCCCATCGGGGATTGAGGTGGGTGGGTAAATAGTAGTCGAGCACTCATCATATGTCCAGGCAAATAAATCTCGATATTTCTTAAATAACTCAATGAAATATTTCCTCTCCTGAGGGGTGCATTCATCACCGAGATTGACGAATTTAGGTTCCTTCTCTGTCTCGAGGTTTATTTGTAGGTACGCTAACGTGGAACTCTGCACCTTCGTGTTGGGGGGTCCTCGAAAACGGTTCTGTCGACCAAAAAAATTTTTGAGCAACATAATCCCTTTGGGTATGGGATTCTCCTTATGATCCCCTTGTTCCTTTTGCAAGGCCTGATCATGATCCTCTTCTTCTATAACTGTGTCCTTGAACACATCCGTATTGAGCATGAAATCCAGTACCTGCTGATCATCATTAAAAACATTCAGATTAGTGGCATTGTCTGGTACGGAAGGCTTGTAAATAATTTCAATATAAAATCCATCTCTAAGTGGGGTGAATTGAGCAGCAACATTGGCAAGTGTATCAACTACTTCATTGTGCATTCTAAGTATGGATTTAATACCAAAAGTGTCAAAATCAGAAATTAAACACCATACCTCTTGCTGGTAACCTTTCAAATGTGGAGACAAGCAATGGATGGTGTTACGTACCTGACGAGTGATGTTCTTGGAGTCTCAAATTACCTTTAAACAACAAAATTTGAGATATATGGCTTTCTTGAGCCCGAGCAGTAGTTCTTCATACTTGACTGTATTATTTGTGCACTGGAACTCTAGCCGGCAAGAAATTAGATATTTGTTCTTCTGAGGGTCTAGCAGAATACAGCCCGCGCTAGCCCCATCATGGGTTTTGGAACCCTCGTAGTACAAGGTCCACATTTCATATTATGATTTGACAAGGCTCTCCGAGCTCATAGGAGACGCACTCGGGGCAACGGTTTCTAACAGGTCTTTCGTTGAGGCAGAGTGGTTGTCAGTGACCAACAGTACCTCTGATTGGACGTCTTGAGTGACCAGAGATCTAGTTTTTTGGTAGCACCAAAAAATGGATTCCAAGAAGCACATATCTAGCTCCTCTTGTGCGAAACTAACTGGTTCGTTAGTTGCATCCATGTCGATCACCGTGTATTTCATGTAAGGCTCGCTTTCGACCCAGATTTGATTTTTCCTACCCTTGTAAGGGAGCCATAGGTGGGACCAATCAGTGGAAAAGTATCCTTGCAGCTTGCTAGACCAATCTCTGCTCAAAAGAAGACCATAGGCCTCAGGGATATCCACGATCACTATGTCAATGCACTGATGCACCCTAGAATCAGAGGATAAGCGAATGATGACATTATTCAATTCACCTACTGTAGGAACCTGAGATCTATCGAGTTGAATGATCCTGGCGTCATTTTTCTTAGGGCGGATGTTTAACTTCTTGCATAAAGACAAGGGCATAAAATTTGTGGATGCACCAGAATCGATGAGGCAATTATGGACATTGAAGTTGAAGATCTCAAAGGATAGAAGGAAAGGTGGTGTTGATCCCCTGGAGTTTGCATTAACGACATTCACAATAGACTAGGGACTAGCAGCAGCTTGGGCAGATGTGGTACTCACAGGTTTGGTGGCTGGAAGGCTGGAAAATTCTTTGAGGATAAGATCTAGCTGGTTAGCAATGCGAGCGAGTTCGTAGAGAGAAATATTGGCCCAAGTTTCCTTCATATCCTCGATAATTTTATACCCGGAGTCTAGGTGTGAGATAAGTTCGGTGGAGGCTTTCGTAGAAACTGATGATTTAGCCTTTGGGCTTACTCAGGGATTGGTTGGGCTAAATTTCTTAGGAGTCTTAGTTTAGTTCTCTGTGTTGGGTGGCAGGATTTTCATTAAGAAAGATTTTGTCTTATCCTCGAAGGATTACTCAGGGACCGGGCCTTTGCTTTTTAAGCCATAGTTTCGAGGGGGTTTGGATTTAGGGTCGTCAGCCAAATTTATTTCAGTTGTGGAAGGGAGGCTTTCCCCACGGACGACCTCAAAGGCAAGGAAAGTGGATCCCATATCCTCGTCCAGGGGAGAGGCTTCCTCGTTATCTGAAATAGAGTCCTCCTCTAAATCCCCACGGGTTTGGTCCTCTGGAAGTTGATTCACCACGACGGTCATGCTATTGATCCATTGAGGGCAGGTTTTCTCTAAGTGGGAGGCTTGATGAAAAGAACAGAAATTATCCTTGCTGATTTCTTCAACATTGAGGCCAGCACTCGAGTTTGATGGAGGTCGATTGACGGTGGGGTTATTCTTCCTAAAGAACGGTTTCTGCATTTTGGCACCTGAGGCACAGTCATTGTTTTTTCTCTTCAAATCGGAGACTTCATTGGTTAATAGTTTGAGATAATTTTTAATGATTTCAAAGTCGAAAGGGTCTTTTTATTTGTCTCCAGCCTTATGAGTTGAGGATTGGAATCTCTTCGTGGTTAGCTTTTGATCATCCCGGCCATCATGATCAATGGCTCCTATGGATAGCATGTCCCTTTCGATAGTGAGGGCAGTGTTATAATTCGTCGCTAAGGTAGCTCTAGCTTCCCGTTTTACGAACACGACAATATCCCAAGGGAGAGCCCTTGTGTAGTAGTTAATGGTGATGGAATCATCTAGGGCCATGTTCGGAGGGAATTTGTTCAATATCGTAGTGAAGCATTGATTGAAGTCTTTGACTTCTCCTTCTTCTGGCATTTCAAAGTATTGAGTTTTGTGAGGAGCATAGAAGGATTTTTTCCCTCCGAAAACTTTTGGAGGAAGGTTCGGCAAAATTGCTCCCAAGAAGAAATGTAAGCAACAGGGAGAGATGAGTACCATGTAGCAGCTTTATTTTCTTAAGTATGAGGAAATATCTGGCATGCTACATCATCATACTGCACCCTCATCATTTGTAAGGGCAGGTAAAATTTTCTTATGTGATCTTCAGCCAACGTACCCTTTTCGGGGTCGAACTTAGGGAGGTGTTTCTCAAGGTGTCGGGGCATGTCATGGAGGGGACCCTGAAGGGCTAGGGGAGATTGTGCCATCTAAGCCAGCAGCTGCACATTCCTAGCCTGCTGGTGGCGCAGTATGTAGACATTCACTATTTCACTTTCAGATTCGCTCCCTATGCCTGATCCGGATGCTTCGCCTTCATGATGGTAGTGCATGTCCTAATTTCACTCATGGTTCCCTACATTCCTGATGTTTCGCCAGTTATAAAGGAAAGGGAACTTTTTTTGGTTTTGGTTGTGGTGAGGGTGTCCCATATTCCTACCTTGCCCATGACCTCTATCTCCCCGGCCCCTGTTTCCCTACCCCCTCCCAATTACGCCCTCAGGTTGGTTATTTGCTTGAGTGTCATCGTTCACAGGTTGGTCAGGTTGGGTTTCAATGATTTCCGAGCCACCTCCTTCATTCCCTTGGGGAATGTCGAGGGGCTCTACCAAATTACGCTCTACTACATCTGCATAATATTCTATCATGAGCCTACCAGCTGAGGTAGGGAATTGACCAGGGCTCTCTAGCAAGTCTGGTTGGCCGCAGGAGTTCGAGGGTTGACCACAGAACCAGTGGTCGGGACATTTTGTAAGCCTATGACGAGCTCACGGGTGATTGGGCGCAAGGCCCTTAGCTTGTCAGAGGTGATCTCATAGAAAGGGGGGTCTTATTCAAGAGAATGTTCAGGGGTGGTGGACTAGTGTTTTCATACATGATTTCCCCCTACGAGGTTTGAAATGGAATGTTTCTTATGTGCTGGGAGCCTGCCATTCAGGCCCTCCTTCTAGTGCGAAATCTATTGACTGAAATAAATGTGCGACCAACAGTAAGGGATCTCCCTGGTCAAAAGTATCGATTAGAATATAAACCGTTTGTGATAGGGATCCTGTCGAAGGTGTGGGTCTGGCTACCGTTGAATATTCCTTTTCCTCGGACACAAACAAGGCCTGTAGGCCTATGAACACACGGTTATTTAGATGGTACAAGACAAATGGTTGATGAGTCTTAATGAACATAAAATGCTACAAATAGCAAGATTGAGTTAAAGCATGCAGCCAAAGGAAATGCTGTTAGCAGCGCATCATTAAGGTCATGCTTGTAAAAACTATTCAAACCACAGAAGAAACAATTCTTTATGGTTAGAGAACCATTCACTTCCTTAAACGGTTAGAAATATAAGATAAATGTTAGTAACAAAGTTTCTAAAATCTCCTAAGTAAACAACCTAAAATCATTAACACATTTAGTGAGCTGAAATGTATAAATGATATAAGCAGAAAATGCAGATTAATTCATCATAAAGATATCAGATACATAAGACAAAATATTCATAGTGTTGACACATTATTCCTCATCAGATCCAAGAGTGGAATCAAAAAAAGTGTTTGTATTCATTCTTAGAAAGGTGTATTGAATGCTATACAATTATCTTTGCTCCTTTGGCATCCCAAAAAAAATATCCTTTACAATTTCCCGAAGGAAGTATTTATAGAAAAAAATTGACCCTTGGGTATCCTTGACTTTTCGCCTTCCTGAACATTGACATACTCTGCGACTCGAGGGAATTTTCGACTTGCAACCTCGGCTTTGACTGCGACCTGTGACCCCTTGTCCGTTTTGACCAGCAACCTCTTCTGTTTACTAGAATATGTGACTTGGTCATGGAAGTAGTTGGGTGATTGCGAGGTCAGGGACATCTACCTATTGTTGTTCCTTGAGGTAGCTTCACCATGCTTGATAATCTGCAGCAACTGGGGAGACCATAGGAGTATCCTCCCTCAATCTATGGAGGCATTCAAGAGCGTTTGGGATCAAAGTATCTCTCTTGATCATGATCTTATTGGATAGGGAGGCCAGCTTGGTGTTGATCCGGACCGGTGTCATGAGGAATTGAACAAGGTTCTCTTGTGATGCCAGAAGATCCTGAGAAGAAGCTACTTGCCTTATGGGTTGTAGAAATGCATGAATGTCCTGGGTGAATTCTTCCCATGTATTTTCTCCATCTAGTGCACCCAGAGAAGGAATGTGGTGTACTTCAGCCATTGAATCGATTCCGCTAATCAAATGTTCATATGCTGACATCACTTTCTATATATCTTTGACTAGTTTCTCCTTGGATTGTATCGTTATTCGGATTTAAAATTTGTCGTTTTGGGTGCATATCCAATATTTTCTAGGAAAGGTGTCCAAAGCCTGTGGATACATGTTTGACCATTCTAGCATTATTTCCAAGGTAGTGGAAGCTTCCTTCAGCTGTGCAACCCTCCTCTTGGCTTCTTCTTGTGCTTTTAGTAATGGGGTGATTGTCTGTTTTATTGTAAACATTTCTTCATATACTTGTATCATGTCGGCCTCCAAAGTGGCCAAATCTCTTTGAATGGTAAGGGGCACTTCATTAGTTGGTGTGCTTGCGAACTGTAGTCTCTAAACTTATTTTCCCAGTCCCTTCTTATCCTGTTCTGCCTGAGTTTCCCTTTGCTCAAAAATTTGTAACTTGTTTTGTAAAGAGAGGATCTCCCTGCTCATTATGCTAACATTATCCTCAGTGGCTGCTACAAAGGTGGTACCAACTGATACGATCATGATTGGACTAGTCCTAGTATCCAAGAATATGTCCTTTTCGGTTGCGGCTGTGAGAGGAGTGATAGGGTTCCACGTTGGGCATACTCTCTTCTCTTGCCTGATCTTATGTGTGAACTAGTCATAAGTTAGCCTTGTTATATCCAAGACTTCATCTTCTTGTTCCTCAGAGGGGCCAAGTTCTAAGAGAGTAAAGCCCACACTTGTCCTGGGGATTTTCTGAGGTACCTCGATGGGTGACAACTCTGTCTATATCCCTGTCTCTGGGAGAGGGGTCTTGCTACCTTCTGCTTCCTTGGAGGAATCTTCCTTTGATTTCTGACTTTCTTCCTCCATCCTCTTCTACTCAGCTTCCGCTTCATCCTGCTTTTCTTTTAACTGGTGCTCAACTTCTTTCTTGTCCAATTCTTCCTTTAGCTTCTGCTCAGCTTCTTTCTTGTCCTATTCTTCCTTTAGCTTGTGCTCAGCTTCTTTCCGTTCTTCCTCTTGTTTGCGCTCAGATTATTTCTTGTCCTGCTTTTCCTTTAGCTTTTGCTCAGCCTCTTTCTTCTCTTCCTCTTCCTTCTTCTTCTGTTCCTCTTCCTCGTTTTTCCTGCGGGCTTCTTCTGCTTGTTTCTTCTTTTGTTCTTCCCTCAGTGGTTTCTTTCACTTATCTCCTTCCTTTTGTTGCTCTAGGGAATCTTTAGCTCTTTTAAGTTCCTCTTACCTTGCCTTCTCCTCGGCTTCTTGTTGTGCCTTAGCCTCTTTGTCTTTTCGTTCCTGTTGCTTTTTGGAAAGAGAACCACCTGTATAAGTTCTTCTTTTCTTGGTTTTGGAAGATGAGGCTCCTCCTAGTGTGTTCATCCTTTCCTCTAGAGTATTATCATCTTGTTCATCTTCATCGGTTGATTCCTCTGGGGCAGCCTCCTTTTCGTTGTTTTACCAGTTCCTGACCCGATCCTCGGCTGGGCACTCTGTGTGTTGGCAACTCCATTTGAATTTGGCCCATTTTCAATGTGCGGGGACAATTCTTTCAGGATCATATGTCTGGTGTGATAGAAGTGGGATAAAGAAACGGTTGGTTTCTTCAGCCTCTACTTCTACTTCCCTGAAATATCTGACTGTTTAGGCGCCGATAGTGAGAGGGAGATTTGGCCATGGCTTCTTCTTGCCTTTGGTGAGAACTTTAGAAAACCCGCTCGTCATTTGGTAACATACTTCTTGCAGAAGAAATTTATCAATGACGAACTGGGGTAACACGTGGGGACCCTTATACAACCCGAAAACCCTGATAAAAGTACTATATTTAACGAGAAACCATCTAGCTACTTGGGTTATTGTCTCCATGGCTCTGCTAGACATGCACGCACAATATTTGCCGAACAATTTTCTGTAGAGCGCGGGGATGAAGTTATGTGAGATTGACTCCATTTATTGCTTATACTTAGAGGCCCAGAATACCTGCAACTCTTTTTGAATTGGTCCGCCACACTCTTCATCCCAGTTATGAAGCCATATGGTAAATTTACATCTCACGCATACTACGTCTAGCAGATAGGAGGCCATATAGAATTCAGAGGCACACCCTTCATCGGGTGCTTGCACTGATGATATGTTTGACTTGAGGGATGCTACTATTAGGTTGGCCTAGTTGAAGCGGGTGCCATACGAAGTAGCAACATACATGAGGGAAACCCAAGAACCGTTGAAGGTGGTGTCATATGGTCAGCCATACATCCTACATAACATTGCTGCTACTAACTTATAGACTTCCCTGAGGCCCGTTGTTCTGTATTCCTGATGCTTTTTGAATTTGAACTTTTCTAGCTCCTCCCACCATCCCCTTAAGGTCTCGAGTATGGGGACTGTGTGAGTAGTAGCCCATTCAGCGTTGAAAGTATGTTTCCAAGTGGGGAGTGCATAGTAAAACTCTGCATCTTACCCTTTTATATTTGAAAATTCCTTTCCTGCATTATTTCGAATGACCCAAAACTTGGAATCGACCTTTTGTAAGATCCATTCAATCAAACGGAAAAATGGGTGGATGGGACCCTACGTAATGTAGTTTAGACCTTTTGATCTGAACATACACCTACCGGTCTAGGAGGTCTTCTGGAAAATCAGGCCTGGTGAACTCTTGGTATATCTGATACCAATTCATGTTATCTCCCTTCCTGAACACGCAAGTGGTGTCTCCATATATAGGGGGAGGGGAAGGAGGCATCCCTTCTTCTGAAATTTCTATTTCAAGACTCTTGCCTCTATTTTGCACTTTCGGGGGCCCCATGTCGTTCAAGGCCGAAGAGATTGACACACACTCATGCTCGGTTTCGATGTTACCTGGAATATTCATGAAACATTCCCATGATAAGACAGATGTCATACTAATAAATACGTGGGTTGCTCCTATCTCTGCTCAACTATTTTTTAAGGAAATGGATGAATCTATGCCCTAGCGACCTTGTGACTAGGTCGCTAGGTCATGTTGGTTTAAAATTTCGCAGGAATGCGACCTAGAGACTTAGCGACTTGAGACTAGGTCACGAGGTCACTGAGTCACGGAGTCATGAGGGTTTGGATTTTCACAGAAATGCGACCTAGCAACCCTACAACTTAGCGACCGAGTCGCTAGGTCGCAAGGTCGCAGAGTCGCAGGGTCGCTCTAGGGCTTGGCAGGCAGGTTACGCGGCGATGAAAACTTTCCTCTTGCTTTTAAAAAAAAAGGGGAGGCAAGGAAACATATCAAGTGGAAATCATACATGAGGCTCCTCATTGAAGGGGGCTGGGAAGGTAACCTGACACAGACTAATGTACGGGAATATTTTTTAGAGGGGGTAAACTGAGAAGTCAAGTTGTGGGGAGGAGAAAGACTAAAAATTAGAATGCATGGGAGGTTTAAACAGAGGCTAGGATGAGATTTAAATATGACATGGTGAGGGTAATGAAGGCAAAAATCAAACAAAAGGAAGCGACAGGAGGATTAGGCAACTTACCCGTGAAAAATGTGCTCCAACTGGCTTATCAGAGGCATTTTATTTCTTCGTCTTGCAGGTCGAATGCGACCTATGCGACCCTTCTATTTATAACGGTGTCACACATGCGGTCAATAAATGCGGGTCACAGGGTCGCAAATGAGTTGAGTTGATGAGATATGCAACCTTGCGACTATGCGACCTTGCGACCTGGGGGTCGCGAGGTCGCAAGGTATCAATTGTTTGGTTACGTGATTATATGCGACCTTGCTACTTCGCGACTTCATGGGGTCACAAGGTTGCAGGGTTGCAAATGAGTTGAGTTGACCAATTCTGCGACTTAGCGACTTGAGATTTTGAAAGAGTGAACTTAGGCTAGACTCTATTTTTCAAAAAGGTTAGGGGCTGAAATTTTTAAAAAGGGGACAAATTTTGGAGGGTGTTGTAGCGGCTACAACACACGGTTACAGGGCGATAGACTCGGCTTCCTATGGATAAAGGATTGCAACCTATGAGGGTCTCCCTTTATATATGCGACGGTACAGGGAGCACAAGTTCGTGCTAGTGTTGTCTAATGCCAGATGGCGAACGACAGATACTAGGTTTAATGACACGAGAACACATCACTAGCCTAGAACTATAAAATGTGTGCGTTAGGTTTCAATGTTTCCTTAGGTTGATTGAATTCATTTTAAGGTTGATCTTGAATTAATGTTGCAATTTCAATGCCTTACCGAATGTGATCTCGAATTATTAATGCAAACTACATGCAAAATAAAATCATTTCCATTCAATGAATGCTAGCTAGGAGAAGGATAAGAATTCTATGACAAAGTAGCAATCAATTGAATCACCAGAATAATTTCACTAATGCATCTAATACAACCAAAATAGAAAATGAAAACTCTTTCCTCATTCGCTAAGAGCTACTGATGAAAAAGAACATTTTCACTTTCAATCTAAGTGAAAGAATGATTTTTTTTTGTATTTTTAGAATGAATGAGGCACACAATGCACTGATGCACTAAAAATAAAAATAACCACTAGTTTTTAGCACTGCAAATGTAACGATATAAAACAAAGAGATCAATGCAATACCAAAATTCACTCAAAACAAGGATGCACTCTTTCAAACAAAAGGATTTCGAAATGATCCAACAAGAAATGTAATCTATGCTCAAAGTAAATAATGGAGAGCTAAATGAAAAAAAAAAGTGATCATCTAACCAACCAAAGACATGAAGAACCGAAAGAAAGACTAAGACAATTAGTCAGCGAATCGCAACGAGAAAGATCAACTTGACTTGAAATCAACTCAGAAGGCTCACTAAGGAGAGGGTCGGACACATAGCACAAGGCACCTAGAAACCCTAGGGTGAAAAAATCCACTGATAATATGATGGACAAACAGTTGAGAAGACCGAGACTACAGAGTCAAAACAATCCCAGTAGACCAATTGTAAGGTGAAAAACCAATCCAGAGCCAAGAAACACTAACAAAAACTCAGAAAATAGGTCAAATCAAATCCTACAGGATTTGGCCTAACTATTTAGATGTAATCCGCACTAAACAAGCATTGGCGCACCTGTGACAAAGGAAACATGTGCCAATCGGTGCAATTTTTCAAAGAAAAACCACACCGAGCTAGAAAACCATGGGAAAAAATAAAACCACTGAGAAAAGGTTAGACTTGACACTATGGAACAGAACAGGATGGTTGAAAACAGTCAGAAAAGTCATGCAAAGAAGATAAATGATGGTCCTCCTCCCTAGTGGATTCGCCAACTTGTTGTGTAGGTAAATCCCCTCTGCGGACAGAGGCGATCCCTCTAGCTCTAGGGTGGGTCTAGTAGCAAGAGGACACGCTAATGCATCAATTCCTAGTTTATGAACAAACTGAGTCGGGATAGATGTCCTAACTTTGTTCCATCACAGTTGTCATAGTTGTGGTGGCAATATTATGATCTTCGTTGTGACATGTCGTGGTCCTTCAGCGGTGGTACTCAGGTGCCTGCACGAGGATCGGAGAACGATAGCAGTATACGAAACAATATTTTCATTCATAACTATCTAATTGGTCAAGGAGAACTAAACATATTGCATTAGAGTAATCATATCAAATGCAAGATGGGAACCAAAACATCAGTCATGTATTAAAGATAAGAGAGAGAAAAAGTTTACAACCAAAAATCCTTGACGTTGTAGCCTCCTTCAGTGGGTCCAGTCAAAACGCGTCTCGAGCATTCGTCAGGGAATTAGACTTGGTGAGGAAATAATCCTAGACTCTCTCTTGACAATGGATCTCTCTCTACTCTATCTCACACTAGCTATGTCATACTTCTCAGCTATTCAACCATTTCAGCTATTGTGTAAAGTGTTTGGCTAGCTGCATCTATGTGAGAGAGATGTATTTATAGGAGAGGAGGAGGAGGTTGGGATCCCTCATATGGTGGAAGGGAAGCCTTATCCTTTGGGAGGTTGCTTGAATGTAGGGAACAAGAAGCCAAGGAAGATGTTCGATGTTATTCATTCAAACAACTCATGCTGACTCCGCTTACGAAGTGTTTGGAATGGAGACTTCGCTCCTATTTTTAAAAAACTTTCCAAAAAGAGTTCGGTGCAGGCAGTCCACTGAGACAGAGTGCCAATGGGTGTAGTCCCCAGTGTTAATTTCTATATCGGTGCGAGGCCATAACTGCCTACCAGCACCGACCCAAAATCATATGTTTTTGATGGTCTGTTCTAGGAATATTCAACAGAGGAAATTTTCTTCTCACAGCAAGGGAAGTAATGACACTTTTTGCAAGGCATGACACTACACATAAGTCACAGAGATAGTCCTCCAATGTGCAGGATGGGGATTGCAGGGACGGTGACAAAATGCTATGTAACATCAAGACAAATATTATCTGATCATCAATGATACACTTTATCGTCATGGTGTCGATACAATTTTAAGAAGGCGCCTCACTCATGAGGAGGCAGAAAATGTTTTAAATGATTTTCATGTTTGGGCTTGTGGTGGAAACTTTTCTGGATACGCTACCACGCAGAAGATACTTTGTGCCAGTCACTTTTGGCCTGCCATATTTTTCGACTGCATCCTCGCAGCTAGAATTTGTCATGCATGCCAGATTTTTTATCATAAAATCCACAAACCGTCAGTGCCAATGCATCCTGTTGTCTCTGTGGGACCACTTTCGAAATGGGGTATTGACTTCATGACCTATAACCCTCATTCTTTCGGGGGGCATGGTTATATTATTGTCGCAGTAGACTACTTTACCAAATGGGCCGAAGTGATGCCTAAATTCAATAACATAGGACAAACAGTTGCATTGTTTTTCTTTAATCATGTCATTGCACAATTTGGGGTCCCACAGGCTATAATCATAGATCATGGGAAGAATTTTCGCAACCATATGATGACTAAATTGGCTGCCAAGTTAGGATTGTAACATAATAATTCTACTCCTTATTATCCACAATCAAATGGACAAGTTGAAGCTATCAACAAGATTCTTAAACATATGCTTCAACGAATTATAGGAGTTCATAAAAGAAACTTGCATTTGATCCTGTACTCAGCCTTGTGGGCGTACCGAACCTCTATGAGAAATGCAACCAGATTTACTCACTTTCAATTGGTGTATGGTCTGGAATCTATATTTTCGATCCAATGTGAAATACCATCATTGAAACTCGCAATTGACTTGTAACCTGACAACTCAGAAGAAGAAGTGCGTCTTTTTAACCTCATCCATTTAGATGAAACGCATCGTGACGCAAAATTGGCCAACGAAGCACATAAGAGACGTATAAAGGCACAGTAGGACAAAAATGTCCAACCTCACATTTTCTCAGAGGGTGACTTAGTCCTTATTTATAATCAAGAAGTTGATGTTATAGGTACAGGGAAATTTGAGCCATTATGGCATGGCCCCTATATTGTCAAAAGAGTTCTTGCTAAAGATGCCTATGAGTTGGTGGATTGCGATGGAATTCCATTGGCATAGCCCTAAAATGGGTTGTATTTGAAATGTTACTATTCTTAATCATGATCGTAGTAATTTTTTGTATTATATTGTATATATATGCTATTGATTTTCATTCATTGTCTTAGTTTGTTTTTAGATTTTTCTTGACGTTAGTAATCTGCTTTACATTTCATCGCAGATGTCTGAATCTTTGGAACCATTTATTGGATATGCGGATGGTGCTAGTCATAGTACACAGAATCTATCCTCTGCAGCATGGGCCATTTTCACTCCGAATGGCGAGTTAGTGAGTTTTGAAGGGATTTGTATCGGTAGATTGACAAACAATATCGCTGAGTATAGTGCATTGATCGAACTTCTCTATGATGCCATTTAATTTGGTATTAACCACATCATCATAAGGTTAGACTCACAACTTGTGGTATTATAACTTACTAGTGTTTATACTATTAGAAATCCAACAATGCATCAATTTTTCCTAAGAGTTTGACTTTTGGAAAGACACTTTGATTTTATTCAATATCAACACATTTCCAGAAACTTGAATACATTAACTGATTCTTTAGCTAATCATGTTTTAGAAAGACATTTGCAACACATGTAAAGATAAATTCACATAATTGAATAAGATTACGTAATAAACATAGGAAAACACTGAAATCAAATAGATAGATAGTTATATTTTTTACAAAAATTTGTGCCCAAGACACATTGGTCATATGATCTCAAAATGTATGCAACATGTCGAAATTAAACTAGTGATGCACATGGTAACATGCTATAGATATAACTATCCTACATAATAACCGCATCCAGTGATTAGGAACGCCTATAGTGTGGTGTTGCAGTCGCATGGGTAACTCTTCGATCTGGCAATCCGGAATCTCGAAAGTCAACCCCTCTATGTGTTGTCGAATCTCAGACAAAGTCTCAACCATGACTAAATCCTGAAGGAATGTTCTCCCGATGGCCCTCTTTACTGGCTTATTCACTCCACACTCTGGTTCCTCCACCAATTGAACTTGAACAACATCTGCATTACATTAAAACTTTATTTTATTCTTGGGAAAACATCAAAATACAAAAAAAATGTATAAACCTTAGGAAAATAAAAAAACATGGTCAAAACGTTCTTACCTATTGCACCCCACTGAGTTCCTTCTGGTAAAGCTAAATCTAGATTTCCTCGGAAATCGATGCTTGCATATGCATACTCATCGATGGCGATAACCTGTTGCCTGAACCAGTTGAAGAATGCACTCGAGAACACAATGGACAATTGAACTTCATGAATAGCCATTAGTTCTACCCATCTTTGCATCCTTGGATCTCTAGGATTAGACACACCTAGTGCCACATGCTAAGGCTGCATCAGTGGAATCCGCTCTAAGGAAAATGAAATGAGGATCGAACGATAACTGAAGTTTTTCTTCCTTCCTTCCTTTGCCTTGTTCAATTGTTCTTTTATCTGAGAAGGTACAGCTTCAGACCAATTGAAGATTGTTGGCTCCATGCACTCTAGCGAATACTGCATATATGATCTATTCACTACATGTAGTGTAATGGTGCCAGAAAGATTTGTGATCTTGAAAAGAATGGTTCTCAAAGGCAAATCACAAACATCATAGATGTTTATTTTCCCATCCTTGCTTAGCTCTACCCCTAGATAGCAATATTGTAAAAAATAATCTCTCACTCTCTCTCCTACGAGAGCAGACCCTGAGAGGGAAGTGGACAAGCCTCTCCTCGACAAGCCTATGAGAAATTATACATCCTCCACTGTAATAGGAACCACTTTGTTCCTAATGTGAAATGCCTCAATAGCCATATCCCATGTTCGAACTAGGAACTCCAAGAGTTCTATTTGTTGCCTCATCCCTGACAAGTGAAAGTACTTTAATAACCCACAATCTCTTAGGGCTCTTACTGTACCTACATCATTTAGGGCAATCATATTTTATTCTTCATGCTCCCTTTCTCTCCAATTAATCTTCATTCTAGTCCAACGTAATCCTGAAGCATAACCATAAGACTCATTAGACTCCTTTTCATACAAAAAATTAGGCAAATTTTGGGTACAATGCAAGAATCAAGAATGTGAATTTCACCCAACGCAATCTTGAACAAGGGATAGTGCATTTCATATGCACCTAGGCTTCAATTTAGGTGCTCCACAACGTGGTTTTTGATGCTCAAAGGTGTGTTTCCCTCTTTGGAAAAATAATTTAACCTAAGGGGCCCAAATCCCTAAAAATTTTCAATGAAAGGAAATGAACTGACTACTGAAATAAAGAGAGGGTTTATGGCACCAACTTGGATCAAACAACGATGAAAACCGTCCACAAAATCAATCACAATCAACAGCTAAAGTTCGGGGGAAAAAACAGGTTCAGAGCTCCAAAATGAAAATGGTAACTTTTGAATGGTAAAAATGAATAGTAAAACTCTTTTTATTAGTCATTTGATTATTTTCAAATCTTATTTATTGTTGTGACTATAGTTTTATTCTATTTTTATCATGAAATAGGTATTTTTAATCCATTTGATGTTGTTTTGAACAGGTTTTGCAACTGATGAGTTGATTAGTTGTGAAAATTTATTTCAAGAATTATTTGACCATAAAGCATAATTTTATCCTTATTTTTTGAGCTTTGATAAAAACGAAAAAGGACTTGAAGCACACTTTTATCTCTTTTTCGAGCTTCGATAACAGCGAAAAAGGAACCTTTTGAGTCTTATTTTAGCTCTTTTTAGACTCTGATAATGTGAAAATATTGTCGAGCACTTGTCTTTTCGAGCTCGTAAAAGTAAATTAATTGATATCTACTCAGTATAAGTTTAACCCTTTTCCGAACTGAGATAGATTATTTACGAAAAAGGATTACCTTAGTCAAACATGACTAAATAGGTTCTCTCACATATTATTTTACACTTTTTAGGATCTAAGCGACAACTTTAGGAAAAATTACTTATGGATTTTTATTTCATCCTCTTTTTCAAACTATATAAATATGAAAAAGGACCAGGCTATCACTGTCGTTAGGCTCGTTAAAAACATAAAATAGCTACAGGCTTGTCGATCATGGCAAGAATCGAGTTTCATTCATCGCTAGACTCGTTAAATTATTAAATAGTGATACATTAATCACCTGAAGAGTTGAATTATAGATCATGCATATGTTATCCTCCTCAAGCTTGTTAAAAAATAAAGAAGTACTCATCAACAAATGACCGGGGAAAATTTCAGAAAGTGAACAAAACTTTTTACAGTAGCAGGTCGCTCTTGAACATGACACTTTACTCCATCACTGTGACTGTTTGGGCTAGGTAATATTCTTGACAGTTCATTCATACCTATGGTTCATCATACCTCCACTTTGGTTTTGGGTCAATGCTTCCAACTCATCTCAGTGTCATCGATATGTTCAAGAGAAGTCATCCAGTGAATACTCATCCTTCTGCAATACTCATAAACCTTCATTCTCATGACAGTCATCCCTGAACATTGCTATATCAAGTCACAT
The DNA here is from genome assembly GCA_034641835.2 of Pinus albicaulis. NCBI lineage: Eukaryota > Viridiplantae > Streptophyta > Pinopsida > Pinales > Pinaceae > Pinus > Pinus albicaulis. The sequence goes on from CM076579.1 coordinate 136,906,679, forward strand.
TTTGTATTTGAAATCAGTAACACTTGTTTCACAATAAAACGACTTCCTGTCGGCGTCAAATGATTATCCAGGAAGTTCACTTAGAAACATCATATTCCAGTGCCATGAGGCTTGTTACTGCATCGAAAAGATCCTTGCTTCCGGACTTTTGACCGAAATATTTTGTATGGCGTTCGACACCAAATCATCTATTCATGCCTTACGAAATGTATTGCAATACCTTGAGGTCCATTAAAATCAATGGTGGTTCTCTCATGCTTGTTAACAAATCACATCATTGGCTGGTAATAAAAAAATGTCTTACCATGTTCGACTACAAATCATATATTCGCATAGCTAGACTTGTACCCAAACGATCAAGTTAACGAGATAAGAAGACCCCAGATCTAGTTTCAAACATCTGGGCTGTGATTTCAGGATTTTTGTACACATCATCTGTACGGTGACCTTACATACAGATCGTCATCTGAACATCAGCCTATATCTACAGGCATGTCTGTATTGGTCATCATTCCAATGTAGACGACTTTCTGCACTATGTACATGTTATTAGATAGTTTATGTGTTGAGAATGGGAAAGCCTTCCCTCAGAAATTCATGATCAAGAGGATATATCATGATGTAATGTATTGTAATATTGATGCAGGTCGCCACTCCACTTCAGCTCCATACCATTACAGTGTAAAGAATCTCATTCAAAAAATATTTCTATTATTATTCCGACTTAATGCTTTAGGGGGAAATTTTTATAGGTCAACTTGGGCATCATTCCCAATGACCTAGTTAAACTAGACATCATCCCTAGAACCAATGAATAGGATCTATCATCCCCTATCATTTCAGTTGCTACATGCTCTAAGACAAAGAACAAGAAAAAATCATCCATGACTTCCATTGCAAGGTTTCCAAGATTTGAAGTATATGTTATATCACCTATGAGCTCACCAACGTAGTATCTCAAGGGACTAACTACTTTTCATATGTAGTTACCTCCATTCAAGGGTGCTCTATAAAGCACTTCCCGACACTCAAGGGTGCATTAGTCAATTGGGAGTGAAATTCTCATTGTTCCAAAATTTCCACATGGCCAGTGCCTTCTAGAAGAATGCATATGTGTCAAACTTCGAATCCATGTGTCCATTTGACACCTCTGATCTTAGGAACATGTCTTGCATATTATTAGAAAGTCATTGATTGTGAAACTACCTTCATCTCATCTATAGATTGAGCACAGATCCTAGTGCTTGAGAAGGAAGAAATTTGGTGGAGAAATGTTGTTGGATTCTCAATTGAGTATTTGATTTGAGTGATATGTTGTTGGAGAGATGTTCATTGTGATGAGGTTGGGATGATGTTGGAGTTGGTGACATCAAATCAATCGATGGTTGTAACCTCCCTCTTCTATCCATTAATAAATATTGCTGCTCATTTTCCCACATATGTATCTGTATAAGCTTCTATATTTCATATTATGGATTCTTAGCTGATGTATATGTTTCATGTTTCATTGATTTAACTGATTAAGATAAATAGCCATCTATATATTTCAATCGCTTTGTTGTTTAGTGTTTATACTTGCAGGAACTAGTCTAGTGGTAAAAGTTGGATTGGAAGCTTGGACCCCAAGTAGGTTTCTCCATCTTTCTTTGTGTCTATTTACTCTTAGGAAAAGTGTCTGCAAAGTCTTTAATCTGTTGTTCTAAATGCGCACCACATTTAGGGAATGTGTTTTATCTGTAATCCATAATTTTGCATAACAGTATGTTTGTAATATTTTGAGATAAGCTAATAGAATTAGACCAATGTTTTGTTGTGTGCTATGGACTAGTTGATACTTGTTAATCATTGTATGTGTGGTTATTTTAAAATTTTAAGTCAATGCTCAGAATGTGTAAGGATGAATGATAACTTGTCTCTTAAGTTGATATATACGAATGTCTTCTATATGAAATGAGGAATGAATTGCTTTTAGTGATCTCTCCTCGATGTTAATGGTCTATTTTCTAATCCCAGTAAGGTCATGATAGCCCTCAGGTGAGACTCCTTACTCTTTTGAGCAGGGTGAAATTCCAGCATTGTCCTAGACTACAACGGAACCTTGTTGGCTCCAAACTTGAACCTGGGTCTTGCTTAGACACCTCCTTTTTCGCCAACATGAGAATTTTTTTTTTCAAATGCAACTAGAAGAGATAAAGGTCTGTGGTTTTCCCATTTGAAAAAAATATGTCATTTAGGGCCTCAAAACGACTCCCGAAGTTCAGGATCTGAAAAGCTACCAAAAGTAAAAAAATTGTCGAAATACAAAAATGCGTTGGAAATTAGGAGACTGAAAGGAAACAATGTTGGGGGTCCAAGTGGAATAAGGGGTTGGCCGCAGATATACACCTAGATTAGCCCTCCCCCCTTAGGAAGCAATGGTGCCCATTGCGTTGAGTGCCTCCATGAGATGAAAAACCGTTTGCTAAACTTGGTTCTTAGTGAGTCACTTTCCTTGGTGCAGAGTTGGAAAACTTTGACAATCGATACAGTTGGATCCTCTATTGGCTATTTTTATTTATTTGTGTGTCCATGATCCAATCATTTGTGATCTGATTAATGCAGTTTAGGTTGAGCTATGTTGGTGTCAGTTGCTGAGCTATGTCTGATGTGCCCAATAATGGTGGAAAGTAAGGTCGAAGTTGGTCCACATTGAATATGGGGTGCAAGCTAAGGAATGGAAGGATATTGAGTGATCCATGTGGATATTTCTAACCACTCACATATTCCAATTGGATCCCCACCATTGTACTATTATTTCTTCTAGTTTCCTTAACTATAGCACACTTTACTATTTTTGGAATTTTTTCAAAACTTGAACTTCTAGGGTCTTTTTGAGGCCCTAAATGAATTTTTTTTGGGAAACAGGCAAACGAAGATCGTCAAACAGAGCTCTTATGTCAAAGTTACGACCCTGAGAATTTGATGTACCAATTCACCCTAATAGGGCCCATAGTTTTGGTGCTTCATCTCCTAGGGTTATGTTTTTGGATGTTTAGGGTTTTCTATTGTTTCTTAATAATAAATATGCCCTCAAATCTCATTATAACATAGTTCAGAGGCATGTAGCCACCACATGTCTCCTCAGAGACAAGCTACCTTTGTTTGAGCTATTTTATTTTCATTTTGTATGTAAGCACTTTTTAGTTCTTTGATATTAATGAAATGATAAGTTATTTTTGTTGCATCTATGTGTTTAATTTTATATATGTATTATGTTTCATTCATGCATAAGTCCATATCAGTGGTATCAAAGTGGTCAGCTCTTTCTCTATTTTTATTTGCATGTCCCTAACGAGGTTAGGGTTTAAGGAGTTAGGGATCGAATTGGTTGAACCTTTACAAGACCGATCTCGCAAACCCCTAAAACTTCCCATGGAAGAATAAAATAAAGAAAAGGGAGCAAGAGATAATTTCAAAATATTGCTTGAAGAATCCCTCGAGTGACAGAGGAACGCGATGATGGATAAATTTTCCCATCTCCTTCAGCAGATGCCCATAGATGACGCATTATCATCCAACATCCACTTTGGAGGCGCAACTCACTTCAAGGTACAAGTAAAATTTGACATTCCCATATTTGAAGGCCAGATAGATGCAGACACTATAGATAGTGTTTAAAATGGCAACGAGAAAATACTGATTTAATTTTCCCTTGAATTAAATTAGGAGAAAATTGTAATTCCACATCACAAGATATGAATAATGTGTTAACTAAGTTAGTTTGATTTAGTTGGCTCAGTTAAGTTGAGTTGAGGGTGTAAATTGAGTCATGTAGAATTTCTCCTATTAGTCATCGTAATTTTTGCCTTGTTGATGACTAAATGATTATCCCAAGATTTCTAGAAACAAAGTTCATAGACATTGTGAGTTCTAGAAATCTCACTTCCTTCATTATCCTTAAGATAAATTTTCACTATTTCATCATTTCATCCTATCAAGCCTTGCCTACCAGTCTCAGAAAACCCATTAGGAGCCTATGTCACTCATCTTGTGTATATGATATCATCGTTGCCTGAAATCCCCTGTTTTGTTTTTCCTAAAAACCCCCCACTGCTACCTATGCTCACCAATCAAACAGCTTGTTGCGTCCCCCAAACTACTCCTAAACAATGATATTCTCAAACTATCTCTGTAAACTCTTTAGATCAATCAAGTACATTGGATTTTGGATTTTCAAAACATTATTTTATCATGAATTTTATCTCACACTTGATAAGCCCAAGTTCTAGGTTTCAGTCCAAAATCCAAATCCTAGAAAGCCTCCACTAGGTTACCTAGGGTTTCATGAGTCATAGGGTGGATTTGGTGCCCTACAAACTCTGTTTTTCCTATATGAAGAAACTGCATTCAAAAAAGGAAAGGACTAGTGATCTTGTATTAAACTCATCAAAGAGATCATTCAAGAAAGGTATTTGGCCTGAAGCACAAGTTTTGTAGGGGGACAACTACCCCTTGCTTACATTTCTGCAAAAGAGTCAAAAGGCCGTCAACATAGCAAGAGGTAAGGTAATGAGAAGCACCATCACAATAAAACCACTCACAGCCAAGAAGAAACCAACAAGGTATGTGTTTGATGGGAATCAAGATTTATGACTGTTTTGACCAAGCAATAAATCAATACTAGGGTTGCAAGAGTAAAGGTTACCTAAAGTTCCATCAATACACCATTGAAGGTCTTTAGACATGATTAATGAGTTTTAAGAAGTTTTTGAAAACTTAGAAGACAACGCTATTTAATTTTTTCTAAGCAACCCTAAAGCCTAGGAGTTTGGGAAAATTGACAAACTGGTCAGAAGGTGATGACAAAGCCTCCTTCATAATAGCAGAGGGTTTTCAAAGGGTTTCAAAATTTCCACTAGGGTGTGGCAAAGAGGCACTAACTCCACTTCATCAAGAAGATAAAAAGGGACATAAATATTAGTTCAAAGTTTCTCTTCTCAAAGAAAGGACAAAAGCATTTTTAAGGCTCAGGGAGGGAAGCATAAGGGAAGAAATTTCCTGAGGAGGCAGCTATGACAAGCCTAGGTTCATGGTTGATAAAATTAATTTTCCAACTCCAAAAGAGACAGTGATCAAAGGTATAAATTGTGTAGGAACCTGTAAGAACAGAAGTGGCCATGAAAGACACAAAAAAGGGTTTATACTAGCTTGCCTCTCTCACTAGACCTACATCATTGTCAAAGTGGTCTAAAGAAAAAATATGCCACTAATTTACAACAGATCAGTAAAACCTCCAACAAGGGTCACCCTATCAAATGAATATTATGCAAGAGATGGATAATGTCATAAATAACACTTCTACAAACCGTCAAGGATGGCTACCTACAGGAAGAGTTGATAAGAGCATAAGTGCCAAATGAATGTTTGTAGTGATAACAACACATAAAGATTAAAAATGTCATTGATACTTACTGATAGGGGTTTTCATCCTAGGAGGATTTTTCACTGTTTTAAAGAGAAAAACATAACAAAATATTAGTCAAAGGAAGAAATGGTAAATATGACAAGTTTACTGTGTGTAAGTGTTAAAAGTCATGAAACAGGCTCATTTTTAAAAATATAGATAAAAGGCATAGTTTTAGCTTCTTCGGGACAATTATCAATCTGAGGGGTGACATTAAGAAACTTCCAGCAGTGAAAGGAACAATATTTTGTCAAACTGCCACCTATAGGACCAAAAGCAGTCAAAAAGATAGTGGAAAAAAGGAAAAGGGAACAAACCTTATAAAGTGGGATTTTTGCATCAAATAATTTTCAAAAGGGAGTATAAAGTCTCCTCGGCCTCTTCCCCACCTCATTTAACCCTGCAAAGAAGAAGCAAACCATTGGAGAGAATTTTTGAGGTTTTTTGTGCAAGTTTGAAAAACATTTCAGGCGCTGCGCACTGAGGTCGGCGCTACGCACCTGGCCATCGGCACTGCACACAGAGGAGGTAGCGAAAATATTTTTTAACACTGTGCTACACACTGGGATGGAGGCACTATGCTCTTGGGCAAGCGCTATGCACAGGCACAGGAGAAGCCCAACTGCCCACCAAATCGACCCGGTGCTACGCTCCGACAGGTTTGACAAGCCCATCTCCGGTCTGAGTTGACCCAGCGTTGTGCTTCAACAGGCCTGAGAGGCCCTTCTTAGCCCAAATTGACCCAATGCTATGCTCCGACAGGCTAGCCCAACCCGACCTGAACATGCAGTCGGGCAAGCGCTACACACAGACAGAGTTTGTTCCAAATTTCTCAAAAAGGGCCAAAAATTTGATTTTTTGCCTCCAACTCTCCTGCAATCAGTCAAATAAGGTTGGTCACTCTTTTTTCTCTCTCCTATTGTTATTTTCATAATCTAGGAAGGTACTACTTGCCCTAATTTGACAAAACCCTAAGCTGCATAAAAAATCAAATATTGACCTCCTAAGTTAGGGTTTGCAAATTTGAAAGGGTTGTCATTCGGTGCAAAGACTCTCAGTACCATCAGAAATGCTTCTAAAAGCTGAACACACTCCTTGAAAGCTTCATCTTAGCCCTCATTTGCAAAATATTTCCCTCACATCACTCATTTTCCATCCTAGACCTAAAAACTCTCAAACAAGCTAAATCCTTCTGTGTTAAAACCAGTCACCATGTCTGAAGAAGAAATTCATACCAGCAGTGATGAAGGCCAAAGGCCTACCAAGCCTAAGCACAAGGGAGGAAGGGCTAATAGGCTTAAGCCCTTAGACACCACTCAAATTACTTCCTCTCCCATGATCCTTTCATGCTTTTAGGATGTTGGGTGTTTTTAGTTTTGTGAGAAGGTCAAGCAAGTCCAAAGCCACTCAGACTTGACTAGGTTGTTCATCCTAAGCTTACACAATCACCAAGTCAACCTAGCAGGAGTGGAGTTTGAACTCTCATCTGAATCCATTTCTAAAGCCACAGGTATACCAGACATTGGTGAGATATGGTTTAAACAAAAGAAGTTGGACTTGAGCTACTATGAGCCCTACCTTAAACCTAGTTGTCAACAAGGCTGCAAGGCTATTTTACCCTTCTCCCACCTGCTAGAGAGATATGCTCTACTAATGAAGCAGATCATCAAATATTTAACTTGTGAGGGTAGGTACTCTAGGGTTTATTCATACCACATAAGGCTTTTAATGCACTTCACCAAAGTAAAATTTCTGAACCTACCATACTATCTATTTTGGAGCATTGACGGGATAGCCTCAATATTCAAGAAGAGAAGTTATCCCCACCAAATGAAGAGCCTTTTTCACCACTCCTTGATCAAAATGATTGTCTTACACCAGCTGGAGAAACAAGGGATCCCTTGGGAGGTTTTTATCTCACATTATGTGTTTTCCAATCCTCAAGCCTTCATTCAGCAAACCTTGCCTTCCACTTCACACCCACCTACCTCCACTCCTCCATCTTCTCCTCCTATGCCTTCTACCCAAGGAAATTCACCTTCTATCTCTTCTCCTAATGCATCAATTGAAGGATATGACAGTAGCTCTAATGAGGAGCAAGCAAATGACAATGATGAGGAATAGGACAGTGAGGTAGAAACTAAGGTAGATGAAGAAAACAAAGAAGAGGACAGTAGTGAGTAGGAAGATGATGATAGCAACAATGAACAAGCAGGTAATGACAATAGAAATGAGGAGAGAGATGAAAGTGATGAAAATGGTAAAGGCAGTGGGGCAGAAGCAGAGCCTAATGATGAAGAAAATAATGATGACATGGAGGAGGAAAATGAACATGACCTTTTTGAAAATAATGAAGACAATAAGAAATTGGATCAAAACAGTGATAGTGGTGACACCCATAAAACAATCTTAAGTGCAAAAAATAATTTTGATAATGAGAAAGATGACAGCCAAGGGGATTATGAAAATAACAATGAAGATGTCAGTCAGCAGGACAGTACACAAGACAGCGAAGAGGAAGATGGTTTTGAGCATTATAGTGAGCCCAATCACAGTGACAAAAGTGCTGAAAGAAATGAAGAAAATGAAAATGAAGAGACAGGGGAAGAGGATGAAGAAATTGAAGACGAAGAGCAAACAAATGATGAGGTTAAAACAGAGTTTGAGGATGAAAGCATTGACCAAGGTAGTGGTACAAGTGAGACAGTCAGTAATGAGCAAGGAAATAGTCATGACAGCTAATCAACCTCCAAATGACCAAATAATTCAAAGTGAAAATGCTGAAAGTGACAAAGAAGAAGACCTTGGTGAAGGACAAAGCCAAAATGTGGTAAGTGAGGAGGATAGTGGTCATTTTGAGAGACAAGAAGACATTGAAGAAAATAGTGAAGAAAGCAATGATGATGATGAGGCTATGGATCAAGAAATCAATGACCCATTGGAGCATGAGTTGATCCATGAAAGCCATGGCAAGAATGAAGGGGTTGATGACAATAGCACAAATAAAGGACATGATGGAAACACCTCCAAAACCATCACCACTCCTCTCACATACACTTACCACACAGGACCAAGAGATGTGTTTGTTGCCTCAAAAAGGAAAAGGTCCATCTCTCCTCCAGCTATCAAGCACAAAGAAAAAGGAAAGGAAAATATGGACAAAAGTGAACAGTAGGTAAAGGTAAGAAGAAGCAAGAGGATCAAGAGGACTTCTCAAGGGCCTCAATTCATTGATCTAGACAGTGACAATGATGACCAGGAAATGAGCACTAGATTTCTTCTCTTGGAGAAAGATGCACAGCTTCAGGAGTGGGAAAGGGACTTTGATATGGCACAAATGCTCATCCACTATTACAAAGAGGAGCATAAGCATTTCAAGGAGGTAAAGAAGGGCCTTTCTCTACAAAAGAAAATGGCCAAGCATTATGCAAGGAAAAACATACTTGCTTGTGCCAAACTAAGGAAGGCCCTCATTGAGCTAGAAGACCTAAAAAGAGCCAAAGGGCATGACGGCCTTAGATTCTTGGCTGAGGCTTCTCAACAAGTGTCCAAGACCTTTTGGGGGACCTCTCCACAAATTTTGAGGCAAATTGGACAACTTTTTGTTTTTTCCAAATTTTGACCCCTCTGTGCGCAACACCCTAGGTGCTATGCACAAAATTGGTGCATCCTTAGCTCTCAAAGTTTGAATTTTTTGACTTCTCACATCACCAACAGTCTTCTCACCAATTTTTAGATCATTTGGAGCATTTTTACCCCCTCAAAAGGTCAAAACACATCAAACATTTGTCCTTTCTGCCTCATTTTCAAACTAGGTGCTGCGCGCAGAGCACTATTGGGAGATTTGAATTTTGGACACGTAAATTGCATCCACTTATCACAACGCAAGAATTTATGGAAATTATACTCATCAAGCTTTCCAACGAGCCATCACAGAGCTAAATCCGGTGTTGGAAAGGGGTCCACTACTCAGGTGCAAGAGACCATATTTTCTACTGAAGTGGCGCTACGCACAGAGACTGTCTTGTGTGTTTTGGACCAAAAGTCAACAAAACACACTCATTTATTTCAAATAGATATTTTTGAGTTTTTTGAGGCAAATTAAGCTAGAATTAGGTGCAAATAGTTATTTTAGCATTTATTTCTTGGGATATTATGTGCCTTGGGCCTTGCATGGTCTCTTGGCCATAAATGATATTTATGACTATATTTAACATTTTCCTACCACATTTAGGATTTTAGTCCTCATTTGCTCCATAAATAGAGCATGAGGCCCCTATTTATTTTGTTGGCATTTGATGAGCTTGAATAGAAATATACATGGTTTCATGAGCTTGGAGAAGAAATTGGTTTTGTGATGTGAATGAATGGCTTGTTTAGCTTGATGATGCAGAAGTTTGTTTGCAGGATTCCATAGCTTGGTGAATGGTGATGTTTTCTTAACTTTTTAATGTTTTCTTTTTCTCATTTTGTTTCATTCTTCTTGGCTACTTTAAGACATAAAAATATAGGTTGAGACATGCTCCTGGAAGCACCTCAAACCTCCTGTTTGTTATAGCTTTGATGTTTTCCTCTTTTGGCCATCGTAAGGAATTCTTGATTGCTCCTTAGGTCCACCAAAACTTGTTTTTTGTTTCATGTATGGTTAGTACGCTAGCGTACAAGTATGATTCATGGTATTCCCTACTTATTTGAAGTTTTCAAAACCCTATCTTGAAGCCTTTCTGTGGAATATTGATTGCTAAGTTAACTCAAAGAGGTCTCGTTCGATCTTTCCCTTTATCCATGCTTACCAACTTGTTTTAGAGTTCCCAATAGCTTGAAATATAATTTTTAGGAGTTAACTCTTCATAAATTGAGTTATTTTTTTTATCTTATATGTTTTCCCAAAATCTGAAGGTGAATTTCTAAAGTTAGGAGTTCTAATGCTTCTATGTTTCACTAGAATGTTTATCTTATATGTTTATCAGTTTGAGTATTGTTCATAGAGATTAATGGTTTTCCCTACCTCATGAGTTGTTGCTTCAAACTATATATGTGTAAAACCTCTTAGTCTTTTCCCAAACTTAATGTTCACTGCACCTCATGCATCACCTTAAAGATCCATTAACCTTGCTAAATTGGTCGTGCAGTACACTCTGTTTCATCATTTAGACACTCTTGACTTCATTTGACTCCATAGCCCAATATCTTTGACATACTCTCGCTAGTCCTATTAAATTTGACTATCTTACCCATCCAAAACAAATCAAAAACCCTACACCTAATAACTATCCTAAAATCTAAACCCTATAGCAAAAAGAACACATCCTTTGCACCCATAGAGAGAGCCCTCTCTGAGTTCAGGAAGGCTAGGTCCTAGGACTCCAAAGCTTGGTTTCATGTTACCCTGTATTTGGTCTGCTAATCTACCAAATCACGGGACCCTAACATTCTGGCGATCACAGTGGGAACTTCTGAGTGTATAGTTGCTTGACAAACTCCTATAGGCTCATTTATACCTTCAGTTAAGCTTAGAAAATTGACTAATAGTACCTGATGGTTTATCTGCTACCTCATCACCTCACTAACACAATGGTGATCATGATGGAAACTCTGAGTCTGTGACAAACTATGTATCCCTTAGGACTTCAGATACCCTCATGAAATCATTAAGAACTTACACTATTAGCCAAAGAGTACTTTCACCATCCTAGAAAAATGATGACTCGGCTATAGGACACTCTTACAAACCTTAGGAAACTCAGGAAACCCCAAAACATCCTTAGATTGGTTTTTATTACTTATTGGTGGTGGAACATCATATATTTTACCTTTAAAAAGCTAAAAATTTCCACCTTGTGACTCCACTAGCCTCCATTAGGCCTATTACTTCATCAACACTCATTTGACTTCCTAGATTTGTTTCACACCAACCCTAAGAATTTTTTGAGCGCACTTATACACTATAAGAAGTTACCAAAAATTAGGAGAGGATAGCCTTAGGAAAATAGTCCTAAAGCTTTAATCCTCTCTGAATTTTGAGTTTTGAAATCTGGTTTCACATAGGATCAGTACCAGATCTCAACCGGACCCAAACCTCCCAACATAGTTGATGACCCAAAGAATATTTTGTGGCAAACTTCTAGATCTGGAAACTCAACCACTATTAGGACCATCCATAGAGAAATCTCTGTACCTGAACATCTCTTAGCTTTTCAATATCCCCAGTTTGACTTGCACCATAGAAGGAACCTCTTCATGAACAGGTCTCAAACTGATATTGACCAAACTGACTTTGAACCCTTGGATTTGCAGCAGAGTTTTAGTAGAGAAGCCTCTCCTTCCACACCACTTGATTCTCAGCTTCTCCATCATTTCAACTCTTTCCATAACAAATCTACTCAAAATCAGTTTGTTGGTCCAAGTACTTCCACCACACCCATCCATACCACCATTGTGCAAACCACTTCACTTCATCACACACCCCCTCTCACAAACCCACCTCTTGTAAATCCCCCAGTAGCTCCCATCATGGTAGCTTGGTATGCACCCTTGGTTTTACCTCAACCTCTAGTGCTTTTTCCAAATTACTATTAGTCCAAGATCCCTCATTTCATAGGGACCGAATCCACCACAAAGTTTAGGAGGAGAGGCGAAATTTTTTTTCAAGGCATTAACTCCTAATTCAATGAATGACCTCCCTTCCCTCTATCAAATTTTCATAAACAAGTGGGAAATCAAGAAAAAACCCCTCCAAATCCTATCTGAATATAACAATCTTAAAAGGAATGTAGGGGAGAGTGTGCAAGACTATTGCACCAGGTTTAACAATGTGTATAACTCCCTCCCACCTCACATGAAACCTCCACAAGGCCTAGCACTAGTAAAATTCCCTGAAGGTTTTGACCCTGACATGAATTTCCAACTAAGAGAAAGAGACTCTGAAACCTTAGAAGAAATGCAAAGGGTAGCTATTAGTGCAGAGGCTAATTTAATTGAAAAGAGAGATAGATTGAAATCAGAAATGAGGGTAACCTACAAATATGAAACCATACCTTCAACCTCCTCTTCTGATACCAAAATATACATCTTAATGAGAACTGTAGAGATAATGATATAAAAGATAAATTTGAATGAAAGGACCCCTCCTAGGGAAAACCAAGCTAATACCCATAGCAGAAATAGACCTCATAACTTCAGAAGAGACACTCCTTAAAACAAACCAAGTGAAAGTGATCAACAAATCAGACCTCCCTTTCAACAAAATTGTGTAGATGAAGATGAAGGAGAAATTATAGAACCTGAAGAAAGCCATATAGATCTAATAGGTTCTGATGATGAAGAGGATGTTTTTCTCACTAAAGAAGAACAAAGTTTCTTCTCTTCAGATCAAATTGACACAAACTATGAAGAATCTGAAGACTACCGCTTGGGGTTTGAAAATGCCATAATGGAAATCCATAAACAATATGATATTAGGAGCAAGAAGTACCTAGATTCAACCAAGAAAGACCAAATAGAGGTTGTTTCCCGGAAAGTACCTGAAAACACCCCTAAGAAAACAACAGAGAATGTCAACACCATGGTTAAGAAAGCTGAAATAAACAAAGGAAAATTTTGCCAGTCAAACAAAGACATTAGCTGTCCTAGCACCTCCACCATTTACCCTGAGAAAACCATTTTGTCTAAAGCTCCAACTCAAGATCAACAGATTAAAAATGTGGAAACATTCATGGCTGATAAGGCTAATGTGAATATGTCTAAAACACTAGTACCTTTCAGTTTTGAGGGAGAAATTTCCAAAATCAAGATCAATATACCCCTCACTGAACTAGTTACCCAACCAATGTATAGGTCCCAGATGTTGAAGGTACTAAACATAGGAAATGATTTTGACACTTTACACTTGGCTGATGATACACCTGAGTTGTTTTTTGGACCCAAAATAGAGGGAAAGTATCAAGAAGGAGACATTCCCCCTTTCTATGTCAGCTTAAACATACATGACAAAATCTTACATAATGCCATGCTGGATTCCGGTGCCTCTCACAATCTCATGCCCAAAGTTGTGATGGAGATATTAGGCCTAGAAATAACTAAACCTTATAAAGAACTGTACTCTTTCGATTCAAGTAGGGTCAAATGTTTGGGCTTGATCAAAGACCTTTGTGTCAACCTGGCACAAGTCCCAGCTAAAAATATAGTCATGGACATAGTAGTAGCATATATTCCTCCCAAGTATGGCATGCTTTTATCTAGATCTTGGGGAGCCAAGCTTCAGGGGAACCTTCAACTAGACATGTCCTACGCTACCATCCCTGTTTTTAACAAAACAAGGAGATTATACCGAGAGTCACATATGAAATATATGGTTAGCAGTCAGGATAGACAAAATAATACTCCTCTTTATTATATTCACTCAGATCTTGATTCTTTTTTCTTGTATAATGAGGAAGACACTAATGAACAGTTATGTCAAGTTGAAACACATCAAATCACACTACAACAGCCAAACCAGTCTTTACATGAAGAACTCAATATCCAGAACTATGGAAGCCTTGAAAAAACACATGATGACAAAACCCAACTTGACTTTCTACAAACTAAAGATGAAACCTCAAAACCAAGAGGCAGTTTAGAATGTGAATCAAGTTGCTCAAAGAGAGGTCAAAACTCAGAAACACAAATATTCCCTTTTACCAACCCCAAAGCACTAAAATGGCTTCATATAACAAAAATCTTGGGAAATCTGAATCAAGGGAGTCTTATGTTTTTACCTTACCTAGACACCTCATTATCAGAAAGCCTTGTCCCTCCGAAAAAGCTGTTGACTTTCACTGATGTTTCCATCAATCCTAAAGGTATGTCTATTGAAACTAATATAGAGGGATACAATATAGGCAGCCTAAGAAGGCCCAAACTAATTAGGTTATCCAAGGCCTTTCCATTACATACAAAACTAAAATACTTGAGGTTGTACAAAAAGTTCCAAGATGCTCTTGTATATAGGAGAAAAAGCTCAAAACCTAATGATATAAACATTGTCCAAAAGAGGCATTTTCCCAAGAAGAACTATGAAAATTTTGGGCAGATCTTAGCACTAACAAACAAAACCAAAGGAGGCAAATTTTGTATATACTTTAGAAACTTAGGAAAATCCTCCATGGAGTTCAAGTACCCTTTTCCAAAAATAAGTCATCCTATGCCAATAATATAAATTTCTAACAAAGTGACATTGATTGGTAGTGTTTTAGGTTTTCATGAGTTGATACCACTCCAAATCAATCAACACAAACACATTTTCAAAGTTCCTTGAAATGACTACATGCTTGACCAAATTTTTCCTAGAATAAAGGATGCTGAAGATACCTTCAAAGAGGCCATGTCACCTATTACCAACTTCTCCACTATGGGATACATTGAGGATATTGTCATTTTTTTGAGAGATGATCAAGAATGCCTTCTTCACCTAAATAGTTTCTTTCACAGAAACAAGGTTTGGAAACATAACTCCAAGAAGGTATATAAAAAATAACTTGGCCTGTTTGAAAAATTTGGTAAAAAACCTTATAACGTACCCTCAAGAATAGATAGCCATGTTCCTTATCTGCAAGAGCTGAACCATAAAGGTTTGTTAGATGATCCTAGGGTTGACAGGGTGATCAAATACCATGGCCAGTCAGAATACTAGTTTGAAATTTTCACTCATTGTACATACCACTATTTGATGAAAAGATATAGAGAGAAAAAACACAAAAACATTAAAAAAAAAAATTAAAAAAGAGGGCAGATTGAAAAGAGGCAAAGCCCCATACCCAAAAAATAGAACTACTGAAAGTGTGTAAGTCTAAATACCACTACTAGTGCATAAATGATGTCTTTTTTTAGTCATCTAGCCTAATCATGGCTAAAGCATGTTTTAAATTTATTGTTGATAAGTTAGTGAAAGATAGTGGGTCAAATTTTTCAAGCTTGACTTGTCAAAAGATAGATTAGGTAGAAAGATACTAGTTCCATATGCCTAAAACAAAACAAAAGAGAAAAATAGGGATGAGTAGAAAACAATGCATCCTAGCCCTAATTTTTCTAGTCTTATTTTGTACAAAAATAACATTTGTGTGCAACTTGTTTTTTATGCCACAAACCCATGATAAATCAAATTGTCTAATCTTGATTTAGCAATGTTTTCAATTTCATGGTTTTTAGCTTAGTGAATAAATCCTGTCAAACATTTTATCCGTGACAGTTGAATAGTATAGGTAGAGAATTAAAAGAAGTTCATTAGCTTAATCAGAACTTCTGGAAGAAATAAGTGCAGAAGTAGATAGTTTGTTTTGCTTTCAAAAATAAAAAGATATCAAGGTTGCTAGTCTAAATGCACCTAAAGAAGAAAAAACGATAGGAAAGTAGGTTGGGTAGGTAGAGATGAAGTTGAGTTGATCATGTCTTTCAAATTTTTGAGATCATAGCTTCAAGAAAGCATCAACAAGTAAAGAGAGGTAAAAATCTACCAAATAGATGAGGCACTGGTCTCCATAAAGCCAGAGATATGAAGTTCTAGACACCTCTTGAAGAGGAGCTGCCCTCCCCAAGTGGAGACACTGTTAGTCATCAGTAATTTTTGCCCTGTTGATGACTAAAGTATTATCCCAAGATTTCTAGAAACAAAGTTCATAAACATTGTGAGTTCTAGAAATCTCACTACCTTCATTATCCTTAAGATAAATTTTCACTATTTTTCCATTTCATCCTGTCAAGCCTTGCCTACCAGTCTCAGAAAACCCATTAGGAGCCTATGTTACTCATATTTTGTATATGATATCATCTTTGCCCCAAATCCCCTGTTTTTGTTTGCCTAAAAACCCCCCACTGCTACCTAAGCTCACCTATCAAACAACTTGTTGTGTCCCCCAAACTACTCCTAAACACTGATAGTCTCAAACTATCTCTGTAAAATCTTTAGATCAATCAATTACATTGGATTTTTTATTTTCAAAACATTAGTTTATCACGAATTTTATCTCACACTTGATAAGCCCAAGTTCTAGGTTTTATTCCAAAAGCCAAATCCCAGAAAGCCTCCACTAGGTCACCTAGGGTTTCATGAGTCATAGGGTGAATTTGGTGCCCTACAAGCTCTTTTTTTCTTATATGAAGAAACTGCATTCAAAGAAGGAACGGATTGGTGATATTTTCTTAAACTCATCAAAGAGATCATTCAAGAAAGGTATTTGGCTTGAAGCACGAGTTTTGTAGGGGGACAACTGCGCCTTGCTTACATTTCTGCAAAAGAGTCAAAAGGCCATCAACCTAGCAAGAGGTAAGGTAATGAGAAGCACCATCACAATAAAACCACTCACAGCCAAGAAGAAACCATCAAGGTATGTGTTTGATGGGAATCGGGATTTATGACTGTTTTGACCAAGAAATAAATCAATACTAGGGTTGCAAGAGTAAAGGTTACCTCAAGCTCCATCAGTACACCATTGAAGGTCTTTAGACATGATTAATGAGTTTAAGAAGTTTTTGAGAACTTAAAAGACAACACTATTTACTTTTTTCTAAGCATCCCTAAAGCCTAGGAGTTTGGGAAAATTGACAAACTGGTCAAAAGGTGATGACAAAGCCTCCTTCATAATGGCAAAGGGTTTTCAAAGGGTTTCAAATTGTCCACTAGGGTGTAGCCAAGAGGCACTAACTCCACTTCATCAAAAGGTGAAATTAGAGGTTTTAAAGAAGATAAAAATAGTGAGAATTAGTTCAAAGTTTGTCTTCTCAAAGAAAGGACAAAAGCATTTTTAAGGCTCAAGGAGGCAAGCATAAGGGAAGAAATTTCTCTAGGAGGTAGCTATGACAAGCCTAGGTTCATGGTTGATAAAATGAATTGTCCAACTCCAAAAGAGACAGTGATCAAAAGGCAGAAATTGTGTAGGCACCTGCAAGAACATAAGTGGCCATGAAAGACACAAAAAAGGGTTTAAACTAGCTTGCCTCTCTCACTAGACCTACATCATTGTCAAAGTGGTCTAAAGAAAAAATATTCCACTAATTTATAGCAGAGCAGTAAAACCTCCAACAAGGGTCACCCTATCAAATGAATATTTTGGAAGAGATGGATTATGCCATAAATAACACTTCTACAAATTGTCAAGGATAGCTACCTACATGAAGAGTTAATAAGAGCATAAGTGCCAAATGAATGTTTGTAGTGATAACAACACATAAATATTACAAAGTTCATTGATACTTACTGATGGGGGTTTTCATACTAGGAGGATTGTTCACTGTTTTAAAGAGAAAAGCATAACAGAATATTAGTCAAAGGAAGAAATGGAAAATATGACAAGTTTACTATGTGTAAGTGTTAAAAGCCATGAAACAGGTTCATTTTTAAAAATATAGATAAAATGCATAGTTTTAGCTTCTTTAGGATGATTATCAATCTGAGGGGTGACATTAAGAAACTTCCAACAGTGAAAAGAACAATGTTTTTGTCAAACTGCCACCTACAGGACCAAAAGCAGTCAAAAAGACAGTGGAAAAAAGGCAAAGGGAACAAACCTTATAAAGTGGGTTTACGGCATCAAATCATTTTCAAAAGGGAGTATAAAGTTTCCTCGACCTCTTCCCCACCTCATTTACCCCTGCACAGAAGAAGCAAACTGTTGGAGAGAATTTTTTAGGGTTTTTGTGCAAGTTTGAAAAAAATTTCAGGCGCTGCGCACCAAGGCCGGTGCTATGCACCTGGCCATCGGTGTTGCGCACAAAGGAGGCAGCGGCAGTATTATTTAACACTGCACTACACACCGGGAGGGAGGCGCTACGCTCTTGGGTGGGCACTATGCACAGGCACAGGAGAAGCCCGACTGCCCACCAAATCGACCCAACGCTGCACTCCAACAGGCCCGACAGGCCCATCTCTGGCCCAAGTTGACCCAACGCTGCACTCCAACAAGCCCGACAGGCCCTTCCTGGCCCGGATTGACCTGCCACTATACTCCGACAGGCCAGCCCGACCTGACCTGAACATGAAGTCGGGTAGGTGCTACGCATAGAAAAATTTTGTTCCAAATTGATCAAAAAGGGCCAAAAATTCAAGTTTTTGCCTCCAACTCTCCTGAAATGAGTCAAATAAGGTTGGTCAGTCTTTTTTCTCACTCTCCTAGTGTTATTTTCATTATCTATGAAGGTATTACTTGGCCTAATGTGACCAAACCCTAATCTTCATAAAAAATAAATATTGACCTCCTAAGTTAGGGTTTGCAAATTTGAAAGGGTTGTCATTAGCTGCAAAGACTCTCAGTACCATCAGAACTGCTTCTAAAAGATAAACACACTCCTTGAAAGCTTCATCTTAGCCCTCATTTGCAAAATATTACCCTCACATCACTCATTTTCCATCCTAGACCTAAAATCTCTCAACCAAGCTAAATATTTTTTTGTTAAAACCAGTCACCATGTCTGAAGAAGAAATTCATACCAGTAGTGATGAAGGCCAAAGGCCTACCAAGCCTAAGCACAAGGGAGGAAGGACTAATAGGTTGGAGCCCTTAGACACCACTCAAATTACTTCCTCTCCCATGATCCTTTCATGCTTTCAGGATCTTGGGTGTTATAAGTTTTGAGAGAAGGTCAAGAAAGTCCAAAGCCACTCAGACTTGACTGGGTTGTTCATCCTAAGCTTACACAATCACCAAGTCAACCTAGCAGGAGTGGAGTTTGAACTCTCATCTGAATCCCTTTCTAAAGCCACAGGTATACCAGACATTGGTGAGATATGGTTTAAACAAAAGAAGTTGGACTTGAGCTACTATTAGCCCTACCTTAAACCTAGCTGTCAACAAGGCTGCAAGGTTGTTTTCCCCTTCTCCCACTTGCTAGAGAGTTATGCCCTACAAATGAAGCAGATAATCAAATATTTCACTTGTAAGGGTAGGTACTCTAGGGTTTATTCATACCACATAAGGCTTTTGATGCACTTCACCAAAGTAAAATTGTTGAACCTACCATATTAAATATTTCGAAGCATTGATAGGATGGCCTCACTAGTCAAGAAGAGAAGTTATCCCCACCAAATGCAGAGCCTTTTTCACCACTCCTTGATAAAAATGATTTTCTTACTCCATTTGGAGAAGCAACGGATCCCTTGGGAGTTTTTTAACTCACATGATGTGTTTGCGAATCCCCAAGCCTTCATTCAGCAAACCTTGCCTTCCACTTCACATCCACCTACCTCCACTCCTCCATCTGCTCCTCCTATGCCTTCTACCAAAGGAAATTAACCTTCTATCTCTTCTCCTAATGCATCAAGTGAAGGAGCTAACAGTAGCTCTAATGAGGAGCAAACAAATGATAATGATGAGGAAGAGGACAGTGAGGTAGAAGCTGAGGTAGATGAAGATAACTAAGAAGAGGACAGTAGTGAGCAGGAATATGATGATAGAAACAATGAACAAGAAGGTAATGACAACAGAAATGAGGAGAGAGATGAAAGTGATGAAAACGGTAAAGACAGTGGGGCAAAGCAAATTCTAATGTTGAAGAAAATAATGATAACATGGAGGAGGAAAATGAACATGACAGTTTTGAAAATAAGGAAGGCATTAAGCAATTGGATCAAAATAGTGATAGTGGTGACACCTAGAAAACAATCTCAAGTGCAGAAAATAATGTTGATAATGAGCAAGATGATATCCAAGGGGATTATGAAAAGAACAATGAAGATGTCAGTCAGCAGGAGAGTGCACAAGACAACCAAGAGGAAGATGGTTTTGAGCATGATAGTGAGCCCAATCACAGTGACAAAAGTGTTGAAATAAATGAAGAAAATGAAAATGAAGAGACAGGGGAAGAGGACGAATAAATTGAAGACCAAGAGAAAACAAATGATGAGGTTAAAATAGAGTTTGAGGATGAAAGCATTGACCAAGGCAGTGGTACAAGTGACACAATCAGTAATGAGCAAGGAAATAGTCATGACAGTCATGACAGCTATCATGACTGTCATGACACTAATTAGCCTCCAAATGGCTAAAGAACTCAAAGTGACAATGCTGAAAGTGACAAAGAAGAAGACCTTGGTGAAGGACAGAGCCAAAATGAGGCAAGTGAGGAGGATAGTGGCCAGTTTGAGAGCCAAGAAGAAAGTGAAGAAAATAGTGAAGAAAGAAATGATGATGATGAGGCTAGGGATCAAGAAATCAATGACCCATTGGAGCATGAGTTGATCCATGAAATCCATGGCAAGAATGAAGGGTTTGGTGACCATAGCACAAATCAAGGCCATGATGGAAGCACCTCCAAAACCATCACCACTCCTCTCACATACACTTACCACACAAGACCAAGAGATGTGTTTGTTGACTCAAAAAGGCAAAGGGCCATCTCTCCTCTAGCTATCAAGCACAAAGACAAAGGCAAGGAAAATATGGATAAAAGTGAACAACAGGTAAAGGTAAGAAGAAGCAACAGAATCAAGAGGACTTCTCAAGGGCCTCAATTCATTGATCTATACACTGACAATGAGGACTAGGAGATGAGCACTAGATTGCTTCTCTTGGAGAAAGATGCACAACTTCAGGAGTGGGAAAGGGACTTTGATATGGCACAAAGGGTCATCCACTATTACAAAGAGGAGCATAAGCATTTCAAGGAGGTAAAGAGGGGCCTTTCTCTACAAAAGAAAATGCCCAAGCATTATGCAAGGAAAAACATGCTTGCTTGTGCCAAACTAAGGAAGACCCTCATTGAGCTAGAAGACCTAAAAAGAACCAAAGTGCATGACGACCTTGGATTTTTTGTTGAGGCTTCTCAACAGGTGTCCAAGACCTCTTGAGGGACCTCTCCACAAATTTTGAGGCAAATTGGACAACTTTCTGTTTTTTCCAAATTTTGACCCCTCTGTGCGCAGCACCCTAGGCATTACACACATAATTGGTGCATCCTAAGCTCTAAAATTTTGCATTTTTGGACTTATCACATCACCAAAATTCTACTCACCAATTTTCAGATCATTTGGAGCATTTTTACCCCCTCAAAAGGTCAAAAAACATCAAAACTTTGACCTTTTTGCCTCATTTTCAGACTAGGCGCTGCGCACAGAGCACTGTTGGGAGATTTGAATTTTGGATAGGTAAATGGCATCCAATCAGCACAAGTAAAACATTTTAGGAAATTATACTCCTCAAGCTTTCCAACTAGCCATCACGGAGCCAAATCCGGTGTCAGGAAGGGGTCCAAAACGTAGGTGCAAAAGACCCTATTTTCTGCTGAAGTGGCACTGCGCACAGAGGTTACCTAGTGTGTTTTGGACCAAAAGTCAACAAAACACACTCATTTTTTGCAAATAGATATTTTTGAGTTTTTTGAAGAAAATTAAGCTAGAATTAGGTGCAAATAGTTATTTTATCATTTATTTCTTGGGATATTATGTGCCTTGGGCCTCGCATGGTCTCTTGGCCATAAATGGTATTTATGACTATATATGACATTTTCCTACCACATTTAGGGTTTTAGTCCTCGTTTTCTCCATAAATAGAGCATGGGGAACCTATGTATTTTGTTGCCATTTTATGAGCTTGAAGAGAAATATACATGGTTTCATGAGCTTGGAGAAGAAATTGGTTTTGTGAAGTGAATGAATGGCTTGTTTAGCTTGATGATGGAGAAGTTTGTTTGTAGGATTCTATAGCTTGGTGAATGGTGATGTTTTCTTAACTTGTTAATGTTTTCTTGTTCTCATTTTGTTTCATTCTTCTTGTTTGCTTTAAGACATAAAAGTATAGGTTGAGACATGCTCTTGGAAGCACCTCAAACCTCCTGTTTGTTATAGCTTTGATGTTTTCCTCTTTTGGCCATCCTAAGAAATTATTAATTTCTCCTTAGGTCCACCAAAACTTGTTTTTTGTTTCATGTATGGTTATTATGCTAGCTTAAAAGTATGATTCATGGTATTCCCTGCTTATTTTAAGTTTTCAAAACCCTATCTTGAAGCCTTTCTATGGAATATTGATTGCTAGGTTAAGTCAAAGAGGTCTCGTTTGATCTTGTCCTTTGTCCATGCTTACCAACTTGTTTCAAAGTTCCCAATATCTCGAAATATGATGTTTATGAGTTCCCTCTTCATAAATTGAGTTATCTTTCTATCTTATATGTTTTCCCAAAATCTGAAGGTGAATTTCTAAAGTTAGGAGTTCTAATGCTTCTATGTTTCACTAGAATGTTTATCTTATATGTTTATCAGTTTGAGTATTGTTCATAGATATTAATGGTTTTCCCTACCTCATGAGTTGTTGCTTCAAACTATATATGTGTAAGACCTCTTATTCTTTTCCCAAACTTAATGTTCACTACACCTCATACATCACCTTAAGGATCCATTGACCTTGCTAAATTGGCCCTGCAGTATACTCTGTTTCATCATTTAGACACTCTTGACTTCATTTGACTCCATAGCCCAATGGCTTTCACATACTCTCGCTCCTCCTATTACATTTGACCATCTTACCCATCCAAAACGAATCAAAAACCATACACTTAATAACTAGCCTAAAATATAAACCCTAGAGCAAAAATAACACATCCTTTGCACCCATAGAGAAAGCCCTCTCTGAGTTCAGGAAGGCTAGGTCCTAGGAGCCTAGGTTGAGTTTGATTTTAGTTTTAATAATTTAATTCATTCAAACTGAGTTAAAGTCAATTAAACTAGTTCCAAGTGTTTGAGGAACTAGTGGGAGGTCTAGTAGTGGGGTGTATACTTAATGATCAACCAATTAACTGATAAAACAACCATAATTAACTCATGCATGAATGAGTTACAATTTACCTAGTTGAGATTGGAGCTCAAGGACAATGTACTATCAGTTGTATAAGTATCCAAGTTGTACAGGTGGTGCATGCAATCAGAGAAGGGCCTATAGGGATTGAACAATTTAGGATGGGGATTTCCCTATTAATAGTGGGATAATTCGTTGAAAAACAACTCAAGGAAATAGGAGCTGGGAAGGTAGGAAAATTGGCTAAGTATTGGCCAGAGTCAGCTTGTGAGGTAGTGAGATAGATTATACTTATGCAGAGTTTGTTCAAGATTGAAGAAGAATTGTATTTATTCTCTATTTTTTTATTAATGCAATACAGATAGGAAACGATTTTGAGCAATGGATTTCCTCAAGATATATCCTTGTGTTATGTGTATTAATTGATTCAAGTCGCATGTTTTTTATATTTCTTTTCAATTGTGAATTTCTTTATGCAGATGAGTAGAAGTAGATTTGTATTATGTTTTAGAACATTACATGACAAATGTTGAATCTACAATTAATGATCCAGTGGATAAGTAAAATGCTAAAAAATCAAAGTGTTTGAAAGTTCTCACAACTAGCACTAAAACAAAGATCTCGTTGCCCTGAATCCAATGCAACTCATTTCACTCAAAAAAGATATCGTATGCTCCTAATATCATGTTCTGACCGTTTTCTCAAACAACTAAATTTAAAAAAAAAATGGGTTGCAAGTATTCCCAGTTAGCAGTCTGTCCACTGATCAAGAATGTGACTGGGAATTTGATTGTGTTTTTGTGGGCCAATGATTTTTTGCCATGTGTCTCAATCTGGTTGGCTGATTTAGTGTGATTTCTGATTGGTTAAATAATTGACCAATGGTGGAGGGCTTTATGGGCCAATGACTGGCGGCCACGTGCCCTCCTCAAACTGGTGAAAAATTATGTTTGTAGGTCAAACGGGTCTAGAAGGAATTGAACTATAGACCGACTGAGTGGTAGGGAATCACTTTACCATTGCGCTGTGTGTTGTTGCTAATTATGTATGGGTCACAATACATATATAAATTTTATGGAGTTGCATATTGGGGGTCGGGGTCGAGGTTAACCCCTGGCCCCCAGCCCCACCCAACCCACGAGAATGTAGGTCAGGGCGGCCAAGGGTGCGAATTTAACCCCGAACCCAAACCACATGTTACAATACCAACCACAGTGCATAGAAACGAAGTTCAAACCTAATGGTTGCTAAAAATTACCATATTCGGTGCAAGGTTGGATTAATATCATGGCGCAGGGTTGTCAAACCAAACCATAGTCTGCCACCAACTACAATTCGTAGTCAGGGTTTAAAAATTATTGGGATTCGTTCAAATGACCATGAGATCAACAAATTTTATTGCACCAAGTAGCCTGTTATGATCGGTTCATGGGGGTCACAGAAATTTAAACAGCTCAACAATTTTCACCTGAACCAACATGGATCTCACTGGCTTAGGGAAACTTTGTCGCTCCACCTAGCCGAAAAGTGCGGAATTTGTAGGATGAATTGCATGTGGGTGTGAATTGGAGGACAGTTAGCAAAAAATTGTTATGGAGCATAAATCAATCATTTTTTGACCTTTTTGAGTGCAAAAAGAGCCCAAATAGGGGTTTTTTACTATTCTGGATTCATTGGAGACAATATTTTTTAATTCTGAGCACTGTAATTTTATGTAAACACATGTTTTTGAAACTTTACTCAAATACATTGGAGGTTTACATAGCTACTTGAGACACACTATTCTCATGTTTAACCCTATAAATTTACATGAGGTTTGTGTACAAGCAACACATATAGAAGTAATAGGGGAAATTTTTTCACAAGAGGGCATCAAAAATCCATTTAAGGGTTGATCCAAGTGGATATTGGTGGCCACCCACCTATTCCACCTAGTAAGTTTCATTAATTTTATTATTTATTATTTTTTAAAAAAAATTAGGTCTTGAACTTCTAGAGCCATTTTGAGGCCCTAATCTGCATATTCCTCGGAGATATCTTTCCAACGAGGTATCATACACGCCAAACAAAGATACTATGACCAAGTTATGACCCTAGGAAGTTGGCTGCCCAACTAACCCCAATGGGGCCCATAAACTCTTGGTGTTACATCTCCTCAGGTTAGGGCTTTGGTTGTTTAGAGTTTTCTCTTATTGATCAATAATAAAAAGTCCCTTGAGCCTCATTGCAACATAGTTTAGAGGTAGGCAGTTGCCACATCTCTTCTCAGAGACAAGTGACCATCACCCTAACTAGTTTATGTTCATTCTGTCTTTTCATTGTTTTGCAGTAATATTCAGTAAATTTCATGAAAGTTCCAAGGTCTCCATAGATCATATTAGAGAGTTAAAAATATCTCATTTTAAATTATTTTGCATTATCTCAAATGGGTTTTTTATGGAATTTTTTCCGTTTCCCGGTTTGAGAGATATGAGAAATTGAAATTACACATGTCTGGAACATTGCATGACCACGTGTCATATGATTTTGTGGAATCATTTTCTCACCTGAAAGGTCATAAAATTTAAAGTGTCTTATATCACTGGAAATATATATTCAATACCTCAATTAGGTCTTTGAAGGAATTTGATTTCATCACCTATAGCAGAAGTTATCAGCACAGTTGCAGCAATAGGTCCATTTCAACCAAATCCGGATTAGTGATATCAGAGAAGTTTGTTCTTTATATACCTTTCTTTACATGTCCCCAAAAATTTTAGGGTATAAGGAGTTAGGGCTTGATCTCGTTTAACCTTTTCAAGATCAGCCTCGCAAACTCATACAGCCTCCCATGGCTGAAGAAAAGAAAGACGAGTGACCAAGAGATCCTATCAAAATATTGCTTGAGGAGGTGTTGTGCAGGAAAATCCCCTTTGAAGATAGAGGCGATCCCTCTAGTCCTATGGTGGGTCTAGCAACAAGGGAACACGCTAAATTACTAAATTCCTTATTTGTAAATGAAATATGTACAGGAATAGATATCCTACCTCAGTCCATTGCTCTTGTCGTGGCACCTTGCAGCGATCCCTTGATCTTTGTCTTCACACCTTGTTCTTTGTTGGTGACGATGTTAATGCACCTGCACAAATATCAAACAAACACCCATAGCATACAAACATATATATTCATCTACAACTATCCAACTAGTCAAGGAGAGTTATACACTTCGAATATAAACGTAAACAAAGTTGGAACCAGAAACCAGTCATGTAATATTGATATATGAAAAATAAGTTTAAAACCTGCGCCTTGGCATTGTAGACCTCCTTCGATGGGTTTATTTAGGCACGTCTCCAAGCATTCGTTCATCATTCGGCTTAATGAGGTAGTGGGCTTAAAATCTCTCACACAACAATTGACTCTTCTCTGCTCTCTTCAACACACCAGCTATAACTATTGACTTATAAGCTAACTGAATTAATGTGTGGAAGAAGAATTTATAGGAGAGGAAGAGGAGGTTTGGGATCCACATATGGTGGAGGAGAGGTATACCCCTTTGGGAAGCTGCATATTTGTAGGAACTAATAGACCAAAGGGAGAAACTCGACTTGATCTAGGTGAACAAGCAACCATGACTCCACCCACGAAGATGTTAGATCATGGAAGCTTCGTTTCTATTTTTAAAAAAATTCCAAAATCAGCTCGACGCGGGTTCTCTTCAGAGACAGAGTGACCACGATGATAGGCATAGTGCAAATCTAGCCATGGGCGCGAGGACAAAACTACCTACCAGCGCCGACCCAAAAGCATAGGCTTTTGAGGGTCTACTTGAGGAATGGTCAACTGAGATTGTGTTTCTGACATGTCAAGGGATGGGATGACATTCATGGCAATGTATGACAGTACACAGGGGTCACTGAAATGGTCCTCCAATATTTGTAATGGGGATTTCAGGGACAGTGAAAAAATACTTTGTAACAGACATACCCTAAAGCATGAACTCCAATAGAGAAGGAGGGGTGAAATGATTTTCAAGAACATGCCCAAACCAAAACGTTGTTGTCGGAGGACCTACAAGATCAAATACGACTAATATCTCTGATACATGAATACAAGGCATGGGCGCAACCATCCATAATAGAGAACATGTAATAAGATCAATGGTATGGACACAACCTTTCAATGAAAAGGATCACAAAATAGACTCAGGTATGGTCACAGCCATCCAATCAGAAGAGTCATGTATATATAATCATGATAAAACAACACATCCCACAACCTGGATTTTATCAGACAAAACCCGGAGTCTTGTGCTCCATCTCGACCCGAATGAGTACAAATTCAGGCATGTGAAATGAGATGAAGTCGAACATGCAATAAAGTCGCCTGATTACCAGCCAATGATGGAAGTTGTCAACATGCGCGAGAGAAACCACCAATAATGAAAATGGCTCTCAAGTTACTGCTAGTACAATCCACGAAATGTGAAACATGTGTTGGAGTCGAACACCCGAAAAATCACCTAATCGAAGGCCAATTATGAGAACATGTCATCAAATGCGAAGAACCTGTCGTTGAGGCATGAAAGCTCTAAGGTACCAGAAGGGAATCTCTGGATCAACTTCCTGGATAATGAGCTAAAGTCGATAGGAAGCGATCGGTCGAAGGAGGGCGATAATTTTTCCCACATCATCGACACGAGACAGAGGAATAATATGGTAGTGAATCAAGATTGAACAAAGGATTAGGGGTTGAATACTGGAGAAGGAATTCCCTTGAACATATGGTGACACCACTCCAGAATTTGGCAGTATTTGACATCAAGGGATCTGAGGTCATGATGACAAGGAAAAGAGCAGATGGGAGGTCAAAAGAGATAACCAAAACCCGTGGAGGAAAAATGATGAATGTGGGATGGCCCCAACCCGACACAAACTGCAGACAAGTGTCATGTTCAAGTGTGACACACTCCCGACATGATTGAAAACTAGTTCCATTTTCCCCACCATTTCTGTTGAGTACCCCAATTATTTTTGGAAACAATCTTGAAGGGGATAGCATATGCTTGTCATATAAGTTTTTCCTTCAGAAAAATCCATCCTAGTACATTTTACGAGCCCTAGGAAGGAGAAACTCGGTAACTTCATTGTTGGGCCAAAATTGTAAATTACAAATAAATCACGCTTCCCTGGACAGGTGCTAGTCTAGAAAAACAGGTGAAAAAATATACGACTATTTCTCCTAACTCATAACAGATACACAGAGAGGATTGGAGGCTTACTTGTTCAGTCGCTTCCAAATGGCTCTTTCTGTCGCTTCTGTTGTAGCTTCAAATTCAAGCGGTTTGTGAGCTAAATGATTCCTGCAAGAAAGAACAATGAAATAGCAGAAGATGTAATAATATAGATATCTATTCAAGCTATTTAGCTAAATCAGTAAAGCATAAACCATACACATCAACGAAGATCTTGCAATATGGAAAATAAAATCCAATACAGATGCATATAGGGAAAAAAAAGTAGTACTCTTTATTGATGATAGAAGGAGATGTTACAACCTAGTGACTGATTTGAAGTGACCTTCGAGAAATGTTCCCAATCCTCATCACAGTATAAATCTCTCCAGTAGCAGCTACACAAATCTAGCTCTCAATTGAAAATTCTCCAGCATTTCTCTACTCAAATTCTTCCTCCTCAAGCACTTAGATCTATGCTCAATTTATAGATGAACTGTAGGTTGTTTTGCAATCAATGACTTTCCAATAATAGGAAAGACATGTTTCCAGTCATGTAGATGTCAAATGGACACTTGGATCTGAAGCTTGACACATGTGAAATCTTCTAGAAGGCACTGGCCAAGTGGAGATTCTGGAACAATGAGAATTTCGCTCCCAATGTGACCAACACACTTGTGAATGTCGGGAAGTGTTTTGCAGAGCAGACTTGCATGGGGCTACCTGCATATGCAACGCACTTAGGCCCCTTTGAGCCTACGTTGGTGAGCTCTCATATGTTATATAATAAGCTTCAAATCTTGGAAACCTTTGCTTGATGAAAGTCTTGCTTGATTTGTCTTATTTCTTGTCTTAGGGCATGTAGCAACTGAAATGATAGGGAATGATAGACCCTTGATCATTGGTCCTGGAGATGATGTCCAGTTAACCAGGTCATTGGGAATGGTGCCCAAATTGACATATAACAATTTCCCCTTAAAGCATGAGATCCAAATAATAAGAACATATGATTTAGATGCTTTACATTGTGATCAGCCTGGAAACGAAGCGGAGTGGTCACCTGCATCAATATTACAATAAATTACATCATGATATATCCTCTTTGATCATAATTTCTAAGGGTAGGCATTCCCATTTTTATCACATAAAATAATCACTACAAGAAAAAAGCACATTGGTGAGGGTCATGCTTATGACGAACCTTTAAGGTCCGTCACCAATGTCACATATGGTGACGATCATTAAAAAACCGTCACTGTAAGTGTATATAGTGATGGTTCTTTATGGTCCGTCACCAAAGACATTTTCAATGACACTTTTGGTGAGGGTCGTTAAAGGCCCATCACTAATTCTCTCTTTGGTGACACTTCTAGTGACGAATTTTTAATGACCCTCACCGATGCTCTTTCTGTTACTTTTGGTGGCGGTCAAAAAATGTCCATCATCATTGATCACTCAAAACCGTCACTGTAAGTGTATATAGTGATGGTCCTTTATGTTCCGTCACTAAATACATTTCACTTTTGGTGAGGGTCGTTAAAGGCCCATCACTAATTCTCTCTTTGGTGACACTTCTAGTGATGAACTTTTAATGACCCTCACCAATTCTCTTTTTGTTACTTTTGGTGACGATCAAAAAATGTCTGTCATCATTGATCATTCCAACGAGTTTTTGATGATGCTATGTGCCTGTTAATATATTTTTTGTCAAAAGATAATGATTTAATACCATTATTGTTGAGAATTTTTTATAATATGTCCAAGGCCGTAGTGGTTAGGGTCAGTCAATTTTTTAAGAAGTAATAAGCGTGTATCATTTTCCTCAAGTAATGACTAGTCGAATAGAGATTTCCTATGAGTCAACACAAGATTCATATCTATTAAGTTTATTATCTAGAAAATTCCATTTAGATAAAGTTCCACTATTGTGTGTAGGAAACATATTATTTAATACATAATCGAGCTCTGAAAATTCTATTAATGAGAAAGACCTAACAATCCTCAACAATCTGGGCACACCTTAAATTAATTCTTTGGCACACACTAACATTTCTTATTACCCCACATGTCTTGGAACATATTTGTACCTAGAACATCTTTTGATGACATTGACGCCCAAGCACATGGTGGCATGTGCTAGCACAACATGGAACTCTCCTAGCATGTGTTAGCATGCTACTTATAGTCCCTAGCATGCCCCTTTTCAAAAATATAAAGTCCTGACTTATTAACCCTCTTATTGGTTCTTCCTTTTGTTGCCTTGACACATATTGATATACCCTGGCACCCTGCGCCACATCCTTAGCACCTAGCATGTATTGGCATATCTTGGCACTATTAATTGGCACATGATATAATTAGCACACCCTGGAACTCCTAAGCACACTTTGGGAATTCTTAACATGCCTTGATATTCCCTAGCATGCCTTACCAATGCTTAGCATACATTGTCACTCCCTCCTTGGCATGACAACTAAAATTGACCATTAACACTAGTCTCTGGCAGTACACGTTCCTCATATTCATTAACTTCCATGAATTTCTACCTAGTTCTCCCTTAATGTTTTTTCTTAGTACTCCTTAACACTCATCAACATATATTATCACTATCTAGCACACCTTAGCACTCTTCAATATTCCCTTCCACTTCATAACATGCATAACAATAGTCCTTGACACATATTAGCGCTTGGCACATGTTAGTGCTTGGAAAGTCCTAGCATGTATGGAATACGTTGAGATGCCTTGGTATGATTTAGCATGTTTTAATATTAAATTTATTTGTGATGATAAATTTTTGGAAAGTAGACGAGAAGCAACAAAAGAATACTTGGCACTTAGAATGCACTAAGACTTTGCATTTGGAACCTATTTCCGCCTAGTGTTAGTGTGCCTAGCATGCCCCTCTTAGAAAAGGTAAGTGATGACTTATTAACCCTCTTATGTGTTCATTTCCTTGTAGTTTAACATTTTTCTCCCTTTTGTTGTCTTGAAATTCCCTGACACGCATTGACACACCCTTGCACATCTTGGCATGCCTTATCACTTGGCACATCTTAGCATGTTTGACATGTATTCCCACTATCTAGCACATCAAGGGGGTGAAGAGAGATGTATTCCTAAAGTAGGTCAAGTACAAGGGCCGAGTAAGGGTTACTAAAGGGAGGTCATGATCATCCTCCAAGAGCAAGATCATGATGTGAGGGTTCAAAAGAATGTTGCATACCTTAATGGTCAGTTTGCGCTAGGAACTAGGATGGAATATTGTTGGTTCTCTTCTGGCAGATCAAGCTTAAGAGAGGTTTCTCATGAGAATCTGGGCATGTGATTTCAATGGTGTCTTTGTGTGAAGGCCACATAAAATTCTGAAATGTTGAAATTTGCAACAAGAAACAGTGAGATTGGAAAACATAAAGGAAAAAAAAAATGCACCCACACTGGTGAGGAATTTTGATGCACCAAGAGTGAGGAATGTGGGGCGTCTAATTTATTTTTACCTTAAATAAATTGGACAATAAATTGTATTTTCATCTCATAACAACCTATGTCAGTTAATTAAGTCACGATGACCAAGTTAGCTCGAGAAATTTGAGTTGAGGGTATAATATGAGGCATCTAGTGGGATTCTAATATTTTTGGGGTCCAATTGAAGTTGATGCATTGGTGGTGTGCAAGTGTAATTAACTCAATTAAATGAGTTAAAATCAGTTTAACTAGTTCTAACTGAGTGATGAGCTAGTGAGAGGTCCAATGAATTAAATTAGATTTAATTCACAATGAGTGATCAATCAGATAACTGATAATTCACTATTAATAGTTGCATGCATGTCAATTTCTAGGAATACCCAGTTGAGACAGAGGTTAAAGGGAACATAACTATTAGTTTTATTCAGAGAAAGTTTCCCATGTGAAATTATAAAGTCAATGGGATGCCATGATGGATTGCGCAATCAAGGAAGACTGATTTTCCTAATTAATAAGGATTTAATTCCCTAGGAATTGCACGAGTAAGGCAGGTTGAAGTAAAGATTATAATTGGCTAAGTACTAGACTGAGTTTTCCTAGATCAACGGGAGACAATTGACCGAGTGCTGGAGAATCTCATGAGAGATTAAGCATTGTATTGTTTCATGATTCCTTAAATTAATACACAATAGAGATAGAGGGGTTTTGATTATTTGCTTTCCCCAAATACATCATGTTGTTGTGCGATTGATAATTTATTTCTCTTACTTATATATGATTGTGCGATCGTGTTTTGTTTCCGTAAATTGTAGGAAGGATTCAATATCTTGTTTTAGTAGATTACAAGATCAGATTGAATCCCGTTGGTTAGATTTTCTACATGGTATCAAAGTAGGAATTTTTTGGGTGGCGAGTTTGTAGATAATATTTGAATATTTTGGTGTAAAATTTTCGAAAACAAATAGAATATTTGGATTCCTTGCAAAAATCTACCCAAATGGAAAAATAATCGGTCAAATCGGAGCTCGGATGAGGGAGATATCATCGATTTAAAATCAACTCTTTTTTAGAAACTTTTGCAACTTCGGGACAATTACACTGTGCGCGAGTCAAGAACCTATATGCACTTGAGGTACCGGATGCATGCAAAGCTTTGAGGAGAATGGTAGAAGTTAGAGACTTGGTGGTTTAGAGGGAGCATAAATTACCTCTCAACATGCATCCTCATGAGAAGCGGTCTCAGAAGGTTGTGGAGTAGCTACCACAATTGGAGAAGCAGAGAGGAGACCGAGTGGAAGAATCCACTCAAGCAGAGATCTCCATGAGGGGGAAATTTCGAGCCGGATGGGAAAAGGGAGAAACCATACCTTGAGGTGTAAGGTGGGGTTATGTGTAGACATAATCCCAAGATAAGAAATTTGGGCAAGGTCCATTGAGATGGTGTGTCTCATGTATCGAAACTGGCTACGAGGAGTCCACAACATAGCAGTAGTAGGAAGGATCAGTTAGATTGATGTAGTCAGATGCCAGCAAGATAGAAATCATAGTGACAGATGTCAAATACTGGAGCACAAATAGAGTTAGCAATAGTTCAAAGGGCACGGATGCAGATGTCAGCAGCAGTGCAGAGAATCCAGTACTAGATAGCTGCAGTAGCTAGCAGCAGTCGGAAGACTCTGATGATAGATGCATTATACTGATCCAGTTGTTTATAGGATATTCAGTTTCAGGAGTTGTAGGTTCAAACAACACTAGAGAAGTGTAGCATGCAGAACATTCCAAAGATACCGAATGGGGATAGATTGAATTCCTTTCTTGTTGAGAGGGAGTTTTGAAATTTGCAACAATAAACAGTCAAATTGGCAACTAGAAAGGACAAAAAAATGCACCCATACTGGTGAGGAATTTTTATGTACCAGGAGTGAGGAATGTGAGGCGTCTAATTTATTTTCCCCTTAAATAAATTGGACAATAAATTGTAATTTGTCTCATAACAACTTGTGTCAATTAACTAAGTCATGGTGATTGAGTTAGCTCAAGAAATTCGATTTAAGGTGATCAAGGTGGATATTGGTGGCCACCCACCTATTCCACTTGGGCCCTCACCATTGTCTCTTTTAGTTTTTCAGTTTCCTTAATTATAGCATAATTTACTATTTTTGTCAGTTTTTCGGGTCCTGAACTTTCAAAGCCGTTTTGAGGCCCCAAACGATGTTTTTTGGGCATGAAAGGTTTAGAGATTTCATATAAATCATATTAGTAGTTGTAGTCCTTAGAGAGATCTTTCTAAAGAGGTATCATGTGCGTCAAAGGAAGATCATATGACCAAGTTACAACCTCGGGAAGTTGGCTGCCCAACTAACCCCAACGGGGCCCATAAATTCTTGGTGTTACATCTCCTCAGGATATGGTTTTGGTTGTTTAGGGTTTTATCTTATTTTAAATAATAAAAAGACCCTTGATCCTTATTGTAACACAGTTCAGAGGAACATAACTATCAGTTGTATTTATAGAAAATTTCCCGTGTGCAATTATAAAGTCATTGGGATGCCATGATGGATTGCGAAATCAAGGAAGGTTGATTTTCCTAATTAATATGGAGATAATTCCATAGGAATTGTGTGTGCAAGGCAGGCTGGAGGAAGGCTAATAATTGGCTAAGCACTAGACCGATTTTTCCTAGATCAGCAGGAGACAATTGGCAAAGTGCTAAAGAATCTTAAGAGAGATTAAGCATTGTGTTGTTTCATGATTCCTTGACTTAATACAAAATAGAGATAGAGGTTTTTGAGAAGTTGCTTCTCCAGATACATCTTGTGTTGTGCGATTGATAACTTGTTTCTCTTACTTATATGTGATTGTGCAATTGTGTTTTGTTTCCACAAATTGTAGGAAGGATTCGGTATCTTGTTTTAGTACATGATTACAAGATTAGATTGAATCCCATTGGTTACATTTTCTACATGAAATAGAAGAAAGGGTTGATACCATCTTGCCTTGTGTTGGTTATTAGGCAGCAAGGTCTGTGATAAAGACCAACATAAATGGAGGAGGGCTTGCACTGTAATTTAAAGCCATAACAGAAGTCAACGCAAGCGTAATATTGACTGAGTTAACCCTAGTTTGAGGGTTGACATTGAGATCTAAATTTCATGTCAAGATTTAGTCAAAGAAATGCCCAGAATCTATGGATCCATATGAGCTAGGTCGAGTCTCTTATGGAGGCAAGAGTCGTGTTTTTTCTATGTGTGGATAGTGTTTGTTCTACAACAATTAGAAGTACATAAGTATAATGCCCTAGTTAGGACAGTTTCCTAGCATGTTTAGTTCATACGGTATGACCTTAATACTATGAAAATTTTGCGTAGAAGAAGATGGGTTATGACCCTTAGAGCGAGGTTTATTTATGAAATAATGACCGCAGATCTGGAAGATGGTTTGCAGATTCAGTATGTGTGGAGACAACAGATCCAAAGGAGGGTGGAACCTGAGCAGAAGGTTGAGCATGCAAAAGAAATGTGTCATATGAAGAATGGATTGACATACAGAGGAGTTGATTTTGGTGGACTTTCCATAGAGTTTTAGACAAAGATCTGAAGAAACCTATAAACAATTAGTAAATGGCATATTAGTGGCTGATTTGTGACCCTAGTTCAGTCATCTACAGATTGTTATAAGTATGATAAGAGGAGTAGTTCATATTTGTTCATAGATTGGACAACAAAGATCAAATTGTCGATACGCAAGAACAATGATCTTGAGAGGACTCAAACCATTGTTAGGTGGCAGATTTGAAGAGCCCTAGATGAAGACAATATTGTGGGCCCTAGATCAGTAAAAATAATTGACTATGGTTGGGCAGATGATTGTAGGCCAAGTATAGTTGGAGGGTTGTTAGGTTACTGTCAAAGAAGAGCCCCGAATCTTGTTCTGGTGAAGGACAACAAAATTGGTAGAAGGGAAGGTGTATAGGGCCTAAGGATGTGCAGAATTTGAAGGACTAAAGTAACATTCAAGTGGGCCAACCAACTAGCCCTAGTTCACTATATTGTAGAGGATTGATTCGGTGAGAAGAAGGGCAGCCTCCATAGCCCTGGACTTCTCATCTTGGAGTTGTAGTATGGTAAAAGTGGGCATACCAAAGAGTTGTTCACAAATGGAATTGTGAACAACTTGTTACCACTCAAACTAGTAGTGGATCTAAAAGGGGTTCCTAAGAGGGCAACTGCTAAGACAAGGGAAACGATGGAGGCTTAGCCCATTGTCACCACAGCTAAGGCTCCTTGCTCTTCACGGAATTTCACCGATGGGTGGATTCCCGGTAGTTTAGGAAGTCACTTGTAGAGTATATGTCAATGAATAGGTGGGAAGTGACCCTCGAAACCCTTTCCCTAAGATAAAATAAAGAGTGGGACTTGCTTTCATTTTAAGCAAGGGAATTATCTTCTAGGGAGAGAGGAGGGGGATTGAAGGGTTGAGGGAGAAGAATAAGACTTATGAAGGAATTTCTCAATCCCTAAAATACTTTGGGAACTTGGATTCCCAAATGGTCCTTAATGAAAGGCCTTTGACACCAAATGGGACCACACGGGGCCAAGTGGACGCAACCCGGGTTCGGGGATGGAATTTAGCAACCAGTGATGTTCCTATCCTGGATAAGGTGATGGGAAAGGATCAGACAAGTGTTTTTACTTCGATAGGTCAAATTGATCCTACTAGGTTTTATCCTTGGGAACACCTAGGAAAAACTTGATCCTAGAGCTACGGCTTGAGGTATCTGGAGATTTCACTATAGGAATTGGCCCATGTTCTGAGGAGAGTGAGGGCACCTAGCAATGCAGCTGCCTCTAGGAGATAGAAGTTTTCCTCTAGCTAGATTCCTGGGAAATTGTTGCCCTAGGTGACCTAATGGGGCTAGACCTAGGGAATGTGAAAATTTCTTAATCTAAGAAACCCTATTGCAGTATCTTGATTTCCTTCTCCTACTTGAATTAAGTTACAAGTTAATTTCTGAAATATTCAATAAATTAGCGAAGTAAATAGTAAATACAACTTGCAACCTACACATACAGATAAAATATTGAATAACATGCTCATAAACAAAGTGACACATATTTTCTGGACAACTATCCCTGGAAAAAACCCAATGTGGGAAAACTAGTGCAGCTAGCTCTGGAGGGTTTTCATTATTATGCAGAATCTAAGTACAACAATCCTAGGCACCAAAACTGGTTCACCCAAAAGAGAAATAAAAATGACAGTAATACGCTGCTATGAATCCCTCTACGTCAGCTTCACTGGCCTACGTCAGCCTCTGCGCTGCTCAGTAAGGCCCTGCGTCACACCTGAAGGGCTTACACTGCCCCTGTGCTACCCTGACTGGGCCTGCGTGGCTCCTGCTACCTCTACGCTACCCCTACTGAGCTCTAGCTAGACTGCGTGGATCCTGCTACCCCTGTTGCTCTAGCTGGCTGGAATGCTTAAGCAGAAAAAGCATAGGTAAGAAAGAAGGATCTAGCCAAAGGCAACGCATAACAGTCAGAAAAATTGAAGAAATGAAATGAAAATAGATCAATGTCCACAAATAAATGAAATATCTCAATGGGACTAGAGAGTAAAATCTTTGACAACAACAATAAGTGCTTATAGAATCAGCTAAGAGAACAGAGGAGACTAATTCATGAGGTTAAA
The DNA here is from genome assembly GCA_034641835.2 of Pinus albicaulis. Taxonomy (NCBI): domain Eukaryota; kingdom Viridiplantae; phylum Streptophyta; class Pinopsida; order Pinales; family Pinaceae; genus Pinus; species Pinus albicaulis. The sequence continues at coordinate 136,944,246 of CM076579.1, forward strand.
ATGTTGTATAATTGTTGGCACAAGAAAACTGTAGAATTGTTAGAGTAAATCTCTGCAGGTACCATTAGTTGGTGACCATCGATAACCATTTCATTTCATCAAATACCCCGATGAATGGGCCTTACAAGCTATTTGTGTAGACAAACCCCACAGAAGTTGTGTGATGGAAAAATATTCACACTATATTGAAGAAAACACCTACCAAATAAGGATGACATTTCAAATGGGGCAAGAAACAATAGAGAGATAGAAATTGAAAAAGTTAAAACGATAGGGAAACATGAAAGCAACTAGGTAGCATGGTAGAAAGCACAACAAAGAAAATTATAAAAATGGAAAACCCTACAAATTAGCACCCATCCAAACATCACCATAATTTTTTGTTCAACTCTAAATCTCCAAATTCATCAAATTATATCCTGTATTCAAAATTGATTCTCTCTGTTAGCCATTCTGAAGATAAGGCTGAGAACTTACTATAGAACCATCACCTACATGTTGTCATAATCTTATTCTATGACCAGAAAACCTACTTTCATGAAGACACGGAAAGGTAAACACTCTCAGCCAAGATTTTCCATATAGCCCAGGTTGAGCAACCACATATACATCACCAGTTTTTTCTCTTCAGATTTGTAACTTAGAAGAGCTTTGTCTGACCACCTTCAGGTTGCTCCCAGAGTCACCCAAGCAAGCCCTCTCAACATCATACTCTTCCATCTTTGTGTCACTATCTCCCTCTCTTACTCTTCTCTACCTCTATCACTCCTCTCCCTCTCTCTCTCTCTCCATTCCTTCTCTCCCCTCTCCTTCAGTTTATCTCCATCTCTCCCTTGTGACTCCCCTTGTCTTGCCACCTCTATCAATCTATGTCTTTATTATTCCTTCTCATATATATCTATAGTTAATATATATCATGACATATTGGGACCTACGATTGGGTTAATTATGCCTTGTTGGCAAGGTTAAAATGGTTAATCTTCGATAGACAAAATGTAGATCAAATATTTCATCAAAAAGAGGGAACCATACCCTATCTTCCAGGCTATGCCTGTTAGTCGCTTGGCATCTTCTTTCTCTCACATGAATGTAGTCTTGCTTGATTGGTACAGAAGAAGGTTTCGCATTATCAACTATTTGTTTGGGACAACTTTTAGTTGTTTCAACACTGCTACATTCTTCAAGCTTATCCGTTAAACCATCTTAGTCTTTTGTACTCTCTTCAACTTTGCAGTGCTTTCCATTCCTCTTAGTCACATATGTTTCCTTGGTTTGTTAAGGGACAAGGTCGACAACATTAGGATGTTTTTGCAATAAACAAGGGTATTTCCAGGACACAGTCAGGTGGAGCAAGAGTATAAGAGCCAAATTTCTCATGAATGTGGGACACTCGAACATAAGATTTTCTAGAGTAGTCATGAGGTGCATTCTGGTTATTAAGACTTCATCAGATGTGCATCCTCCGGACTTAAATTGTGTGACAACACTATGGCTGAGTTTGACACTGAATATTGAACATACATTTGGTTTGATTGCAATAGACATTTTCATCAATAAATGTAAAGCACTGGCTAACAAATACTATAAATTTATAAATAAAGAAGACATGGTAACAAGCAAAAATACTTACAAAATTATTACACTGAGACACAAAGAATAAGCAACTATTGTGCACAAGCAAAGACCAATGAAACTATCATCTTAACCCCTAACCCCTTAAACACTAATTCCCAACCCCTAACCCATTTAACCCCCTAAATCTCTAAACCCCTGACCCAGTTAACCCCTAAACCATAAACCTCTAAACCCTTAACCCCTAACCCCTAACCCATTTAACACCCTAAACCCCTAGTAAACCCCCAACCCATTTAACCCCCTAAACCCTAAACCTATAAACCCTTAACCCCTAACCCCTTAAACCCTAAACCTTTAAATCCTTAACCCTAACCCCTTAAACCCTAATTTAGTTAAAGAAGTTCCCAGAATCTATGGGTCCATATGAGCTAGGTTGTGTCTCTTATGGAGGTAAAAGTTGTTATTTTTGCTATGGGTGGATAGGGTTTGTTCTAAGACAATTCGAATAGAATTATAATGCCATAGTTAAGGAGTTTTCCTAACATGTTCAATCCATAAGGTATGCCATTAAGACTGTGACAAATATGTGTAGAAGAAGAGGGGTCGGGACCCTTGGAGAGAGGTTTATCTCTGCAATATATACTACAAATTTGGAAGATGGTTTGCAGAAGTATGTGCGAAGATAGAAAATAAAAAGGAAGGTGGAACCTGAGTAGAATATTGGGTAGAATAATTGTGGCATATTATGCAGAATGGATGGACATGAAGAGGAGTTGATTTTGGGGGATTGTCTAGAGAGTTTTGGAAAAATATCTGAAGAAACCTATAAACAATTAGTCAATCGACTTTTAGTGGATGTTTTGTGAACCTAGTTCAAGAATATACAAAGTGTTAGAAGGATGATAAGAGGAGTAGTTCAGATTTGTTCATAGATTGGACAACAAAGAAATTGGTACACAAAAATAGTGATTTTGAGAGGACTCAAATCACTATTAGGTGGAAATTTTGAAGATCCCTAGATGAGGGCAGTGTTGTGGGCACTAGATCAGTAAAATAATTGACCATGGTTGGGAAAATTAATGGTAGTCCAAGTACAGTTGGAGGGTTTTTAGGTGACTATCAAAGAAGAGCCCCAAGTCTTGTGCTTGTGAAGGAAAACAAGACTGGTAGAAGGGTAGGTGTATTGAGCCTAACAACGTGCAAAATTTGAAGGACTAAGGAGTTGGAAATGAATAAATCACTCATAAATACAAGGCCTGTATATCCCTAATGCACAAGGAGTGAACCCTCAATATAAATATTTTGTTTGCTAAACAAACTCAATTATGTCAATGTATAATACTATACATAAGAGAAAATAAAATGATATTATCCACAGCAGTGCTTGAAATAACCTCAAATTAGCCATGGGTAGTGAGCCAAAGGGTGAATGTGGGACACTATTAAAGTTACATCATGTTTAAATTCCTTTTACATTGTGAGGTTGTTCTCCAATAGGGTTGAAGCATCATCACAAGGAAGCATGGCACAGTTTTGTTGGGGAGCGATTAAAGTTGTAACACAATTCAAGTGATTTACACCTCAAATGTAAATGACATCATTATATGTTTGTGTCAAGTTGTTAGAGAGGTTATTTATAGACAATACATTCAATGTACTTGGACTTCATATTTTTAGGGCCTCAACTGTAACATGGATTTGTATCAGTAACACTTCATGCAAATGAAAGGAGGCCTTTTTGTTTAACCACATACACTCAAGAGTATCAGATGTTGTCCTTCATATCTCCCTTGGTGCGTTCAAAGTGGGTTTACATTCGCGTCGAGTTGAAATGAATCATAATGACCTTCCTCTTCTTAATAACATCTAATAGCGTTTCCATTTGTAGATTCCCCCATTTATTATGAGATTCAAGGGATGTTCTATTGTCTTTATCAACATTTGGATGAGTCGTTATCTACATTCTTTAAATACATGTCTAGAACTTTTTATGAGGGAGGTACTTGGATTTAGATCTTTATATAAGGCCTTATGTGCCCTTCCCTTTAGAACTCTTCCAAGGGGGTCACCTCCTTCTATATTTCCCTGCCTACTTAGGGCCAAATTGACAAACCAAGATTTAAACTTCTTCAACTACCAAATTAGTGAGGCATTGTACCTCTTCTTGACCTAGACCTCAACAAGATACCAAATTAGTGAGGAATTGTACCTCTTCTTGACCTAGACCTCAACGAGACATATTTCTTCAAATATACTTTAAGGATTTCCCACCATATATCACAAGTTGGATGTCATAGGATATGTTACCCCATTTTCTATATGGGCTTTTAGAGGATATTTTAAAATTTGATTGTCATCTCAACCCCTACGATTCCTGTCACATTGATCATTTTTCATCTAAGTTATATGGATCTATATGTAATTCATGAATGTATCATTGGTTTGATGACACCTTGCCTTAGCCATCTAGGACATTGTGTAGGAAGAAGTTCCTTTAGCTACCACATTTAGTTGGATATGTATGATCCATGTGTATATGATATTATGTCCAATGTGTACTATTTTTATTGTGTTCACTTAAACACTATGTTCTAACTATTGATTGATTGACTATAAGTTTTAATCTGAGTTACTCCATGGTGTTTCATAATTTTTCTTAGAGAAGTGTGTCATCTTGATGGTTTGGATATATTCTTGGTGATTTGAGTAGGTGCTATACATTGATCTTATTGTACCCCTTAATTCCTTTAATCAAAATTTATCCCATCTCTCTCTTAACAACACATGTGAAGGCCTTCTAATTGGGTATTTTTAAGCTCTAAATGAACTTCCTCAAAAATAAGAAACTAACTATACCTATTTAAATTTATTGATAACATTATTCATAGATTTAAAGATAATTTTCACTCCCTTAAAGGTTGATAGATATTACCGAACTCATGTTCATTTTCCCTCTTTATATGAACATTCTTACTTATATTAGAAAGATATAATATAATTTTGATTAATTAGGATTCTTACTTATATTAGAGAAGTATAATATAATTTTGATTAATACTCTAATTAGTTTAACATTATTTTTACTCACATAAAAATAAAACTTGATGAAAACCTAACCGACCATAGCAATTTACTTGACTACCTATTAAAATCTAATTTGGTGGCTACTATAAAATTTAAATCGACCTATTAAAATTTATTTTCCCACCGATATTCTCCTTGCCAGGTCTGGGACAAATTTCGGTGCTCCTTCTCTGCTCATAATTTTTATGATTTCGCCACAGATTCCATACCCTTCTTTGACATTCAATTCTTCTATCCACTCTACTAGATTTTTAACCCGAACTTATTATATCAGATCTGGTTTCACTCTTTTTCGATCTTTATTTGAAATCTTCTTCTCCTAATTTGGGGCTTTCGCTGCAATTCGAAGCAGAAAACATGTTCAAGAACTTCCAATTTGGCTATAGTATCTATATTAATTTTTCATTGTCCTTCAGCCTTTACCTGCTCGCCTTCATCCAAGAGGCTCGATTGATATTGCCACTATGGTGAAAATCCTACCAGTCAAGTAGCAAAATAGACTGGTCTTCGTGGGATGGATGGCTGGGATCATTGGCTTCACCAACGAATGAGGTAAGGATTGATGGATTGAGGAATGAATAGAAAAAGAGGATTTTCTAATGTGGTCTGATTAGTAAGTATTAGTAAGTAGTTGAGCTTCATCTATTTTATTTGTGTTTTTGGTGGTTATAGCTTCTGCATATGCACGTTCATACTCTTCTAGGGCTCCCCTACAACCTCTTCATGCCTTCGGAATTTTTCCCATAGAGTATTAATCTTAATGCACAATCGATCCAACCATCCAACTTGGGTGTTAGCTGCTTGACTGGAAATGGGAGGAGGCCCTCATCCTTTGATGGTGGGTTTATAGTTTTGTGGAGCACTGTTTATCTTTCCTCTTCTTGTGATCATATTCCTAGTCCCTTTTTACAATCATAAACTAAAGAGAGGAAATCCATATCAACATCTTTCATTTCATTTTCCCTAATAATTTCTAAGTCTATTTCATCTTCCACACTACTTTTGGTTCTTTGTCATCTTCTCCCTTTATCCACCAACCCCTTTGAGAGGAATTCCATATCAACATCTTTCATTTCATTTTCCCTAATAAGTTCTGAGCCTGTTTCATCTTCCACACTACTTTTGGTTCTCTGTCATCTTCTCCCTTTATCCACCAGCCCCTTTGAGTTATGATTTTCTCTCCCTTGTTCTCAGCATTACTTCTATTCTTGTGTTCTTACTTTTCCCAGTATTTGTTTGATTGGTTTAAATTTCTGCAAGCTCCCAAGATCTTTTTTTCCCTGCCGAATATTTTTCTGATTCATTTGGAATTCCCTTCAGATTCCCATGCTTATGGAATGTCTGGCACCAAAAGGGTATCTGCTAATTATTTATGCTTATATCCACTATCATTTCATTGCTTCAGAATTCCTGTGGAAGTGAGCACAATTGAATCTGCACTTCTTGTGTTGTCGGTAACCCTAATTCTCACTCTGTTTGCTTTATAGAAGATTGTACCATATAAAGCAATATTACTCTCTCTTCATTTTTATTTTGAGATGGTTTCTGCTGGAATCCAACCCATCAATTTGATATTAGTATGTTAAAACTTATTCTTCTGCTATTGAACCATTTCATATAACATTTCATGAGAAAATCTTATAAAGCGGTTTCATTTTCACCTTGTTTTCTCATCACTTGTCCATTTATTTCATGATTGTTGGTCAAGGATACATAAATTATACGAAGGATTTTTCAATTCAAGCCTGCTTTTTCTCCACATCTCTGTGCCTTTATATGAACATATTTTTCATACCATCTGATATCTTTGTATCTACAATTCTAATAAATTTCATTTAATGATAATTATACATGGTTTTACTGCATTAATTTGACAATAATGTCGTTGAATAATAATAATAATAATATTGCATATAATATAAAAATATTGATTTTGTTTCTGATTTGCATGTTCAATATTCAGCATGCAGAGACTTCTCAAGAAGCACCTTCTCAGCAATCTGGAAATGGGACAACAACATCTATGACACCTAGCCAAGGATTTTTGTGCATTTCTCGTGTTTCAACTGTCCCCGGTATATTTGTCAAACACTTCATGCCCATTATAAATCTAGACAATGTGATGTATTGGTTACATGAGAATAGTTTCCAATGCAGATAAGAATGATAGCTAAAGGACATGGGTTTATTAATCAAATCTACTAATTGATGGCCGATAAGATTTGAAGGGGTTATATCCTGTTATGGCTTGGCAGAATGCTTTTTTTCTTCGTTTTTATGTTTCAATAAATGTTTTTGTGTGTAACAGGTGCAAGAACTATGAACAGTTTTGGACATGCTCTCAATATTGAAACATTAGTTGCTACAACTAAAAGACAGGATACTCCAATTGAGGTGTGTCATGTACCCAAACCATTAAGAAGGGGTTCACGTGGAAATGACAGATCCTAACCTTGGGTGCTTGCATTCTCCAAATGACAATTCAATAGCTAAAGAAAATAACTTGTGATCATTTAATATGTTTTCATTTTTGGTTTTTTCCTTTGTGATATTTATGATAATGTAGATGTGATTGGTATAGACAGTGAACTATTGTTTATCCATGTGGAAATGCAGGCACCTGCCTCAGATGTTCAGGATAAGAAAACTGTCTTGATCAATAACATTTCAACCTCCAACCTGGAGGCTAAATCCAAAGAGTTTTTAGAGGTTTTGAAAGAGCCACACTATGCATGGTTTGCTCAGTATATGGTGATGAAAAGGTCAATATGATGTTATGTATTTGACTGTTCTTGGTCATATATTTTTAGTTTGAAACTGTGCTTGATAAAAGAGATGAAAGAGCCTTGGAACTTCTTGGCCACTGATATTTCCTTTTGAAACTCTGCTTGAAAAAAGAGATGAAAGAGCCTTGGCGCTTCTTTGTCATTTATGCTTCCCTTTGAAAATGTGCTTAATTTCTGGTGTCTTTTCTATTTTACTAATTTATCCACATTTAATCTGCAGGGCTAGCATTGAACCCAATTTCCATGATTTGTACTTGAAATTCTTAGACAAGATTAATTCAAAAGCATTGCACAAGGAAGTAATCAAAGCTACCTATGAGAACTGCAAGGTTGTAGTTTTAGCTTGTTTGTGTCACTGACTGTTTGGTGTTTCAGAAAATTGGTTTACTTTTCATACTAATCTATATCTTATTGGCAGGTTCTCTTAAGGTCCGAGCTCATTAAATCTAGTTCAGAAGAACGATCTCTACTGAAAATTTTGGGGAGTTGGCTTGGGAAACTTACCATTGGTAGAAATCAAGCATTAAGAGCTCGAGAAATCGATCCAAAATTGTTAATTATTGAGGTTGTTTTGACTTGATCCTGGTGTTTTTTATTCCCTAGAAAGTAAGGTGGTACTTTTAGAGTTCTTATTTCATGAGAGTTCTATGGTCTTCCTTTTTTTATTCCCTAGAAAGTAAGGTGTACTTTGAGAGTTCTTATTTCATGATATTTCTATGGTCTTCCATTCCTCAGTGCTTTAATCTATTGGGGGTTAATGTTACCAGGTTGGCTTGCTAATCCTTTCAATTTCTCCAATAACTTTGATACAAGGGTTTCCACCTTCATGTACTGTCCCTCATCTTCTTGGATTTCCACAGGAGGGAGCTGGATGAAGCAGATATCTAGACCCTATGAGGACTTTATGCATTCAGGACCAGATAACATCCATTTGCATGTAATGAACACAACGATGAATCCATGGTGTGCCGAGATGCGCTGGGCGAACTCGGTGAATGGGATAAGATGGCCCATTCCTCCGCTGGGAAAAATGGCGACATGAGGCTTTCGGCTTCCCATTCTCACTGCACTTATCTTCACAGGACAACACTGCTACAGCTACGCTTCACGACAGTTGCCTGCCATTAGCATTTAGCATGGATCCATGTTCGAGCACATATGGAGATACAATTTCACCCTTACATAACTCCGATAGGGAGAGTTTGTATGGATACGTTTGATAGGTATTTTTATGATCTTATTTCTATGATTTTTATTGTTAAAATTTCAAAGGATTTAAACTTGTATACTGAATTTTTCTGATCTTATCAATAAACTTATTTGTCTCAACTTAATTTGTTTCCTCTTTGACTTGCAAAAAAGGAATTTCATGCAATACCTGACTACACCCTTCCTCTTCTCTAAACAGTTCAATCTCCCCTTACTTATAACAACTTGGAATCATTCCACTCAAACGGTCTCTATGAATGACACACAAGAGATACGAATCTATTTAGGCTATATGGCTTATTCTGAGGTTCTGGCCAATCTAACAAGGTTTTTTTTTCATTGTGGAAATGCTCTTTGAACTGGAATATGAGAAAAACAAGCATGACCAGGCTCCCCATAGAAAGTTATTGTTGTAATAAATTTTGCATGCAGTAAATTGTGTCTATTATAAACCCTAATTTATAACAACAATCATTAAATTAAAAGTATCATGTATTTGGGATCTAATTAAGAATTTCTATTACTTGGGGGCTTTCTTCAATCTGCAAACATGGGTTTCCTTGTCATGTTCCTCAAAGCCCTGTGGTTGTCATGACTTGGCTAAGATTATTGACCTCATACATCCCAATCAATTTATCATACATCTCCTTTGAATTCTTCAGCTTGGACACATAGGTGATGAAATGGCCTCTAAGAGAGTCAATGATGAGCTTTTTGGCCTTGATCTCACCTTTCTTGTACTTGTATATGACACTGGCATTGACATTCTCAGGAGGTTCAGCTACTTGGCCCTGCACATATTCCATCACGTCATTCTCTTCAAGGGTAAGATCCAATCTAGCCCTCCATGTTGTGAGGTATCATTCAGTTTCTCTTCAACCTTGAAGTAGGAGGAAGTCATCTTGCCAAGAAATTTTATCACCAATCAGCAATAAAAATGTCTTAAAGGGGTGTTCTCTAGTCTCTAGTAGCTAATCTTCACCTCACTATGATACAATGCTAATTTTACACAGTGTTCTATGCTGATATAATCACTTAAAACAATTTCATCCAATTTCATTCACCCCAGGAACAATTAAGCAATTATAGATAGAACAGTAAACAATAATGCACAATAGAATATAGGCAAACATGAGACACAGATTTTGGTCAAAGACCAGGGCAAAACCCCACAAGGTTGAAATTCTTCTTCTTATTAGTCAATCAATGTTCAGCATGAGATACATAGTCCAATAGTACATCCATAAACTAGTCAAATTCAAAGCTTTGATTTTCCATGTCAACCAAACCAAAACCAATCCAAATAGAGAGAAAAGTCAATTCTTGTCCAAGATAACAGTCTGCAACAGAGGGCCAAAATTGAGCCTATTGCAGCTGGATCAACCACAGTAAACAGCCTGCAATTTTCAGTCAAATTCAACATCCAAACCTTCCCAGAAAGCTTTGGTCAACCCAGCAGAATATTTGGCTTCTTTATTAGTCAAAGATTTTGTCAGCCGATCCAAAACAATCCTACAATCTTCAATCAAATGAGAGAGATTTAACTGCAGTCAAATTTCAGTCGAATAGTGTGGTCAACCTCAGTCAATGGCCCGAGAAAACAGAGATAAAGATGTGGTCAACAGAGTCAAAGATTCTGGAATATTCAGCCTCCCAAATCAGTCCAAACATCTCGGTCAAAATAGAGTTAAAGTGCCCAGGTCAATGCAAGTCAAAGGAGAGAGAAACTGCTGGTCAACGCAAAACAGAAATGACTCCTTGCTCCTTCACACATGTGAACTCCTGCGAATTTCAGATTAGATTGTGTGATGTGTGATAATGCCAAATGACCTCCAACGATGGGTCTATTTATATGTGGTTGCGGAGGGGTCATTTCCACTGTGGGACCGACTTGACTTCATTAGGGTCGACTTGGTCAAGGGTCAAAATGTGACTTTTCTCCATTATTTTATTGATGAAATTTCGACCATAGCTGCCCAATTTTTCAACAATTTATACTATGAAAATCAAGTATAAGTTTGTTTTGATCACGAGCTCAACCCTTTGTTTGTCTTTTGTTCTATGTAGAGGGATGAGGTACACCATTAGCTCTTGGCTAAGGGTGCTCAGTTGATCAAAGACTCCTATCTTTGGATCCAAAAGTTTATTCTGATTTTATCTTAGTTTTAGTAGCTTTGAGGAAGACGTTATGATGTCCATTGTATATACCCTTTCAATTTTTATATTGTTGTTTGTAAATATTGTTATGTAAATATAAGATGTACATTTAAAAAAAATAAGAAAATGAAAAATGATTTCTCTTTATCTATGCTAAATGCTTGGAAAAGCAGTCTTTTCATGCTTGCTGAGTGCACAACCCTTGTGCATTTTTGGCTTCTGGATCTTGAAGTCCGAAAATCCTTGGACAATGTGCTTAAGGGGTGGGAGTGCTCCATAGTTTAGGTGACTAAATTTCTTTTGCAAAGGCTCTTCCAACTTGTGAATGTCATGCACTAAAGCACCATTTTTCATTGGATCCACAAACAAACTATATGGGCCCACCTTCTTGCAAACATTTGGCCAAAACTCGACTATCCGTTTGGCTGCAATTTTTTATGATGACTCACTTTATGATCAATCTTGGCTACACAGCTAAGGTCTGCCTTGGTTGAAACTGAAAGAAGATTTTTTGTCAAGCAAAGAACATTTAAAGGTATCATCTGGTTGTAGAACATCGTCTGATACCCTTTAGTACTGTAAGAACTTACCAAGGGGAATCATGCTGCCCTTTCCTAGTATCCATTTATAAAGATTGGAAACCAAATGACAGATTTTGAAAGTCCGAGCATAATTACCCCCTAGTCTATTTCAAATTTTCAACTTTCAAGTGCTCTTTTGCATCTTGATGTTATCAATTCTAAGTTAAACCTACTAACATAGATGTTTTATTATATTAGAGAAATGGATCTGTCAACTATTGAATTATTGAAGGGATTAGTCACTAAGTACGATATAGGAATAAAATGTATATGTTCCTGCCAATTTGCAAGTTTTGGTTCCTTTTGTGGCAAAGATCTGTTAAGGCAATGTTTTACTTTTGACTTGCAACTGCAGGTGGGAAACCACTCAACTTTTACTTAAAATGACATGACACATGTGAAAAGATTATCAAGGATGCCAAATGTAGACACGAAAATATATTGCATGAAAGAGCCATTGATTCCTTTGTATAGATGAAGTTCAGTTTTATATCATGACTCCTTGCTTTGCTTTTATCATAAAAATATGTTGGATACTTGGGCTCTAAATATCTACAGGATGCTTCTTTGCATATGAATGCATTGTACTCTTTTGAACATTTAAAAGTAGTACTCTGTGTGTGCACACTTTACATATGTTATTAGATGATATTTTTTGACATGAGTGGATAACTAGAAAATGATTAAGAAAGCATCACTTTTGATTTTTTTGAATTATTAAACTTCTACTATTTGAATTAACTTTATTACTAATAGGGATGATAATGGTAAGAAAGCTAGGCAACAAGACCTTTTTGGTGCCAGCATCGATGAGATCATGGAGGCAGCAAGTTATGGATTAGGTCCCAAGGGGCGTAGAAAAGAGGTGTTAATTTCTATCTTTCATTCACACTTGGAAAAAAATTCAAGATGTTCAAGAATAAGAATAGTGTATAATGGTTAGATGAGTTGTCAAGCATTTGGATAGTAAGCATGATACAAACACTAATTTATTTGGAGGTTGCAGTTCCAAGTGGCCCTTATTTTTTTTGGCACATCTCTTGATATTTCCCTCCTTGTTGTCTCATGTGATAGTACAAGAAGAGGAGTCATAGAAAGGGGGATGGGCCAAAGTTAAGTCCTGAAGTGACAAAGAAACTAGGTGATGCTAATCTTCTTTATGCCACAAGTCGTTATGATGAGGTAAATATTCTCCTTGACTTTATTAATTCAACTCGCTTTGTTGTTTGGATTTTCTAGGTAAGACATTTGGATTTAGCATGTTCTTGCAAATGATACTTCTATTGATTACAAAAATTATCATAATACAAAGATATCTTCAGCCCCTGAAATCTGGAGGGATTTATGGGGAAGTTCACACAGTGCGAATTGGATAAACCAGAGGACAACCTCCTACTTAAACTCCTAAACTGCAATTCCACTGTGTGAAAGAGCCAAAACAATGTTGACCCTACTATACAGAAATTAACCAAAATTGGGACTAATTCCAATATCCATGAGTCCAGCATCATAAAAACCAAATTAAGCCTGTTGGCCGGATAAATCGTTCTTGCGGACAAGACCGATCTCCCTAGTGTCAAAAGACAATCTAGCAACAAACGAACAACTAAGTTTGTCCTTCTCTAGAATATATTCGTTTTACAAATAAATGTTATGAAGGTGTCGATCCTAACTTAGATCCAAATGCTTATTTGCGGTCGCGGTGCTTAGTTGCATCAAATAATCCTTCGTCGCAACAAGGGCCCTTTTGTCACAAGAAAGTATCATCTTTCGTTGATCTGCAATCACAAACAAGAAAATATCAATAGCACATGTATAACAAATAATCATAAAACATACCTATCATAGTGATCAAGGAATCTATGAAATAAACGATCAAACGACAGCTTATTGAAATAAACAATCGAACGACAATTTATTGAGAAAAGCAGAACTTGATTGTATTAATCTTAAAATATATAGAAGAACCTTACAACCTTAGCCTTGATGTTCGAAAGGTCTTCCCGGGGTCCGAAGCAGGAATCTCCTCTACTTTGATAAGTCTTGCACTCTTCCTTCAGGAGAAAAAAGAGGTATGTGATCTTTCCTCTCAAAAGCTCAGCAGAAGGAAATCTAAATCTCAACGGCACTTCAACTCAATCTCCACTTAACTTAACTTAACCCCCCAAAAGGCTACCCAATGCCTCCTTTTATAGAGCAGATGAGGAGGTTAGGATTCCACCTTTAAAGGGATAGAACCCTCCTTCAAAGGGATAGGCTCCTCACATCAAGAGATTAGTTCCTTAAGGTGTGGGATACATGCACCTTATCAAAGCGTACTCATCCCCAAAAAATCTCATCCAGAACCTTCTAGAATTGACCAAAATTCAACTTTTTAATCTTTTCTTTCGCGCTTTTTGACTTTACAGGGGTACCGCACCTATAACACAGAGAAAGTGCGTTCTAGAACGCATTTTATCTTCACATTACATGCGTACCCAAGCTAAAAACGCATGCAGGCTTCATGTTACCTGCGTTCCCAAGGCTTTTTTGAGTTTTAAGGGTTTTTCCTCCAGTTTCAGGGCTTGGAATGAGGAACAAAGGTTGTAAGACTTGCAAAGGAGGCATGTATGAGTGTTAATGAGCTCATACAGTCAGCAAAATGTCAAGGTGACAGTTTTCAGTGTAACAAATTGCCCCCTAAAGTGCGAAGTCTGAAATAGATGAAGATGAAGTCTGTCATATATGAAGAGTGAAGTACTTTATCATTTCAAGGATCATCTTGTGGACACCCCAGTCGGAACCTGTAAAAACATTCAATGCAAAATATATATATATGTAATCATATCATCGCTGAGGTAGGCATTCCCATACTCAGATCAAAAACTAACTAGAACTAACTTAAATTGTTCTGATACAGGAATGATTTTGAATACATCACAGTATAGACATGTGTAGACACAGTATGGACGCAGCCATCTGTTTATAAATAGTCTACTGTATGAATGATAACAAAATTCCTCGCAGCCTGGATGGTAGAAACTAGATCCAGGGTCTTGATTTTCGCATCTCGAACTAGTACGATTCTATCCATGTGAATAAATGTGTTGAAGTCGAACATGGTAGAAACCACTTGATTACCAGTCAATGATGTGAACTGTTAACAAGTGTAAGAGAAACCACCAGTAATGTCAATGGCTCTCAAAGTACTCGGTACAATCCATGAAATGTGAATGAATGATCTGAAGTCGAACATCTCACGAAATCATTCGATCGAAGGTCAATGATGTAACCTGTCGTCGAAGGCGAGAAACACCTTAAATGGGCATGCGATTCAAATCTTGGCGATTTCTAGATCCTTCCTAGATAATGGTGTCGTCGATGAAAGTGATACGTAGTAGGCAAGCCCTATGAAATCATGATCAATTTGAAAATATATCGAGGCAAGGACTAACTCGGGGATGGTCAATGGATGACGGATATTTTGCGAGATGAATGGTTTATTTGAACTGACCTCTTGAACACATAACGACACTGCAGATGGCTTGGTGACAATTGACCCAAAGCTAATACCCAGAAACCGACTGAAGAATTTTAATATGGTTTGATTAACTATTAGGCAAATGATTTTCCCAACCCGGGTGAACAAAAGTGTCGTGTTCAAGAGTGGTTAATGGTTTTCTGAATAGTCAAAATGTAACAAACAGGTTCTTTTTTCTCTCTTTTCCCCCACCATTTATGGCAAGTACCTCTTTATTTTTGACAAGCTTGAGAAGGATAACATTTGCTTGTTTATAAGCTCATCCTTCGGATGAGTCCAACTTAGTTTAAGATTAAAACCCTAATAAGGAGTGGTTCATTCCTATTTTAAAATTGAACAGGTCCTTTACTATTAAATTTTAACGAGTCCAGTATAGGAGAAACTCGTTGTTTTTCAATTTTAGGGAGTTAGAAGAAAAAATTAAGAAAACTCCGTGGGTGTACTTTTTCGTAAATTTAGTCTCTCGAGCCCGAAAAAGGATAAAATAATGCGGGAGAGAACTCTATTGACCATATTTGATCAACGTATACAACACCGTAAATAGTCCATTTCGGTCCATAAAGGGAGTGGCACCTCTTGAGGGGACATTGTTCATTTACTTTAACGAGTTCGAATAATCAAGTACTCGGCAATCTTTTCATATTTAGAGAGTCTGAAAAGGGCTTAAAAGAGGACTCCATAGTTTCGCTTTTTCAGTAAGTTTTAACGAGTTCGAAAAAGGGATTAAAATGTACTCCTGGTTTTCACTTTTTCGTAAGTTTTAACGAGTTCGAAAAAGGGATAAAAATGTACTCCTGTGGCCGAATTTTCAATTTAATTTACGAGCAGGAAAAGACGGAAAGAACTCGGCATTTTCATGTGTTTTACAAGAATGAAAAATAGCAAAATAATCTCGAGATTTTCACGAGTTTAACGAGTCTCGAAAATAACCGAAATTGACTCAAGATAGGTTTCATTTTTACAGAAGCTTGAAACAGAGAAAAACTATGCTTCAGAGTGGTTTCATTTTTACACAAGCTTGAAACAAAGAAAAAACTGTGCTTGATGCCCCCTAAGCGTAACTGCTAGAGCGCATGCCCCCCCAGCTTCATTTCATTCAACTAAGTACACTAGTAATAAATAGCTGGATGGAATGAAGGTTCATTTATGAGATCATATGAAAGACCCAACCTAAAAAGTAACCTAACTATGACTTAACATCTACGAGATCTAGTCAAAGAAAATTTGTTTCATTTTGAGGATTTGTTTCATTTTTTAACGAGCTTGACACAGGAAAAGAACTATGCTCATGGCAACGTGTTTCATTTTTTAACGAGGTTGACACAGTAAAAGGAACTATCCTCAGCTAACTACTTATTTCTAATCTACCTACATAACCTACTGATTCATTTTTTAATGAGGTTGACACAGGAAAAGAACTGTCCTCATACTAATTCATTTTTTAACGAGGTTGACTCAGTAACAGGAACTATCCTCTGACCAACTGATTCATTTTTTAACGAGGTTGACACAAGAAAAGAACTGTCCTCATACTTGATTCATTTTTTAATGAGGTTGACTCAGTAAAAGGAACTATCCTCTGACCAACTGATTCATTTTTTAACGAGTTGACACAGGAAAAGAACTGTCCTCATAGAAGCTTGTTTCATTTTTTAAACGAGCTTGACACAAGAAAAGGAACTATGCTCTCGACTAACTGATTCATTTTTTAACGAGGTTGACACAGGAAAAGAACTGTCCTCAGAAACCACCTATTTCTAATCTACCTACATAACCTATTGATTCATTTTTTAATGAGGTTGACACAGGAAAAGAACTATCCTCATACCTGATTCATTTGTTAACGAGGTTGACTTAACAACAGGAACTATCCTCTGACCAACTGATTCATTTTTTAACGAGGTTGACACAGGAAAAGAACTGTCCTCAGAAGCTTGTTTCATTTTTTAAACGAGCTTGACACAAGAAAAGGAACTATGCTCTCGACTAACTGATTCATTTTTTAACGAGGTTGACACAGGAAAAGAACTGTCCTCAGAAACTATTTATTCTAATCTATCAATCTACTCTCTACAATCTACCTACTGATTCATTTTTTAATGAGGTTGTCACAGGAAAAGAACTGTCCTCATCGCCGACTGATTCATTTTTTAAACGAGGTTGACACAGTAAAAGGAACTGTCCTCACCTACATGTTTCATTTTTTAACGAGGTTGACACAGTAACAGGAACTATCCTCACTAGCCACTGATTCATTATTTAACGAGGTTGACACAGTAAAAGGAACTCTCCTCAAAGACATGTTTCATTTTTTAAAGAGGTTGACACAGTAACAGGAACTATCCTCAAACTCACTGATTCATTTTTTAAACGAGGTTGACACAGTACAAGGAACTATCCTCACCCACACTGATTCATTTTTTAACGAGGTTGACACAGTACAAGGAACTCTCCTCGCCACTGATTCATTTTTTAAAGAGGTTGACACAGTACAAGGAACTCTCCTCACACTCACTGATTCATTTTTTAACGAGGTTGACACAGTACAAGGAACTCTCCTCACCACTGATTCATTTTTTAAGGAGGTTGACACAGTACAAGGAACTATCCTCATACTAACTGATTCATTTTTTAACGAGGTTGACACAGTACAAGGAACTCTCCTCACAACTGATTGATCATGGCTTCCAACTGGAAGAAACACATGTCAATGGACACACCTCGATCATGGCTTCCAATAGGTCTTCATCAGAAGGAAGAATAGTTCTATGGAAGGAATGCATGTCAAGGGACTCAAAAGGGATAAGAACATCGCGTTCAAATAATCCCATAGAGTTTTCCATGTCAATTACCGGATCTAAGTCATAGGAAGTCGAGCAAACAGTGAGAGGCTCGCTTACATCGGTAACTGAAAACATGGGACTAGTTGCCACATAATTAACCCGTGGCGGGGTAGATACCACTTTAGAATCAGAAACATTCAGGTATGTCGGATTATTGGTAGTCGAATCAAGACTAAGGAACGAAAGCTGGTCTACAATCACAATATTACCATTGTGAGGGAAAGACATCACGCGAAAGAGTGTCGATACGACAGCTTTCATTGCATAAACATAGTCTCGCCCAAGGAGTAAATTGAAATCCAAGGGGCCTCGAACTACCATAAGATCAATAGAGACAGTTTTACCTTCCAAAGTAATAGAAAACTTAGGAAGGATCCCTAAAGGTTCACTAATGGTTCTGTTAAAAGCTTTCAGATTCTGCGTAATAGGCACAAGTTGAGGAGAACCCAAAGCTTTCCAAGCAGTTGAGGATAAAATACTAACAGAAGCACCTTCATCTACCTCTGTGCGATGTATGTCCCTACCACAAAACTTCACAATGATTTGGAAAGGGATAGAGGAAGGAAGACGGGGTTCTGTCAGTCTATTCCAATCAAAGGAAAAGACCTCAGTACTTGGAGGGGGTTCTGTAGAAACAGGTGAAATGCCCCCCGGCGTAGGAGAATCTGATGTAACAAGAAGAACCTGAGCAGTATGAAGTTCACTCTCTACAGGGAGAATGGGATCGATCGAATGTGAAATCGAATCGATCACTTGATCAACTAATGGATCATCAACCTGAGTGATATGAGTTTCACTCTCCAATGGAAGAGTGGGATCGACTGTACTTGAAACTAGATCAATCACTCCGTCAGTTGACGGTAGGTTGGGAGAAAGTTTACGGTAACCAGTTGGAAATTCTTGCTGTGGAACAGTAAGGTTTTCCAACAATTTTGAGGCTTCATCCATGTGAGGGCAAATGTGAGTTTGATGACTCCCTTTGCATAACTTACAAGGAAACATAACTTTACCCTTTTTCCCAGGAACCTGAGTATCACTAGTTGATGGATCAACAGAAAGTTGATGAGATGTTTCTGACCATACTTCCAAGACCTTTGGAATACCCGGACAATTGATAAGGAAGTGGTCACCCTTACAAAGCCTGCAAGGGTATTTGGGTTTACGATGCATGTTGGAGGTTTCCTCAATACAACTAACACTTACAGCCATGGTTGGTTGGTTGACTTCTTTCTTACCTTGCTTCTTCTTCTTCTTCTTCTTCTTCTTCCCTTTCTTCTTCTTCGCCACCTGGTTACTAGCGTCAAGACTTTTACCAAGCGAAGAGGAAGAAATGGAGGAAGAAATATTAGGCGAAGAAGGTAAAGGGTCAACAAAAGGTTGGTGATGTTGAGATGGTGAACTCTGTTGAGGTGAAGCATCCGGTTGAGGTGGAACAATTGTAGTGTTCGGGGCCAACGAAGTTGAAAATAACCATATCGGTAAACCTATTGTAAATCCAGGTAATGACAATGTAGCCATATAAGGAGGACCAACATTTCCAAAGCAAGGAAAAGTACTAGGATTCTCGTTAAGAGGGGTTACTTGGTTGGTAAATTCTGGAACATTTTCCATTATATTCAACTTCAGTGAATTTTCTTAACAATTTAAAACTAAAATTAACAATTCACAATTCACACCTAAACAATTAAAATTCACAATTCACACCTATGGTCTCTAAAAGTAAAAACAAACAAATTAACACGCGCTATCAAATCTAGGAGTCAAACCACACACAAACAGTAACTTCCAGTACTAAAAACACTAGTTGGTGATGAAATCCAACATCGTAGAATTTAATACAGAAAGGGCGGTTGGAACAGTTACCCCGACAACCTGCTTAATGAAACAGACTGGCACAAGTTTCTTCACAAAACCATCTCGAGTGAAGAGAACCCCCCATAGAGTCCAAGTGAGTCTAGTCGACGTCTGCTCCAGGTACAGTGGGATCTTCCCTCCACCGTCACCTTAGGAAAGAACCCTATAGATTATGGCCACTAAGGTCACCAACAGAAACAAATATACCTGGGGGAACAGTCTACGATCCGATACACACGCAAGGGCAGAGTAGCAAAGCTCAATCCCCTTGAAGGCTCCTTGACATAATCCAAGGTTTACCGACAAGTGACCCCAGGCTCCTCGACAATGGTCTATCCGAGGTTTACCGTTTTTAATACGTGTATATCTGCTATCGTTCCCAATGAGGAAGGATTGATTACCTCACTGGTTCAGATATGATCTCGTGCTTGACTCCTTTAGGAGGAGCTTCCCAGAGCATACATGCAACAATTGGAATTTTCCTACCGCAAGATCGACTACTTGTTTGTTTTACTGTCTTGGAGAGTTAACTAAAACCTATTCCAAGACACTAGCCTAAGCTAGATTGGTGGAAAGAGCCCTAAAAATGTAAAAATTACTAGATGAATTTTAATTAAGCACTGTGTTATTTAGGTTGTTATTACTCAAAAGGGTAAATGGATATGAAACCAATGGTGTTATGACCCGAACCAAAACTGAATGCAATCGAATATGATAATGTAATCTTTTCAATTCGATGAATCCTAACTAAAATAGGGAGAGAGTTTCCATCACTTCCAACAATGCAAAGATTGATAAATAAGAGAAAATATAACAAATTCTCTAATGCACTAATTTCATCAAGAAAAACTAATGCAAATCAATCCCAAAACAATTTTTATTTTTGTGTTTTTTTTTTTTTTAAAACAAGCATAAAAACATCTATATTCAAATCAAAGAAAAAATCTAAATCTACAATTGAGTTTTCAGAATGTAAACTATGCAATTGTTATCTATGCACAATTCACTTGAAAAGTATGCAAATGTAATCTATGCACATTTTTCATTTATATTCTGAAAATGAGAATTCTAATTATGCAAATGTGATCTATGCAAGAGAATTCTCAAACACAAGATGATTCTATTGTAATCTAAGAACCAATCAAGTGGAAGTCAAGAAAATCGGGTGAGAGTTCCAAAGATCAAAAAACACTCAAAGGCGATTAACACTCATACACAATTTGCAAAAACAAAAGCAAAAAGATGCAAAATTGTGAAAAGACTGAGACAAACCTTCAATTAATGACCAAAGGAAATCAAATTAAGAATTTCTCAAAAAAGAGACTCAAAACACCCAATTAACTTAATGGAGATTGATGAGATGAAGATTGCTAAAAGAAACTCAGAAACAAGAGATTTTTGACCGAAAAATATAGATCTGGGTAGATGCCAAGAATCCTACAATAAATCTAAACTAAAATAGAAAAAAGAAATCTAAAGTTTTTCCAAAATTTTAACAGGGTCCGCAGGCTCCCAGAAGTAACAGGTGCGGTCCCGCACTGGTTACTTAAGGAAATTGCGGATATGCCCGCACCGTGTGTGAAGACAAAGTGCGGTCCCCTGAAAACTTCAAGAAAAACATAAAAGATTTCAAAATTTTCAAATACAGAGAAAAACTAAGCTACCCAGGCAGATATCCATCAATCAAAAACCAGAAAAAACATTTCCTCAAATCAAAATAAAAGAGAACCAAAAACAAGAAGTTCTTTCCCCAGTGGAGTCGCCAATTTGTTGGCCGGATAAATCGTTCTTGCGGACAAGACCGATCTCCCTAGTGTCAGAAGACAATCTAGCAACAAACGAACAACTAAGTTTGTCCTTCTCTAGATATATTCGTTTTACAAATAAATGTTATGAAGGTGTCGATCCTACCTTAGATCCAAATGCTTATTTGCGGTCGCAGTGCTTCCGTTGCATCAATAATCCTTCGTCGCAACAAGGGCCCTTTTGTCACAAGAAAGTATCATCTTTCGTTGATATGCAATCACAAACAAGAAAATATCAATAGCACCTCTATAACAAATAATTATAAAACATACCTATCATAGTGATCAAGGAATCTATGAAATAAACGATCAGACGACATCTTATTGAAATAAACAATCGAACGAAAATTTATTGAGAAAAACAGAACTTGATTGTATTAATCTTAAAATATACAGAAGAACCTTACAACCTTAGCCTTGATGTTTGAAAGGCCTTCCCGGGGTCCGAAGCAGGAGTCTCCTCTACTTTGATAAGTCTTACACTCTTCCTCCAGGAGCACAAAGAGGTATGTGATCTTTCCTCTCAAAAGCTCAGCAGAAAGAATACTAAATCTCAACAGCACTTCAACTCAATCTCCACTTAACTTAACTTCTTGAACTTCACCAATCTTCTTGAACTTAACCCTTTAAGGCTACCCAATGCCTCCTTTTATAGAGCAGATGAGGAGGTTAGGATTCCACCTTTAAAGGGATAGAACCCTCCTTCAAAGGGATAGGCTCCTCACATCAAGGGATTAGTTCCTTAAGGTGTGGGATAGATGCACCTTACCAAAGCGTACTCATCCCCAAAAAATCTCATCCAGAACCTTCTAGAATTGACCAAAATTCAACTTTTTCAGTTAAATTTCGCGCTTTTTTGACTTTACAGGGGTCCGCACCCATAACACAAGGAAAGTGCAGTATGGTTCCGCAGGCAGGCTGAACTTTAGGTGCGGGACCGCAGGGAATGTATAGAGAAAGTGCGATACCAATTCTTAGGGGTTTTTAGGTACTTTTCTCTAATTTTGAAGCTTGACATGAGGAGCTGGTATATTGGACTTTCAAAGGAGGCATGTATGAGTGTTTAATGAGCTCATACAGTCAGCAAAATGTCAAGGTGACATTTTTAGTGTAACAAAGCCCTTTAAGCATGGTTAACTGTACTGCAAATAGCAGAGAATCTTGGTGGGGGGCATAGGATTTTTCTACATTGGTTGAATCATTACCTCACCCTGTCAACATCTCTCTGCCTATCTAACAAGGCCATTTTTCCATTTTGGAAATGCTCTTTGAACTGGAATTTGAGAAAAACAAGCATGACCAAGCTCCCCGTAGCAGGTTATTGTTGTCATAAATTTTGCATGCAGTAAATTTTGTCTATTATAAACACTAATTTATAACAGAAATCATTAAATTAAAAGTATCATGTATTTGGGATCTAATTGAGCATTTCTAGTACTATCTTAGCCCTCTAGAATTAGCCATACGTCCTTCGAATTTCTTCCCTCATCTAACTCAGAGCCCAACCTTATTGAATAATATCCTTGAAATTTGGTGTGTATTTAGTAGAATCCTTGAGAGGTATTTAGCCTAAAATTATTGAGTGACTTAATCTCCAAGATTTTCTGAGATAGCCTCCATTGTGGGGACAGCAAAGGAGCAACTACTAAGGTGAAAGTGGTGACTGATCCCTATGTTTCCCTTGAGCTAGAGTACTTAGTGAAGCTTTGCACTAAGGTGTTACATTTTGCTGTAGAAAGCCCTGAAGAATCCTATTTTACCCTAAGTACTATCATTGGAATGAGGGGAGTGCCTAGTGGGTTTCCCCAGGATATATATTTCAAGGAAACAGACAAGAGAATATAAGCTCCCTTTTATATATCCTTCCGCTTTTTGTTCTGCTGTTGTAATTCTTGTATATGTAAGATGCATTTTTATATTAAAACCAAGTAGAGAGTAATTAAGATGTCTACACAAACAAATCCATTAACAAAACCAAGCAGAGAGTAATTGGTCACTTTCTTACATAGGGCACCCTAAGTGAGATAAACCCTCCTTAACATCATTGATACTA
This sequence comes from Pinus albicaulis, assembly GCA_034641835.2. NCBI lineage: Eukaryota > Viridiplantae > Streptophyta > Pinopsida > Pinales > Pinaceae > Pinus > Pinus albicaulis. The sequence goes on from CM076579.1 coordinate 136,967,713, forward strand.
GTCATATGCAAATATAAATCATAAAATATTCTGTTTAGACAAATAAACCAATACAATAAGAAGAGTAAAAGGAGACTATTTCAATATCATGGACTATAACATGGACTCCAAATGAATCTAAATCCCATCCTGTAGCCAACATACTCACAAAGTGATAAATAGGAACTAAGCTATTTTAAAACAGCAAAAGGGAGGATCACTAACCTTCAACTTGCTTGTATTTAAAATCCCTTTGATAAGCAGGCACCAATGCATTTGCCACCAACAGGATATGAGTGATATTCAAACTCTTTTTGAGGCTGCTCCAACAGAACCAAGAAATAGTCCCTGCAAAACAAATAAAAGGTTAATTTTGTCCCATATATGCCCAAAGATTGAAAGTGGTCTCTTAAAGAATTTCATTTTCAGTGTCCTTTTATTTCAACATTGACTTCCTTTCCAAATCAGAGACAAATACAATATGTAAAGTGTTGCTCATAACAAGGTCATGAAAAATGGAAAAAAAATTCACCCATAGTAGATTATTAAGACAGAGTAACAGACTTGGACAACTAAAATAAATTCTTACTAAGCATTAAAATTTAAAAGTCATTAACTTCCATCACAATTTTCCTAATCAACTACAATTTGAATGTGTTAAATTTTCTAATCCCAACAACCTGACTAATTATTTCCTACCAGAATATTACGCAGATCTACTGAATTGAAAGCACAACTAAGATTTTATGATCCAAATGGATTTTACAAACCCGAAAAACTTATATCTTCAAAAGTTGATGCAAAGGTTTCCATGTCAAAGAGCTCATCGAGCGCTTTCCAACGATTCTTGAACAAATTCAAACGGACGTCGTGTGAAATAGATGTTCTTCAATAGGTCTGCTAGATATATTCACTGTAAAATAAACTCAATACTGTTCCTCTCAAGACTTCTATGTAATTTTATTCCAAAAACAGAGATCTACAGGTCTGAATTTGTCTTCAAAACTACCACTGTAGATCCGAATTACAAGGCTGTTGCAAGGTCACATATTTCACCACAAGTTTGAATTAGAAGGGTCTAAGTTGCAGAGAATAGTCTCAGGTCCAAGATTTTGGAAAGGCCGAAGTTACAGGCCTATTAGGGCTGAAATTTCAGGCTTTGATAGGGCCGAAATTTCAGGCCTGAATTCAGTTCCGAAAAAATTTATTTCCACAGGTGCAAATAGGTCTGCAAGAGATATATCCTTCTAGTCCAAAAAGTTGTAATTATTATCTCCCTTTTAATCTCCTTGGCCTCTTGTTTTATCTCTGAATTCTCACTGTAATTTTCACTGAAATCTTCATTCCAAAATGATGAGCATGACTAGTTATTTATAGTTGTTTGTGTATGAACTAAACAGTCGTGTCTTTTGATTAAGGAGCCGACATACCGATTTGAGCCAACCTGTGCATCATTTTTGGTATTTATTTAAACCAATTTTAAGACTGATATAGGGGGAAATTTTATGTTTAAGTCTGGGCCTTAGCGCTTGATAGGAACACCATACAATATAGCGGTACTTGCTGTATCTTCTGTTGTAGTGTAGAACTGTTTTAACACCTCCTTTGTTGAACACTTGATAGTTGTAGGGGATCAAAAAAATCATGTTAGATCCCTCCTTTGTGGCTCAAAGACTCTTTTTTTCATATAAAATTTTGCATGTCAAAGCCTCTCTGCTCCTTCACTTCCCACAGGACATGTCACATTGTCAAAGCCTCTCAGCCCTCCTACATTCATTCAGATCACCAAAATACACATATGTTACCTGAAATAGTAGTGCTCTAGACCTCCACAAACAAACATACATATACGGAAAAAGAGAGATTTTATTCCTAAGTAGTGGTCGTTATAGGGCTCTAGTTAGCTGGATAAAACATGCATGCAGAATAGAAAAGGCAGATTTTCACCATGGAGTGTGTTGTTGCCATCATTCTTAGGCAGTTGATATGTTTTCTCATTTAGTGTGAATTCTCCATCCTTGATACGGTTGGCTACACGACCCACCAAGGCACCAAAGTAAGGTCTACTGGAGCTCATGTTCTGCATTAATAAACAATCTCATATTCCCCATGGTAACACATACATTTGAGATCCATTCCAATATGTGAGTAGAAACTGTAAATTTATCTTAAAATTCTAGCATATGATGGCAGTACTAATTTCCAAAGGGAAATGAAAATACATACCATGTATGAGGCAATATTGTCATAGCCAAGAAGTATGTCTGCTAGATGGCCTGAATGCATAAATACCAATACTTAATGAGCTAGCTCCCTCTTAGTAAATGATGGTAAAGCAGTTGAAGGGTAGGGTTTAGGGATGATTAGCTTTAGCATCAAGGAGAGTGAGGGAGACGAGGGTAGCTCCCAAGTTGGTTAGATTTATATATAGATCACCTCTGCGAAGTTGAAAGAAACTTGGGGCATTGATCTTTCTGTAGGGATGACCATAATGAGCCAACTTGCCTTTCCCTTCCAAATTTCTTGGATTCAATTCCCATTTGTGCCCTTGACTGCTAGCATGGAATTTGCAGAGGTGAATGAAAACACGAATGCACCAAAAATACAAGAGAATGGATGACACTTTCACCATCATCGATTGATTGACTGATCAAGGGATGGATGCATAAGCTAAATTAGAACATTCAATGATATATATAGAGAGACTCACATAGTCAATACTAGACTAGGGTGTGTCTGTATGCCTTAAGATAAGGTCACGGTGTAAGACATAACATGGATTGTGTGCAAATATAGACAACCCATGCACTATGGCTACCAACAAATGTAATCTTTGGAATCTAAACTTGTTACATTTTTTATTTTTTGTCTTATTACCCCAAATTTGTTTTTGGCCAAATCTTAATTTTGGTATTTAAAATGGAATTTTGAGTACATATATGGATTCAACACCTTGAAAAAACCCTAGAACATTACATTTTTGTTGTTTGTAGATTGAAGGACCTAAAATAATGCAACATGGTTTTGTGGATGCCATTTCTAAAGTTGGGTTGGCCAAATTCCTTTATGACCTTTCTACCACCTATATAACCAAGAAATTTTCTATCACTTGTATAACCTTGCCTTTTTATAAAAAAAAAGAGGTTCCTACACTCAAAGAATTGGCTTTTCCTGGAAATGGGGCAATTAGAATGTTGAAATTCTATAACCTTTTGGATGATTAGAAGATCCAATTTTTCCATTGCTAGCCTGAACTATGTTCAAATTGCGGTTTTGGGTGTAAACTATTGGTCAGTTGAAACCCATTTATCAACTGCACTGTCTGAGTAAAGCCTAGATAATATCTAAGATGATGAGGTTGGACCTATTTTAGGCTGTTGTACTCAAGCTAATGGTCAAACATAAGGTTATGCATATACATGTGGTTCAAGGTCTCCTTTTCCTCACGTTATTCCAAGGAGGAACACCTGCTGGTCTAGGATCTGATACAACCAACAAGTTACTAGGAACACCCAACAGATTACTAGGATCGAATACATGCTTTACATTGCTAGGATCTAGTCTAGGAACACCCAACAACGAGAGGTTTATCCACAAACCACTCCAAGTAAGATATGAAAAGGGCTCTTGAAATGCCTCTGAATACCAAAGCACTCCAATGTTTATAATGACATACTGATGTCCAATTCAAATTCTACCTAAGGATTTCACAAAGGTTCTAGTGCCTTTGTTCAAGGGTTCGTTGTATGTTTCCAAGGGTTTCAAAAAAAAAAAACTTTCACTAGATATTAATAGCCCTTGTGATATTTTTTACCACCACCATTTCTGCCACAAAATTTTTGTAAGGTGAAGACACATGAAGATTTAAATTGGTTCATGTTTGAAGGAAAGATGAACTGTTCTAATTGATGGGTATTTATAGTTTTATTGTTGGCTATAATTTTCTTACAATGACCCTAGATGTAGTCACAAACAAGTAATAAATATTATTGTTGTTCACAAGGCTAAAAAGTTGTCTGAAATCCCTCAAATTATCCCACAAGCAACTTCCCAAAAACCACACATCATTGTTGGAAACATTTGTTGATTTCACGTTTATTTTTATACTTGTTTTCATGCTGCCCTATCTGTCCAAACATTGGTATCATAGCCATAATAGTGCTAACATTAACCCTAGTTCTATTTGTTGGTGAAAATTTACCACAGTTGGAGGTATCAACCATTGGAAAGACCAACACTATTGGGTTCTAGAGAACCACCAATCAAAGGATATATCTACTGTTGTATCTTCTGTTAGGGCTCTTCACATGCTACCATCGAATCTGCGGTCATTTTCTTCTATATATCATCTTCATATTGCCTCATAATCCTACAAGAGTATGTTACATGACCTCACATCCTCCCAGCAAAAGTTGATCTTATATGCCGAGTTATATTTATGCTTGGATGGTGATCTGTTTGCTTTGTTTGGAGACCATGGAGGATGACAAGATTATTGATGTCAAACTATTCATGGAGGCTACCACCAAATACTGCAATAAGGGAGACTTTCCCATGATATTTTTGGAACCTTAAAACCATGTTAAAATTGTTTGAAACATGAGCCCTAAAACTAAAACAAATTCTACAAAAAAATCACTATAATGTGATGGAAGTTATATTATAAGACTTCTCTACTGCTGCTCATACGTTGTCTAAAATAATCAGGTTGAAATTTGGAACCTAACTATCGCTGGTCTAGTATGCAAAATCCAATTCCTAGCATGAGGCATATGATGAAGCCATTGGCTAGGTTACATGTTGGAAGTGTATGTTATGTTGATCTATTACTTTTTCTTTTGGTTAGAAATTGGGAACTTCACCACAACATCATACCAATATGTAAAATATGAATTAATTGTTGTGAGACAACTAGCATCTAGGATATTTGTTTCTATCCCATACTTTGCCATCAACATCGAAGTTGTATTGCATGTGAATGTGTTGAATGGAGTAGCTATTGTGGCATATTTATGATTTTCCATGTCAAACATACTATTCTGACATGTCTTCTCTATGTGGGGAAGGTATTGCTACATTTTATTTGCTAAGGACGCATGTTCACCAAGACAAGTCAAATACTTCAAAATGTTGGATGTGTTTTGTATTATTGTTCTAGAACATATTCTCTTTGTCTTTTTTTTGTATCATTGTTCGAGAACTTATTCTATTTTTCTTTGTCTTTATTTCACACGTTGTTTTAGGATATTTGAGTGTTTTAGGTTATTTAGTTTTTTGGCCCTAAAATTAGTGATTGAAATGCCAAATAATCACTTTATAATTGTGGATTTTCTTGTCTATTTGAGTTATTTTACATAAGAAATCTTCATAAGTAGATCTTAAGTAGATATTCTACCCTTAGCTCTATTTCAAAGTGTTGTAATAATTTCTGAGGACCTCCTCTATTCCTTGACTCGAGGTGGTGGATCCCCATCCTGCTGAGGCCTTTCTCTTTCATCTAGTCCTTCATTTTCCATTGAATCTGATTCAAGAGATTCTCCCACTGGATCTCTCTTGGGGGATTCTTGTGGTGGTAGTCCATGTATCATTTTTAAAAGTCTAATTCTTCCCTTCACCTACGTTTCATAACTTCAATAACCATTAGGTAGGGACCTGCGATGTCGATGGTGTTTTGTTTGTTTACTAAAATATTGTCGAGACTTTAATTTATTGAAATTTGTAGAATTTACAATCTATGAAGTTTCAAGATATAATGTTTAAAAGTATAATTCTTTAAAGGGTGCTAGCTCAATGGAAGAGCACCTACTTTACAAGCAGGAGGTTGGTGGTTCGATTCCATTGTGCCTTGATATTCATATATAGGGAATGACGAAGATCAGTTTTTGGTGACAGATGCTCTTTTGACCATCACCAATGAGCTTATGGTGACATTTTTCAACCCTCACCAAAATATGAAATGGTGACGGTCAATGAACGCCACCATATATACACTTCAATAGTGACGAACATTAAAGGTTCGTCACCATAAATCATTGTTGTTGATATGAAATGGTGAGGGTCACTGTTTGTCATTATAGTCATTATTCGTGATGGACCTTGATGTCACTAATGAGTTTATGGTGACGGTCAATGAACCTATATGAAATGGTGACAGTCACTCTCTGTCATTATAATCAATATTCGTGACGGACCTTGAATGTCACCACAACACATAATTTCGGTGATGCCACCTTTGGTGATATTCATTTTTTTGGTGACAGAGGTTATTGTCTGTCACCATTGCCCATATGAAATGGTGACGGTCACTATCTGTCACTATAAATCATTATTGGTGACGGACCTTGAATGTCACCACAACACCTAACTTTCGGCGATGCCACCTTTGGTGACGTTCAGTTTTTTGGTGACGGAGGCTATTGTCCATCACCATTGCTCATATGAAATGGTGACGGTCACTATTCGTCACTATAAATCATTATTGGTTACGGACCTTGAATGTCACCACAACACCTATACTTTCGGCGACGCCACCTTTGGTGACGTTTAGTTTTTGGTGATGAAGGCTCTTTTGACCCTCACCAATGAGCTTATGGTAACCATTTTCGCCCCTCACCAATGTGATTTTTTCTTGCAGTGAATCTAATAACATGTACATAATTCAGAAAGTAATCTACATTGGAATGTTGCCCAAATGCAAACATGCCTACAGATATAGGCCCATGTTTGGATGACAATCTATATGTAAGGTCACCGTACAGATGATGTGTACAACAATCCTGAAATTGCAACCTAGATGGATGAAACTAGATCTGGGGTCTTCTTATCTCGTTCACTTGATCATTCAGGTACAAGTCTAACCATGTGAATATATCATTTGTAGTCGAACATGGAAAGACATTGTTTGATTACCAGCCAATTATGTGAGTTGTTAACAAACGTGAGAGAACCACCATTAATTTCAATGTCCCTCAAAGTACTGCAGTACATTTCGTAAGGCGTGAATAGATGATTTGATGTTGAACGCCAAACAAAATATTTTGGTCAAAGGTCCAGAAGCGAGGATCTTGTCGATGCTATAACAAGCCTCATGGTACTGGAATCTAATGTTTCTAAGTGAACTTCTTGGATATTGATTTGTCGTCGATAGGAAGTCACCTTATTGCAAAAAAGGAATTACTGATTTCAGAGACAAGGGTATGACTTGATATAGAAATTTTCAGGGATGACGGTCATGAAAATGAAGGTTTACGAGTATTGTAGAAGGATGAGTTTTTAATAACTAGATGACTTCTCTTGAACATATCGGCGACACTGTGATGAGTTGGCAGCATTGACCCAAAACCGAAGCGAAGGTATGATGAACCATAGGTGTGAATGAACCGTCAAGATGATTATCCAACCCAAACAGTCATGGACATGGAGTGAAAGAAGTGTCATGTTCAAGAGCGACTTGCTACCAAAAAGAAACTTTGCTCACTTTTCCAAAATTTTCCCCGGTTATTTGTCGACTAGTACCTCTTTATTTTTTAACAAGCTTGAGGAGGATAACATTTGCTTGATCTATAATTCAACCCTTCGGGTGAATAAAGTATCGCTATTTAATAATTTAATGAGTCTAGCGATGAATGAAACTCGATTCTTGCCATGATTGAAAAGCTCATCGCTATTTTATGTTTTAACGAGCTTAATGATAGTGATAGCCTGGTCCTTTTTCATATTTAGAGAGTCTGAAAAAGAGGATGAAAGAAAACTCCAAAAGTACTTTTTTGTAATTTTTTCTCTCAGACCTGAAAAAGTGTAAAATAATATATGAAAGAACCTCTTTGGTCATGTTTAACCAAGGTATTCCTTTTTCATAAATAATCTATCTCAGTCCGGAAAAGGGTTAAACTTATACTGAGTAGATATCAATTCATTTACTTTTACAAGCTCTAAAAGACAAGTGCTCGGCAATCTTTTCACATTATCTGAGTGTGAAAAGAGCTGAAAGAAGACTCCAGGGGTTCCTTTTTTTCTATTATCGAAGCTCAAAAAAGAGATAAAAGTGGCTTCAAATCCTTTTCCGTTTTTAACAAAGCTCGAAAAATAAGGAGAAAAAGTATGCTTTGTGGTCAAGTCATTCTTTGAAATAAATCTACACAACTAATTTGTTCATCAGTTGTATTTCCTGTTCAGAACAAAATCAAATGGATTAAAAATACCTATTTCATGATAAAAACATAATAAAAATATAGTCATAGCAATAAATTTAACTTGAAAACAATAAATGACTATAAAAGTAGTTTCAATATTCATTTTTACCATTCCATAGTTACCATTTTCTTTTTGGAGCTCTGAACCTGATTTTGCCCCCAAAATTCAGTCATTTATTGTGGTCATTTCTGCGGATGGATTTCATTGTTGTTTTATCCAAGTTAGTACCATGAACCTCCTCTTCCCTTTAGTATTCATTTCATTTCCATTCTCTACAATTTTTTATGGTTTTAAGGCCCTTAGAGTAAATTCTGCTCAACATGAGGGCAATGCACCCCTGAATGTCGAAACCCACATTGCATAGCAGGTACAGTGAAGGGTACCTACATATGCAACGCACTGTCTCAACCCAGGGAGTGCGTTGGGCACAGTTGAAGTTTTTTATTTTCATGTTGTACCTAAAATTTTTCTAGTTTTTTGCAATGAATGGAATTTAATGGATCTTATGGTTGTATTTTAGGTTTCCATCAAATTATAATGAATATTACATGGAGGGAAAGAGAACATGAAGAACAATATATGATTTCCTTGAATGATTCCGGTACTGTAAGAGCCCTAAGAGATTGTGGACTACTTAAGTACTTCAAATTGTCGGGAATGAGGCAACAAATAGAACTCTTGGAGTTCTTAGTTCGAGCATGGGATCTGGTGATAGAGGAATTTCACATTAAAAATCAAGTGTTACCCATAACAGTTGAGGACATGTATTTTCTCACAGGTTTTTCGAGGCAAGGTTTGCCCATTTCTCTCACAGGGTCTACCATTGGAGGAGAGACAGTGAGGGATTATGTTATGCATTTTTGCTATCCAGGGGAAAAACCTAGCAAAGATGGAAAAATAAACATCTGAGATGTCAGGGATTTTCCTTTGAGAACCATCCTTTTCACAATTGCTAAACTTGCTGGCACCCTTACACTACATGTAGCGATCAGATCATATATGCAGTATGCGCTAGAGTGCTTAGAGCCAACAGTCTTCAACTGGTCTAAAGTTGTTCTATCTCAGATAAAGGAACAACTAAATAAAGCAAAGGGAGGAAGGAAGAAAAATTTCAGTTATGGTTCAATCCTTATCTCCTTCGCTTTGGAACAAATTCCACTGATGCAGCCACAACATGTAACACTGGATATATCTAGTCCTAGAGATCCTCGAATGCAGAGATGGGTAGAACTCATGGGTAGGCATGTAGGCCAATCAACCATTGTGTTCTCTACTTCATTCTTCACCTGGTTCTAGCGACAAATTATCGCTATCGATGAGTACGCATATGCAGGCGTGGACTTCCGAGGAGATCCAGATCTAGTATTACCGGAAGGCACTCAGTGGGGTGCAATAGGTAAGAATGATTTGACCATGTTTTTTGATTTTTCTAAGATTTATACACCCTTTTTGTTTTATTTATTTATTTCCAAGACTAAACTAAATGTTTTATGTATTTCAGATATCGGTCGTGTTCAACCAGTAGAGGAACCAGAGCACGAAGCAGATGCACCAGCAGAGAGGGCTGTGAGGAGAGCAGTCCTTCAGGACCTTGATATGGCTGAGACTCTGGCTGAGCTTCAGCATCACATAGAGGGGTTGACCTTCAAGATTCTGAATTGTCGAATTGAAGAACTTCCCATGCGACTGCAGTAACACACAATTGGGGTTCCTAACCGTTGGATGCGGTTGCTTCATACGATTGCTAGATCTATAGCATGTTACCATGAGCACCACTAGTTTACTTGTGACATTTTGCATACATTTTGAGGTCAGATGACCAATGTGTCTTGGGCACAAATTTTGTAAAAACCTATAACTATCTATCTATATGATTTTAGAGTTTTTCCTATGTTTAATGTGCAATCCTATTCAAAGATGTGAATGTTTTCTTTACCTATGTCGCAAATTTTTGTCTAAAACTTGATTAGCTAATGAATCAGTCAAAGTGTTCAAAATTCTGGAAATGTGTTGATATTGAAAAAAATCAAAATGCCTTTCCAAAATTCGAACTCTTAGGAAAAATCTAAGAAGTGTTGGATTTATAACAGTATAAACACTAGTAAGTTGTAATACCACAAGTTTTGAGTCTAACCTTATGATTATGCAGTTAATACCAAATGAAATGGCATCAGAGAGAAGCTTGATCAACGTGCTATACTTAGCGATATTTTTTGTCGATCTACCAATACAAATCCCTTGAAAACTCACTAACTCACCGTTCAGAGCGAAAATGTCCCACGCTACAGAGGATAGATTTTGTGTACTACGACTAGCACCATCAGCATATCCAACAAATGGTTCCAAAGATTCAGAAATCTGCGATGAAATGTAAAGAATATTACTAACGTCAAGAAAACTCTAAAAAAAAATTAAGATAGTGAATGCAAATCAACAGCATATATATAATATAATACAAAAAATTACTACACTCATGATTAAGCATAGTAATGTTTCAAATACAACCCATTTCTAGGTTGTGCCAATGGAATCCCATCGTAATCAACTAACTTGTAGGCACCCTTATCAAGAACTCTTTTGACAATATAGGGGTCATGCCACAATGGTTCGAATTTCCCTATACCTATTATATCAGCTTCTTAATCGTAAAGAAGGACCAAGTCGCCCTCTGAATAGATGCATGGCTAGAATATTTTGTCATATTGCGTCTTTATATGTCTCTTATGCGCTTCGTTGGCCAATTGGGCTTCACGATGCATTTCATCAAGATTGATGAGGTTAAGGAGACGTGCTTCTGAGGTGTGAGGTAACAATTTTATCGTGAGTTTTAATGATGATATTTCTCATTGGATTGGTAAGATAGCTTCCAGACCATAGACCAATTGAAAAGGAGTAAATCTAGTTGCGTTTCTCACCGAGGTTCGATACGCCCACAAAGGGGAGTACAGGATCAAGTGCCAATTCCTTTTACGGACTCCTATCATTCGTTGAAGCATTCATTTAAGAATTTTGTTAATAGCCTCAACTTGTCCATTTGATTGTGGATAATAAGGAGTATAATTATCATGTGACAATCCTAACTTGGTAGTAAATTCAGACATCATATGGTTGCGAAAATGCTTCCCATGATCTGTAACTATAGCCTGTGGGACCCCAAACCATGCAATAACATGGTTGAAGAAAAAAAATGCAGCTATATATCCTGTGTTATTGAATGTAGGCATCGCTTCGTCCCATTTGGTAAAATAGTCGACTACAAAAATAATATAACCATGCCCCCCGAATGAAGGAGGGTTACAGGTCATGAATTCAACACCCCATTTCGTAAATGGTCCAGCAAAGACAACAGGATGCATTGGCACTGGTGGTTTGCAGATTTTACGATAAAAAATCTGGCATGCATGACAACTTCTGACTGCGAGGATGCAATCTTAAAAAATAGTAGGCCAAAAGTAACCAGCACAGAGTATCTTCTGCGCAGTAGCATATCCAGATAAGTGTCCACCACAAGCCCTAGCATTAAAATCATTTAACACTTTTTTGGCCTCCTCATGTGTGAGGCACCTCCTTAAAATGGCATCGACACCATGACGATAAAGTGTATCGCCGACGATCAGATAATCTTTGGCTTGGTATCGAATATGTCACTATTCAGAGCGAGAGGTATTAGGTCGAAAATTTTGGGTTTGGAGATAAATTATGAAATCCCCATACCAAGGATCAAATGATTCGATCAAAAACAGAGACTCGTCTGGAATAGATGGTTCCAACGTAGTAGGAGTAATATCAAAGGGAAGGTCACAGAGAAGCTCAGCCAAAACTAAAGACTTCTTTGACTTGGATTTGATGAATTCCAAATCAAATTCCTGCAAAATGACAATCCATTTTGAATATTTTCCCCCAGAAATTGAAGTGATAAGATATAAGTCATGGGGTTGCAATCTGAAACTATTTTTTTTTTTTTCAGAATAGGATATAATGGCGAAATATTTGGACAATTTGAACAGCTGCCAAGGCAAGCTTTTCCACGTATGAGTAATTAACTTCTGTATCATTGAGATTATGACTCAAATAATAGATCAGATTTTCAATTCCATCTTCTACTTGGACCAAAACCATAGCAATGGTCGTTTCAGCCGCGACAATATATAAAAAATAATCATTTTGATAATTTGGAGGATACATTAATGACACTCGGACAAGAGTGTCCTTGACAGCATCAAAATAATGTTGCGCAACTTGGTCCCAATGGAAGGGAACCCCCTTTTTCAATAATAGAGTAAATCCCTTAGCCATTTCGATGTAGTTTGGAATGAACCTTCTTAGGAAGTTAGAATTTCCTTGAAGTTTCTGTATCTGAAGTAAGTTTGGAGGTGCAGATAAATCAAGAATGGCCCGAACCTTCAGTGGGTCTATTCAAATTCCTTATTTTGATACTACAAATCCGAGCAATCGACCAAAACCAACACAAAACACACATTTATGTGGATTGAGGCATATCTTGTAGTGTCGGTAGCGTAAGAAAATGGATCTCAAATGCATCGGGTGATCAGTCTGATTTCGTGAATGCACTGGTAAATCATCTAGATATGGTTGAACAATGTGCTTGATGTCATTGAAAGCACAATCCATTGCTCTCTGAAAAGTTTCCCCAACGTTCTTTAAACCAAATGAAAGTTTCCTATATGCGAATGTGCCCCAGGGACAGATGAATGTTGTCTTATGTTAGTCATCTGGGCGGATATTGATTTGATTGTAGCCAGAAAATCCATCCATGAACGAGAATATTTCGCATCCAGCACAATATTCAATAATCTGGTTGATAAAGGGAGTAGGATAGTTGTCTTTTGGACAAGCATGATTAACATCCTGATAATCGATGCACACTCTAATGGTTATTTTTTCATGACAGGAACTATATTGGAAACCCACTCAGTTAGTGGAACAGGGTAAATGAAACCAGCACGCAAAAGTTTTTCAACTTCTGCTTTGATGGCAGGGGCTTTCATTGGATGAACAGGACGAAGCCGTTGGCGCACCAGTTTGACATCAAGATACATATTAATAGTGTGTTCAACTATACTAGTATCTATGCTTGGCATTTCCTCATAAGACCAAGTGAATACGTCACGAAATTCACGAAAAAGAGAGCGATATGAATCAAGTTCTGATGGAGAAAAATATATACCAACAAGAATGTTTCCTACAATGCCAGGTTTGGTCGAAATATCAATATAAATCGTGTCTTCAATATTTGATAAATTTCGCTCAGAGTCAATTGCATTAATCGGTAAAGAATTCGAAAAGAAATTTTTGATGGATGGGTGATATAGTTCACTGAGATTGTTTTCTTCATAATATGGAAGATGGGAATGATGATGATAATCTTCCCACGGTTCTCCTTCTGACATCATAGCTTCCAAAATATTTTCATCTGTCAAAAACTTTGAGGAAAATGGATCAGATGGAGTACCAAAATCTAAGGAACGATCAACCCAAACACTTGGCGACGCTCATTTCAGATTTTTCCACCCAAGCCAAATAGATTGATTGTTATGCCAGCTCAATAGGGCTGGGCGGTAAAACATCGTCCAACGTAGAAATATAAAATCACCCATACTCTCCCTTAAGCCAGATAGAGTGGAAGAGATCATGCAGCAGGTCTCTATACTTGCAATTTCTGTTGACGTCGTGGGCGGCGGTAATGCAAAGGTTCCCATAAAAGTGGAATCCTTTAAGAGTCCTACACCAATGTTCTATATTTCTAGTTGGGGTAAGTGAAAAAATGGAACGCTTCCAGTTACCTACGAAGCGGAGGCAAAAAAGGATAATTGATTAATGACTATGATTGTACCTTTATCTGGAAAGGAAATCATTCTAAAGTATGTAGAAAAAATGGCAGTCATTGCATATACCCATGGTCTTCCAAGTAAAATATTATAGTCAAGGGGCCCGTCCACAACCTCAGCATCAATATTTACTATTTTTCCCCCTAGTTCAACATGCAGGTTATTGATAATACCACAAGGTTTATATGTACGTCCATCAAAAGCCTTCAACTTCGTTGATGATTGTGATAATCATGGCGAGCCAAGTGACTTCCAACAATTTAGAGACATAATGCACATAGATTCTCCCTCATCAATAATAGTGTGATGAATAAGGTGATTGAGAACATTTACTTGTATGGAGAATGCCAATTCTGCTGGTAATTGTGGCACATAGCCTGTATGATTAAAGACAACAAGATTAGAATCAGTCGGATCAATTCTACCAATGGCCGACAATAAGCTTGCTTCTGGGAGGGAAAATTTTGTAATACCTCCAGAGCAGACATAGCTGAAGGGGATTGAGCCAAATCTTCAACTATATTATAATTTTGTGTAGCTCTTGCTCGAGGATTATATGTCGATTTATTAATTACTCCCTTCGGTGGCTTAATTGTCAATTCAGTAATAACAGTAGGTGGTACTGATTCAGTAGATGGATTCGTTGTCTAGGTAGTAGGTTGATTAGTGACCGGACTACCATAATCTTTATTCTGCGTCAACTATAAAATATCTTGTGAAGGTTTTGTGGTGGATAACATTAACACTTGGGAGCTAGAAGCCGAATTTCTAGCAACCAAATTAGTGTCTGGATTTGGAAATGGGTCTGTCAACACAGCTGATGCATGAGAAGTCTTGATGATTTTTGAGACTTTAGCATGGTGAGGACAATCCCTAAATTTTTTCTCCTCATTACAGATTATGCATGGATAATGAGGTTTCTGTGGTCCTAACAATTGATGAGATGATCTTTCCTATAGGTTAGAAGTTTGCTTTTTCTTTGATTTCCCCTTTTTCTTACTTCCTAGTTGCTTGTCACTTTTGCCTTTGTCAAATGACACAACATTAATTTTGGAAGTAGGAGTAGGATCAGATGCAGTAGCATGGTGTGTTTTTGCAGTGTCTATCAAGCCATCTCCAGCATGAGAGTCCTTTATTTGAGGAGGAACATTGAAATTAGATCGCGGCGCATTAGGAATTTTTCATAGAGCATGCCAGACTGAGTATAAATCAAGTCTAAATATTGGGCATGAGGATAACTTGCTCTTCTATGATGACACCACCTTTAGCCACGTCCTCAGTTATAGACTTAATGAACCATTTGGCAAGGATCTGATGCAGAACAAATGTCTTAACCATTTGTCGACGGCAACGCCACTCGTGAATATGATAAAAAATGTGAGTAGCATTAGTCTGTTTGAAGTTCGTCAAGAGTTCCGTTCCAGTTTCGTATCTGATCGGTAACTAGAAATGGGTCAAAAACACAGTAGCTAAGGCAGTGAAATTTTAAAAAGAAGCTCTAGGTAACTCAATGTACCATTTATCGACTGAACATGTAAGTGTACACTGGAAAATACGTAGTCGAACAGAATCATCATTCAGGGAATTTGATGAACACCATAAATGATAAGTCATGACATGAGTCGATGGATCTTCTCCAGGGTTTCCATTGAATTTAGGAATATAGGAGGGTAATGTATGAGGTATCACTCGCCACCAAGGAGCATAATTTATAGGATCATTGGTTAACTGATTTAAATCTAGTAATTCCAAGGTTGCAACAAAAGGAAACTGTCGATTAAGGTCAGGTTGAGCATAGCCAGGGTAAGATGGAATTTCTTGGGAAATAGGTCTTTGAGAACGAGCATATGGAATCTGCTACTGGTAACCTATATAGGGGTTTTTTTTCATAGAAAATGCTTGAGAATTCTGTTGACCAAAACTTGGATATGATACTTTTTGGGATGAAGTTTGAGGCAGTTGTGCTTGTGGCTACCAAGGATTCTATCCACCAATTTTATAACCCAAATTATTATAATTTGGATTCGGTTGATATGTATAACCAGGTTGCATTTGTGACATCCCATAAAATGGTACACCAGTTTTTGAATAAATGATTCATGATACAGGTTGTTGTAAATTAACCAAAGGATTTTGATTCTGTGGACCCAACATTTGATGATATTGAGTTGAAGAATCCGCTTGATAAGGTTGATGTATAATATTTTCATTCTATAACAGGGGTATAGATGTATTAACAAGTGGTAATAAAGTGGGTGTAACAGGTTGAATAGGTTTATACGAGTGTACAACTGTTTGTGGTTGGATAGGCAGAGTGGGCTTCCATTGACAAACATTCATGTCAACATTAGTTTGACCAAAAAGTGATTGAGTACTATCATATGGGGTGACCAAAGGTTGCCCCCCAGCATAATGATGATAATAAGATGGAAAATAATTTTCTCCAAATGCTGGGAGTCCAGTTGATATGGTACTTAAAGGAATTGACCCAGAGGGACCGACTTGATATTTCCTTGATGATGTATGTAATGAATCAAGTCGTTCAGTACTAAAAATAGGACTACCAGTTAAAATTTTGGATGATGACATTGGAAAAGACCATGATTGTGAAGATGCACCAAAGAAAGTGAAAAATAATGAATTGTAACTTGTTGGGACCGAAGGGCCACCGTGCAAATATGACTCTGGTGAGGTTGTGAACATCGACAGAGTAGCGAGGGTAGGAGCTGACGTAATTGGAACAACAAACCCAATCGAAGATGTTGGTTCAGACATAGTTGTTTGACCAAATGCATACGCTTGAAAATCGATGGGAGATTAAATGGGAACAGGATCAACAAAAGCAGATGGAAACGATTGAGGAAAACACTGATACAGGTAAAGGTCCTCCCCAAAATGGGTTGGAGTTAAAGGTGTATCATCTTGTGGGATTTCTTCAATCGCAATTAAACCAGGAGGAAGAACTTCACTGTCAGGCCCAAACTATATTTCAGGTGGTTGACTACGCAATATGGGAGACTCAATAGCTACAATAGATTGTGGAGTGACCAATATAGAAACAACTTCTGGTTGTTCGACTTTGGGATCAAGATTTTCTCCACTTAGAGAATATAGCAACTGAAATATAAGGGGATGATAGACCCTATTTCATTGGCCCTAGGGATGATGTCGAGTTTTACCAATAACAACTACCCCCTAAAGCACAATGGGATCTGGATCAACTTCCAGTTAAACAATGTCGGGTTCGGGAGGTATGGTCAGATAGATTGGATGGATCGTGACCACCAGTAGCTGTGAAGACTCCGTTTCGACAACAGTAGATGAACCAGGATGTGTGGAAACAATTTGAGCTAACTCTGGGTTAAAAGATGATGTTTTTCCAGAGGTACAAATTGTACTTGATTCGGCAGATCGTGATCGCCTTCGCCTACCAAAAGTAACTTCCAGTGGTAAAGGTGGTTTTAAAGCTAATCTACACGAACGAAGGGGGATAGGATCATTAGGGGTATTTTCAGGTCTAAAATGGGCCTTATAAGGAAATTATAAAATAATAGTGGAAATAATAAAATAAGATTTGATTACATCATCAAATTTTAGAGGGAACAAAGGAAAAACTATTTTTTTCAACTCGTATTTTCAACTTATCTCCCTATGGGTTTGCTCAAATTTCGAGCGGAAGCACTCATTGGATGCAAAATTTGATTTCTCATCCAAGGAGTACCCATGTTGCATACTTTTGATCGACCCTGCTACACGAAAAATGAGAAATACATGAAAAACATGATTGCAAACACGTTTTTTCATGTATTTCTCATTTTTCGTCTAGCAAGGTCGATCGAAAGTATGCAACATGGGTACTCCTTGGATGAGGAATTAAATTTTGCATCCAACGAGTACTCCCACGCAAAATTTGAGTAAAAACTTAGGGAGATAAGTAGAAAATACAAGTTGAAAAAGTAGTTTTATTATTTTATTATTTTTTAATGTTTTTATTTTTTTACTCCAAAAATGGTGAATCATCCCCCATGGTTGACATCATCATCTTGAATCCTATTGGTTCTTATAAAGTTTATTTTTGTTGTAAATTTTTCTTAGGAGGCCCATTTTAGACCTCAAAATTCCCCTAATGTTTTTTCTTCCATGATTACTAATTTATTTTAACCAAAAAACAAATTAAAAAAAAGAGGTAATGCTAGGCAAAATGGTTTACCAAGAAACTGTGAACTATAGAATACCTCCTGGCGAACCAAGAAGTACGGGAAGGTAATCTCCCCGAATGTTTTGTTCGGTGTATCACAATTTCAAGGCAGTCGACTCGGTTCACTATGGATGGATAGCACCTAAAAGTTGTCCTCCCAAATATACCCCAAGGTACGTGGAGGCCCAAGTCCATATTAGTGTTGTCTGATGTGAAACCGCATAGTGAGAGCACCCATATATACTTATCATACTATAACATCGGCCGATATACCTGAAAGTACGTCGATGAGCTACGATATACTTACATACGTGGAGTGAGGTATGACACTCGGAATGTATCGCAGACAAGTTAACGACAACTGCTATGTTTTACGACACCAGAACACGTCTCTAGCCTAGACCTTCTAAATGTTATCGTTATGGTTCCAATGCGTTGTTAAGTAAATTGAGATTAATTTTATGTTGATCTTTCTTAACAATTTTCCTTTCAAAGGTTCACTACAATGATGTGTATGAAATTCCTAAAATGCAAGCTAAGAATGATAAACAATCTTTCACTTTCAGCTTTTTCAATGAAGAACCTAGCTACTAAGGGAAGAGAGAAAATAATTTGAGAGAAAACAAATCAATGAACAAAACAAATCAATGAATCTCAAACTAAATGCAGATTTACTAATGTTCCTTTTGCAAAACACACATTATTCTACATGCAAACACAAGTTTTTCTTTTCAGTTTCCTTAATGTTATGAATGAAAAAAAAAACTAGGTGCACTAAATCAATAATTTAAATGCTTTTTACTTTCGAGAAATGAAGAATACAAACAACAATTTCTCTTTTTAAGGAAAAATGAGGATTTCAACAACAATTTCTCCTATCAAGGAAATGAATATTTTACGACAATTTCCTATTTCAAAAGCAAATGATTCTTAATGCGACCATAAAAAGTACTTTGAAATCAACTTGTCAATGATAAATAAATAAAAAATTAAACCAACATTGAACAAATTTTCAATCAAAGGAGAAGAAGTATATAGAGTCACTGGTCAATTGAGCATCAAACTTTTCAAAACACAGCAGCAAACAAAACTGAAGCAAATTGCAAAGGAAAATTCAAAGGAATTTCGATACTTTCCGGAGTCAACGTAGTCTCCAATGGGAGACAGTGCTCTACAACGTAGGCTAGGAAGGGAGACAGTGCTCTGCAAAGCACTATGTCCAGTCTAAGGGTGCATTGGGCGCAGTATACAAAGAAAAATACTACTGTTTAACTCACTGTCTTTGCAAATTTGACTTTGAAAAAATTTAATCTTTATGAGTAACAACTACTGGGTGGATAAACAAAGTAAATCAGAGGCTTAAACACCTAGAATTAAGAGAAATTCTCCCCAGTGGAGTTGACAATTTGTTGGGCTAGAATTGTGAATTACGAATAAATCACGCTTCCCTAGACAGGTGCAAGTCTAGAACAACAGGTGAAAGACTATACGACTATTTCGCCTAACTCAGAACAGATACACGGAGAGGATTGGAGGCTTACTTTTTCAGTCTCTTCCAAATGGCTCCTTCTGTCGCTTCTGTTGCAGCTTCAAATTCAAGCGGTTTGTGAGCTGAATGCTTCCTACAAGAAAGAACAATGAAATAGTATAAGATGCAATAATATAGATATCTATTCAAGCTAGTTAGCTAAATCTGTAAAGCATAAACCATACACATCAACTAAGATCTTGCAATATGGAAAATCAAAGCCAATACAGATGCATATAGGGAAAAATAAGCAGTACTCTTTATTGATGATAGAAGGAGAGGTTACAACCTAGTGACTAATTTGAAGTGACCTTCCAGCAACGTTCCCAAGCCTCATCATAGTATAAATCTCTCCAGCAGCAGCTACACAAATCTAGCTCTCAATTGAAAATTCTCCAACATTTCTCTACTCAAATTCTTCCTCCTCAAGCACTTAGATCTGTGCTCAATTTATAGATTAATTGTAGTTTGTTTTGCAATCAATGACTTTCCAATAATAGGCAAGATATGTTTCCAGTCATGTAGATGTCAAGTGGACACTTGGATCTGAAGCTTGACACATGTGAACTCTTCTAGAAGGCACTGGCCAAGTGGAGATTCTGGAACAATGAAAATTTCGCTCCCAATGTGACTAACGCACCTGTGAATGTCGAGAAGTGCTTTGCAAAGCAGCCTTGCATGGGGCTACCTACATATGCAACACACTTAGACCCCTTAGAGCCTACGTTGGTGAGCTCTCATATGTTATATAATAAGCTTGAAACCTTGGAAACCTTTGCTTGATGAAAGTCTTGCTTGATTTGTCTTGTTTCTTATCTTAGGGCATGTAGCAACTGAAATGATAGGGAATGATAGAACCTTGATCGTTGGTCCTGGAGATGATGTCCAATTAACCAGTTCATTTGGAATGGTGCCCAAATTGACCTATAACAGTCATGGTGATAGTCTCCAATGTTATTTAGGTCTAACGAGTCTCAAAAAGGAAAAACTTGGCATATTTTAACGTTTAGAGAGTTTGAAAAGAGGCAAAAAGGAAACTCCATAAGGTCCCTTTTCGTAGGTTGTCCCTCATATCTGAAAAGTTAGAAAACAATATCTGAGCGAACCTTTTAGCCATGTTCAACTAAGGTATTCATTTTTCTTAAATAATCTGTCCCAACCTGAAAAAGGAGTAAACGTATACTGGGCAGATGACGTTTCGCAGCATTTAGCAAGTTCAAAACGAAAAGAATCTCGGCAATGTTTTCATGTTTTGGGAGTCAAAAAAGAGCTGAAATATAACTCCATGGAGTGAATTTTTTGTGTTTTTACCAATTCCTAAAAAATTAATAACATACAACTCATTTCTTCATCGTCACTAGTTTTAGGACCTGTTTCTACACAAGAAACAAATGTAAAAAAACCCATTTTCGAGAAAAAATAACATAAAAGAATCGAAAATGTGTCTAAAAACCTAATTAGGGTTGGAAAATGATATAAAACAATGCAAATGGTAAAATCAATTTACTTTTGTTGAGATTCAACAAGAAATTTTTGGCACCCATGGTCCTAGTGAAATTCAAGCACCTACACTAGGGTGGGGCCCACAGGTTATTTTTAGGTGCATGTCTATTTTTATTATCCCTTAATTTAGATGGACATTAAACTGTAATCTATTCTCAATGTGGAATTGAAATAGTTAACTGAAGTGGAAAAATCAGTTAGCTAAGTGAATTTTGACTTAGAGTTTGGTTGGACATGCAGAGTAAATCTAGTTGTAACAGAGTTCGAAGTGCAGTGGTGCATGAGTTTGTGCAAGTTGTAAATAGTTTAACTACATTAAGTGAGTTAAACTCAGTTGTGCTAGTTGTAACTAAAGACACAAGTAGTGAGAGATAAATTGAATTAAATAATAATTTATTCGCATGCATTGATCTCACATGAAACTGAGGATTTACTAATATTAGCTGCATGCATGTCAGATCTAGTGGAGACCCAGTTGAGTTCTAGGTGAAAGGGAAGTTGACTATCAGTTGTGACATTATCTGCTTGCACACATAAAATTAAACAAACATTGGATATGCCCATGATACTTGCGCAATCAAGGAAGGAGAGATTGCATCAATTCAGGGATTGCATTCAGCAAGGATTGCACAGTGAAGGCAGGTTGTCTGGAGAAAGTAAATTGGCTAAGGAATTTGCCAATTTTTATATGACAGAGTGAGATAATTAGTTGATGTAATGAGGGCTCTTGTGAGAATATTTTTGTATGTAATTGTTTCATGATTCATGATATAATATACAATAGAAGATATTAGGGTTTTTAGCTGTAAGCTTTCCCGGGGAAAATATCTATGTTTTGTGTGATTGATCTTTCTTCATGTTCATGTGATTAGAGATTGTGTTTTTTAATTCCACAAAGATCTATAGAAGAGATTCATTATTTAACTTTAGAACATTTTTAGATCGGTTGAATCCAATATGTACATGCATATTGTATAATTTCTACACGATATCAGAGCACATGAAACTACAGAAGTGAAGCAAGAGTTGAGTTTGTGACTGGATATAATTTGATTTCGGAGAACGAATTTCTTGGTGCTGCAGCTGATTCAAGATCGAAATGGCTTTCAATGGCTTGATGTTAGAGTATGCACTTGAGGGAAGCTTGAACTACATTTCTTGGAAGGACAGGATGGAGGCAGTGCTCAAAGACGATGGCTTGAAGGAATTCATTGACAATGATGTTCCCAAACCCATTGTGACAGATGTTTCCAGTCTTGATGCATGGAAAAATAAAGTGGAAAAGGTGAGGAGGATCCTATTGGAGGGAGTAAGAGACCACATTGTCTCAAGCCTCCATGGGAAATACACACCATATTCTATGTGGAAGGGTTTGACGAATCTATTCCAAAGCAGCAGCAACCATAGGAAATTGGCGCTCAAAGATAAACTCAGGAAGATCAAGATGGAAAAGGGCGACACCATTCCAAATTATCTCACAAATTTTGTCCAATGTCGGGATGAAATGAGGAGTGTGGGAATAACATACGCTGATGATAATTTGGTGAGTTTGGCTCTCCTAGGACTTCTTAAGAGTTGGCACTGTAATGAAGACTCTGTCAACGGATGGGAAAAATTGACAGATTGGGAACGACTGTGGTCGAATTTGGTGCAGGAGGAGTTCAGAAGAAACATGAGAGATGGTTCTTCATCAAAGCATGATGATGAAGAGGATTTTTCTTTGGTTTCCAAGGTGAAGAAGGGGAAGGGGAAGAAATTCAATTCTAAATATGAGTCTAAAGTCAAGAAGCGAGACATGTCCAAGGTGAAGTGTTTTCGCTGTCACGAACACAGGCATTTTTCTACTAACTGTCCACAAAAGAAGAAGAAAAATAAGGCTACTAGATTTGCAGTTGGTGAGGCCCTTACCTCACAATTTGAGCTTGAATTCTACTTGATTGCATGCATGGTGTTAAGTGCATTTGGATCGGAGTGGTATTTGGATAGTGGCACTTCCTTTCACATGATGGGAGATAAGGAACGTTTCAGTGAATTGGAGGAGAAATATCTCCAGATGCATATTGATATGGGCGACGACGGATAATACAGTGCTACTGGGATTGGTACCGTTACCTTTCAGATGGATTCAGGTAAACCATTTCAATTAAAATATGTAATGCATGTTTTGAGTATGAAGAAAAATTTGGTCTCAGTTGCAATGTTGGAGGACAAAGGCTATGACATTTTTTTTAGTGATAGAAAATCTTTCTTGAAACATAAAACAATGGGTCAAGCCAAGAGGATAAGGATTCGAGTTAAGAATATCTACAATATGGAAGTAGATGGTTGCGTTGCCATGATGGGCAAGGAAGAAAAAAAGGTGAGCTGGGATGAGGGCGAATTATGGCACAGGCGATTGGGCCATCTTCATTATGGAGCCTTGAAAGTCATGAAGCAAATATCTATTGGACCTCCAATGGGAACACTTACTTAGTTAGATCAGTGCAAGGGTTGCACCATGGGGAAGTATGTAATGTCCACCTTTCATGAGAAGGAGAACCGAGCTTCGAGGATCCTTGAGAGAGTTCACACAGATGTGTGTGGACCATTCTCGATTTCTTCTATAGAAAAACATAAGTACTATGTAATATTTCTTGATGAATTTTCTCGTAAATGCTGGATATTTTTCATACATAAGAAAGATAAAAACTTCTCTAAGTTTTGTGAGTTTGAGGCATTAGTGGAGAAAGAGTCGGGGAAGCAAGTGAAGGCTCTTAGGAGTGATAATACTAGAGAATACATCTATAATGAATTCAAGAACTTCTATAGCAAAGAAGGAATTCAAAGAGAACTCATAGCGCCTCACAACCCACAGAAAAATGGGGTCGTAGAGAGGAAGAAAAAAACAATCGTGGGTGCAGCACAAGTGATGTTGCATGATCAGGGCCTACAAATGAATTTGTGGGCAGAAGCATGTAACACTATGGTTTATGTGCAGAATCGTTGTCCTCATAGAGTACTTTGGATGAGTACACCTGAAGAGGCTTTCACTGGTAAGAAACCTGATGTTTCACACTTTAATATTTTTGGCTCATTTGTTTATGTGTATGTGACCAAGGACGCCAAGAAGAAGCTAGAACTAACTACTGAATTTGGGATTTTTGTGGGTTACACAGAAGCACCCCATAATTATCGTGTGTATTTTCCAAACATCAAAATTACTTTTGTGCAACGAGATATAAAATTTAATGAGGGGAAAGCCATGCAATTGTCCCTTGAGAGGGAGTTGGACTTGCATGCAGAGAAGGAAATGTTGGTTCCCAAAGATGAGTCTCAAGATGTGGATCAACCACATGAGGAGGTTCATGGAGTGGAGGAAGCCACTCATGCAGAGCCATCCATCAAAAATGGAAGAAGGCACACTACAGAAGCTGATAGGATGAGACTTGATGCTGCACAGAATGTAGGAGCCCCTGATTCACAACACAGATAGAGACAGTCTCCTAACATATTTACTGGATACATGGCTCTTATGAGAAAATTTATTGTGACTAAACCATCTTCCTTTCACGAAGTAGTGCAACAACCTACTTGGGTTGATGCAATGGTGGAGGAGTACTACTCCATTGTCAAAAACGGTGCATGGGAAATTGTCCCAAGACCGGTTGATAAAGCAAAGTTAGGTTTGAGATGGATCTACAAGGTAAAGAAAGCTGATGATGGGAGTGTGGAGAAATGAAAAGCCAGATTTGTGGCCCAGGCTTCTCACAAGTCAAGGGGATAGATTATGATGAGACCTTTACACCTGTCGCAAGGTACTCTTCCATAAGATCCATCCTTGCACTCTCAGCACAGATGGGTGTTGAAGATGGTAACAAGAAACAGTGAAGGAGGCATCCTGAAACATCCTTCTTGATCCTAGTTGGAAAGTGATCACCAAAACTAGGTGGGGGGCCACACAGGTGATTTTTGTCGCAAAGTCTATTTTTAGACTATGTCTATTTTTAGACATATGGATCATGGTCTATGAGTTGCAGGATGCTATTTATGGATGATTGGTCGAGTTGGTAAAAATAGATGGACCTCTATTTTTAGAAATTGGGCGGAATCTATTTTTAGACTGCCGGGCTAAAAATAGAACAGTCAAATATTATTAACCCTTAATAATATTTAGACTATAAACATTATCTTATCCTCTTGGAGCACTTCAGTTTGATGCTTGGATGTGGCACATGCAGCTGACAGAAGGAAATACGCTTTTCCTAAGGGTTAATTGAGCTATTGCATGGTTGACTTCAGTTAGAACTCATGTGGCAAAGTTTGGTGGAGTTGATGAGACAGTTGGTGGAGTTGTGTTCGGTTTAACTTAGTTGAACTAGTTGTATTTAGTCTAACTGATAAATACACTAGTGATGAATGGTGTGAATTAATTATTAATTAATTCACTAATTATTAACTCATAAATCAACTAAAGAATACATCAGTTAACTGCAATGCATGGACAGTTCAGTGGAGACCAGTGTTAGAGGTGGGTGAAAGGGTGAGTCTACTATCAGTTGTGACTATACTTGTGCATGAGATTTGCACACACATTGATTGATATTGCCAATGAGAATTGCATAGTATAAGCTAGTGGGATTTGAACTTGGATCTCATTCATTCTCATCTTGGATTGCACAGTAGAGGCAGGCAAATAGTGGAGGAGATTTGAACCAGTGACTTGTTCAGATCTGAGCTAGTTTGTGTGTAGCATGTGAGATAGTGCTGAGAGCTTGTGAGGAGTTTGTGCTATGTATTGTTACATGTTCTCTATCATTATAATATACAAATAGTTGGGGGTTTTCACCTGTAATATTTCCCCATTACATACTGTGTTATATGTGTGCTTGATTATTGTTTTAATGTGCACATGCGACTGCTTCTAATTCCGCAAATTGATGATCAATGGTATAAGAGGTTATGTATTATGCATGAAGCTCAAATAGTGTGTAATCAGGATAATCTCAGTGAATAATTAATCTATTATTCAAATTTCTACATGGTATCAGAGTGAAATTGATCATCGAATCTATTACAGTGATTACAATTTATTTCGGTAGACAGAGTCTATAAGCGGGCCAAGTAGCCTCTGGATCTATCCTTTCTTTGAAAGGTGATATATCCAGTAAATGCCCCTACATTCGATCTCTGTGCTAGAAATACTATGTTCTCACATATCAGAAGCGGTTGAGTTTTGAGCTGGTGGAATTCGAATTTGCAGCAGTGTTTTCTTGGTGTCGAAGTCAAAATGTCTTTCAACGGATTGCGATTGGAGTATGCTCTTGAGGGCAGCTCAAATTATGTTTCATGGAAGGATAGGATGGAGGCGGTGTTAGAAGATAACGGGCTGAAGGAGTTCATAGATGCTGAAGTCCCAAAGCCTACTGATGCTGCTCAAGTTGATGCTTGGCAAAAGAACACAGCAAAATGTCGAAGGATTCTGTTGGAGGGCGTGAAGGATCACATTGTATCCAGCCTGCATGGAAAAGATTCTCCATACTTGATGTGGAAGTCATTGACAGATTTTTTCCAAAGCAAGAGTGACCAAAGGAAGTTGGCGCTCAAGGATAAACTCAGGAAAATAAATATGGAGAAGAATGACACTATTTCGGTATACTTGACAAAGTTTGTCCACTGCATGGATGAGCTTGGGAGTGTAGGAGTTAGTGTGGATGATGAGGACTTGGTGAGCTTGGCTCTCCTTGGTCTTCCGAAGAGTTGGCATTCCTATCAGGACTCTGTCAATGGTCGGGAGAAATTTCCAGGATGGGAGCGACTTTGGTCGGATCTTGTGCAAGAGGAGATAAGGCAAAGTACCAGGGATGGATCTTCATCAAAGGCATCTGATGAAGAGGATTACGCTTTGGCTGCCAAAGAAAGGAAGGGGAAGGGCAAGAAGAATGCTTCTCAATCCGGTGCAGATGGTAAAGAGCGTGACATGTCCAAAGTGAAGTGTTTTCACTGTCACGAGCATGGATATTATGCCACGAATTGTCCACAGAAGAAGAAGAACAAGCAGGTTGTTGGAGCTGCAGCTGGTGAGGCTCTTGCCTCGCAATTTGAGCTGGACTTCTCATTGATCACATGCATGGTGTCTAGTGCATTGGGATCAGGGTGGTATTTTGATAGTGGCGCTTCCTTTCACATGACGGGAGATGCAAATCTTTTCAGTGACTTGGTGGAGAAAGGTCTCCAGATGCATGTTGAGTTGGGCGACGATGGACGATACAATGCGACTGGCATTGGTACCATAACCTTTCAGAGGGAGTCAGGTAAACTCATTCTTTTACAAGATGTATTGCATGTACCAGGTCTAACAAAGAATTTAATCTCAGTCACAATGTTAGAGGATAAAGGGTATGAAGTTGTCTTCACAGAAGGAAAAATTTTCCTTCGGCACAAGGCAACGGGACAAGTCAAGAAGGTTGGGATTCGGGCAAAGAATCTCTACAGACTTGAAGTAGATGGGATGTCTACAGAGCTTCCTACTGTTTGGAAGCAGGAGAAAGACATGCAACTGATGCTTGAGAGGGAGCAAGTTTTGCATGCAGGTAACAGTGAACCTCGGGATGTGGAGCAGCCACAAGAAGAGGATCATGGAGTGGAAGAAACCACTCATGCAGAGAAATTTCGTGCCAGATGGGCAGAGGGAGTGCATGCAGCTATACCACCAGGTGAGAGGTGGGGCGGCATGCATGAGTAATCCCAAGAGGAGATTTCTGGGCAGGATTCATGAGATGGTGTGGATCTCATGAATTGAACCTGGCTATGAGGTGCCCACAGCGCAGCAGTAGCATGATCAGTTGGATTGATGCAGGCAGATCAAAGTGACAGTGTCGGATACTGGAGCGCGAATCAGAGTTGACAGCAAGTGCAGAGTGCATGGGTGCAAGAGTTCAACAGCGCAGTGGTTCCTGATGACATGTGCAATTGGGCCCAGCAGAAGTCGAAGACTTTGATGATAGATGCATCAAACTGATTGAGTTGTTTGGAGCCTATTCAGTTTCAAAGGAGTTGCAGAGCAGATGCATGGAGTTGCATGGCGCTTGTGAAGGTTGCAGGGCAAATGCATGGAGCTGCATGTCGCATGAAAATACAGTCCTTTCTTTTTGAGAGGGAGTGTTGAAGATGGCAACAAGAAATAGTGAAGAAGGCATCCTGAAACATCTTTCCTGATCCTAGTTGGAAAGTGATCACCAAAACTAGGTGGGGGCCACACAAGTGATTTTTGTCGCAAAGTCTATTTTTAGACTATGTCTATTTTTAGACATATGGATCATGGTCTATGAGTTGCAGGATGCTATTTATGGATGATTTTTCAAGTTGGTAAAAATATATGGACCTCTATTTTTAGACATTGGGCGAAGTCTATTTTTAGACTGCCAGTCTAAAAATAGATCAGTCGAATATTATTAGCCCTTAATAATATTTGGACTATAAACATTATCTTATCCTCTTAGAGCACTTTAGTTTGATGCTTGGATGTGGCACATGCAGCTGACAGAAGGAAATACACTTTTCCTAGGGTTTGGTTGAGCTATTGCATGGTTGAATTCAGTTAGAACTCATGTGGCAGAGTTTGGTGGAGTTGATGAGACAGTTGGTGGAGTTGTGTTCGGTTTAACTTAGTTGAACTAGTTGTATTTAGTCTAACTGATAAATACACTAGTGATGAGTGGTGTGAATTAATTATTTATTAATTCACTAATTATTAACTCATAAATCAACTAAAGAATACATTAGTTAACTGCAATGCATGGACAGTTCAGTGGAGACCAGTGTTAGAGGTGGGTGAAAGGGTGAGTCTACTATCAGTTGTGACTATACTTGTGCATGATATTTGCACACACATTAATTGAGATTTCCAATGAGAATTGAACAATATAAGACAGTGGGATTTGAACTTGGATCTCATTCATTCTCATCTTGGATTGTGCAGTAGAGGCAGGCAAACAGTGGAGGAGATTTGAACCAGTGACTTGTTCAGATCTGAGCTAGTTTGTGTGTAGCATGTGAGGTAGTGCTGAGAGCTTGTGAGGAGTTTGTGCTATGTATTGTTACATGTTCTCTATCATTATAATATACAGATAGTTGGGGGTTTTCAGCTGTAAGCTTTCCCCATTACATATTGTGTTATATGTGTGCTTGATTATTGTTTTAATGTGCGCATGCGACTGCTTCTAATTCTGCAAATTGATGATCAATGGTAGAAGAGGTTATGTATTATGCATGAAGCTCAAATAGTGTGTAATCAGGATAATCTCGGTGAATAATTCATATATTATTCAAATTTCTACAATGGGCTGGTGCATTCATCAGAAGGATGTGAAAATTGTGTTTCTCAATTGGATCATTGAGGAAGAGGTGTACATAGAGCAGCCTGAATATTTCGAGATCTTTGACAGCAAGTCACATGTGTGCAGGCTCAAAAGAGCATTATATGGGCTGAAGCAAGCACCCTGTGCTTGGTAAACTTACATAGACATCTATTTCACCAAACTAAGCTTCACCAAAAGTGAAGAAGTTGCAAACTTGTACCAGATTGTGGTTGAAGGTAAGATATTGATCATTGTTCTTTATGTTGATGAATTGATTTTGACTGGTGATGAGTAGCTGATACACTCATGCAAGGAGGATCTTTCAAGGGAGTTCGAAATGAAGGATATGGGCCTCCTTCATTATTTCCTTGGATTGGAAATATGGCAATGGGATGGTGAAATTTTTTTGTCTCAAGGAAAGTATGCAAAGGAGATATTGGGTAAGTTTAACATGGAGAGCGGCAAACCCATGGATACTCCTCTTCCAGGAAACTAGAGGAAAGAGGATTCTACTTCTAGAGAGGTAGTGGATGCTACTGTCTATCAACGGTTAGTGGGTTCGCTAATGTATCTAGTGAACACGAGATCAAACATTTTCTATGTGGTTAACCAACTGAGTCAAGCTATGGTTAAGCCTACCAAGCTCTTATGGAAGATGGGGTAGCATGTCCTGAGATACCTGAAGGGCATATCAGAGTATGGTTTATTGTATAGGAAGACAGATAAAGTGAGTTTGCATGACTTTACAGATGCAGATTGGGCTGGCAGTCCATCAAATAGAAAGATCACATCATGGGGGATATTTAGCATTGGGTCGACAACTATTTCCTGGTACAATAGGAAACAAAGATTCGTGCATGGAAAATTCAAGGGGCTAATATTCGCAGGTGGGCTAATTTTTCATGATTTTTCCAAAAAAAAGATTCGCCAATTTCCATTGTTTTATAAAAAGGATTAGCCCAAATTTTACAATATACAATTATTTTACATTAAAAATCGCCAACATTATATAGAGAGTATATATAATATCATTATAAATTTGAATAATTTTACAAATACATCAATAAAAAAATTATAGTTTGCATATCAGGGACTAGTGAGATTCGCCAATTTTTTAAACTTCAAGATAATTTTCCATCCTTAAAATTCTCCCTGGATCCGTGGCACTCAGTTCAGCGGAAGTGGAATACATGGCAGCAAGTCCAGCTGCATGTGAGGCTATTTGGATGAGAAAGATCTTGGTTGGTTTGTATGGTTCTCAGATGGATCTGACGATGATTCATTGTGATAATCAGAGTTGCATTAAACTCTTGATTAAACTTTTGTTTCATGATAGTTCCAAGAATATAGATATCTGATACCATCATCTCATAGATTGTATGCAGAGGAGAATCATGTTTCTTCAGTACATTCCACAGAAGATCAGGATGCACATATTATGACAAAGGCGCTCACCGAGAGAAAATTTGAATACCATAGAGACAGGATCAGGGTGAAGGATAATCCCTTTCTTGTTGAGAGGGAGTGTTGAGATTCAATAAGAAAATTTTGGCACCCATGATCCTAGTGAAATTTAAGCACCTACACTAGGGTGGGGCCCACAGGCTATTTTTAGGTGCATGTCTATTTTTATTATCCCTTAATTTAAATGGACATTAAACTATAATATATTCTCAATGTGGACTTGAAATAGTTAACTAAAGTGGAAAAATCAATTAGAAAAGTGAATTTAGAGTTAGAGGTTGGTTGGTAGGACATGTAGATTAATTCTAGTTGTAGCAGAGTTCGAAGTGCAGTGGTGCATGAGTTTGTGCAAGTTGTAAATAGTTTAACTCTGTTAAGTGAGTTAAACTCAGTTGTGCTAGTTGTAACTGAAGATACAAGTAGTGAGAGATCAAGTGAATTAAATATTGATTAATTCACATGCAGTGATCTCACATGCAACTGAGGATTTACTAATATTAGCTACATGCATGTAAGATCCTGTGGAGACCCAGTTGAGTTCTAGGTGAAAGGGAAGTTGACTACCATTTGTCACATTATCCGCTTTGCACACATGCAAGTAAACACACATTGGATGTGCCCATGATACTTGCACAGTCAAGGCAGGCACGATTGCATCAATTCAGGGATTGCATTCAGCAGGGATTGCGTAGTGAAGGCAGGTTGTCTGGAGATAATAAATTGGCTAAAAAATTTGCCTTGTATGACAGTGTGAGACAATTAGCTGATGTACTGAGGGCTCTTGTGAGAAGAGTTTTGCATGTAATTTTTTCATGATCCATGATATAATATACAATAGAAGATAGTGAGGTTTTTAGCTGTAAGCTTTTCCTAGGAGATTATTTGTGTTGTTTGTGATTGATCTTTCTTCATGTTCATGTGATTTGCAATTGTGTTTTTTAATTCCGAAAATATTTGTAGAAACTATTTAGTATTTAACTTTAGAACATTGTTAGATCGGGTGAATCCAAGATATACATGCATATTGTATAATTTCTACAACTTTTACCTTTTCGCCTTCTTGTGAGCATTTTTACCAATTTCCACTGTGAATTTGTAGAGCTGACTACAGGAAATCTAGGAGGTCATTTTCGAATCCCCTTTTTCCAGGTAGGAACTCTGAACTTCCCTGCATTTTAATAAATTTAATATTGGTTTTCATGGTTTGATAAATTTGTGAGAGGTATTTGAAAACTGGTGGCCACGACGGTCGGCATCAGTTTCGGGCATGGAGTCGCGCCCAACTCCCCAATTTTACAACGGGAAGGCGCCGCTCAGCGCAGCTATCTGAAAAACAGCAGTGTTGAGCGTCGCACCCAAATTTTTGTCATTTTCCTCTAAAAAATGCACATTCAAATGGATAGAATTTTAGCAATGTGGCTTATGGGAGCTTGTATTTTTTTTTTGTAGGAATAATCAACAGCTAAAATGGTGATAGATTGGAAAGAGAGAGATTATGGGAAAGAGGATGAACAAGCCATGGAAAATGATGCATGCATGGATGTCCTGAGAAACTGTGGGCTCTTGAAATTCTTCATGGCCCCATGTTTGAGAGCTCAGCTAGAGCTACTACAATACTTGATCAATGTCTGGGACGTTGATCGAGAGAGATTCATGATTCATGACCAAGAACTAGAGATAGAGGTCTCTGATATCTACTTCTTAACTGGATTGTCACAGAAGAGAGAGTGACCACTGTTGATAGGTACTCAAGCGCTTGGAGAGAGCATGGGAATGATGATAGACATAGTCTGTCATGGAGCAAAGAAAGGATCTAAGAGTGGCAAGTTGGACATTCGGAAAGTGCCCAACTTACCATTGAGAGTAGTGCTACATACTATAACTCGGGCTGCCAGATCTCATGCTCCCCATGAAGCTATGAAGACGTTATTATCACCCTATAATTTATAATATTGGCAAGACTAAATTATAAAGGACAACATCACACCGCTTTGGAGCCTAGTATCTAGCCCTCTTAGACTCAGAGAGGGATCGCTCGATTAGATTTATGATTCTACTTTAAAGCTTTCATATATTAGGCTAGTTAAATAAATTATGAGAGTTGTTTTGACTGATTTTTTTTTGTCAGATTTAAAGGATCTTTTTAAATTGTTTCCATTAGGCTATGGAGTCAACACAGGTTGGGTGAATGCATCAATATTTCAGAGAAAATACAAGGCAAGCTAGCTGTATATTCTGGTGTTTTATAACAGAGTGAAATTATGAAATGGAGGAAACATTTTCAGCAATAATTTAAGAGAAATTAAGAATTCTTAAACCATACAACAGAAGAAAACAGTAAAATTGTGAAAATAGTTAGAATTAAGGTACTCTGAACTGTAAATATTAAGCTAAATTTTATGTTTCACAATTAGAATTTAGATGATACTTGTAAAGAGATGAGAGTGGAAAACATTAAACATGTTAAAGGAAAAACATCACCAATGTAACACAACACATGAATCTTACAAATCAGTCCTTTTATTGATGTTCCAACTTGAGAATTACAAATACTCGAATGAAAAATGCTTACAATGCTTGGGTCCAACCCCTAATACTGAATAAACATGCTATATTTAAACTATTTCCTAGTAATTGTCGTATCAAAAGAGGAAAACTTTTCATTTATTACAAAATAACTAAATTTTGAAAATTGTGGCCAATGCATGGACACGTTGTAACTGCTTTTTCAACATATGGAAAAAGCATTAATAAAGCCTTTATTTGAATTTTGTAGTGGATTTGCTTGTGCTGGAAAATTCGATGATGTTGCATTGTACTAATACACTGAGCCTGCTAATGTGGGTAATTAACTGAGTTGGTTGTTCTATCATCATGCTGAGATTTATTTATTCTTGCAAGGCACATAATTTCTCCCACTCTTCTGGACTCGAAATCTTGATCTTGACCAATATTTTGTATATTTCATAAATTTTGTCTTCACCTGAAAGATATGTTTGATTTCATGCAGTAGGAAGATGTCATTATTGAGAACTTCATTAAAAGCCTTTCCTGTCATTGTGTTCTTCATGTTAGCATGCTTGGATGCATCCTTTGAGATATTAGTTAGATTTTTGACATAATCTGGTCTAGTCATCAACTTATCATTAATAAAAAATAAGGAAAGAAATCCCTTCTTGTTCAGAGGTTTCATCCTGTTGAAGAACCTGCTTACTCCAATCTGAAGCTTATTACATTTCCCTTCAACTTGTGCAACTAAACTCTTCTTGTTCAACACTTTTTTAACTTCAAGTATAGTTGCAGTCATTTCTTATATTCCCAAAGGCTCTAGTTCATAATGGCTTTTGTAATTGAGAAATTTAATAATGTTATTAGCAGCTGCAAGCTTATTCCCTAATTCCTCATATTATTTTTCTATTGCAACACTTACTTGATGAATCAAATCCCTTTGCTCAAAGATTATCTGGATTGATGGCCATATATCATTCATAGATTCAATTATAAATAACCAAATAATTTCTTTAAATATACCTACCATGTTCCCAATTGAAGATTCCTGGAGGGACTTCTGTAGGCCTTCTGTGAACTTCTTGTTTATTTGTAATTTTGTAGCATGAGCTAAATCTTTCCTTTTCATCTGATCCTGCAAGACAGCGACTTGATCTTGCAACTTCTTGATTTCAACTGTCTGCAAAGACATGTTTTCCATTTCTTTAGCCAACTGCTTTGTGCCTCCACTTGATGGACCTGTACTTGTTGTTGTAGATGATGGAATCACTGCCAAAGGGACTGCTTGTAATGGAATCATGGTTTTAGTTGCTTCCTTTATTGCTTCCTTCAATTCATCTCTCACTACTTTCTATCTATCCTTTACCATTTTCTCCATCTCATTTTCCATTTTCATAATCTTCTCAGCTTGTTCAATGATCAGCTACATAATTTCTTCCTTTTGTGTCTCATTTGCTTCTATTTCCTTTGTCATAGGATCTTCTGTTACTAGCATCTTGAGCTACCTCTTCAAAGAAGCTATGTTTGCATTCTTCTTCTTCACAAGTGCTTCTGCCACTATTAAATTTGATGGATTATAGCCAATTTGGACCACTAAATCTTCCAGAGATTTAATCCTTGAGTCTTTAGCCATGGATGAAATATTTTCCATCTTCAGCTGGGACTGTGTGTTTGAAAATGTAACCTGCAACTTGGAGAGACTCATGATTGTATTGGTTAATGTGGAAGAGAGCATTTCTCCTGTTTGTTTGTGCATTTCCATTTTGTCCAAGGGATGAATTTTTTTCACATCAAACTCAAAAGAAGTCTTCTTGTAGTCTGCTGCATCTTTGGGTTGAATAATTTGTGCCTCTAAGAAGGCCATCTTCATTCTTCCCTTTTTTGAATCAAAAGTTGATAGTAGCCTGATTTTGGAGCTACTAGTTTGCTTCCAGAACTGATTATAAGTATTGAATTTGAGTATTTAATTTCTTCTCTTGATCTCTTTAAAAGTATCTTCAACATCATGCTCCTTTCGGTCTATAGTAGTAGATGTTGGAGCACATTCAGCTGCTGGAAAAGAACGATGGAAGAAGATGTTGAGATAACTGTTTGGCCACCTGCTAGAGAGGAGCTAGGTGAATCTCTGATTGTGATGAAATTTTGTTGATCTTTATCACTGCCCTGGTCAATGTTCCTATTGAATTTGGGTCTTTTTCTATATTTCATCTTAAAATCCTTGGATGATGTATCAATATCCATGTCTGTTTGATTATCTCTTGTTATTTTTCTTCCTGTTTCCTTCTTTGGTTCCTTTCCTTTATCATCTTTTACTTCTGCAGCCTTTCTTTCTTGTGGAGTAGGTGTTTTAACTCATGAAGTATAAATAACCTTCTATTCTGCCTCTTGGAGTGTGTTGGCAACCCATTCTTCTTGATTCATGTACTTTTATATCTCTAATCTGTGGGTATGGATATATGGTGTAGACTTAGTCTCCACCCTCTTCTTAGATATGATTCCCATGGGATAATATGACCAGGTGAAGCTATGAGTGAACTTCATCTCCTTCAATAGTATGTCTACCTCTTCCCCTATTGCTCTGCTATTGAAAATGAATGGACCAATTTGTGATTTGATCCTGAACTGGGACTTTTTATTTGCAGAGACAAAATGCACTTCATCTGCATTTATCATCTATCTGATATATTCAAGTGAAAATATTCTCATAGATAGGTACTTGGGAAGTTTGTATGGGGCCAATTCACTGCCATAAACCCTAATTTCTATGTAGTTTTGGTAAAGATACCAATATGTTTTTCTAATATGATTTTTCAACTGCATCACCTTCTTGATCTCCTAACTAATCCTTGGCTTTGTGGCACTGCTGAGTGCACTGATTGCTGGGTGTAAAAATAAGTCTATAAAGCTTTTGTAGGAGTAATTATTCTACTCCTTCATCAATAAAGAAGTCTAGAAAATCATTGATTAGGGCTGAGACTCATCATTCAACTTCATCATCTCAAACTAAAACTTGATGGATTAAAAATAGAGGAACATGTACACCAACACAAAGGTGTATTTGAAAATTTCTGATGTCTGAAACTTTAAGAACTGCTCATGAATGGCATCAGCCAGAAACTGGGCATATTTGAACATGACTGTGGGTTTGGCATCAGAGGAAATAATAGATAAGAAACCAATAATTGCTTCATCTACCAACTGATCAGTGTGGTACCCCAATAAATAAGATAAAACAGTAACAATTTGCTAGGTCCTATCAGGAAAGATAGATGAAGGATAGGGTGGGTTCTTGGTAGGCACTGGGGCATTGGTGGCCATGAAAACCTCCAAGGTTTTAGCTCTGTTGGTGAAATCCAACTTCTATTATAACTCTCTAAGGGCCTCATATGAAAAAGGGATGGTGTTCTCAACAATGGGGGCTTGCATCATGCTTTGGACAGATTGGGAATCAATAGTAAACAATTTTTCTCCTGATGGATTAACCATGACTCTCTGGTTGATGTCATAATATAATTGGAATTTCTGAAAAACTCTCGACAACTATGGGTTCTAGGAAAGATGTAAAAATGAAATTTGGTCTCCCAAAGTCCTATATCATCTACTTCTTCAAGTAATTTATCCTCTAGCCAGCAGTAGACATCGAATAAAATCGAAGTCTGAATCTATCTCATGGATTTTGCAGTCTCGATCTGCCAGCACTATGTGATCTAAATCTACCCAAGGGTAGATCATAGGGTTAAAAGGCTCCTGTTCTTTCTTAGGAGGCATGGTTCTTCAACTAATTACTACTGTATCTGGAAAGAACATGATGAAATAAGGGGGAACAGAGAAATGGAAATTTCTGCAGAATAGAATTTGGGGAAGGGAAAAATATAAAGGAACAGTGGGAAGATTTAAAATGAAACCTTGATTGGAACTGTGGAGAACTGATGATTTCTCCTTGATAAAAACAGTCATTTCTTCAACTGTGGTTATCTGTAATCTATCTATGAATTCAAAACCTACAACAATTTGACACTAATAAGCATAGTAAACTATGTCATTATGCCGAATTTGAGCTTTAAGTTGTGATTTAGTGGTCATTTGATTAGGCACAGGCCTGTTGGATAACAGTCTAGCCATTAATGGCACAACGACTTGTTGGCGGGAGGTGATGTCATTGGGTGAAGTGAATAGGTGGGAGTGGACGTGGTGCTAACGGTCCGTTGGAAATTCAAATAAGTGCGGTGGTTTTTTCAGTGGTGAAAACCACTTTTTGGAGGGGGACAAGAGCGGTGAATGGTATCATGGGGGGGGTGGGGAATTAGCATGGACGTGCAACGTAGCGGGATCAGTGGTAATGAATACCACCCATTAAGGACCCACCCCCCGTTGTTAAAGTTCATAGGTTGAGGGGGGGGGGGGTGGGGGGGGGGGTGGGCGGGCGAAAGGCAATGTGGGCTGTTAGATGTGGATCACTGAGCGGAGATGTCAGGAAAATGCAAGGTATTTAGTGCTTGATGTAATGTGAAACGTGATGGTGATATCTTCGGGACTTAGGGTAAAATTTAGACATAAGATATGCCCAAATAATTTTGATATAATAATTCAGTCCCTAAAATTTAGAACATAAACCTTTTTTCCAATATTTTGAGTGTAAACACCTATTTTGATCTTCTTTTCTGCCATACGAAAAATGGAATTTTGATGTTGTACTTTGTACAAGAAACTTCATATTTCTTCCATTCTTCCTCTTCAACATATCTACCTACCCAAACTAATCGCCTAACATTTTTTTCTTCTTTTTTTAGGGTGTGTTTGGACTACCAAACCCTTAAATCATTTTTATTTTTGAATTCCTAACCTAACACCTATCTTTATTTCAGCCATTGACTCAATTTAAACTGTTGAGCCAATTTCATTTTCTACGTATCTGCTGACAAGCCAAGATTAAACAGTTTGGCAAATCTTTATTTCTAACCTATCAACAGAAATTGAAAAATGTCCAATCATGATTAAACTTTATGAATTGAACAGGCCTATCTAATGAGTAGTGGAATTTAAATTTGCAGCACTTTCATTGTTATTTATTTTCAGGGGTTTTCTTTATTTTTCCTTTTTTTCTTTTTTTCTTTTTTCTATTTTTTTATACCCTCTTTTCTTTATTTTCCAGATATATTTTTTTATTTGAAATATTTTGAAGTTTGAAAAGCCTTTCAATAACAAAATGTTGCAAGAAATATGAAGTATCCAATCACCTTGAGATCCTATAATTTATAGGGTACTAATAGTGGCTCCATCTGGGGATGGTACTTCTTGAAAAGAATTGTCAAAAACTTGAGACCAGTAGCCCTAAATGCTTCATTTCTGAAAAATGTTCATCTACTTTATTTTTCTATTTTTTATATATGCTCATCAAACTAGGCTCAGGACCTTCTCTTCGGGCTTAAACCTTGTCCAACGAATTATTGAAAACTGTAATACTATGATATTTACAATGGTGAAAAAAACCAACCTGATTTTTGGAAGAAATAGTGTTTGAGAATCCTGTCATTGACAGGACCTCCATACACTTTTGTACCATCCAACTCTTTAAGAAAATAAGCATTGTTTCCCCTGAAAGTATCAATGATGTATGGCCCTTACCAAATATTGTCAAACTTTTTGTGCTTTCCTTTATCTTCTCTTCTACAATCCCACTTTCTACATAAATGGGTTTCAATGGTAGGGGAAGTAGCTTTATCTTTCCTTCAAAGATCTGACATTTATGACACTAAGTGACCATTTTATGAATATCACGAAAGAGAGTAGGCCAATAAAAACCAACTCTTAATATCTTGTTTGCAGTGGACTTCCAATAGATATGTCCAGCACAGTCACCTACATGAAACTCCTGCATAACTCTATCTGCATCATCCTTTAGTAAAAATTTAAGAAATATACCTCCAACATCTTTTCAATACAAAATGTTCTCAAAAATGCATAATTTAACAGCTTTGAGTTTGATAAATCTAGCCTTTGTTTTAGACAATCCAAGAGAAGCATTTAGATTTGACAGTACATACAAAATATCAGCATGCCAGGGAGAATTAAAGAATGCTTCATCAATCGGTGGAGTCGCCAGTTCCTCTTGATCATCCAATGAATCTACCATGTTGATTTCCAGTGCATGAAAATTGGATTCTCCCATTAATTCAGCTAACCCTTGGCCTTTAATAAACTTGGTAGGCTTGATTTCCAAATCATATTCTAAGATCACATCAATCCACTTGCCTCTTTTACCATCAGGACCATTTTGTGCTAATATATCTTTGACAACAACGTTTGGGACATAAGAAATGATATGTGAATGTATAATGTAAACTCTAAAATCTTTCAATGCTTTGACCAAAGAAAAATCTTGTTCCTCCATTATATTATATTTCAATGGTGCATCTCTTAATTATTTGCTGAAAAAGGCTATTGGATGCTCATGCCCTTCAGTGTTTTTCTACAATAAAACAACAACAATAGTATATTCAGAAGCAAAAGAAAAAATCAAGAAATATTTAGTAAAGTCCGGACCTATTAGGATCGGGGCTTGTGTTAATGCCAACTTGACTAAATCAAAAAATTATTTTTCTTCTATGGTCCATTTAATTTCTGAGTATTTTTTGAGCATATTGGTAATGTTCCTCAAAAGTTCTACTAAGTTTGGTATAAATCTCCTCAAAAAGTTGACCTTACCAGTGAATGATTGGAGTTCCTTAAGATTTCTGGGATGGATGATTTTTAATATTCCTTCAATTCTACTAGGGTTTATTCGGATTCCATCGTGAGAAATAATGTGACCTAACATTTTTACTTCTTCTAATCCAAATAATGTCTTCTTAGGATTTAGGGAAATTCCAAATTTTCTACATTTTTCAAATACTCTTCTCAAGTGTGATAAATTTTCTTCATCTGTTTTAGAATACAGACTGATGTCATCTAGATAAATTACAATAAAGTGACCAATTTCATCAGCAAATGAAATTTCCATGGCCTTTTGAAAGGTAGCTCCAGGATTCATTAATCCAAAGGGAATTTTCACATACATGAATGTTCCCCAAGGATTTGTAAAAGTTTTCTTGTCTTGATCATCAGGGTGTACTAACACTTGATTGTAACCAAAAAAACCATCTAACAAAGATATTCTACTGGAACCTGCTACCCTTTGTAATATGTGGTCCATTTTTGGTAAAGGGTAATTATTCTTAAGAGATCATTTATTAAGATTTTTAAAGTCAATACAGAGTCTGATTTCGCCTATTTTATTTCTAGTTGGCACAATATTGGACACCCATTTGGAATATCTAAGTGGTACTATGATTTTTGATTCATACATCTTCTTTATTTCCTTCTCAACCAAAGGCATCAATACACCATTTATTATGTGTAATTTCTATCTGAAAGGTTTTTTATTTTTTTTTATTGGAATCTTATGTTGTATGATGCTTGTATCATAAGATTTTAAATCTTCATAGCTCCAAGCAAACACATCAATAAATTCTTTGAACAAAGCTATATATCTTCTTTTTGTAAACATAGGCAGTGATTTTGATAGTTTGATAATTTTTGGGTTCTGTTCAGTGCCTATATTACATTCTTAAATATTTGTTCCAATGGGTTCCATTTTGGGTTTTTTAGCTACATCATTAAAATCAAACAATTCCTCTAAAGGAACCATCCCTCTAGGAAAATTGTTGTCTTTAAGTTGGAGTATTTAAAATTATTCTTTTTCTAAGTCTTTTTTATTTTCTATATTATGTACAGTTTTATGAACTAGAATATTTACATTTGTATTTACATCCAAAACAACAGATTTTTTTTCTTCGGTACTTTTTTCATCAACAGGATTGTCTTCCTTATAATCTAAGTCTATATTGATGTCTTCAAATTCATCCTTAGATTGTATAAAACTTTCAATTTGTTTATCACTACCAAATACTTGCCAGTACCTCATTTTCTCTAGCACAGAGGGACAATGTTTGACCTCTATTGCATATTTTTTATTTTGGGTGAGGCAGTTTACACATATTGGCTGAAAAATCTAGGCCATTTGCTAAGACATTTTAATTTCTAGGAATTAGTGCTAAATAATATTCATCAAAAAATTTCAGGAAATCAAGTACATCATTTCTATAAGCTGCTCTTAATATTGGATGTTTCATTGGATATTGTCCTTTTATTTGTTTTATTACTATCTCAGAGACACCATGTACATAGATCCTTTTTGCTCCTAATTTTTTCAACATCTGCAATCCCAAAAGAAAAGATTCATATTCTACAATGTTATTAGTGCACTGAAAATTTAATTTGTATGAATGCCCCTGTGGACTATTATTTCCTGCATTATACACCCAAATATCTGCTCCTAATCCAACTTTTCCACATGAGCCATCAAAACTCATGTTCCAAAGAGGTTCATTTACAATATCTAGTTGTTCTATTTGTATTTGATTGTCATTTTAAATAAGCTCATTTTCTGTATGGGAAACTTGTGAATAAGTGGCTCCATCATTATACAAAATGAAAGAGTTAAGGTTAGTGTGAACAGAGTACATAGGGTAATTATGTGGTTTTTCTTAGCTTCTTACCATGTGCTTCATTAATGTTTCTCTATATAGTCTTCTTGACTGACCAAACACTGGTATTGTTGCATAGGTCATGTCCATTTGCAAGGTCCCCTGTAACTTTTCTCCCCATGAGTAAGATAAAGGCATTCCATACTTGGGGGGAATGTCAGCTACAAATATATCCATCACTAAACTCTTCGCTGGGATCTGTGCTAGAGTGACATAAAGATCTTTGATAAGACCTAGGCACCTAACTTTACTATAGTCAAAAAAGTATAAATCTTTATAAGGTCTAGTGATTTCAAGACCAAGTTTTTCCATGACAGCCTTTGGCATAAGGTTGTGTGATGCACCCGAATCCAACATGGCATTATGGAGTATCTTGTCATGAATAATTAAACTGACATAGAAGGGAGAAAAAACTCCTTCTTGGGGTTTGCCATCAACCTCTAGCCCAAACAAAAGTTCAGGCTGGTCATCATTCAGATTCATGGTGTCAGTCACTTCTCCTATGTTCAAAGC
The DNA here is from genome assembly GCA_034641835.2 of Pinus albicaulis. Lineage (NCBI taxonomy): Eukaryota > Viridiplantae > Streptophyta > Pinopsida > Pinales > Pinaceae > Pinus > Pinus albicaulis. The sequence continues at coordinate 137,010,369 of CM076579.1, forward strand.
TTTTAGGACCTGAGCCCCATAAAAAATTCTATTAACCAGTTCAGTGAGAGGAATATATATTTTTAATTTATAAATGTAACTCTCAAGGCTGAAAGGTGTCTGGACTTTGAGCAAATTTGTAGAATAATTCTTTTCAATTAGCACTTTTTGGGTATTTTTGGTTTGTTGACTCGTAGTAGGAACATTTGTTTGAGCAATTTTGGCAGCAATGTCTACTGTTTTGTTGGTACCATTTTCTATGTTTTTCTTTTCTGAGTTATTTACATTTTTCTTTGGGTTTTTTGTTGTTTTCTTAATCTAAAATTCAGATATTTTCTTGGTAGAATTTTCTGAATTCTTTTTACTAGGGTTATCTAAGTTTTTGTTGATTCTTAAATTGTATTGTCTATGAACCTCCATAATGGAATTCTCAAAGCCCAATTTGTAATCATCAGTTTCTTTAGATTCTAACTCTGTTTGGGTCAATGAAAATAATCCTTGTTCTTCTTCAGTGAGAAAAATAGAATCATCCTCATTAATCCCCATCAAGTTAATATGATTTTCCTCAACTTCCTCTGCTACTCCTTCATCTTCATCATCGTAGTTTTCTTGAAATGGAGGTCTGATTTGCTGGTCAGGACCTATCTGCTCTCTCTATGTAATTTGAGGAGGGTTTCTTCTTGGGTTTTGATTTATGTTTTTGAGAGCTGGTTGATTTTCTCTAGGAATAGCTCTCTCATTTAGACTAATTCCCTCCATCATCCTCTCCATGGTCCTTACCAAATTATGAATCTTTGTATCCGATGTAGAGGCTATGGGTTCTACCCTTATTTTGACTCTCCTCTTAGTTCTCATCCTAGCCTGTTTTTCTAATAAATTAGCTTCTACACTGACAACATCCTTTTGCATTTCTTCTAAATTTTATGAGTCTCTTTCCCTGAGCTAATAGGCCATGTATAGGTCAAAACCATCTGGGAATTTAACTAGGACTAACCCTTGGGGTGGTTTCATATGGGTAGAAAGTGCATTGTATATATTGTTAAATCTAGTGCAGTAGTCTTGGACACTCTCTCCTAGGGACCTTTTGATACTCTCATATTCTGATAAAATCTGCAAAGGATTTTTCTTGATTTCCCAACTATTAAGAAATGTTTGGTGAAAAGAAGGGATATCATGAATACTATTAGCAGTTAAACCCTTGAACCATTTTCTAACTTCACCTCCTAAAATCTCAGCAAATATTCTCAATTCGACACTGTCATCAACAATTTCTTGCAGGTCAAAACAATCATTCATTTTATCTATGTGTTGTTGAGAAGTCATAGGACCAGTCCCATCAAATTGTGGAAACTTGGATTGGTAGTCCTAGGTCATAGGGGGTGATATCACAAAATTAGACCTAATAAGCTGCTAATCAAATCAATCTCGTGCAACTATTTCAAACCAATCTTTTGATTGAGGCTTAGCCTCCTCAACCTGAGAGGGCTCTCTCAAGGGTTAATGATTTGGATAAAAATATAAATGGCTAACTCTATGTGGGGTAATAAATAGATAAATGATAGATATAGGTTGTGAATCACATCAGCAAGTACACATTGGGCTTACGGAGTCAAAATAGTTTCAGTAAACCAATCAATCTACTTAACATGGAAGTTGAGGAATATCAGAGTTTTAGTCAAGAGATACACATGTGAAACTATAAAAAACATAGTCAGTTTGTTTATATAGGAAGTCAGAGCATCAAAAATGAATTTTGAGTAACATAGAAAAACACCACTACAATAGGATAATAACAAGATTCAGTTAGAACAAGAACACACTAGAAATCCTTCTGAATCTCAAGTTGGCTAAGTAGAAATCTTGTTATTAGCTGAAAACCAGTCAATTACAATAAGCACAGTCTTTTGCTAAAAATGTCCAACCCTGGCGTATTCAACTTCTTGATCTTTTATAGACCATTTACAACATGAGATAACCTTATCTGATGTTAGATACATCGAACTCCTGACTCTTGACACTTTGCCTAACCATATGACATGGTATTTATTACAAAAGGACGGCTAATCTACTAAACAGTCCTATTACAAATAAGATTCAAGCTCTTAATCACTTATCTATAACAACCTTATCTTAATTAAATTACATCATTTTCCAAATGTATTAACACATGGTCAAATCTAGATGATAGGCTTCAAATCTTTATGAAAAAAATGTTGACCTCCATCAAAGTAGCAAACAGTGTCCTGTTTTCTAGGCATAGGGTCCTTTGCACTCTTGAAACATTCTAACCATCATGAACTCATTATTTTGAGGTCCTTTGCTATTAGAAATTGAAGTAACACCTACCAAAAATCCTCCCTAAGCTCTAGTTATCCAAAACCATCTTCAAACTGTTCAAATGAGTTATAATAGACTGCACTACGAAAACAACACAGTTTCGTAGCGCCTTTTATAGCGCTGCTCTTTTACCCTTTTTTCTTCACAATCTTGACCTCTTTACTCCAAAACTGACTTAATTATCTTTAAATACATCCTCCTCAACATTTTCAGTTATTTATTCATGTTTTTACCCTTCAAAATTTGATGAAAAAAGGAAAGAAAAGCTGCTACAGTAGTTTCATAGTGCTTTTCTCCCTTTTTACACTGTCTGCGCTACGGAACTACTGAGTGGGAAGTTTTGTCCAAATTTTTCCAAAATGAAAATTGCAAATGTACCAAAACTCAAAATAAAACTGATTAAATCATATCCAAAAGCCATATGAAATGAAAACACAGTCATTTCAGCCTTCATGAGGTCTCTTCTTCATTTTCACGTGATTTAGCTTTTAACTCTTCAATGATTGTCATTTTAATACCTTTGTTCTTTAACTCATCCTGAAACAATTTCAAATATTGCTCCAAGTCTTCCACTTGATCTTTAAGTTT